>CM063457.1:17814500-18439500 GCA_032191425.1 Lymantria dispar | reverse complement strand
ATCAAAAATCTTTTAGTAAGACAAAATAAGCCGCTAAAATTAAAAATCAATATTAATTTAGCATCATGTCCCCCGAGTTCTGTTGCCGGATCTTTCTCAGTGTGACCGCGTTCCGATCCGGTGGTAGTATATTAGTTTTGTTAGTTTTAAATCAACAAATTGTAACAATAATTGCCACAAATTTAATAATTAATAATTACTAACCATAAACAATATAATTTTTTCATATAGAATCATTTTCTTCTTACACTGGCAATAAATTTGTACTAAAATGTGGGTCAAAATTTAATAAATTTATAACTAATTTTCTGTATCGGGTAGATAATTATAAATGTCTGTAATAACGATTACTTGTTGGACGTGAGACACCTTAGTCCGCCCGTGACCATGAATGCTGCAAAATGTTCGAAACGTCGGGCAATCATAAATCAAATACAAACGCGATATAATCCGTAATAGTAGTTTTATTTACAATATTTTATTTTCTTATTTTTGGTGGCAAATGAGTAAACAGCACTGATATGGAATCGCATGAAACTTTGCTAGGTTAATTCCTACCGTGAAGAGAGTGTGAATGAATACAATGAGGTACGGTGATATTAAAAGCATCACAGAAACTCACCATATGCAAACACTCTCCGAAACTTGGACTTCTGGTGCTCTCGCTTACTGAACGAAGTGCAGTAACAAATTGCTACTACTCGTAGGACGATTTTCTGCGACATTGTGCTTCTACCCCTGACGGATCGGCCCGTGGCTGTAGATAGAAAACTGTCGACAGTGCAGTTCTACCACATCTTTATCTTCTTTATATATATACTTCTTGAGTACGTGTATGTCACTGAACTTCTACTAAACGGCTGGACCGATATTGATGAAATTTTTTGTCTGTGTTCAAGGGAATTCGAGAATGGTTTAGATTCACAATTGAACCCGGTAGGTGGCGTTTATTTGAACAGAACAACGTCTGTTGGGTCAGCTAGTCTTTATATATAATTTTTTTGTGTAGGTGTATATGTCACTGAACTCCTACTAAACGGCTGGACCGATATTGAAATTTTTTGTGTGTGTTCAATGGGATTCGAGAATGGTTTAGATTCACAATTGGACCCGGTAGGTGGCACTGCTGTGCCTTTAATTTTATTTGAATAGAACAACGCCTGTCGGGTCAGCTAGTATAAAATATAATTGTTTGTTCTTAAATTATGTAAATAACTTCTTTTTACTATTATCTAGTTGTGACCTCTTTTTTTTTTTTAATGATAAGCGCACGCGCGGTCTATTCCATCTGGGGCGATGAAAGGACGGCGCGCGAGACCAAAACCCACCCGTACCCACGACACCTCATTGTTGGGCCGACCAACGGAGCAGAGGTGACTTGTCGTCAGTGGTCGGCCCGACGGAATACCTTTTCGGGTACCTTCGCCTCTCGACGTCCCCGTCCTAAGACGTCTGGCACATATTCAGTGACATTGACATAGCTACAGATATATGATATATCGTTGACTACTTACATTCATTTTAAACAATATTAACCTGTTTCAATAATGGAATGTATAGTTAATGCATAATACGGTTTTAAAATTAATGTCTATTTCATTCTCCAAGTATTTAAATAGAGGTCGCCAGCCATTCACAGATCTGTTATACACCCACGTATTTTATTTATTTGAAAGCTTCTAGACAGATAGGCCATATAATTCTTATTTCGTGTGGTAAGGGAGCTAAAATACAATTAATTACCTGTTTTATACCATAGATCTTTTTAGATTTTTCCCATGGCCATCGTAAAATATGAATAAAGAACGCACGTAAAATCTATGCAAGAGAAGGTAATCTCGAAATAAACTCTATACCAACCTGTCTGACCAGAGTGGTATATTACGCCAATTTACCTCCTATTGTGGAGTTGAACTCTACAGTGGAACGTACATAGGTACAGTTCATCTTCATCATTATTACTGCTTATATAGATAAGCAGTAATAATGATGAAGATGAACTGTGATGATTGCTATGTGGTAGCGGCTTCGAATACTACCAACCCTTGCTTTGCTCGTGGGTGTCGTAAAAGACGACTAAGAGCCCTAGATTGACCCGGACCAACTCCATCTGGTACCATTTGGGTCAACGATTACATTCCCAAGGAGGGTTGACGTCAGGCAGGCGGCCGGTCATAAAATCATTGCCGAAACTTTTTGCAATATGTCAAAACAGATGAAATATTGCGTCGACCCCAAGTAATTGGGATAAGAGCAAGATGATGATGATGAATGATGAAGATGAACTCCTTTCACGTCGAAAATTCATTCAGCCGCCTTCGTATTCAGCCAATGGCGGAGGTACACTTATTAATATCCAATACATACCCTATCTTGGTCCACTACGATTTTAAGGTCTTTCCGTAACTTTTCAGGAAGTACTTAGTAATTTTTTATTAGCTCTTCAACATTAAAAATATACAACCTGGAAAACTAATTACACTAACTATGATCACGCGAAGCCGCCTAGCAAAAAAGGTGATTATGGTATTTTCACCCCTTGTAGAGACAGCTATGGCTAACAGTAGATATCAATAATCTGATTCAAAGATATATGAAAAGTTTAGAACGGGTAAAAGCTTCAATTTGTGTCAAACTATAAACATCGACCTACCTAAACTTTTAGCTTTAGTACGAATGAAGTCAGCAACATTGTTAACCGTCCAAGGAAGAGTACTTAGTGGCGCCAGCCGGCAGCCAGTCACCGGTTAGTTGCGCATACGCACAGATGCGCACGCTCTTATGCGTTGACTAAAAATTTCGAAATGGTATGTCTTTTAGTAAGACACTAAAGTGTTGAATTATATATACGAACATGTTCCATAGATATTTCCACGTTTTTTTAAGTTTTAAGTGTTGGTGATTATGTTTCTATTATTTGATTAAATTAAATCCTATTAATTTCAACATGAAATTCGTTTTGTAAGTATTACTTATTTTTCTTTAAATTTTATTTAAAGGAGATATTTTTCTTAAGAGGTATGTATGTAATATTATTTAAAATTTCTGACATATTAAATGTCTTTCCTTCAACGGGAAAGGAAATCTTTAACCTCACTTGTTACAAAATATACTTAAAAGTTAGTGATTTGATAATTAATTTTTTATTGGTTGCATTACATTATATAAGTATCACAAACACACACATTAACTTATAATTTATAAACATAATCAACAGTAAACTAAAATATCGCCTTCATAAAGTTGAAAAGTAAAAAGGCGGGGCATGACACCTACGAGACGGAGACAATAAAATTACATATAATAAATATTTTATTTCGAAAATATATCTGCAATTAAATACATTTAACTGGATACAAATTTAAAACATAATTTTCAATAACATTATGTTGGCCATTTATTTTAATAAAAACAAATAATTTACTAATAAAAATCTGACTGGAAATCATTCCATGTGAAAGAAATAAAAAGAAGATAGTTAGAAAATAACTATAAATACATTTAATAAAAGTATTAAAGTTTTAACAAAAGTCTTTGAATCTCAACCAAAAATACCATTGAATAAAATACCATTGTACTCATTGAAAGATTATTATACAACGAAGAAATAAGATATAGAATAACACAATACAAAAAATCGTACGCGCTAGATCCACGAAATATTTTAATCAAAGCTTAAAAATAATCTGCAGCTATAAAAGGGCTTTCAGAGCTATTCGTAACAATATCCATACTAATATTATAAATGCGAAAGTAAGGATGTTTGTTTGTTTGTAACGCTTTCACGCTTAAACCACCGAACCGATTTCAAAAATTCTTTCACCAATGGAAATCTATAATATCAGAGAGTAACATAGGCTATATTTTATCCCGGTATTCCCACAGAAACGGGAACTACGCCGCGAGTAAAGCGACTGAAACCAAAGCGAAGCGAGGGCGGCTTGCTAGTAGGAGATAAATGCGTAACATGAATTGTGTTAAAAGTCGACATTTTAGTCAAATAATTAATCTCATATGTTTGTTAATAGATAGATATTACCTGTATTCAGATTATCTGATCCTGTTTAGTTGATCCCCATGACTGAAGAGAGAGTATTCTCTGTAATGAGACAAAAATAACGTAATGTAACTCGTTGACAAGAAGAAATTTTTAGTGTAAGATTTAATTTTAAATTCTAATTCTCTTCCTATAATGTTGTCCTATATTTCTCAGCTTACTAGTAATAGTTTATATGATAGTTTTATTCAGTTACTATAAGATAAAAATGGAGAGAAAATGTATATAATTGTTATTCATAATCATCATCTCAGCTCATACACATTCTACAGCGGAGCTTGGGATTCTTCGACAATAGGAATGAAAATAACTTACTATACCACCCAGCTCAGATGTGTTCATTTAGGGCTTTATTTTAAATTTTTATTCTGTTGTATAGATTTTATCATCTATTAGGCATTTTTATTACACCCGTGGTAAAGTAAGTGGGTGGAGAATTCCCTTTTCTGCGGTAAATATTGCTAGTGAAGTAAATAAAGGTATGACCTTATTTTTTTAATTCACTTAAAAACAACAAAAAGTAGACGCAATAAATACTTTAGACTCAGTATCATTCATAGATCGCACAAAGAACGGTCTCGCGGGGGTATCGAATCAAGGAAACACGATGTGGGAGGTCGCTCCTTAGACTACTCATCCTACAGATGGCTCGAGCCTTCTCCACGCTAGGAGGCAAACTGACCTACTATAACCAAGCTGGCTGAACGGGTCGCATAAGGTTGGATTTCGAGTTTTCCTACTTTTCCACATATGTTAAATGTATATCTCTTAGTCGTGAATTATAGTGGATTGTATTCTTACTCAATCACCACAAGGAAAAAAAATCATATTACATTTACTTAATTAATATCTACATACGCTTTTAATATATTTTCATTTACTCGATTAGAATATTATCAATTCATAAATATTATTATAAAATATCAAGATCACAATAAATTTCATTAGTCGGAAATTTATTATTAAATCTATACTAGTTTTTCATCGATACTTGTTTGTTGCTTTTGATGATTTGTTGGAAATTTCAAAACGTTGTTTTCATTTCTATTAGAGGTGTGCCAACCAGGACTATGGCCGACTAGCCGATTAGTAGTTCGTAAAGAGGCCGACTAATTGGCGAGTTAGTTGGCTCAGCCGATCACGGTTTCAAAAATATTCGGTAATTTCCGTGATGCTTCCTTTATCTACAGCTGTTTAGCACAATTGGCGGACTGGCTACAATGACGTCAAGGATTCGATACTAGTGGTCAGCCCAATGCCGATAAGGAGAGAATACGGTGGGATTATAATATTGACATTGTTCATTGAAGTGATACAATACAATTAAAATTTGATTATGTCAAAAAGAAAACCATGGGTATGGATTTTTTTGACCAATTGGATAATGATGAAAGTGAAGTGTAATCAATGTCAAATGGTGATTTCTCTTGGTGGTAAAGGAAAAACAGCAAATATTACAAGTATATCAAATGTATTTAATCCTATATACCTATATTAATGAGAAATATGTACATATTATACAAAATAAGAAGCCAGACAGTCGGCACTCTTTACCGAATAGTCGCCGAATACGATAGTAGCCTGATAATTTGTCGGTAAGTAGTTGGCATATCATTACTCTACGTATTATAATGCCGAAAACCTTATAAACTCTATAAAATTAATAACTTATAATTATAGACGATTAAAAATAAATCACAATTTATATTGTTATCACAGTGATTTGTAATGTTATATCGATTTGTAATCTATACCAATAAATAAAATTGGAGTGTCTGTTTGTAATGGCAAAATAATAGGCTTTTTTCATGCTCACACAGTTATTTGCACGACACCTATGCCTAAAATAGCAATTAAAAAAGTTTTGTCTGTCTGTCTGTCTGTTTGTTCCGGGTAATCTTCAAAACGGCTGAACCAATTTCAAAAATTCTTTCACCAATGGAAAGCTATAATATCAGGGCGTAAACTAGGCTATATTTTATCCCGGTATTCCCACGGGAATGGGAACTACGCGGGTAAAACGACTATAACCTATAACCGAAGCGAAGCGAGGGCGGATTGCTAGTCTATACTAATATTTAAAGTTGAAGAGTTTGTTTGAAAGCGCTAATCTCCGGAACTACTGATCTGATTTGGGCTATCTAACACTGAAAATTCTTTCAGTGTTAGATAGCCCATTTATTGATGAAGGCTATATATTATCCCGCTAAAACCAATTAGGAGCGGAACATCGATGATGAATGTTTCTAAATCGGATATTTATATGCTGAATTAATGGTTGAGAGAATCGTATTATTTAAAAATATTTTCACGTGCTACGTAAACAAAATCGCAGGTTAAAGTTAGCGTTAGACGGGTGAGTTATGGGCCCGCGCGCCGTCTTTTCATCGCCCCGGACGGACTGGACCGCGCGTGCGCTTACCATAGCCCACCCATAAAAAAAAATTAAAAAATTAAAAAAAGCCCAAAGTCACTATTTCTCTAAGGAACATTATGTAGGTAACTAAATTTACACACGCACTTACCTATACAGTACAGAGTTTTATAACTGGTTAACCTTCTCTTGCATGTTATAGCTTTTGATTGACGTAGGTATAAGACATCATCATCATCATCTTGCTCTTATCCCAATTACTTGGGGTCGACGCAATATGTCATCTGTTTTGACATATTGCAAAAAGTTTCGGCAATGACTTTTATGACCGGCCGCCTGCCTGACGTCAACCCTCCTTGGGAATGTAATCGTTGACCCAAATGGTACCAGATGGAGTTGGTCCGGGTCAATCTAGGGCTCTTAGTCGTCTTTTACGACACCCACGAGCAAAGCAAGGGTTGGTAGTATTCGAAGCCGCTACCACACAGCACACGTAGGTATAAGACATACGTTATAAATATATTGTTGTTACTTAATTTAGATTAAATAGCAAATAAGTTTATTTAATATCATCATACAGTGTCTCATTAGCATACATTTTATGTAATTATGTATTATGCAGATCAAGTGTGTATCGGGTCATAGGTCTTTAGATAATATGTAATAAGTATGCGCGGCTATCGTGATCGAAGCATTTAATAAAATCAACCTAGATGTGACTATAAGCTTATTTTGTTACTTTGGTAACAAGCCAACGCGACAGTAAAATTTTTAACTTACTATGATTAGGTAATATTATGGTTAAGGAATATATTTAATTTATTTCTTAGTTAGGCAAATCCGAAAAGTCATCACGTCTTTGTTATGGAGAAATGAACAGAATTATTAAGAAGAATGTTAATGTTAATTAAAGCACAACGTTAATCTATATCAATAAATAAAATTGGAGTGTCTGTTTGTAATGTCAAAATAATGGGCTTTTTTCAATCTCACACGGTTATTGGCACTATACATATGCCTAAAATACACTTAATATTTTTTTGTCTGTCTGTTTGTTCCGGGTAATCTTCAAAACGACTGGACCTATTTCAAAAATTCTTTCAACAATGGAAAGCTATAATATCAGGGCGTAAACTAGGCTATATTTTATCTCGGTATTCCTACGGGAACGAGAACTATGCAGGAAAGACAACTGAAACCGAAGCGAAGCGAGGGCGGGTTGCTAGTGGGTTTATAAATAGACAATCCGGTAATTTATCTCCTGACTTCGAACTTCAACATCAGACTAGCTCAGTGACATCATAGTATCATTCGGTACACCCATTGTATCCAATGTTAGATAATATATGTTACGAAATTAAGTAAATATTCATTATATATCTTAAATTGCTACGACAGCAAACAATAAGAGCCGAAGACCTTGAAACGCTTGAACAGATATTCATAAATTGTACCTAAGAATCAACTCGATCGGGTTAGCGTTCAGACAAAAAAAAATATCTGCTTCATAATCGGCCCATTTGTTAGACTAATACCGCAGACAGACACAGAAAGACACTTATGACATCACTATTTTTGCATCGAGGAAAGAGATATTGCAGAATAGTAAGTGAACTTATTCATTTTTTACAGAAGTGAGGTAGGTTCACCAGCTATTCCCATCTTTTAAACGATGATGGTACACACTCCCACAGGAGAAGGAGAATTTCAAAATAAAACCATCTGACTGATAAAGTAGATTTATTTCTCTTCGTATGTGAAGATTAAATTGCTCATGTCAAATACAGTATTCATATGGGTTGAATATTCTCATTCTACTAACTATCGTCTTCTGAAAAAAAAAATATTATAAAATATTTTATATACAAGCCTACTAAATATCTTGTCGTATCATCTCAGTAGTCGAATTCCGATCCGGTAGTAATTAATTGGATTATTTTAAGTTAAAAATGTTAAAAAAGACAATACATATATGTGTCCTCGCGTGGTTATGGGGAAATATTTAAAGAATTAGATGGCGTGAGTGTAACTGGACAAATAAAGTTTTTCAAAACAACAAAAAAATCAATTTTATGTTCTTTAAAGTGCGAACAAAAACAATGTTATAGCAACTTCAAATTAGCCATTAAAATAAAGGAATCTCTTGTATTTTAATACCAATTTGGGTTTAATATTTTTTAAATTGTTTATAAAGGCGAGTATACTATCGCTTTGTTTATACTATCCATATGGTTTTGTACTGCACGCGGGATTTTTTTTATTGAAAAAAATAATTTAACAAATTATCAGTAGACCAATAAGTATCCTCATAATTATGATAATAATCAGTTCATTGACTTTTAATGACAAGATTGCTACAGCTATCGTTGTCAAAATATTCCGTATCAGATAAATTGTGTTTATAAATGTGTCTACGATAGACTTAAGTCAATATACAAGTTCACGTTTTTCACCAATAATAATAATATGACGTGTATTGTTGGGCAATAATTGGAACATATTTTTATCACACCTGATAACCTATATAACATTTTTTAATTTCATAAGTTATTAAATACGTTATTTATATTGTGGACAGTTTTCTATTATGTTAATCCCAGTTTTACTTGCGGAAATCTCTAAGATTGTACCTTAATTGGGCTTTCAGTGATAAAATTGATCATTAAATAAAAAAGATTAATCAAATCTTATCAAACTATGATAAATACTTACAAAGACTATAATTACATACAGACATCATCATCTACATGCTGAAATTATGCCAATTACTTGGAGTTTCGATATGAAATCTATCTTTAAACATTATGCACTGGATAATACCCAGCATTACTAAGAAATAAAAATAAGCCTATAAATTGTTAAATATAGTAATGAATTTATAGAATAATATTAAAATCACCATGCTTGGCAGATGGTTAGTAATCGTAAGTCATGTTTTAAGCAGTCCGCCTGATAAAAGACAATGCTGTTGTCAATTTTGCCCAGTACCTTTTAATCATTTTTAATACTTTCCACGGGAAAATAAGGAATAGAGATTGAATAGTTTGTTTGATGAATACTTTTCTTAACAATAGTGACCACTCAAAACAAAACCATACTTTCCTATGTTGTCTAGTAATTTCATAAACTAATTTACTACTACTACTACTTTAAATATCTACGATTTTTGTCATCATGAGAACATGAGTAGATAAAAATACGCAGACCAGCATAAAGAAATAAAAATGGTCTAAAAAAGAAACTCAAAAAACACAACTGAAACATAAATGGAACTAAAAACTGAAAAATAATTCTTACTCTACATAGAAATAAAATGATGAGCGAAAAATTTGGTATAATTATGAAAAAAGCGTGGGACACTGCGCCACATCCTTTGTGCCACATTCTGTACCACTTCTGAAATATCGTAGCCATTCGAGAACTAATAACGACTAACGAGGAAAACACCGGTGTATGCGTGTTTTCTGGACTTATCCAAAGCGTTCGATCTCGTCTCCTATGGTGTACTATGGGACAAGTTGCGAGACGCCGGTGTTCCGGAGGGGTATACAGCCCTCTTAAGGTACTGGTATACTCACCAGACAAACCAGGTGAGGTGGGTCCGTACTCTATCAGATGTATATAGAATGGAATGTGGAGTAAGACAAGGGGGGTTAAGCTCACCTCTGTTGTTTAATATCTATATAGGTCAGCTTATTGAACAACTGAGCAGCACCCGTGTGGGATGTCATATAGACGGTATGTGTTTTAATAACATAAGTTACGCGGATGACATGGTGCTGCTCAGTCCATCGATAAGTGGGCTAAGGCAGCTGATAAAGATCTGCGAGTCATATGCGGAGGTGCACGGCCTTAAATACAACTCAATAAAGAGTCAACTGATGGTATTTAAGGCCTATAAACGACAACCCCGCCATGTGCCTCCAGTATATCTGAATGGAGTGGCACTCAGTGTTGTACAAAGTTTTAAATATCTAGGTCACATTGTTACCAGTGAGCTAGATGATAATAGTGACATAGAACGTGAGCGTAGAGCGTTGGCGGTGAGGAGCAATATGATTGCGCGCAGGTTCGCTCGATGTACGGCTGACGTTAAGATTACGCTATTTAAAGCCTTCTGTCAGTCGTTCTACTCGAGTGGCTTGTGGGTGTCGTATACGCGACGAGCCTACAACACTCTTCGCGTACAGTATAATAATGCGTTCAGAATGCTGTTGCGGCTGCCGTGGCGCTGCAGTGTCTCGAAAATGTTTGCCGAAGCACGCGTGGATGGTTTCCACGCAATTATGCGAAAAAAAGCGGCTTCACTACTGCAGCGTCTGCGGAGCAGTCGCAATAGTATCCTGAAAACTATTGCGGTAAGACCAGATTGTCCTATCCAAAGTTATTTGATAAAATTAGTTATAGGGTTGTAATGTGTAAAATGTATCTAATTATAATACTAACAATACTAACATAAAATATAAGCACATTATGTTACTAATACACTAACAAATTATGGATTGTATATCTGAAATAAATTTATTATTATTATTATTATTATTAATGCATCCCACGCTTATTGCACAATGATACTGATATTTTTTGTTCATTATTATATTTCTATATTAAGAATTATTTTTCACTTTTTAGTTCGGCAATTAAATCCGAAACGGTATACAGGAGCAGACCGTGCGCTTGCTCTGTCTCTCTCACTTCCTCACAAACTGAGAAAATTATTAATTCTGGCTATCCTCATCAGGATAATTAAATAATTTTTTGAATTATTGTATTGTCATCGGTCCTTAAGACTACACGTTTAAATGAAATCTGACAGTTTAAAGTAGGTCAAAATCGAGTTCAAAGGTATTAGCAACATTATAAACAAACATTAAGTGTAACTAGATATTAAAAGCGTATTAAAAATCTTTGTCCACCCATATTATACAGGATGTATCAGGTTATGGGGCAACTGGTCAAAAGGGAGCTAGGCAATGGTGGTAGAAACCCATAAAAAAAATTTGAACGAAAAATATCGATTCGTTAAGAAATTAGAGACATGTAAAGTTTTCAATTTTGTCATCGCTTTTTCGTGTAAATCTGATTGAAATGTATAAAGTCAATGATATTAATACGCAACATATTCATACTTTGTTAAATATTCATTAGAAATTGAATAAATAAATGATTACGTTCACATAAGCAAGACAAACTTCGCTTTAAAACAGCTGATCGGCCTATGACCGTTGACCGCTTGACGTTGTACCTACATGTCATTGAAGGGTTTGCACAATTCTAGGTATAAATAAATGAATGAAATTATACTGTCGAAACTTTACATGCCTACATGTATTCTGTCTGTACATGCCTCCATAATACGTAACATTTAAGGCTTAGTTAGACTCATTTTTTTGAAATCACTATAATTTTTATGTTATATTATTTTTTGTGTAATGTATATTCTAATTACGATCTATGACCGTTAAACTACAACATACTCGAACAGTTGTCCCATAACCCATAACCCTGTATATGTACGTCCCACGAATGGCGCGAAGAAACTACAATATAGAAAGAGAATATAATTAAAAATGTCGCGCAACTGAAATAGGTTAGAATGGGGGTTTATTTCGAGTACAATTCATTATCATCTTTTACGACATCTGAGGTAATGGATGCGAGTTGTGAATTATAGTTTTATACAGACACAGTACTGATCTTAGTCCGCCTGCGACAATAACGCTCAAAAGTGTTAAACCGTGGGGCAATCAAAAATTGCATAAACAACGCAAACGGCATAAAATCTATAAAACCGGCTAAGTGCGAGTCGGAGTCGCGTACGAAGGGTTCCGTACCATTATCTATAAAAAAATAGCGTTTGTTGTATGGAAAGCTCCCTTAAATATTGATTTTATTTTGTTTTTAGTATTTGTTGTTATAGCCGCAACAGAAATACGTAATTTATAAAAATTTCAACTGCCTGATTCTTGATATACAGCCTAGTGACAGACAGACGGACGGATAGACGGACGGACATACAGCGAAGTCTTAGTTATAGGGTTCCGTTTTTACCCTTTGGGTACGGAACCTTAACCTTACCCTTTACCGTGTTGTGACGGAGTAAGAATACAAATTACCACTCTTTATCTTACTCGTGGATGTCGTATAAGACAACTATGGGATATAATAGGCACATAACATCTGTGCAAGAGAAGGAAAACTCGATATGAAACCCTATACCAACATGTCTGACCAGCATGGTATAGTGGGTCAAGTTCACTCCCATTGTGGAGGAGGCCAGAGCCCAATAGTGGGACGTATGTGGGCTGCGATGATGATGACGAAACCCTAAAAGTAGTTTTGAAAATTGTATTGATTTTTTTTGTGTCCAGATAATATTTTGTGTTAACTTTTTTATGGTTAGAAATAAAATACGCTTTTTTACGTTTACACTCAAATTTTAATTAACTAGTAAACATAGCAGAAGTTTAGAAAGGGTGTCGACCTACAAGCCGTTCCACGAATTAATTTTGTGCTAAATATCAGTGGTGAAATATTTGCTAAGTTCATTCACGGGTTACTATATCAATCTCGCAGCGCTTAGCGCTCTCTCGCACACAAACATTTATTTTACGCATTCAAGAAACCATTATCATTCCTATGTCTTGAACATAAGAACTACTTTAGTTTGTAGTGGAATTATTTATGATTTCTGGAGAGGTCATTGTCACTATTCGGTTCTCTAGGTTTTGGGGTTTAAACACCTTACAGTAATTTTTCCTAACTATAGATCTTGTATTAATGGATCTTATCCGAGCAATTTTCGAAAGTATAAATATTAGTTTCACGAGAATAATACTGTAAAACATGAAAACTTATCTAAGTAGTTGAGATTTAGCATTTTTCATGCTATTTATAAAACGTTATTTATAAGCGAAAAATGATTACCACACGTGGGACTTCAACCCACATCCATAATAGGAAACTAAATAAAACGGAAGACAGAGAACAAGCTATAAACATTTTCTGCTTGCAAATAAGTCTATTAAATATTGTTTTCATTTTGGTAGTTATGTGGCATTGGTTTAATAATAAAATATGTCACCACCCTTTTACTTTGCTATGAAAATCGTGAAAACCAGCTGTGGAATACCAGGTGAATGTGCATCATCTTCTTAAAAATTTATAACATTAAGTAATTATCATCAACCTGTCTTCCAATCTATGGCAATATCCCTCCCTGCATCGATAAAATCTTGTAAGTTTCAAGTAATAATTAATATGATTAAGAATCCTTGACATGATATAAACGTGGATGATGTCACTATTTTGGATAGAATAATAAGTGACCACAATGTTGACAATGACATGTACCAAAACAGGTTTCGTAAGTAAAAGCTTAAACATGTTACTTGTAGAACAATGTATCCAGTAGGTATAATGGGGTCTCTTAACAAACATTAGTCAAAATTACTTGTAACGATGTATGAATTACGAGTTTATAGTGTTTGTAGAATGAGAATAACGTGTAAATTATAGTTTTAATTCTTAATAATTCTGAATAGTGGTGATGTTCAAACATTACCATCAAAATTATAGTTTTGCAAATAATATCAAACAATGTTACTAAGATCTCCGGATGATGAAGGGGTATAAAATAAACAGATCAGTACAAGAGAACGATTACTGTAAACATTTTTTTTAGGAATTTGAATGTCCGTGTGGTTATGGAGTAAGAATACAATTCACCACCACCTCTCTTGCCCGTGGTTATCATAAAAGATGAGTAAGGTATGTATATAATATGCTTTTTAAGTGCAATAAATCTCGAAAAAAACCCAATGCGTCTGACCATCATAGTAAGTCAATTTCCTCTCCATAGTAGAGGAGGCTCGAAAGCAACAGTGGATTGAGATGACGAATTGAATTTCGTTCACCATGCCATATACATCCAATGCTTTAATAAATTTCATCATTATCTCATCATCATTATCTCAGCCCATATATATCCCACTATGGGGCTCGAGCCTCCTCCTTTATGAGAGGGAATTTGACTTACTATTATGCTGGTCAGACGTATTGCCTTAAGGTTCTATTTCGAGTTTTCCTTCTCTTACATTAATATTATCTGCATCTGCCTCGAATAAAAATACTCACCTCCACTTTTCTCTCAGATATTTTAATATATTAATAACGGAAGTAAGACGCTACGATTACAGTTGGAAAAGCACAATTTAAACAAATCTCTGTACTAAACTATCTGACTGAATAGAAATTTATTACTGCGTTTCGTTCGGTGAGCGAGAGGGCTGGAAGTCCAACTTTCTGAGGGTAATTGCGTGTGGTGAATTTTGGCGATACCTTTAGTTTCACCGAACCTCATTGCATCCTCATTCATTCGCACTCCCTTCACTTTCTTCACGGTAGGCAGCGGCCTAGCAAAGGTCTATGAGCGGCAGCAACACTTACCATCAGGTGTACTGTTTGCTCGTTTGCCACCGTTAGCAATAAAAAAAATGCATAATTTAGAGAAATAAATAGTAAATTTATTTGATTGGTAAAGTGTTAAGAACACAATTTTTCCCTTCTTACTTAACAGTGAGAAATTTAAAAGAGAGATAAGGAATAAACATTAAAATACACACCCACAGCGATAGCTACTCCTCCCACCAAAGAAAGTGATATTAAACAATGTATATCGATAGGCTCAATAGATGAATGGAAGAATGGCTAGAATATAAAATACAGATGACCAAATTAGATAATAATAAACAAATAAAGAGAAATCATGATCATTTTGTTATTTCATCATCTCGGCTCATATACGTCCCACTGCTGGGCTCGAGCCTCCTCCACAATAGGAGAGAAATTGACCTTACCATGTTGGTCAGATGTGAGAGAAAAAACTCGAAATAAAACCTTGGCATAAGGTTTTATTTCGAGTTTTTTCTCTCACATCTTGTATCTTTTAGTCGTCTTCTATGACACCCACGAGCAAGAGAGGGTGCGGTGAATTGTATTCTTACTCCGTCACCACACGGACATTTTGTTATTTATTTTATACAATATCCAATAAGAAAAAATATTGTGCATATCTCATTCGTATTACATAATTAACGGGCGCAAACCACACCCATACTCGCAATTACAATTTGTGGATTTTTTGTTTTGTCTTGCGAAACCATGACACTGGTACGATAGGTCTCGGAATACTATCTTAACTTTTACATCATACGTGCCCTCAATATTTGACATAATTTGGTATGTAAGTATTGTATTAATTCTCGTTCAATTTATAGAAATACTAGCAAACCGCCCTCCCTTCGCTTCGGTTTCAGTCGCCTTACCCGCGCAGTTCCGGTTCCCGTGAGAATACCGGGATAAAATATAGCCTATGTTATTCCCCGATATTATAACTTGCCAATAGCGAAAGAATTTTTGAAATCAGTTCGGTAGTTTAAGCGTGAAAGTGTAACAAACAAACAAATAAACAAAGAAACTTACTTTCGCATTTATAATATTAGTAAAGATTATAGCTACAAATTGACGAAAAACGATGTTTTAAATAAACTATAGGTTACATAATAGTAAGGCAAATGGAATGCGCATATATTAATCAACATTCATTGATACGTGGATTAAAAATAGAGGTAAAATCTTTTGAAACTGTTTTAATTTATAAAACTATAAGATTAGCTTTATAAATTGATTTTGATCATTATATAATGCAATAATAATTGTTTAAACAAATTTAGTGAATAGAAACTCGATGAAGTTAATATTTTCCATGTGGTGACGGAGTGAGAATACAATTCATCCCTCCTTTGCCCACCCATGGGTATCGTAAAAGCCGACTAACGGATTACTGCAAATAACATTTACGCAAGAGAAGGAAAACTCAAAATAAAATCATATGCCAATCGACGGGTTGGCATATGATTGGCGTTGTTGGCATATGAAGCTGACGTTGGCATATGATTGGTATTATGACGTTGGCATATGACGCTGGTTAGGCGTAACCAGCGTGGTATAGTAGGTCAATTTCCCTCCCATTGTACAGGAGGCTCGATCCCTACAGTGAGACTTACATGAGTTGTGGGGACGAGGAGGAGGCAGTTAATATTAATTATTTCTGTCTTTACCTTTTTGGAGATTATGTATCTCCAGGTGTGAGCATAACCACTTTTCTAGGCTAATAATATCTTCTACAAGGTACCGTTTCAAATTTTGTGTTTATGAACGCGAAGAATACTTCAAAGTTTGCATCCATTAATCAGCATATTGACTTCCCAGTTAGACATAGATGTGTCCGAGAGGAGGATAAAGCCTCAATTTCCACACTAATCAAGCGGGTTAGCTATTGTTATTACAATTTCTCAGAAGAAAAATGTTCTGTTCATACTTATTATAATTCTTCAACCGTTTTACGACTCCACGAAATATATTATACTAGCTGACCTAACAGACGTTGTTCTGTTCAAATAAAATAAAAGGAATTCTTATTGAAATCGACAGCAGCGCTACCTACCGCATCTAATTGTGAATCTGAACCATTCACGAATCCCCTTGAATACACACAAAAAAGTTCATCAACCTCGATCCAGCCGTTTAGGATGAGTTCAGTGACATACACACGTACACAAAAAATAAATATATAAAGATTAAGCAAGGAAACCATTTATCGGGCTCAAATACGTTTTGACCGCACACTATTCTGCCGTCCAAAATAGCTGCAGGTTAGAATAAGTTTTTTAGCAATCGAAGACTTGGTACCAGTGACCCGCCCACATGGAGATAGACAGGTTGCTTGTGGCTGATTATAGGATTGTATTCCAACCATAGCCTATTCGCAACGATAAGTTTGGATGTTTCCAAACCTCTGTGCTAACGTTCTTCATGTTTTAAGGATATCACTGGCTCCGTATATATCTAATTTTAGATTATTAATCAACAGGTACTCATTTGTCTATGTGATGACGGAGCAAAAATACATTTCACTACCCCCAAACTCTTATCCGTAGCTGTCGTAAAAGACGGCTAAGACTATTATAACCATTATTTATAAATAAAGCTAACATATATACGTACGTGTTTTAAACACATTCACTTATTGGACAATTTATAAATTAATTCGTTAGATAATAAATACTTTTCGATCATATTTATTTTTCCATTAATTACTTGTTTTTATTGCTGCTAGTGACAAATGAGCAAACAGCACACTTGATGATAAGTCATACTGCCTTTCATGAACTTTTGCTAAGCCGCTGCTAACCGTAAAGAAAATGAAGGGAGCATGAATGTATGCAATTAGGTCCGGTAATACTAAAGGCATCACCAAAACCACACGCAAACACTCTCACAAAGTTAAGCTTCCGGCTCTCTCGCTTACCAAGCAAATGGACCGCCCCGCCCTTCTAGACAGACGACTGTCGACAGTGTGGTCCTAAACTCCTAACACATATACAATACATTTAATAATTATTATTTATATTACCGTAATTAAACCGTGCTGTGTGGTAGCGGCTTCGAATACTACCAACCCTTGCTTTGCTCGTGGGTGTCGTAAAAGGCGACTAAGAGCCCTAGATTGACCCGGACCAACTTCATCTGGTACCATTAGGGTCAACGATTACATTCCCAAGGAGGGTTGACGTCAGGCAGGCGGCCGGTCATAAAAGTCATTGCCGAAACTTTTTGCAATATGTCAAAACAAATGACATATTGCGTCGACCCCAAGTAATTGGGATAAGAGCAAGCTGATGATGATGATTACCGTAATTAATAAGACTAACATCATAAGCAGGAAATAACTAAAACACAGATAAATACCGATAAAATGCGAGATTTATACCGACATCATGTCATTTGCCGTCACGATGAGAACTTTTTATTTCTTTAAACAGCCTTTTGTCTAGCCATGCCCTGTTCAAGACATCCGCTTCAATAAGAGAGCATTGTGAAAATGCAATACCTGGTCTAATACACCGATAGTTGAATGGACTAGTGAAACTGATTTCTTAACCCTCAACTGCGATGAGTCATCGAATACTTAAAATATGCCTGTTGATGTTTTAAATGTTTTACACTTCTGGCATTATAAAATTTGCAATAGATCTTGCCAACCGTCAGAGGAAATAAAAATCCTGCTTACGTAGATATTTATTCAGTTACGTGGATGGTTATTTATAAACATTAAACAATATTAGATCATTGGAAATTTGGCTTCCACCCAAGTATAATTTGATACTTCGCAAATCCGCTGTGATATTTTATGTCAACTGACAATATTTCGGCTTTTTGCTGATTTTAAATTATTTTTAGCATGTATATAATACTAGTTCCATTCAATGACTATTTGCTATAATTTTAGACCTGTAATTTTGTAGTACGTGATATGACGTGTTTGTATTCAGTAAGAGTTAGTAACAGTTATCGCAAACAATCAATCGCTCTTTTTATCTATACACACAGAATACTATTTTTAGTTAAATATATTCTAGCAAAGCGGTTTACCCATTTTAAGATGGGTATTTCCCAACAGACTTTCTGTTATCGTATAGGTACTAATGTAATTAAATATCGCTGCCCTCACAATTATCCATAACACAGGTCAAGTCTTTATCTTATGATTTTATATAAAAAAGGTTTATTTTTTATTAATGTACCATTATCCTTTATATCTGATGAAAAGTCATCTCATTCCTCTAACAATAAGTAAAGAAGATAATATAATAATTCTTCCTGTCTTATTAATATAGTATAAGACCACTGAAGTAAGTAAATATTTACTATTATAGTAGGATAAATAAAACTTCCTAACACACACACACGGACTTCCTAACACGGACTTTCCGTGTGGTGACGGAGTAAGAATACAATTAGTCCGTGTGGTGACGGAGTAAGAATACAATTCACCACCATCTTACCCGTGGGTGATCGTACGAGACGACTAAGGGATATAAAACGCATATAACATCTATGCGAGAGAAGGAAAACTCGAAATAAAACCCTATACCAACACGTCTGACCAGCGTGGTATAGTAGGTCAAGTACCCTTCCATTATGGAGGAGGCCCGAGCCCAACAGTGGGACGTATATGGGCTGAGATGATGATGATGAAATAAAACTTAAAACAAAACTCCAAACTAATCTGAATAGATTAGCTGAATAGCTAACATGTAAAAATAATAAAATGATTAAGTAACGGCTAATTTGCTATATATTTTATTCTGCTACTGTTCGGAAAGAAACATAAGGACTTTCTTCACACACGTACGTTATACACATTCATTAAATAGCACACATTTAAACATAAGTATTAATATCTGGTTGACCGAGCTGAGTATATATATTTTTTTAGTAGATTGTATTTTTGACGAACTTATTCAGATGTATATTAATAAAAAATAAAAATGATGAAATAATGAAAAAAATATCAAAAATTATAAAAACAGAATAATAATAACACCGAGAATCGATCTCACGCTGTTTGAATGTGACTGGACAACTTCCCAACTGAGTCATTCTCACTCTTGACGGCGACGGCGAAATATATATATAACAATATATATATATAATATATATATTGTTATATATATATTTCGCTATATGTTATATATAATACATATATATATATATACAAGAATTGCTCGTTTAAAGATATAATAAATACCTACATCATAAATAATGTTTATACTTCATGAAAATGTTAAATCTTAGGAATGATATTATGTTGTGACGCTGTCTCGCAAGGCTTATTCATGCACGGATTCATTGAACTTGGCCTTCATTTAACTAGCGTGGGCCAATATCACTTTTATTGTCAAAAAGTCTCGTATTCCTTAGTAGGACTTATTTAGTCAAAATAGAAAGATGAAAACAATGGGATGAATGACACTAACTGTGAAGAAATTCCAAATTATATACTTTAAGTTTAAAATATTCGAACATCGAGGCAATCTGTAGCAAACTTATTCATATGTTTGTTCAAACTACAAACTCGGGACTTCGCTATTATTATAACATACTCGTGCTACGAACGTAGCTGTTATATATCATAAAAAATACATTATAAGTTATAAATCAACTGCTATAAATATATTAATCTATATGAGCCGGCACGGAAACTGTATCATAATAAATTAAAACTCGTATACGTATCAATTTAAAATACAAATAATATTAAACAAACAAATCAAGTCAACCAGGAAATGTCATCACACAAATAAACAAACGAAATAAAACCCAATTCGTTGTTCAAACTTTGAAATACATTTGTATACATAAAAATAAATGGTAGTTTATTATTAGGAAGATAAAATTATTTTAAATATCACGGCTATAGACACTAATAACTTGTACAGTTCGTTAACAGACCCGGCTCTCACGCTATCACTAAGATAATTTGGACAGAATTACCTCCTCCTGTTGGACTTGGGCCTCCTCCACTATGTGAGGACGATTCATCTACTACTACCGCGCTGGTCAGACGTGTTGGTATAGGGTTTTATCTCACATTTTCCTTCTCATATGCAGGTTTTAACTGCATATTATATCCCTTGGTCCTCTTCTACCACCCACGGGCAAGAAAGGGCCTGATTGTATTCTTAGTCCGTCGTTTCACGGATTCGAAGATAATACGGTCAGGTGATAACCTAGCAAAATAAATAAAATGAATTTAGTAGTCCATACTGTGAAATATTGGATCAAAATATTTTCTCAATCAGTTATAATGAATTAGATCTACTCTAGCTCACATAATACAGAAGACCGAGTGTACATTCTCGTTCACTCTTGTAAATATTTTTAGGTAAGAATAAACTGCTCTTTGTTAGTTCGTGTAAAACTCCATTTTTATTCTCTTGTTCTATTTTCACTGTATATTCAAAATAGTAAAATACATAGTAGTTCGATCTACCAATGAGTTTTTATGTTCTACACATAACACATTATTATGAAATATTGTTATTAGTTCCATCTAGTTACACCATACGTATTATATTAGACACCGAGTATTATAATCTGTCTCTATGTTTGGCCTGATTTTATTCAAAACTTGCGTGTCACTTAAGTGTCTTCCTTCACGTCATCCTAAACCAATTTCGGTTAATATACAGACTAACAAAGTGATGGATTAATTGTATGTAAAAATCACCAACCCATCTAGTTGAAAATAAATATAAGACTAAAATAATGACATACCCATCACAGTTCATATGTGTCCCACTGCTGGACTCGAGCCTGCTCTACTATGAGATGGAAATTGACCTACAAAACCACACTGGTCAAACTTGTTGGTATAAGGTTTTAGTTTCAGTTTTCCTTCACTTCCATCGATGTTAATTGCATATTGTAATCCATTAGTCATCGTTTACGAAACCCACGGGCAAAAAATGCCATGGTGATTATTATTCACACCGCAAGGAAATTAAAATTTCGTCTACATAAATTTCATGAAAATATAGTTTTACAAAAATAGTGAGTCTCAGTATAATATTGTTCTTGTAAAACTACAGAATTTCTTTACTGAATATATCACAAAGTTTTGAACAGTACATATATAACAGAATATTTTAAATAAAACATTATATTATGGAGAGTGTTTTTATTAACTAAATATATTTTAATAACGTCGTTGATTTCCGTATGGTAACGGAGTAAGAATATAATTCACCATCCTCTATCTTGACTATGAGTGTCGTAAAAGACGACTAAGGAATATATTATGCATACGAGAACTGTGCAGGAGAAGGAAAACTCGAAACAAAAACGTTTGACCAACATGGTATATTGTTCCTTTGTTCCTTTCAGTTCATATACGTCTCACTTTTGGGTTCAAGCTTCCTCCGCAATAGAAGTGAAAGTGACCTACTATACCAGCTGTATATATTGACCAGCGTGATTATAGTAGGTCAATTTCCCTCCCATTATGGAGGAGGTCCGAGCCCAACGGTGAAACTTATGTAGGCTATGATGATGATGATAATGATATTTTTAACCTGGTGCAACGACTGCGATAGGATATGAAATTCCATCAGAATATAACAAAAAAACATGCCAAGATAGCAACGAACTTCCCTTGGAAAAAGAAGGCGCCTTATTGTGTAAGCCAATAACATTTGGACTTGTCAAATCATATATATTTAAACTATGAAATGGTATCATTATTCAAATAAATAAATATAATACTTTATATCCTAACATTTTATATACATTTTTGTTACAGAATTGTATTTCACTAATTTCACATTTCTAAGGTAGCTTTGAAGTTTGTAACTTGCGTGGTGGGTCTCCAGTTAGTTAATTTAGTACCATGGAAACCTCTGTCAGAAATTGTTAACTATAATAAAAAAAAAACATTGTTTGTTAGGTAAGTTGATATCATCGTAATCATCACGGTTGATCTATATCCTACTACTCCTATATCACGCTGGTCAAATGGGTTAGAATAGGGTTTTAACTTTTAAGTCTTTCTTCTCTTACCCTGCTCCAGTGGTCGGCCCAACGACGAAGGCGACGTGGTGTTTGGTTGGGTTGTGGGTGTTGCGTGCTTATGCCCCTCTGTCGCCCCGGACGGAATGCTTCGGAGGCGCACCTACAGCAACCCACCCCAAAAAAAAAAAGTCTTTCTTCTCTTGCATAGATGTTATCTGTATATTATGATGCATTGGTCGTCTTTTACGACACAGTAAAAATAGGGTAACTGCACAAATGGCGTAGTGGTTAAGATACCGACCTACCGTGCCAGTGTCGGGGTTCAAATCCCAAGCAGGGCAATATTTTGTGCGACCCACAAACTGTTGTTTTGAGTCTGGATGTAATTTGTGTCCGTTAATTATATAGGCCTACTAAACGTTATTATTCTAAGGCACGAATACGATTGATCGAATGCAGGGCAAATAGGGCAACCGAAAAACAGAACTAAATGAGTGAGGCACTAATAATTCTAAAATAATTTCATTGAATCAGTCACTTGAACTGAATTGTTCGTGTTGCAATTTTCAATAATTATTAGTTGCTCATAAACAACTTGCTGCTGTGAACGTCTATCCTTGAAAGGTGTAAATTTATTGATAAGTAAAAGTACTAGGTGTGTCATGCTTATAACATCTATGTACATTAACGCCTAAGTCTCTCAAGCAATAGTTTTTTTTTAATTTTTTATATATTATAATATATAAAAAATTAAAAGAAAAACAGATAACTATTTCCAATTAATTAATGATATGTTGTCTAATTTGAATGATTTAGGAATCCTAAATCTTTCACATTAGAATGTATGTAACATGTTATGTTTTATGCTCATGTTACATCCTAAATTATGATGTAACATGAGCATTAAACTGCATTATTTACATTCTCAATTGGATTAATTTCCTGATAACCGTGGAGATTATAGTGAAGAGCAAGGTGAAAGGTTTCACCAGGATATTCGCACTACGGAAAAACGCTACCAATACAAATGGGACATACATTTTTTTTTTTTTATTTATTTATTTAAGACAACACCCTGCACTAAGGAAATAATCCTTGTTTTGCGGGGGACTTTACAAACATATAATTAACGGACACAAATTACATCCAGACTCGGAACAACAATTTGTGGATCGCACAAAGTGTTGTCCCGCATGAGATTCGAACCCCCTGACACTGACGTTGTAGGTCGCTATCTTAACCACTACGCCATCTGTGCAGTTGATGGTCGATTACTGCTGGAATCTTTGTCGGGATCTTATAGAGGCACAGCATTCAAGAAAATCTTTTAAAAGACATTTTTTATCTCAACCAGAGTAGCCGTTCTAAATAAAGTACGTATAAAATTCATATTTTTGTAATAATTTTTAACTTAGGTGTAAAATGAAAAGAGCTGCTAGAAAGAAACCAATGATTTTTTCGTAATCAGCACACTTCATTTTAGTGAAAACAAAAAAAATCTCTGGAAAATTTTTCAGTGTTGACCAGTGTAATTTATAATTACATAGAATATAGTAAACAGCATTTTAATGTATTGCACGAATCAAATATTTCCCTTGAAATGCACAATTGACGACGTTTTTGTGCGAAAACCAAAAATTCACGTTCCTTTTGTGCGAAAATCAAAAAGCATTTCATATTGACTGCTGCTATTTTTAAAATATAATATGTATATTATTTTTCTATGTGCTGACCACATAATATAATTCACCAACACCTTTCCTGGCCGAGAGCGTCGTAAAAGATTACTAAGGGGTTATAATAGACAGATAATATAGGTATACAAGAGAAGGACAACTCGAAATATAACCTTATACTTATTCATTTGCCCAGCGTGGTATAGCAGGTCAATTTCAAACCCTTTCATAGTGGTGGAGGTTCGAGCCCAGCAATGGAACGTATATGAACTGTAATGATGACGACGATGATTTTACGACATTGCAAGAGAAAAAAAGCTCGAAATGAAACCCTATACCAACATTTTTGACCAGCATAGAATAGCAGGTCAAATTCCCTCATATTGTGGAAGAGGCCCGAGCCCAATAGTTGGACGTATGTGGGCTGCTATGATGATGATGATTTATAAAATAGGAATAAATGAACTCTCGCTTCAAAAAGACACCCCGTGTAATTTATAATATCATTAATAAGGTTTATCTTTTATGTTTATTAATATATTTCTTGTGTACGTATGTCACTGAACTCCTCCTAAACGGCTAGACCGAAGTTGATGAAATTTTGTGTGTATATTTGAGGTGATCCAAGAATGGTTTAAATTCACAATTGGACCCGGTAGGTGGCGCTGCTATCGATTTTAAGGACAATTCCTTTTATTTTATTTGATCAGATCAACGTCTGTTGGGTCAGCTAATGTTTATTTATAGTTTTATATTGTAGTAGTAAGTGTACGTTGTCAAATGTATCAACCGCAATGGTATTTGAAATTCTTCATGTATACATTTAATATATTTTACAAATAGTAAAAAATTATTGAAATTGAAAACAAAGGTTTATAACCAGTGTGTGTTACCAGCGATGACTTACGGCACTGAAACGTTGTCTCTAAATATCGGCCTCATAAAAAAGCTCATAGTCGCTCAGCGTGCTATGGAGAGGGCTATGCTCGGTATTTCTCTACGTGATAAAATCTGGAACACGGCAATCCGTAGAAGAACGGGTGTAACCGACATAGCCCGCTGAATTAGCACGTTGAAATGGCAATGGGCAGGCCACATCGCTCGTCGAACCGATAACCGTTGGGGAAGAAAGGTTCTTGAGTGGCGACCACGAATCGGACGGCGCAGCGTAGGACGATCCCCCACTAGGTGGACTGATGACATTCTCAAAGTCGCAGGGAACCGTTGGATGCAAGTGGCGCAGGACCGTTCCGAGTGGCATTCTCGTGGGGAGGCCTATGTCCAGCAGTGGACGTCCGTAGGCTGATGGATGGATGGAAAAAATTATTGTAAGTGAATGTACGTTTATATTTGAGTAATTTGGTTACGAGTGGGTAATGATAAAGTGAATATATTTACATAAGTAAATATTAGTAGTATAAGAACTGTTGATATGCAGGATTAATCTTATATCTTTAAACGAGCAATTCTTGTATATATATATATATATATATTTTCAGGATCTCAGAAACGGCTTCAACGATTTTGTTGAAACTTGGCATACTAGAGGATTCGGGCCCAAAAAATCGATCTAGCTAGGTTTTATGTATAGAAAATGTTGTTTTGTCAGTGTTTTTGGCAGACAATATAATGACATTAAATTTTAAAAGAATATGAATTCAAATTTTGCCATCAATGTCATGAGTTACGATAGCTCAGTGACGAAGTAGTCAAGTTTCATTTTATTTTTGACATCGGTGACAAAGGGCGTCGGATCGAATCTCGGTGTTATTATTATTCTCTTTTTGTAATTTTTTATATAATTTTCATTATTTATTTTTTTTATTTTTTATTAATATATATCTGAATACATGCTACAAAAATACTCCGAACGAAGCTCGGTCAACCTGATATTTTCTTTTTAACTACGAGCCTCTTCGTCTACGTTCAGCACACATTCCATCAAATAAATTTTGATTCTAGGTGAAAAAAAAGCCCATCGCCTAATTGTACAGAATAGAATATAGATGTGCAGCATATTTTCATGGAATGTGTGCAAAACGCAAATTGCAGAAGATCGTTTTTTGGACAGAATTATATATTTGACATCGGGTTCTGTAACTCCATTTTAGCATATTCTACCGCTGAACATGCTATTTTGTTTTATAGGTTAGCTAAATTAGTATTAGATTAGTATTAGTAAGT
Organism: Lymantria dispar; assembly: GCA_032191425.1. Lineage (NCBI taxonomy): Eukaryota > Metazoa > Arthropoda > Insecta > Lepidoptera > Erebidae > Lymantria > Lymantria dispar. Next base: position 18,412,793 of record CM063457.1, on the reverse strand, counting down.
AATCACAGTATTAGTATTTGATCAGTATTATTATTTTAGTCTTACAAGGCGATATGGTCGCTCAGCGACAAAGTCTATAATAAATATTAAAAAAAAAACTACGAGTCTCTATCGTAATGCTTGAACTAATTTTCTATTTCTTTTGTCTGTGCGTGTGACTGAACTCCTACGCGGCTAATGATTTTTTTTTGTGTATGATCAAGTTGATTCTAGAATGGTTTAGATTAATATTTGGACGGTAGGTGGCGCTGCAAATGATATTACGGAGAATTACTTTTATTTTTTTAGTTGTGAACAGAGCAACGTCTGTTGAGATAGTTATATATTATAAAAGTCTTGTCGTATTGCACTTAAATATAACGTGTCGATTTGTTTACTCTATTATAAAATTTCCTTTTTATATAATAATAGAAGATACAAAATATAAACTGTTAGCTATTAACACAATTTAACCCCTGATTTTTTTAATACGTCGCATGGAGCCGTTTTTTACTGTCGCTCTGTTATTATATACATTATCTGCAAAACAGTGTGTAGACGCAATAATGTTTGTTCAGGTCCCTCTTTAGGAGTATTACATGTTATATTATTACCTATTATTATTTATTATCTTGGCTCATATCCGTGTTTAGTCTTGGGCTAGAGTCTACTCCACAGTGGGCATTTACCACAGAGGAATTTACCTACTGTACCTCACTGGACGAACGTGTTGGTATAGGATTTCAGTTCGAGTTTTCCTTATCTTCAGTGTATTGTTATTTGCTTGTATCCCTTAGTTGTTTCTTAAGACAACATACCCATGGGTGATGGCTTACCATCACCCACGGGTAAAAAAGTTAGTGATGTATTGTATTCTTACTCCGTCACCAGACGCATAAGAATCATTAAGAGATTGTTTTTAAGTTTTACGCGTTCGTTTATAGGCTATTAAGCTTAAATTAAAACACAATCCCCGTTCAGGCTAGGCGATAGAAATTCTAAGTGAAAAAACATTGAATTTATGAGAGATGATAGGCGAATCGCTTACAATCAGTTAGCAGAAAATCTAAAAATTTCTTAACGCAGTATTTGGAAGTATTATATAGAACCACTCAAATGTTAGAAGAGTTGATCACCACAAGTTGACCGGCGTACAATAGAACACATGAGTAATTTAGTGCAAAAAGAATATTTGAAAACCATCAACATCGGGAGTACACGATACTGTAAATTGAATCGTTACAGATGATGAAAGCATTTTTTATTTGTACATGAAGTACCCACTAAATCACAGAGCAAAGTGTGTTTCTTTGAAGATGAAGATCAGTAGGTATGGGCAAGTGAAAAACGCTCGCTCAGTCGATTAAAGTGTGATTGTTATTTTTTTTTTTTTTTTTTCTCTGGTAAATCTAATAAATAATAATTTATTTATTACAAGGGTACATAACAAATTTATGTATTTCTAAGGTTGATACTGTTGCCGTTTGCTGCATGTAGATACTGAGAGTAAACACTTAAAATTACAATATAGGCACATTTAAAATAAATATCTTTTAAATATCAAATTTATTAATGAATTGAATTTAATATTTAACTAAGATTACTTTGTTCAGTTATTCTATTCGACCACAATGCTGTTCGTGCTGCTAATCTCATAGGATTTAAAAATTTTGTATTTCAGTTTGCACTTGGTATATCAATGCTAGGTTTAGTTTTGCTGATAAATAAATGTAGGTGAAGTGGAAGAGAGGTGCATAAAACAAGCCACATCTATGTTGATATAATTATCGTATGTAGGGCGTCGGTTGAACAGCTAGTAAACTAAAAACATAAACTATACTAAACAGCTAAACAAAGAAATGAGTTCTGATGTTAACGCGAGTATTGTAGTTAAATAAAAGTTTAACTACTTCTTCTTAATTGGACTAAAACATCTTAGGCCTCCTGTGACCATGAAGGCTGTAAAGTGTTCAAAATGGCGGGTAATTAAAAATGAAATATAAACGCGATAAAATCCGTAAAGTAGTTTTATTTACAACTAGCAACCCGCTCTCGCTTCGTTTCGGTTTCAGTCGCCTTACCCGCGTAGTTCCCGTTCCCGCGAGAATACCGATATAAAATATAGCCTATGTTATTCAAGGATATTTATCCCTGAGTAACATTCTAATGGTGAAAGAATTATCGAAATCCGTCCAGTAGTTTTTGAGTTTATTCGTAACAAATATACAAAAATACGTTTTCTCTTTATAATATTAGTGTAGACAACTAACTAAACATAATTACAGTACAGCTAAGTATAACTTCTTTAATTAGAAATGACGTGACGTACTATGATATATAAGTTAATACAACTGTCATATCCTTATCAAACAAACCTAACAGCGGTTGAATGGATTATTGTTACATACATTGTTATATGTATTGTAAAATCAGTTTTAGGGGTAGATTATTATACAAAATTAACTTTAATAACTAAAAGTTACAGATTTTGATTAATAATATCGTTTATTTTATTATTTACTAGCAACCCGCCCTCGCTTCGCTTCAGTTTCAGTCACATATTCGCGTAGTTCCCGTTCCTGTGGGAATACCGAGATAAAATATAGCCTATGTTACTTCCTGATACTTTCCGTGTGGTGACGGAGTAAGAATACAATTCACCACTAAGGGATGTAATATGCACATAAGATCTGTGCAAGAGAAGGAAAACTCGAAATGAAACCCTATACCAACATGTCTGACCAGCATGGTATAGTAGGTCAAATTCCTTTCCATTGTGGAAGAGGCCCGAGCCCAACAGTGGGACGTACGTGGGCTGTGATGATGATGATTTTCTGATATTGTAGCTTGCCATTAGTGGAAGAATTTTTGAAAACGTTTCGATAGTTTAAGCGTGAAAGCGTAACAAACTTACTTAAGCATTTATAATATTAGTAAAGATTTATCTTTCGTGTGGTGACGGAGTAAGAATACAATTCATCACTCCTTATCTTGCCCGTGGATGTCGTAAAAGACGTCTAAGGAATGTGGTAGGTATATGGTATTTGTACAATAGCGGGCAAACTCGAAACAAAACCTTATACCAACATGTCTGAACAGTGTGGAATAGTAGCTCAATTCATCTCCCATTATGGAGGAGGCCTGAGCTTAATAGTGCGATATATAAAGGCTAAGATGACATCGTTTATAAATATCCGAAATTTAAAAAAAAAAATTCTTCAACTTAACAAAGTAAAAAAAATTCTGTATTGATAAAAGCGATATAATAGAATTCTACTATATGTTACTGCTGTTGTATTTATATTTGAATCATAATGAATCGTATTATAATGAATTATAATCGCTGATGATTTTAGTAATCGTATATCTTTATATATAAATTTCTTCTGTACGTGTGTATGTCACTGAACTCCTCCTGTACGGCTAGACGGATGTTGACGAATTTTTTTGTGTGTGTTCAAGGGGATTCGAGAATGGTTTGGATTCACAATTGGATCCGGTAGGTGACGCTGCTGTCCTTTTATTTTATTTGAACAGAACAACGTCTGTTGGGTCAGCTGGTTTAATTATATTACTTCAGAAGCATTAGTATTATCAGTTTTACAAAATCCTAAAAATCTGATTAAAATCTTAGAAAAAGAATCTTAAATCTCTCAAGCAGTGGACATAAATTATATTCTTAACCTATCGCCATGAGATAACGAATAAGAATCCAATATGTCTCTATCCTTAACATTCGCTTGGAAGTCGTAAAATCCGAGTGAATCACTATATAAATGGGTATCAAAGCTTTTCTGGAGAACTATTAACATCAACTGCGAACGCTAACTCGTATGCTGAGCATGATAATTATGATATTATACCCATTGGAGAAAAAGTGTTAAACAATGGATTACGAAAGGTTGTTGTATTATGGAAACTTGTCCTAAAAAGATTTAAGCCAAAAGATTAAAACAATATATCGCATAGGAAAGTTTATCATGTCAGACGTATAAACTAGAGTAACTACTTGAAAGACATAGAGAGAAATACAGTTCGTATGAGTGCAAGTATAAAATATCAAACATAGGTCACAAATATATTGAACATTTTTTTTTTATAAGTAGCCTTATAATCTGGACACACCCCAACCAATCTGTCTGGACCGAAGGAGGCGGCGTGTGTATAAGCTACCGCGTTCCCTCCCAATCGCCATTGGACTGACCATTAGTACCGATTCCTTGCCATCTGTAGCCGATCCGGTGGAAGTATTACGAACCTTGGGAACTCGTAGAAAGAGCTATTTTCTTGGAAGCCATAATAAACTGCATAGATGCACAGTGATTTAAGTACCGACCAATGGCGCCGAATACATAAAGCAATTTTTCTATGATCGAAAAATTATTCTCCTGTGAGGCATGGTACAATTTGTGTTCGTTATTTTATATTCTTGCTGCCCTCTTCATACAACGATTTATTACAAAACCCCATTGGTTCGGTGTTTAAAAAAATATAGACCTCTTGTAGAATAGTTACAGAAATAGTTGAAAAGATTCATTTATTAAGCAAGATATAAAAAAAAATTAATGATCAGGCAAAACAGAAGAAGAATGACTACAAATGAAGTACAGTATTGACGATATGCTCAAGTTTAAGGCAGGCTATTTGTGAGGCTCGAAATAGAAGAATGACTGCAAAAGTAGATATGGCAGAAGCACATAAACACAAACATTTTCAAATTGCTATTAGATCAATGTAGTATAAACAAGTCTACATAACATGATTGCATTAATTACAACAATTTTACGTAAATACGTATATAAATATATTAAATACTTTTAAAACCTGATATCTTTTATCTAAGGCATATTCAGACTTCTAATACACCTACACGTTGTTATACAATTATATTTATATTATTAATATAAATATATTCTTAATATGGAGTAATCGGTGTAAGCCTAGCAAATAAACTTGTGAAGTACAGACACAATTATGCTTGAATCACGTCAAGAGTATCATTGCTCTTTATAATCTTGCTGATCTCGAACTTATTATATTGCCTTGTATTTTTTGTTAAGACATCAAAAGACATTTGTTACTCTAAAAATTTTACCAATATAATAAATTTAATAATATTTAAGGATATATGGATGCTAGTATAAGATCAAGAATACATTTTCATGGTTTTTTATACAGCTTATATATTATTTTATTCAGTCTTTTTTTTTTGGGGGGGTGGGTTGCGATCGGCGCGCTCTCGCTCCACTCCGTCCGGGGCAACAGAGGGGCATAAGCACGCAACTACCGCAACCCACCCACGATGCACGTCGCCTTCGTCGTTGGGCCGACCACCGGAGCAGGGTTACTTGACATCAGTGGTCGGCCCGACGGAATACCCCCTATTGGGGTACCCTCCCATCGTCCGACGCCCCCCCTCGGGGAGGACGTCGGTCTTTCCTCACGCGGTCGGCCCCTTGGCGGGTGACGGACTAACTCCCCGGTCACGTCACCCGCGGCCTCGACTAGGGCGGCATGAGGCGCAGGTATTGACGTCTACGCCGCCCCAGTCGCCGGCGGCGGATCGCCTCATCGAGGCTGCGCTCCTCACGGAGGCGGTCCGCCGCATTTTATTCAGAGTCTGCCGTTACAGGAATAAAATATATTCCAAAAATCTAGTTATTTACATACCCGCTGTACTAGCAACTTCAATTTTGTTCAAATGTTATTGTTAATTAATTTACTAAAATTTATCCGTGTGGTAACAGAATAAGAATACAATTCATCACTACCTATCTTTCCCATAGATATCGTAATAGACGACTGAGGGATATAATTTGCATACAACATCTACGCAAGAGAAGGTAAACTCGAAATAAAACCAACCCGTCTGACCAGCATGGTGTAGTAGGTCAATATCCCTCCTATTATGGAGGAGGATCGAGCCCATCAATGGGACGTATATAAGTCGAAATGATGATGACTAACATTTAAATGCATTTGCTCTGCTATTGTTTATTGCAGCATTATGTTACAGATTTGTTTTGAAGCTCTTGAGATTTTCGAATACAAACAAACAATCAAACTCTTTATAAAAGTAATATTAATGAATAACATATCTAGTAACTTGTTATGATAATTGTATACACTAAATTATGTGAGATCTTGATAATAAAATATGTTTAAAATATTATTACCTACTTACAATTTTCGATTTCAACTTCGTTGTACTCATTAATATTTTGTATTAATATTATCATAAAGGTTAAATGTGATAGCAGAATAGATTTTTCGCATTATATAAACAAAAAAAACAATAATTTACCTAAAGATAAGCTTGAACACTAGAGGTAAACAACCGAGACGTGGCCTAACATACGTGTAAGAAGTCTATTTATATTCTCCTAGCCTTTTTTAATAGCAATTCGTCTTTAAACTCTAAGCTCTTATGATGGCATTATCATAAATAAAATATTTTACTTTCTACATATCTATCTATCACTCTAATCTATACATCTATCCATTACGCTATCGAAACCCCCTGTTGGATATGTGTAGCGTTGCCAGACGTTCGGATAAAGCCGGACATAGGTAGGCTTTTTAATTGCGTGTCCGGTCAAAATAATCGGTGTTCGTCTTGTCTGGGTTTTATTAGGCTTTTTACATTTCGCAAACGAGCTAGCGCCGAGCGTGGCCGAGCGCAGGCGAGTCGACTGTTGTCATAATAATCCAAAAAGCTTAATTTTACATACATTTTTTGTCGTACCTAATAATACTAAAACACAAAATCCTCAATAATGTAGGGTGTCCGGCCTTTCTACCCAAATGTCTGGCCAAACTGGCTTGTCTATCCGGCTATTAGGTTTGACGACCTGGCAACCCTAGATATGTGGCTTTCTAAAATGTCATATCTTAATCCTATAATCACGACGCTGTGAAGTTGGAATGGCGTCGTAATTGATATTAAGTTACTCGGAAGAGTGCTGCTACCTTCACATTGCAGTGATATATTTTATTTTTAACCTACCACCAACATCATCATTATCATCATCACAGCTCATGTATGTCCCATTATTGGGCTCGAGCCTCCTCCACAATGAAAGGGAAACTGATTTACTACAGCATGCTGATCAGACGCGTTGGTTCAGGGTTTTATTTCGAGTTTTCCTTCTCTTGCATAGATATTATATGCGTAATATATCCCTTAGGCATCTTTTACGACATCTACGAGCAGGATAGGGAGTGGTGAATTGTATTCTTATTACGTTACCATGCGGAGTCACCCACTACCATACGAGAGAACATTTACCATCATCATCATCGCAGCCCACATACGTCCCACTGTTGGGCTCTGGCCTCCTCCACAAGGGGAGGGAATTTGACCTACTATACCATGCTGGTCCAACATGTTGAGAGGGTTTTATTTCGAGTTTTCCTTCTCTTGCACAGATGTTATGTGCATATTATATCCCGTAGTCGTCTTTTACGACATCCACGGGCAAGATAGGTAGTGGTGAATAGTATTCTTACTCCGTCACCACACGGAAAAATACTTAACATAATATAGCCTAACTAAAATCCTAGTTTTAGTATAAGCGTAACTTACCTTACAGTGATGTTACCTGTTTGCACGCTTTAGTCGTCTTTTGTGATACCCACGAGGCAGGAAAGGGTGGTTAATTGTATTCTTACTGTGTTATTACTTTTTTTTTGGGTGCGCCATGGTCAGCGCGCGCGCAGTCCATTCCGTCCAGGGTGATGAAAGGGCAGTCCGCGGCCCCACAGCCCACCACATTCCTTCTCCTTCGTCATTGGACCGGCCATCAGTACCGAGTTCCTTGTCGTCCGTGGCCAGCCCGTTGGGACACCCCTTTCCCTTACTGATGCCCCTCCTGGGACGTCGGTCGCTCCCACGCGGTCAACATCTCAACCGCGGCCTCGGCTAAGGCGGCATCAGCCGCAGGTACTCGCACCTGCGCCGCTCAAGTCGCTGGCGGCGGTCACCGTAATTCCCTCACGTGCACGCTCCGCCGCCTCCTTCCGTGAAATGAATTGTGTTATTAGTATGTAAGCCTGGGGTCTTATGAGTGTCAACTTCTGCAATCATAAAGAATATGATCTATTTTCGGTGTTCTAGGTACTTTAGCCCCTCGTAATATATATATATATATATATATATATATATATATATATATATATATATATATATATATATATATATATTTATATATATATATATATAGTTTTACTTAACTACAACTGTGAGGCAAGCAGTTTTTGTTTGCGACAGGCTTTCGTTTAACTTATACCCGTACTGTTTTGGTGATCCAGTAGTATTTTGACTGTAAATGGTCGACATTTTACAGTCTTTGATTCATCAATCTCCATTTATTCATTGAACGGTTTGGTATTACGATAATGTTATTTTCAAATTTTGTAAGAATTTCAAAATCTCCTTTAACTCGTAAATGCAACGATATAGCAATATATCTACGGCTGGGTCTTCTTTTTGCGAACAATTCGTTTATTTTAATGCAACAAAACCAATTTGTCGCCCTCTCAATTTGATTCCAAATGATTCTAGGCAGTGAAATTTATATACATACTAGAAACCAGCCCTCGCTTCGCTTCGGTTATAGGTTATAGTCGTTTTACCCGCGTAGTTCCCGTTCCCGTGGGAATACCGGGATAAAATATAGCCTAGTTTACGCCCTGATATTATAGCTTTCCATTTGTGAAAGAATTTTTGAAATCGGTCCAGCCGTTTTGAAGATTACCCGGAACAAACAGACAGACAGACAGACAAAATTTTTTTAATTGCTATTTTAGGCATAGGTGTCGTGCAAATAACCGTGTGAGCATGAAAAAAGCCTATTATTTTGACATTACAAACAGACACTCCAATTTTATTTATTGGTATAGATATATGCATATGAATTTGTACTCGTATATATATATGAATATATATTTTAGAAGATGGTACGTATATATATGGTAGGACCACATTATCGACAGTCTTATATCTTCAGCCGATCCGTCCGGGGTGTACCATACAGTCTCAGAAAATCGACGACTGAGTCTTCTTCGTTTGTGGTGGGCAATGAAAAACTACCTAAAACAGGAGCTTCACACCCCAGCATCACTCCCCTGGATAACAAATCCCTCTCTCCAATCTCCTTTTATGGACATACAATTTCAACAACACTTTTTGATAAACTGATGGATAGATAAAATTCAAAATTGAGAAAAAAACATGGTAAAGAAATTTTGATAAATAAGAATTTTTAAAATCAAGATAAAATGTTATGTGCCAGAATTTAAATGGAATCATATGTGGGTGCAGTAAACTAGAGTCTTTAAAATATGCAAACATTATTATGATGAACACCATCAATATTTTGATAGCTAATATTTTGTTAACGGTACTTAATTAATGTTTTCTATTAGTAATACTTGTAATGCTAGCTTTAACACATGACTGATAAGTAGTTGATGTATTTGAAGTCAATATATAATAGTACCTACAACCTAGTTTCGAGTCCAGGTGTATATCCATTTATGGTGTGACTATAAGGTCTCCCGCGTTACAAGGCTGCAAAGCCTAGTGCCGTGAAAATAATTAGGTATTTCTTACAAAAGAAAAATACAATACGTAGTCAAAAAAATAACTATCTAATATATAAAATTCTCGTGTAAACGGTGTTTGTAATTAAACTCCTCCAAAATGCCTCGACCGATTCTCATGAAATTTCGTGTGCATATCGGGTAGATCTGCAAATCAGTCAACATCTATTTTTCATCCACCTAAATGTTATTGAAAGGTTGACCACCCTGGTCAACCCCTTAACTTTTAGTTTTATTTTTTTAGACAATATATTTTGTTTTTATTTTTTTATGATGCATCATTCAAAAATACATACAACCCTAAACCCTTCTACGATCAACCTCTATTTTGCATTTGTTAATTATAAACTTATTTTTTTTTTATTTAAACCGAACAACGTCCTGTTGGGTCAGCTAGTTAACTGTAATCGCAAGGGACTGTAGTGGTAGTCTGTCACCCATAAAAGAGAATTCAATTGTCCTAATCCACCAAACAGCCCATAGAAATCAACGAATTTTAGTGGCCTGCTCAACCAGCAGATAAGGATAGTACGACAGGTTATGATGCTTCGTGTGTCCCATGTCCGTGTGCCCATGTCCATGTCCATTCAAATAAGACCTTAGTCTGTCATAAAAAGTTAAATTATTCTAAAAAAAAACATTAAACATTCGCAAGCTTAACGTTATAAATATAAAAGTCCATGGATTATCTTATCTTCGAGTAAAATAGTAGGTAATGGAGGAGACCCATGGGACTAACTTGTAAAAAACTGAGGAATATAAATCCCTTTGAAATTCATAATTAATCTGAAGCAATGGAAAAGCTCGTCAATAATACAAAATAGAAACATCTATCATTATTTATCTCAATTGAAGTGGCAGTAAGCCATTTCGTAGGTTGTAGAATCTATCAACCCATATTGCAACTGACTACGTTTCTAAAGCGAAAATCACAGTTCCATTGGATTCTAATCTGATACTATATTAAATTAAATGCAGTTGACATATAACATGACTGTATTTATTTGTTTACTGATTTAGATTGTATTATTAAACTATACAGAAATATTTGATACTTCTCTACTAGGTTCTAGTTCATCCCGTACATCGATGTTGAGCATAAAAACTACACAGCTTTAAGCTAATTAAAGTTTAGTACAGTACAAGTAAAGTCCATCATCATCATCATCTCAGCCCATATACGTCCCAGGCGACGTGCGGGTGTGCGTCCTTACGCCCCTCTGTCGCCCCGGACGGAGTGGTGCGAGGAGCGCGCCGACCGCAACCCACCCGCAAAAAAAATAGGGTTTTATTTCGAGATTCCTTCTCTCGCATAGATGTTATATGCGTTTTATATCCCTTAGTCGGCTCGTACGATCACCCACGGGTAAGATAGGGGTCGGTGAATTATATTCTTACTCCGTCCGTATATGCTGAAACGAAATCTTATTTTGAAGAATTTATAAGTAAATTTTGGGAGCGCTGCTTCCTATTTATAATTCTCTTGATGATAATTTAGCCGGTTTTTATGACTCGCATGTTAAATGATAGTGACATACTGCGTTCACAAGCTGTCACAACACCGCTTAATATAATGCACTACTTAATAATAAATGAAACTTGTATAAACAGGTACTTGAAAACTGCAATTTGATTCATGTAATGCCAGTAATTAAGTAACCAGACAAGCGTGTAGCTACTTAATGTCTTATTATAATTTACTTGCACCTTTCAAGTCTTAATGATTAGGTATATTGTGAGTACTAACAAGCAAACCTTAATATATAGTTATATCTTGCTTGGGTAATAATATCTAGCCATATATAGCGTAATTATAAAACACCAGTTATGCTCTTTTAAAAAAAATAGTAGTTCTGCAAGCATATAGCTTGCAGAACTATTATTTTACTATTATTATTTTTACTATTTTATTTTACTATTTAGGTAATAAATAATTTATAAAAGCAAAGTATGGTTAAAATTTTAAATCTGGATAAAACTCTCATACGAACTCGAGTAGTATTTATTAATGATTTCTGATGTTTACGCGAGTATTACACATTTTAAATAAAACTACTTTACGGATACGTTCATGTCGCAGTCCGTGACCATGAACGCTGCAAAGTGTTCGAAACGTCGGGTAATCAAAAATCAAATACAAACGCAATAAAATCTGTAAAGTAGTTTTATTTATAAAGTATTTATTAAATTGCTGATACTGTATAGCTAGTATTTACAAAATTGCTGATACTAGATCAACAATTTAGTAAACTAGCTACCCAATCACTATATCCACTGTTTTTAATCAGATTTAGTGGCGATAAAAACTCACTGCTTATTAATCTGTATTAAATACATATATTTAAATTATCATTATCATTCAGCCCATTGCTGTCCACTGCTGGACGTAAGCCTATTCATGTTTCACCACAAGTGCGGTTTTGTGCCGCCTGCATCCAACGACGTCCAGCCACTTTCATTAGGTCGTCAGTCCACCTAGTGGAAAGGCCTCCTAAACTGCATCGTCTGAAAATCTTTTTTCCCAAGCCAGTTTCCTGGCGGTGGTTCTTGGCTATGTTTGGTTAATATCGGTTCAGCAGCGTAAGAGTAGCAGCTCTTTGCCCAAATTATCTAATGGCGTATGATTAGTCAATTACGTGCTTCATGCGTGCCAGTATACTTAATCGTCAAATGACAACAATTATTTGATAACTTCAACCTCATTCTGTAACCAGAATGGTCTTCACAGATCTCAACTCTTCGAAAACTCACAGCAGACATACCGTATTTTTGAGTTCAATAGATTAGTTTCAATGAGTAGGTGGTACACTGACCCGGTACTACAACCTTCATGGTCTCTAGAGAACCCAACTCCTTGAAAACTTGCAGCAGACATATCGTGTTTGGATTCAATATATTAGTAATATGTATATTCTTAATATGTAAATTTCTTGCAGGTTATAAGTTTAACGTCGATGTCTGTTTCTCTCTATGTATATGTGTGTGTCTGTGTGGGTGTGTTTATCTGTGGCATCGTAGCTCTCAAACGGATGGACCGATTTCGATGTGGTTTTTTTTTTGGAAGCCAGTTTTCTTGCAGTGGTTCTTAGTCATGTTTAGTTAATATCGGTCCAGGAGTGTAAGAGTATCAGCTGTTTTCCAAAATTATGTAATGGCGTGTGATTACTAGGTACTTCACGCGTATCAGTATAGTCGTTAAATGACAATTAATAATTCCTGTTGAAGAGAACGTGATACTTTTTTTGTATATTTTTTTTTTTGGCTTGTGTCGAGGGTTATTCAAAAATTTCAATTTTATATTTACAGAGTTAGATATTAATGTTAAACTTCATTAAATATAAACAAATAACACCTATACGATATTTGTAAAGTTTATCTTACATATAATTGTTTATGAAGCAATATTTCTTACTAAACGAAATGAATTCACGATAAGATATAAACACTCCACTCCACATTCTTATTCTATCCAAAACTAATGTTTTTCCGATAGCCTTATAGTTTAGACTTCATTTAGTTTTCATGAGAATAAGTTCGATGTTTTATATCTGCAGTCGTCGTATTCTAGATCTAAAATAAATAGTTCTGTGAAATATAGTGTTACTAATGCGTTTTGCTCTTAACTTCGAGATTTGTATATCCTTATAAATAGACTTCGATGTTTTACCAAATGAAAAGTGCACTGAAGGTAAATGTGGTGAGTTTTGACTACCGCTCATAGAATTCAACAAAATCAAAGTTTCAGGCTGAGTGGATTGGATTTCCAACTGTTTCACTTCCCGAATGAATTGCAGTAGTATATTGCTGCAATTCAAGTGTCAATTTTTGGTTTAAATAGAATAATATCCCGGGCAAACTGGGCCCATTTAGAGTTGCAGGCATAAAGCCAGCATTGTGACCCATCTAGTTCTCTTGTAACATTGGGTACAGTGTAAATAAAACTAATTTACGGATTTTATCGCGTTTGTATTTGATTTTTAATTGCCTGACATTTCGAAAAATTTACAGCGCTCATGGTCACGGACCATGGTGGACGGACCAATACAAACGCGACAAAGTCCATAAAGTACTTTTATTTACAACTAGCAATCCGCCCTCGCTTCGCTTCGGTTATAGGTTATAGTGGTTTTACCCGCGTAGTTCCCGTTCCCGTGGGAATACGGGGATAAAATATAGCCTAGTTTACGCCCTGATATTATAGCTTTCCATTGGTGAAAGAATTTTTGAAATCGGTCCAGCCGTTTTGAAGATTACCCGGAACAAACAGACAGACAGACAGACAAAATTTTTTTAATTGCTATTTTAGGCATAGGTGTCGTGCAAATAACCGTGTGAGCATGAAAAAAGCCTATTATTTTGACATTACAAACAGACACTCCAATTTTATTTATTGGTATAGATACTCGCGTAAACATCAGAAATCATTGTTGGATACAGAGTTATTCAAGCTACTCGGAGAGCTTAATCAGAACCCAATAAAATACTTAAAAATATATTATATTTAGGCTAATCTTCTTTTATCAACACTTATATTTTACTTTTAGACATGAGCCTTCTCCGTGAATGAAACGGCAAATGCTACTTTTCCATTCACATACAGAAGTTTAACTTTAATGCATATAGTCGAAATGGAGGCGCCGAAAATAATTTTGCTTTTAAATCATCACCAGGCGGACAGTTATATAAGACATAATTAAAACGGACAGTTATATAAGACATAATATTTTAATTATCCTTTTCTCCTTCCTCTTCGTCTTTCTCACTTCCTCGTAATTTATAAGAATTTCATTTAAACAAATACAAAGTCAGAGCATTGATATTAACATAACAAAGTGATTTATTTAGTTCACGGAAGTTAAGGATGTTTCACACGATGGGAGATAAGCATTTATATATAGAATACATACAACGGCTGACGGACGTACTTAAACATCATAACTTTAAATATTAGTAGTACCTAAATACATAATAATGTACGCTGCTATATTCTAATTTGAATAGGCTTCATAAACAATAAATAAAGAAAAGCAATGGGTCATACCACAATGATGATATGAGAGTATAAGAAAAGCAATCGCATTTAAGACAAAGTTATTAATTAATTGCTTTCAACTGAGAATTTTCAAGTAAATGTACCCAATAACCATTTTCATACACTATTAATCAAACTATTTGCCTTCTATTGTACCCTAATACAAATAATAGGTATTTGTTATTTTTTTATATTTGGCTGTTGGTGGCAAACGCGCAAGAAGCCCACATGATGGTAAATGGAACCTGATCTTTACTGGCGGGTGTCGGCGACGCTGGGCGTGGGGCGGCTACATCTTTACCCATGAGCTGGCCCGTTTGACGGGGCGACGTCCACTTGGACGTCATTGGCCGTTGGGCAGTTCGGCTGGAAAGACTTCGATTGGGTGTCTGGACCGTGGAAGCCTTTCGGCTGGTACTGATAGAGCGGTTGGGTCGCGTAGGGTGCTTTTTTCGGACGGGTCGACTTGACGGGGCATGGTTGTTTCTGTAAGTACCTGCCCAGGTCGTAAAGAGGTAGAGTGAACCATCCTGCAGCCACTGCGATTGCGACGAGGACATAGCGCAGCATACACTCGAGGTGTATATCGTGTGGGTAGAGCAGCTTCGTGAACTCGTCACAATCATCGGAGGAGGCATCGGATCGTGTATGGGAGGAACTCCTCTACGGCTACACGAGCTAGTACTGCGCCTGATACTGGCCTAACCGAGGCCATCGGTGACTGGACCGAAGAATAGTCCGTTAAAATTAAATTTACATCTATGTTACGCATTAAGAATACACTTTTCAGGCGTTTTCGTTTTTAAAATTGACAAAAGCTGAAATACGTGTTTATGATGTTACTGAAGAATATTTGTGATTTATAGGACTGTTGTGGTCACTAATATTAACGAGATGAACTATAATTAACGGAATTTATACTTTCTTCTTTATAACTCTTCTTCTTATCTTTTTTAAAACTTACGAGTTGTCAATATTTCGACACTGTTGCATGCGCAATGACAACGGATGAACTGAATTAGTTGTGATCAGACATATATACCTTACATGTTTACTCTTACATATATTTACCATTACATAATTACCCTTGACATAATTACCTTTTCGTGTGGTGACAAAATAAGAATACAATTCACCATTACCTATCTTACCCGTGGATTTCGTAGAAGACGCCTGAACGGAAAACTACAAACAAAATCTTATACCAACCTGTCTGACCAGCACGTTATATTAGGTCATTCTCACTCCTACTATGGAGGAGGCTCGAGCCGTTAGGCTCCTAAATGGGACGTATATGAGCTGAAATGATGATGATGAATATATACTTACTTGCTTTTTCAATTGCATATATGCGGTCGTATCACTGTAACCACTGCCACTGGTATTTCTATTGTTTCGATCAAGCAGATAATATTAAATACTTGAAGAAGAAGAGAACTCGATATATGGTTTGCCAGCCCTATAAGAGGCATATACGAACTGCGATAACAACGACGACAATATAAATAGGTTACTAACATAAGTTTAGAATTAAGTTGGTCTTTCAATATTATCAATACAATCCAGTTTACTGCGTGGGTGAAGCGATATTTATTAAGGCATTTATCTTGTTAGATCATCGTCCTACTTTATTATTACTAGTAGTGTTGCGATCAGCTTTGTAATCTAGCCATATTATGAACATTAGGCAAATAGTGCTAAATGATCTTAGCGACCAGGTATATTCTGTGTTTTTTTCTTCTCTGTTATTGAAACATTATGTTGAATGGACGGAATGACTTAGCATTTTATTATGAGCTATTCATCATCTTGCTGAATTTTGATCTTATCCTCTTATGTCATTAATTCGTCTCGTACGACAATTGCGGGAAAGGGAGCGGGGGTTATGTATTGAATTCTTAATCAGTTACCACACGTAATTTCGAGGCCAGAAACGTCGTGGTATTAATCATTTGTATTTCCACCTAACATTCTATCAAGACATTGCTTTCACCTATATTTAAAAAAATATTTTATTCTATGCAGGCAATCATTTATAAACACACATTTTCTCACCGTTATATAAAGGGACATTGTAATATTTAAAATAAGCGTGTTTCTAGTAATACCACGTTTTTAGGTACATATATGTATGTCTGGTTTTCGCGTGACTTTACATATATAATAAACAAATTTATGATTAACAAATAGGCAAACTATACCCAAACTCAAAACATGCCTTTATGAATGGTATAAAAATGTCAAACGAACTTATGACATTTCGCACGAAAGGTCACCGCTTAAACTACCAAGATATCGCTGTGGTCATAAAAACTATTTAATACATGTTTCAAAAATTAGGTATGCGTGTCTTTGTAGACTACGGCTTAGATCTCTCTTTGGCAGTTTATAGTTATTTTTTAAGTCTGACAACGTCCCGCCATAACCGTCTAGAGTGACGCGTGGCGCAATCTACCATATTATCCCACATAACCAATTGGAGGGGCCATCGGGAATGATTCCCTTACTTCATTGTCCGCTCGGCTGGTTATCCTTTCGGGTACCCTGTCCTATCATCTACATTGTCGAGGCATCGCTCTCACGGGGTTGACCTTTACGCGGCTGATGGACTAATCGCTAGTTCAATCACCCGTAGTCTTGCCTTAATTTATTGTATGCTCTATAACTGCACTGTTACGTCATGCGACAACATTGTATCACATCTTAATTATATGAATCACGGTTATATTCCTTCGTGACTACATCAAATTATTTATTTATGATTAATTTTATAACACTAATTAAATATGTTTTGGCATCATTACGTATGTCAGCATTAATATATACCTATATATTAAAATTTACTATAGTGAACCAGTGTAGTGACGGTGAGTAATATAATATTTCATTGCCACTTATACTTTCGTGGAAATCGTAAATATTATTTTTATAGTTGTAGTATGACCAAAAAAATTGGCAGCAATACTCTTCGGGTAAAAACTGCGATCACCAATTCATATAGCAAGCGTGGCGATTATGTATCATCATACAATGAAATAGTAATAATACGATACACCACCTTTTCTATGATCATCAGTCAGCTTATCGCCATACCCTGCTGGATGTAGTCGTAGGCTGAGTAGACTTCCCTGATATTTCGTCACAAAGTGCAGTCTTGTGCCGCCTTATTCCAGCGTAGTTTAGCAACTTTCACTAGGTCGTCGATTCACCTAGTGGGGGCGTCTTAAACGGCCTCGTCCGATACGTGGTCGCCACTCAAAAACTTTTTCTACCGTAAGTGACATCTTTTCCATGGGAATCGTAGAATATTATTCATGTTTTTCATTAGATAAAATCATTGTACGTGAAAAACTCAAAATACCCTATAACAAATGACGACAAGCATCGTATATTACCTAAAATTCTGTGCCATTGTGGAACAGTTCCGTGTCTAATCGTCATCAGTCTATAGACATAAACCTTACTATTATGGAGATAATAGGTACCTAAATTATCAGGTATGCTCGCCACATTCTCGGGCCGACCACTGACGACAAGTCACATCTGCTCCGGTGGGCGGCCCAACAACGAGGTGACGTGGGTATGGGTGGGTTATGGGCTCGCGCGCCGTCCTTTCATCGCCCCGGACGGACTGGACCGCGCGTGCGCTTACCATAGCCCACCCATAAAAAAAAATGCTCGCCACATTCTAAATCATTGCTGACGCTGCTATACCATTGCTGTCCGCTCTACTAGTAAATCAAGAGTTGATTTTTTTTTGTAGAATTCTGAGGCGAACATTGGGTAATATTATCCCCGTGCCCTGTATCATCTCCTATGCCCTGTGCAATATGACGTACAGGGGCTGAAAAAAGAGAATTATACAGGGTGACTTTTTACATTTCAATCGGATTTACACGAAAAAGCGATGACAAAATTGAAAAGTTTACATGTCTCTAATTCCTTAAAGAATCGATATTTTTCGTTCAAATTTTTTTCATGGGTTCCTACCACCATTGCCTAGCTTCCTTTTGCCCCATAACCTGATACATCCTGTATTCATGATTTATGCTACGCTTCTTTAAGTAGAATTATAAGTGAAGCTTATATTCTATATGAGAAAGATATATAAATATTACAGACTTTAAGTTTACCTGCGCCGCGGGTGACTGGACCGGGGATTTTAGTCCGTTTCCCGCAGAAAGGCTGACCGCGCGACAGCGACCGACGTCCCGGGACAGAGACGTCGAGAGGTGAGGGTACCCGAAAGGGTATTCCGTCGGGCCGACCACTGACGACAAGTCACCCTGCTCCGGCGGTCGGCCCAACGACGAAGGCGACGTGGCTACGGGTGGGTTATGGACCCGCGCGCCGTCCTTTCGTCAGCCCGGACGGAATGGACCGCGTGTGCGTTCCATAGCCCACCCATTAAAACATACTTTAAGTTTATAATTGATAGTTTCTTTAGGGAATTCGAAAATCTTTCATTCTTTGTCTGACCTAGAATTCGAATTCGCAAGACCAGAATGGCTATTGTACCATTTTGGCATTGGCCTAACGATGGTTTGACTATTAGGTAAATGAACTTTTCTATGAGTATCAATCACTTTACTAAAATTTGTTTTAATATATTATATTATTTATTAACGATAGAATTGGTCATTATGAAACGTTCTTCGTAACATCGTATGCATTTTAATGTTGAACATGACATTCTGAATATCCATACTAATATTATAAATGCGAAAGTAAGGATGTTTGTTTGTTTGTTTATTTGTTTGTTTGTTTGTAACGCTTTCACGCTTAAACCACCGAACCGATTTCAAAAATTCTTTCACCAATGGAAAGCTATAATATCAGGGAGTAACATAGGCTACATTTTATCCCGGTATTCCCACAGGAACAGGAACTACGCCGCGGGTAAAGCGACTGAAACTGAAGCGAAGCGAGGGCGGATTGCTAGTTTTAAATAAAACTACGGATTTTATCGTGTTTGTATTTGATTTTTGATTGCCCGATCCGTAAAGTATCTAATTCTGAAATCCCTAAAGTGGTTTTATTTAAAATGTGTAGTACTCTCGTAAACATTAGAAATCATTATTCAGAATATTATTTACATCAACAATTACGAGAAATAATCTAAATACTTTATGTTATTAAAAATCAAAGTACCTACTTATTAGGTTACAGTTTAGTACGTGATAAGTCTTCCATAACGGTTTTTAATTATTGATGATTTGTTACTGGAAATTGTCTTTACATCGCAGAATAATAAATAATAATAAAACATATGTAAAATATATATGTAAAATATATATGTAGAATATGTAAAGTTTAATAAATAATTGAGAAAATATAGTTTCTAACATACATATTTGCCTCGTTAACCTCTATTTGAAAATATGGAATTCCATCAATTTTAATTAATTGCGCAAAGTTAGCTGCTTTTCTAATCCGAAGATTTATTATTTTCATATGGTAAGGTTTATACTTCGTAATTTAGTTGATCATCAAAATCATCTCAGCCCAGTTACGTCCCACGGTTGAGCTTAGGCCTCCCCACTATAGGAGCGAAATTGACCTACTGTGCCACATTGGTTAGACGCATTGGAATAGGGTTTTATTTCAAGTTTTCTTCTCTTGCACAGACGTTATATGCATATTATAGCCCTTAGTCGCCTTTTACGATACCCACGGGCAAAAGATGGGGTTTTTAATTATATTTTTACTCCATCACCACACGGGAAGTCATAATTTAATTATTAATAAATAATCGTTATTAATGTAACTGTAATTATCATAGAATTTCAGTACTACACTGACTCTGAATAAAATAAATCTAATAAATACTAATAAGTCATCCCACCACACATTCCCACTACTCCTGTAAGCCTGGATCTACAATGGTCTCCATAGATCACACCGAGGTTTAACCCTCAGGTAGTCCCGGCAAATAATTTTAATTGTCTTGGAACCCAAAACAAATTTAATTAGAAAAGTTAAACAGCAGGAGTTGGAAGAGATTAATTCCACTTCCCTCCTATGGAATGCGCGCGAAATGAAGCAAAATTGGCTAGTTAATAAATAAATAAGAGGATGTGCAGCTACGATTAGCGCAACCACACAGCACCACGGATATGGAAGAGCTTGACGGGGCCTATATGTGAGCCTTAACATTAATTGCTATTGTAGGTATGGCAGAAACGCCTGAACGCAGGGCAATTTTCTCGAGCTGCTACAAAGCCTGTATAGTCTACTACTCCAGAGGTGACCTGCAAACTGCTCAACATATAGTCGAGCTCGTTATGCCAGAGATCGCACTCCCAGTGGATGTGGTGTGCTGATTATTCATACGTAGTGGTTAAGTGATAAGATGGCGTATCGGTTAAGATACCGACCTACAGTGCCAGTGTCACGGGTTCGAATCCCACGCAGGACAGCACTTTGTGCGATCCATAAATTGTTGTTCTGAGTCTGGATGTTATTTGTGTCTGTTAATTACATGTTTGTAAAGTCTCCCGCAATGCAAGGATTATTTCCTTAGTGCAGGGTGTTGTCTCTAAAAAAACAAATAATACTAGTGTTCAAATGTGGAACATTGACATAATGGTGAGGATACGAGATTAAAAGAGAATAATTTACTTTTGAAATTATCATGGCCAGTTAAGAATTGGGCCACACAATGGTCAACTGCAAGCCACACTTTCTCTATGCGCTTAAATAGATAGAGATGACGACCTTTTGGTGATGAATCCCTTCAAGGTCTTCGTAAACAATGGAGTGTCGTACAAATCATCTAGCGATTTTATTACGATCGCGCGGTAGTAGGAAATGTGTGCTCACAGTTTCTCTTGTGGTGTACCTAATACATTGCCGTTTCGCTTTTTCAGCTAGAGTTTTAATATATTCGATAAATGATTTTTTTTCTTAGATAAGTCCGATGTAGCAGGCTGATTCTTTCCTTTTGACTATACTTTATTTGGAGCAAAAGCAATCCGAATTCCTGTATCCCATTAAAATATTTGATTGGAACATGTTTCCGATAGTTTCTCTAAGCCGTCCCTGGTGTTTGATTATACGAGTAAGAGACCGTTGTCAGCATAACCGATTAATAGACAGTTTTCCGACAGAGGTAATTCGAGAAAATCGTCAAAACTTACGTTCCATAAATAAGAACTTAGTACGGAGCCTTGAGTGATTTAAATATTGCATGTGGTGACCCATTTTCAGTGTAGATGTGCTTTGTAAAAAGTACGACTATAATTAGGTAAATATTTCTGTAGCACCCACGAACCTATAGCTTAAGAAGTAGCATTGGCCATCAAGCGTGGTCGAAAATACGGTGTGATGTCCAGGAAGACGCCTAAGACGTATTTAAAAACTGATGTATTGATAGCCTTTCTTACCGAAATGGCCGCGTCGATAATTGATTTATTTATCTGGAGTGAAAACGAATTGTTTATTATTGAATTTTGGTCCACTCGGCAATAAGCAAGGCACAATACGACGTTCTAAGAGTTTGCCTAGTGACGGCAGTAAAGTGATTGGTCAATACGATTTCGGATCATCCGGAGATTTATCATCCTTTAGGAAATATGCATATATATCCACATCATGCCTTCGGTTATACTACGATTCATCATCATCATCTCAGACCATATACGTCCCATTGTTAGGCTCGGGCCGTCTCCACTATGGGAGGGAAAATGACCTACTATACCACGCTGGTCAGACGTGTGTTGTATGCATATTAGAATCCCTTAGTTGTCTCTTACCAGGGGTAAGAGAGGGAGTGGTGAATTGTATTCTTATTCCGTCACCACACGGAAAATAATACTACGATTAAAAACTATTAATATTGAGTCATCTGATCCTCAACTAGCTTCTTTGATAATTTTATTTGAAGTTTTGTCTTCATCAGCGGTTTTGGTGAGGAGAAGAGCTCTAATTGTATTCATAAACTCGTCCAGGGATGGAAGGTCACAGACATAAGCGAGAGAGGCGGATTGGCAGCCTACGCGCGTATTTGTTTGTGGTGTTCGCTATCGATTAATATGTTATCGTCTGGGATTAACGTATTTAATAAAACCTCCATGGTCTCCCCGATACCCGAAGTATGTTTATAATTTACTTTAATATTTTGCACATATCCATGTTATACATATATATATATATGTACATCTTTGATAAAATGGCGCTATACATCCTCCAGATCTGCCTGGAAGAGCAGCATAGGAAAATCGCTGTAATCACTATGACCTTTACTACCCACCAACGTTAAAGAGATAACTGGCAAGGTCAAAAAATGGAATGCAGATGCTTTGTCTTCAGTTTGCGATGATCTATAAAAATGTTTATGTAAATTATGAGTAAGGAACCACCAATTCAACCACACAATTTTGTCTAAAGGCTAAATCAATTTGAACGACACTATGCATATATACATAGTACCTACCTTACGAACTTCTTATACGAGTAACAATAATAAATTGTTAATAGTAGTAGAAAAATGTGGATCTTCTTTTTTGTGGTAGATTACGGTCGGCGCATTCCTCGCCTGACTCCGTCCGGGGCGACAGAGGGGCGTAAGCACGCACACCAGTAGCCGACCCGTATAGCACGTCACCTTCGTCGTTGGGCCGATCACCGGTGCAGAGTTCCTTGACTTCAGTGGTCGACCCGACGGAGTACCCCGAGGGAGTACCCTCTCCCGTCGACGTCCCCTACTGGGACGCCGATCGCCGTCGCGAAGCTAACCTCTCCGCGGGTGCCCGGACTAAATCCCCGGTCCGGGAAAAATTTGGATCTGACGTACAATTTATATTTCGATGAAAAAAAAATGCTTACATAACTCTAAATATTTATTTATAAGCATCAAATATTAATGATGTAAATAAAAACTATCATTATATATAATAAATTCATACACAATTTTGCGTAAGAAGATGTGAACAATAAAGAAGAGAAAGAGAGTGAAAAGAAATTTACTACTTTCATGTAAATGAAATATTGCCCAAGCTCAAGTCGAAGCATAAGTTAGAATAAGTAGAAAGACCATCTAAAAATAAAAATCCATTCATTCATTCGTGTGGCGCAAAGCCGTTGGGTTCTAGTACTCAGACGAATGCTGACAGCGGCAAACTATTCTGGGTCGCGAATAAAACTGACCTAGTTACAAATGATTTGGCCGAGACGTCACACAGCTCTGGAATAAAACACGATATTAGGTATATGCGATAGTGATGCGGAATTGGCAACGCGTAAAGTCACCGTCGTAAATGAGTACTATTGTACGTGAATGTACTTTGCACGTATACGATGTTTTATTGTTCAGTTTTATGGAGACTCTTTAGGAAGTATCGTCTTGGACAGTAACCATAAATATTTTATTAAGTTACGAATTTTGGTTATAAATAATATCAAATGCAAAATGGCCAATTTTTTTATCGCCGAATAAACAGCACACTGGATGGTGACCTTTGCTGGGCTGCTACCTACCGTGAAGAAAGTAAAGGAAGAATGAATGCGTGCAATGAAGTTCGGTGATACTAAAGGCATCACGCAAACACCCTCAGAAAGTATCCAGTTTTCTCACTCACCGAACGAAGTGGAGTAGCAAATTGTTACTACTTAGACTTCGATTTTCCGGCCGCCGGTTCTTGATAAGACTGTCGATAATATGGTCCCTACCACAATGAAAGAAATTATTCACAACTGCAGTTGTCATAAAATACGACTAAAGGCCCTAACAGATAGTAGAATAGCATGAATTGACAGTTTTCATCAAAAACTTAGTGTCTGAAAAGCATTAATACCAACAAAAACATAACTATAAAAAAAATCCAACCTTGAAACTCAGTTCTTCCACCGTAAAAAGTTGTGAGATCCATGTAATACCAAATTGGTTAATTTATTCTACCATTCACGTTCTATCTTAAGTTATTACGTAATAAGCTAACAACTTCTTATTGTGACCATATCAATATTAGAGATCTTTTATGTCTAAAATAAACAGATTGACTTCGCCGGATTTCTCTGGACACATCTATGTTGTTCCACCCTCGACTCATCCTCACTCCAGTTTTGAGTTAAAATCTTGTATAACCATCGTGAAGTGGGTTTTAGACGCGTGTATGGCTTTCGAGATATCCTCGTAAAAGTTCTTCACCTCGTCGCCGGAGTATGCTGAGGTCGGTGCGTAAACATGTATGACTTTCAACTAATACTTATTGGTAATTCTGGTACCTACTCTACGCCTTTTGAAATACACTAGAACCTTTCCACGTTTTATACAAGAGACATGCGATCGATAAACCTTATACCGTCTTGGGACGGTTGACCTGGTTCTGATAATCCTCAATGTCCCCTCGGATTTTGCTCAATATCTATTCCAACTCGATGATTTTCTCAGCAGTCCTGAGTGTCCAAATGCTGCGTTACCAGGGTCAAAGGTCGCTTTGTTCGGTAGCCTGCTCGCTCCCGGAGATTCGTCGCACCCCATGCTCCACAGCTACCGGGTCTGCCACCAAAATGAGCCCGTAGTGTAGCAGATCTACCGTGACTAGGGTTCATTTCTGTTCGCTATATGAGGGAAAATGCTGTAATCACCACGTTTAAAAGGCGGATTGGCAATCGCAGCGATATGTCATAAATTTCCCCACAAAGTGTCATTATCCACTCTCCTGGTGAACTCTTAGCCGGTTTTAACGACTCCCACAGGCAAGCAAGGGTTGACAATTGTATTCTTATCCCATTATGTTATACATATACAACTACGCTGATTCATTTGCTGCAAATGTAATTTTGTAATCCTATATATTTATATAAGACTAGTTGACCCAACATACATTGTTCTGTTCAAATAAAATAAAAGGATTTTTCCTTGAAATCGACAGCAGCGCCACCTACCGAGTCCAGTTGTGAATCTTAACCATTCTCGAATCCCCTTGGAAACACGCATAAAATTTCATCAACATCGGACCAGCCGTTTAGAAGGAGTTCTGTGACATACGCACGTACACCAGAAATATATATGTAAAGATGATTACAAAATTATTTATGCAGTTAGTGTATCTAAGAAACTGGACCGAAACTGATTTTTTTTATTTTGCCTTCATTTATGCTCTAAATACTATTTCTATTCTAAATTTGAACCTTCTGTCTGCTAGAAGTGCTTCAATAATTTTGATGATCGGTCACTCAGTCAGTGAGTGACAAAATTACGAAATTTTGACTAGTAATAATTCTTACACTATTAGTTCCAATTGTATGAAATTTGAAACATACCGTGTGTATACAATGCCTGCTTGTTTACTGAACTGTACTAAAATTCAGGCTTCTAGTTTTATTCACAATGAAGTTATAGGGGGTTGAAAATGGCCTGAATTGTTTCGAGAACAGGTTGTTACTGCAGTGTTGCGTTTTTGATCGATTTGGCCCCCAGATACAGTGGTACAAGTACGCTACCGTTGTAGAGGATGTTATTGTTTCACACTTTGACTGACACGAAGAAAATGGCCACGAAATAAATTTGGTAAATAAATATATGGTAATATAAATCAATTTTCTCACTCAATGTATCTCCGACGAGTATGTGTTACCAGTAATGACTTATGGCACGAAAACATGGTCCCTAAGGAGGTCCTGGCTTCATACCTAAGCTCAAAGTCAGCGAGATTTCTCTTCGAGATAGAATCTGGGTTACAACAATCCATGGAAGAATTACTAATTAGCACGCACGACATCACTGGGCAAAACGATAATCAACAAGGAGGAAAGACTTTTCGAGTGATGACCACATATCGGTCGACTCAGTGTTAGACTACCGGATAGATTTACAACATAGTAAAAGTTATTGGGTGTCAGAATTGTATTTTGTGACGGACTATAAGGGCAATTTTCAACCAACAATAATCAGGATAATGCTGTATTATGATGATAAATTATTATAAATATTACCCAAATAAAAATAATCATTATATTAGATGGCCGTCAGTGTCAGTTCTATCCAAGCCAGGCAGACCTTGAATGTATCTGTTTTGTTCTCGTTGCAATCGCAGTAGTGTAAGGAAGGTATCCTCACCCTCCTTACGACCGCGAGCAGATATTTGCCGACGCAACCATGCGTTGTTAAGACTTGCATTTGTAGAAAAGAGAGCACTCCATGGCGCTAACCCAATCCCTCCAACTCCTGATGTTAAAAGCGCGAAAAAATTTCGAATCCAGAAGCTTTTATGGTTTGCAGTTGCATAATTTTAAAATTTGTGAAACGAAATAGATCTATTTTAATGTAAGACATATCGTTTTGAAATATTAATCACATAAGCATAATCTTTTTTTCATTCCGTGTGGTGACGGAGTAAGAATACAATTCACCACTCCCTATCTTGCCCGTGGATGTTGTAAAAGTCTACTATGGGATATAATATGCACATAACATCTGTGCAAGAGAAGAAAAACTCGAAATGAAACCCACTACCAACATGCCTGACCAGCATGGTATAGTAGGTCAAATTCCTTCCCATTGTGGAGGTGGCCTGAGCCCAACAGTGGGACGTATGTGGCCTGCGGTGATGCGGTGATGAAGCATAATCTTACAACTTTGAACAGTGACCTAGCTAGTTAGATGTTGTAAGTATAAATAAATAAATAAATAAAATAAAAAATAAAATAAAAAAGCCTTTATTTCCTTACCCTTAAATTTACATCTATACCAATAAATAAAATTGGAGTGTCTGTTTGTAATGTCAAGATAATAGGCTTTTTTCATGCTCACGCGGTTATTTGCACGACACCTATGCCTAAAATACAGATTAAAAAATTTTTGTCTGTCTGTCTGTCTGTTTGTTCCGGGTAATCTTCAAAACGGCTAGACCGATTTCAAAAATTCTTTCACCAATGGAAAGCTATAATATCAGGGCGTAAACTAGGCTATATTTCATCCCGATATTCCCACGGGAACGGGAACTACGTGGGTAAAACAACTATAACCTATAACCGAAGCGAAGCGAGGGCGGGTTGCTAGTTTCAAATGTTATTAGTATTTGTTTGTTAGTATTTGCTAATTATATATTAGTATGGGTTAGTTTATTTGTTGGATATGGACCCCTGCTCGGGTGAAGGCCTCCTCCAGTCTTTTTTATTCGTCTCTATCCCTACCAATAGTTTGCCAGTCCTCTCCTGCTATTTCTATTATACATATCATCCGCCCACCTCCTTTTCGGCCTGCCTACTGTAAGTTGTTATTATATGTGTATTTAATAATGAGGCTGAAAGTTGTTTGCCGACTTGATTTTATAATAACTTTGCTTTAAATTGGTGTTAAAGAGAATAAAATAGAACTAATACAAAATATATGTCTCTTAAAATACTTCTGTAAATATTTTCATACAAAGGTATGTATGTATAAAAATGCTATCGCAAATTATAAGCTGTACTACTGCATATTTTCATTTAATCCGTTCACATCCCTTAGTTATCTCTTATCATATCAATATATTCCATATATCCAAATTGAAGTCTCTCATTAATTTTGCAAATTTAAGCAACTGTAGATGTCTTCATCAGGCATTCATGAACTGTGTAGAAATATATACATACGCATCTTAATTAATACCTGCCCCTTCAACAAGGCCTTTTCAAACCTCATACGAATATATAATTTAATTTGTAATGAAAATAATTTAATACATTAATTAAATGTACACCACACATTTTCGAATACAATATTTAAGGAGATTGTTAGGTTACTGAGTGTTTTCTAACCAAATAAAAAGTAGATATCCAATAGTTAACCTTGTTATCATACGTTTTGTATTGTGTCAATTAATTTAAATAGTAAACGTGAAGGCCTTTCAGGGAATATGATATCATAATGATAAGTAAATTGAGTTCTACAACTTAGTTTTAGATAACATATGTGACACTGTTAGTAATTTTGACATTCGTCATTTATCTTAATTGAACAGTGAATAATTATAGACGCCACTGAATCTGAGATTACTCCGTTCCCGTAATTATATATTTTGATGCAGGGGTTACAAGTTTTGAATTGATTAGAATTAATCACAATCTTAAATGATACTGGATTATCTTATATATCTTTACCATACTAGAGATTTCGGGGCCAAAAAATCGATCTAGCTAGGTTTTATTTATAGAAAATGTCGGCATTTAAATTTAGCCGTTGTCGTCAAGAGTGGCAATAGCTCAGCTGGGAAATTGTCCAGTCACATTCAAACAGCGTGAGATCGAATATCGGTGTTATTATTATTCTGTTTTTGTTATTTTTGAATTTTTTCATTATTTCATCATTTTTATTTTTTATTAATATATATCAAAATAAGTTCATCAAAAATACAATTTACGAAAAATAATTATACCGAGCAAAACTCAATCAACCAGATATTGACAAATAAATTACCTTTTTCCAGATTTCATTAGTTACTTATTATTATGATTTTCATTAATCTGTAGCTATAAAATGCTTTAGAATTCAACGCACAGCCCCAATGACTGAATTTAGAGATAAGATATTTAGACGATTGCTCTTTTACATGATGTAAAGAAAAAGTTTAGAGTGGTAGGATCACACTGTCGACAGTTATCTGCCTACAGCCGCGGGCCGGTCCGTCCGGGGTAGTACCACGCTCTCGCAAAAAATCGACGTCTGAGTAGTAGCAATTTGTTACTGCATTTCGTTCGATGAGCGAGAGAGCCGGAAGCCCAATTTTCTGAGGGTGTTTGCGTGTGGAGGGTTTTGGTGGTGCCCTTGGTATCACCGAGCCTCAATGCACTCATTCACACTCCTTTCACTTTCTTCGCGGTAGGCAGCGACCTTGTAATGGTCCATGAGCGGCAGCAACACTTACCATCAGGTGTACTGTTTGTTCGTTTGCCACCGTTTGCAATAGAAAATAAAAAAGTATTGCGAAGGCAAATACATATATAGTTGCCATATCGACTTTTTCGTGTGGTAATGGAGTAAGAATACAATTCACCACTATGCTTATAATATCTGTCGAGTCGACCACTAAAGTCAAGGAACTCTGCACCGGTGGTCGGCCCAACGACCATGGCGACGTGCCACGGGTGTTGACGTTGTTGAGTTTGACGTCGATGTCTATCGGTGTGTGTGTGCGTGTGTATGTCTGTCTATGGTATCGTAGCTCTCAAACGCAAGGACCGATTTGGAAGCGCTTTTTTATTTGAAAGCCTGTTTTCTGGCGGTGGTTCTTAGCTATGTTTGCTTTATATAGGTCCAGCAGTGTAAGAGTCTTTTTCAAAATGATGTAATGTCATATGATTACTCGATTAAGTACTCCACGCGTGCCAGTATAATCATCATCATCATCGCAGGTCACATACGCTCCACTGTTGGGCTCGGGCCTCCTCCACAATGGGAGAGAATTTGACCTACTATACCATGCTGGTCAGACAGGTTGATATAGGATTTTATTTCGAGTTTTACTTCTCATGCACAGATGTTATGTGCATTCTATGTCCCATAGTCGTCTTATACGACATCCACGGGCAAGATAGGGAGTGGTGAATTGTATTCTTACTCCGTCACCACACGGAAATATCACCACACGCCAGTATAATCGTTAAATGATATTTAATTGTTAATTTCTGTTGAAGAGAACGTGATATTTTCTTTTTTATTATTATTTTAATTTGTGTCGGCGGTTATTCAAAATTTTTAATTTTAGTAATTATTTTTTCTGGTAGAAGGCAGTTTAGCTTTACTACTCGCTGCTGCATGCAACGCTGAACTTGAGGGAGGCAGATATTCTGCATCATAAATAGTATACAGTCATCGTATGCCACATAATGATTGCTGAATTTGTAGCGCTTGTTTTATTATAGCTTATTATCATTGCTACGAATTGAACATGCTTATTAATTTTGTATGACCTGATTCAACAATATTTGATCATAAATCTCTGTGTTACGACAATATTTTAAGACACCTTAGTTATGCACATTATAAAACATCGTTATTGTTCTTGTGCGCTTTTCTCCATTTATTTAGTACTAGAAACTCGCCCTAGCTTCGCTTCGGTTTCATTCCCCTTACTCGCGTAGTTGCCGTTCCCGTGGGAATACCGGGATAAAATATAGCCTATGTTACTCCCCCGTATAGCTTTCCCTTAGTGAAAGAATTTTTGAAATAGGTGCGGTAGTTTAAGCGTGAACGCGTAACAAACAAACAAATTTACTTTCTCATTTATAATATTAGTAAGGATTATCACAGTATTCTTCTTCGTTTAATATACCTAAGTAAAACCTTGAGAGCCAAAACTTGTCTATAGTTGTTGCTAGTTTTAAGACTGGCAGTTTATCTGGCGTTATCACTCTTGGACACATAATCGTGTAACATCCAGTACAAGGTAAGTTTAGCCAAGATTAGTATAGAATTCTTAGCCAAATGTTACAATACCTGTTAGGGTGTCATTTCAACTCATATACGTCTCAATGACCCATCATTTCAAAAATCATATCAAAAACCCATTTGAGCCTCCTCCTCAATAGGAGTAAAATTGACTTACTTTACCATGCTGGACAACCGGATTGGTATTATTTCGAGTTATCCGTCTCTTCCATAGATATTATATGCGTATTATATCCTTTAGTCGTCTTTTGTGATACCCATGGGTAAGATAGGGAGTGGTGTTTATTTATTTTACTGCCTCACCACACTGAAAACTCGCCTTTTAGAGAATTAATAAGGGAGGGGGGAACGTCGGTCGATGGGAGGGTACCCCTCAAGGGGGTATTCTGTCGGGCCGACCACTGACGTCAAGTCACCTTGCACCGGTGGTCGGCCCAACGACGAAAGCGACGTGTCACGGGTGGGTTACGGGTGTGCGTGCTTACGCCCCTCTGTCGCCCCGGACGGAGTGGTGCGAGGAGTGCGCCGATCGTAACCCATCCCCAAAAAAAAAGAGGAGTAATAAGGGGCAATAAGAGAGTGGGTAGTATCAAGAACTATAGAATATACAAGTATTCTACATAATATAATAAAACTGTTTTAAGCATAATATACATTTTATCGATGTTGTTGTTATCCTATCAGAATCAAAATTATAAATAATAGAATCAAAATTTTACAAACAAGCTATAAAGTACCTTAAAAAACGCAGTTATCTGTTATAAAATTATTTCATTGTGCGGGCGTCGTCCCGCCCAAGCGGCGATTTCGGACTTTACAAATTTTCTTATAATTTACATTTAACTAAACACAATTAAAATGTAACAAATAAACATTAGAACAACAAACAAACAAATGTCATTACAAATTATTAAAATGAATGAACAAAAATGTAAGCAAATTTTATGTAACAACAATGCTTGGAAACAAAACACGGCAACAGTGGATACAGTAAAAACAAAACTTCCAACCGCTTATTTATCTCTCTTGTCCCTTTTAAGCACTGTCCATGGCTGTTAACAAAGTAAGGAGACATTCTAGTACTTAGAGTTGAAATAAACACATTTGTCTTGGTGCAAAGCCCGAAACCCTTTGCGTGACATACAAGGCGAGGGCTTGTGGCCCCGTCAGCTGGAACTGTGACATGTATTTATAGCTGTTATTTAATACCGACTATTATACTGTAAAAGCAAAGCTATAGAATGAATAATTAATTACTTTAATTTTAGTCTTATTTCTTTCTGTTCAGGCTATACACGTCTCAGTATTAAGTATAATCTTACTTCATAATATGATTTTGACTGACTAAGGCATAATCCTATATCTTTAAACGAGCAATTCTTGTATATATATATATATATACCTATATATATATATATATATATATATATATACCTATATATATATATATATATATATACCTATATATATATATATATATATATATATTCAGGATCTCGGAAACCGCTCCAACGATTTTGATGAAACTTGGCATACTAGAGGTTTCAGGGCCAAAAAATCGATCTAGCTAGGTTTTATTTATAGAAAATGTTGTTTTGTCGGTGTTTTTAGCTAATCAATACAATGACATAAAATGTCAATAGAATATGGATTCAAATTTCGCTGTTGAGATCATGAGTGACGATAGCTCAGTTGGGAAGTCGTCCAGTTTTTTGTTTTGTTTTGATTCAAACAGCGTCGGATCGAATCTCGGTGTTATTATTATTCTCTTTTTGTAATTTTTATATATATTTTTCTTTATTTAATTTTTATTTTTTATTAATATACGTTATATCTAAATAAATTCGACAAAAATACAACAAAAATATTCCGAGCGAAGCTCGGTTAACAAGATATTAGTTACATTACATCGCAAACTATTTGCATCGCCGATGACTTAAAATAATTTAAACGCGGGAAGAAGGGTACTTTTCAAGAAAAAACGAACACTTAATTATTAATAATAAAGCCCATATACGTCCCACTGTTGGGCTCGGGCCTCCTGCACTATGGGAGGAAAATTTACCTACTATACCGCGCTGGTCAGGCGTGTTGGTATAAGGTTTTATTTCGTGTTTTCCTTCTCTTGCATAGATATTAGATGCATAATATATCCTTTAGTTGTCTTTTATGATACGGGTAAGAGAAGGGGTGGTGAATTGTATTCTTACTCCGTTACCATACGGATAGAATAAATAACATAAAATAAATGAGTTTACGCCATATGCTAGCAGCCAAAAACCCATAAAGTATCGTGGATAGCGTAAAAGATGACTAGGAACTCAGAATCACCTGGCTCGTACCAGTTACAGCCAAATTCATATTATCAATTAGAATTAATGAGCCAAGAATAGCTCCTGGTTTTGGTTCATTGAAACCGCAACGATCTTGTGAGGAGGTGGTACGGCTCATGGCCTTGTGCGCATGTGTGGTTGAGTCTATGAGCCTGTAGGTGATACCAAAGTTCTTACTAGTCCGTTACAAATAGCACTTTCTTTTCAAGACTATAGGAGTCAATATGGTATCAAGCAATTGCAACGAGTGAAACTCCCTATGGGACTTGTGAAGCATAGATATACACCGTACAATATTTTTTAAACGGTTTTATTTAGCTTACTCCGTGTGTTGTTCTTTTTTTTTTTTTGAATCGAATTTAATAATTGAAATTTCACCATTTTCGGACAACCGATTGATCTGAAATTTGGTATATGCCTTTGGTTTTAATGACAATACAAATGGGTATTTGATTTTTTTTTTTTGTAATAAATGGAAAGATCATATTTAAGTTTTATAACAAAACTATTTTTATTTATTTATGTTTCGCAATAATTCAAAAGTTATATCAAAATAAAAATATTTTTTTTAATCCAGTGACGAAAACACGCTGACAGCTCCCGAACAAATCTAAACGCGTGGACGTCATAATGTTAGTTTTCACTCATTGCAATTTATACCAGAGATAATAAGTACAATGTTTTGATCTATTTAATTCTGCTGTCATTGTTAAATAATTAAATATAAGTAACAAAAAATCGTTTTTCAGCAGTAAATTACCAATATTATTGTCAACTCATGAGTAATAGCTGTATACACTGTACTGTTATAAAATAGCTTTAACATTATGACGTCACAACTCAATCTTAGCGCGTTCATTGTCACGTGATTTTTATTCAAATTTTGATAATTTTTAAATGTTTATAACTAATTGAAAAATCTTTTTTAAAGTTTTCTGCACTGCAATATCAATATTATTATTAATAAAGTTTTAAAATAGGTACATATAAAAAAAAAATTGCAATAGCCCTATTATGTATGTATACTAAAATTTATTGTAAATTCAAGATGGCCACCGCTACAAAATGGCGCATCATCATCATCATTTCAGCCTATTGCTGTCCACTGCTGAACGTAGGCCTCCCTCATGTTACGCCACAATGTGCGGTCCTGTGCCGCCTGCATCCAACGGCGCCCAGCAACTTTCACTAGGTCATCGGTCCACCTAGTGGGGCGGGGATTCCTACATTGCGTCGTCCGATACGTGATCGCCACTCAAGAACCTTTCTTCCCCAGCGGTTGTCGGTTCGTCGAGCGATGTGGCCTGCCCATTGCCACTTCAGCGTGCTAATTCTTCGTACTATGTCGGTTACACCCGTTCTTCTGCGGATTTCCGTATTTCGGATTCTATCTCGCAGAGAAATCCCGAGCATAGCCCGCTCCATAGCACGCTGAGCGACTTTGAGCCTTGTTATGAGGCCTAAATTTAGGGACCACGTTTCAGTGCCGTAAGTCATCACTGGTAACACACACTGGTCGTATACCTGTGTTTTCAGACACTGAGGTATGTTGGACGAGAAGATCCTCTTAAGTTTGCCGAACGCTGCCCAATCGAATTGGATTCGTTGGCTGATCTCTGTCTCGAAATTGGATCTACCTAACTGGACTGTTTGTCCTAGGTAAATGGTAATAATTGACATAATGATTGACAACTTCGAGAATCGCATTGCTAACTAGGACCGGTACAGGAATGACGTGGGCATTTGACATGACTTTCGTCTTGTCCATATTCATTCGTAAGCCCACTAGTTGGGATACCCTGCTGAAATCATTGAGCATTGTGCCAAGATTCAGCCATAACGATGGAAATGGCGGATAACTTATTTTTTTACAATCCTATCAATATGGATATCAAATGAAAGGGCTTGACCAGTAGAATACAGTGCACTATACAAATTCAAAATCTAAGATGGCCATCGATACAAAATGGCGGATAACCTATTTGTTTTTCAATCCCATTAATATGGGTATTAAATGAAAGGCTTTGACAAGTAGAATACAGTGCTTTGTACAAAATTAATATAAAAACTTGAAAATAAAAAGGAAAAAAAAATAGTTAAACGATTTTATTGTAAACAAACAGTAAAAATAAAATCGTGGGCACGTCAAATATCTACAATCGTCGATTAAAATGTTCGTTTTGTAGTGTCCATTCCGTCCATTTAACTTAAACAAATTTTAAGTTAAATGGACGGAATGGACACTTCACACTCTTTTCGTTTTTTTTAATGGCAACCCTTCGCACTAAGAAATAAATAATTACTACCGGAAGCTTTACAAATCTACAAATTAATAAACAGAAATTACAATCAGACTTAGAACAATTATTTGTGGATCGCACAAAGATCTGTCTTGTGTGGGGATTTCCCTCACAACACAAGTCAGTACTTAAACTATTCCTCCAAGTTTGCAGCCGATAAGCGGGTAATACGACTGGAATGGCTTCGATTCAATATCCAAACCATAAAGAGTACCCTTAATGAGGCCATGGTATATCGAAGAAGTATCCGAAAGGGTAACTTGCCGAACGGACCACTGAAGTCATGAAGGCAGAGTAGCAGTATTGATGATACGTTATAGACGACGAGGGTAAATATGGCAAGTTGTAGAGCACTGCGCCGTCCTCTCGTTATATTAAATGACTGGGCGGAATTAGGCTGGATCACAAGCAGTAGAAAAAATTATTGACGTCAGACAGGCCCGACTGTCCAACTTTGTATGTTTTACTTTATTAATCCTCCATCTGTGTTGCTGTCAGATATACTATGATACTCATAACTACAACATACACATTGGTAGAACAACTACGACTTATAATTAAGAAAATTATATAAATTAGGATGCTGCCTCCGAATTATAAGCCTAAAAGAAATAAGACTCCCTGAATATATAATTTTAATATCAATAGTACTTAGTGCTAGCTATATGTATACATTGATTTTGAATTTAATTATTTTTTTTTATTTTCAGATATATTCTCATAAGCTCATTTGCACTTGGCGCTGTTATATCCACAGAAGGTAAGATTGTTTTCTAACAATTTTTCGTTTGGGGATGGCGAATTCACCACCTTAAGAGAATATAATATACATATAACATTTATGCAAGCAAGGCAAATTAAAATTAAAAGCCTAGAGTAAACCATCTGATCAATACTGAAGAGGTTCGAGGCCAGCAGCGGGATATAACCTGCGTTGATGATGGTGATGAATTCTATACCACAATAGTTCTACTATGGTAGTAGGCGTGAATAAGGTTTTTTTGGCAGCTAATAATTTCCTCCATTTTGTAATAGACAATGTTTGACACGTTATCTTCGTGTGTGTATTTTGGTCTGATGAAGAATATAACCATTATTATCCCACTTTTCTTCTGCTTCGCCCTACAATTGTTCATAACCAACATTGTATTGCTGTGTACCTTATTACATATGATGTAAAATATATTAGTTCGAAGGAATGAGAAGTTTGCGACCTCCGTCCAACTATAAAACAGGGATCTAAAAATTTAATTATAATATGTAGACCCAGTATACTCTCCAAAAATCTCGCAATTAAGTAATAGTGCAATGAAAATACTTTTAATATACGACACACTTGCTTCATTATTTATCATCATTCAGACTAACTCTGTCCAATGCTTTACATAAGACTTCATAGTGCAATCATACAAGGTAATTTAGAAGCGTTAACTGTGTATTAAGTTCTTTTCTCATGCTACGTTACTAGTAACCAGCTCTTAAATGGCTTGTGGGTAGCGTAAAAGGTAGTTACGAGTTTTACATTAATCTAGATCAACTTCGTCTGATGCTATATAGTCAACAATTACATTCCCAAGGAAAGTCAGGCAGGCAGCATGTCATAAAACTGTTGTCAAAACTTTTGCAATATCTATGATATGAAGGGTACATATTGCATCGACCTCAAGTAATTAGAATACATACAGAATGATAATGTTGACCGTGTATTAAGTTTTTACCGGTTACAATAGGCTGCAGAAAAGATATAACAGAAAATTATAGACCACCAGTTTCTACAGTACCTTGATAATCACCAGCTGATCAGTGATCGCCAATACGGCTTACGTCGTGGCCAGTCAACTAATGATCTTCATGTGTACCTCACACACCATTGAGCAGAGGCTTTGGAGGGTAAGGGTGAGGCACTAGCGTTCAGCTTAGATATCGGAAAGATATTCGATAGTATCTGGCATATGGTACTTCTGTCGAACCTACCATCATACGGAATCCCCGAGGGACTCACACCGAGACAAAGTGTGATTTACAAAGCTCAAGTTCCTCCTCGTGTGGAGTACTGCTCACATGTCTGGCGCGCCCAATTATCAGCTAGACCCACGTGATTAGGGCATCAGCCTTTGCAGGGGTAAAGGCGTGCTGCTCGAATTGTCCGGGATCCCAATCTTACGGACAGATTGGAGTCACTGGAGCAGCGAAGAGGCTTTGGGGCACTCTGTGTGCTCTACTGCCACTCTTATGGGGAGTGCTCTGAGAAACTGCTTGACTTGGTACCACCATT
This sequence comes from Lymantria dispar, assembly GCA_032191425.1. NCBI lineage: Eukaryota > Metazoa > Arthropoda > Insecta > Lepidoptera > Erebidae > Lymantria > Lymantria dispar. The sequence continues at coordinate 18,374,899 of CM063457.1, read as the reverse complement.
ATATTTTTACCAACATACCACTCGATACCGTAACAAAGTTCATCCATTTTCCCCAGGTAATGTTATGGTCTTCACGTTGTACGTTAACAGTGATCATTTCTCCCACATATGTGCAGGTCTTGGAATGAACTACCTACTACTGTGTTTCTCGAGCGTTATGACATGTACTTTTTTAAACGGGGCTTAAGAAGAGTACTTTCTTAATGATAGACAACGGCGTAGCTGTACCCCTGGTTTGGCAAAGGTCCATGTGCGCGAGTATTACTTACGATCAGGTGTGCTGCTTGCTTGTTTGCTATAGGCAATAAAAAAGACTCCTGGGTGGATTAATGGAAGTTTTTATTAGTTTAGTTACGTTATGTTCATTTGGTATTAGTCTTTATAATTATAACCTATTTTATTTTTGGTTACAATAGACGCAGATAATACAAATAAATAGAGTTTACAAAAAATATTTCGATTCTATTTTTATTTCATATTACTATTTCTATCTTATTCTATATACTGTACAGTACAGTAGCTGGTTCCGTATATTAAGTAGATATTGTATATATTCGCGGTCGTCCCATTTATCGTGTTAGGGAGATTAATTTAGTTGCAATGAAGTTAGTATAGTTTTGGTTTACGAACGCAGCAACATTTTGACGGCATTATATAAAGCAAGCAAGTGACGGTAAATATATTTAAATAATTTTTAAATCAAGTAACAAGAAGGTAATATAAGACTATTTATTTCAATGTCTTATTAGTGGACTGTCGTCGATGTTACAATTTTATTTGGAAAGAATGTAGCCATGTTACGTTGTAAGCAATAGCCCACTACTACTACTACTACTAATAAGTAATGGGCATATAATACCACGCAATGCCTCTTAAACACGTATTATGTATCTATACCAATAAATAAAATTGGAGTGTCTGTTTGTAATGTCAAAATAATAGGCTTTTTTCATGCTCACACGGTTATTTGCACGACACCTATGCCTAAAATAGCAATTAAAAAATTTTTGTCTGTCTGTCTGCCTGTCTGTTTGTTCCAGGTAATCTTCAAAACGTCTGGACCGATTTCAAAAATTCTTTCACCAATGGAAAGCTATAATATCAGGGCGTAAACTAGGCTATATTTTATCACGGTATTCCCACGGGAACGGGAACTACGCGGGTAAAACGACTATAACCTATAACCGAAGTGAAGCGAGGGCGGGTTGCTAGTACTGAATAAATATGCAGAGATTATGAGATATCATCAAAGCTCATAGGGAAGTTCATAGAGAAGTTTCTTATTATGTAGTCTAAAACTGTTAATTTTTGTCTTATTTATTGAACTTCTAACTCCTCACACCTCTCCACCCAATAAGGCGCCACACGTGAATACCATCATTGGTTATCAGGTTGAAAATGGTTTTCTGTAGAACTGGATTCATTTTTTCAGTAGTAGTAAACCCATTTTCATGTTGATTTCAATATTTTTTTTTTATTGCAAAGGGTGGCAAACGAGCAAACAGTACACCTGATGGTAAGTGTTACTGCCGCTCATGGACCTTTACAGGGTCGCTGCCTACCGTGAAGAAAGTGAAGGGAGAGTGAATGCGTGCATTGAGGCTCAGTTATACCAAGGGCATCACCAAAACCCTCCACACACACACAAACACCCTCAGAAAGTTGGGCTTCCGGCTCTCTCGCTCACCGAATGAAGCACAGTAACAAATTGCTACTACTCAGACATCGATTTTCTACGAGAGTGTGGTACTACCCCGGACGGACCGGCCCGCGGCTATAGACATAACTGTCGACAGTGTGGTCCTACCACTCTTAAATTTTATTCTTTTAAATATTAATAATTTATTTCTATTTGTTTCAGAGAAAATATTTAATCTTATTCCATCTTCGGGCGATTTAGTATATAATGAAAATGATGAAGCTGTTTATAATTACAGCAGTAATGGAAACAATGTTTATCGCCTTGAAGATTTAAATATAATAAGAGAAGCCCTATCTAGTCAAATAATAATAACTGCTAAATTTAAAGTCAGTAACATGAGTAAGCCCTGGTGTTTATTTTCAATAAAGGAAGAAAACATGACTACAGTGTTAAGTGTTTGCTTTGCACCAGCTAATGACATTTCAATCAGAATCACTCTACGTGGCTACAGTAATGGAGTTGAAAGTAAAGGTTCGTTAGTGTTTGCTAACGACATATTTAAACAATCAATTGATGTCACTATTCAAGTAATCAACAATGTAGTATCAGTAATATTCGATTGCGAAATAGATAATCAGGCAGACTTAACCACCCCATGGCCCAATATTATATTGAGGGAAGATATGGGTTTAACATTAGTTGACTCAGTTTTTGAGATGCAGGTATGTATATTTTTCAATTATTTATTTCACTTTATAATAATACTATGTAAGAAAGTTAATCATAGGATTGAAAAATTGTCGTTTTGTACATTAAAATATTTAATAAATATGTAAAACAAGCACATTTTGAAGCGGATTTAAAATATTTACCTGTTGGTGGCATTGTTAAAAAACATTGAGAAATTAAATTATCAATATAGAATAAGCTTAGTTATATAAAATACTAGTCCCGTTCCAAAAGTAAACAAAAATTAAGAGTAAATAAAAATGAAAACAAATCAAAATATAAAACTAAGATATGATAAATGTGTGTAACATTGCCTATAAATAACTGACGAGGAAGAAGCTTTTAAAAGTATAAAACAAAAAAATATTCAACATGACGATGTCACCACATAACCGCGGTCATATGCCATCAAGGATCGCACTAAGGATCGCTTACCACCGTCCTCTTATATTTTAATACTTTGAAATGTATTATGGTGTAAACTAAAGCGCACGATTATAGATATAAGTATGGTCTAAACAGTCTAAACATTACCATGTTAAATATTTTTTGGCTTCATAATACGATTTTTTGAGGTACTAACTTATTTTTCAAAACAAATTATTCCGGACTTATATTTAAATGTCCTCAATTTTAAAAGGTTAAAATTATTTCAATAAATTATATTTTAACAACTCACCAATAAGCTAAAAACACTTGAGAGCTTGGCTTGTCATATCATACTACGCACTTAAGCTATCGATCAAAAAAAAGTAAGGTGAGCAATACCAAGTAATATAAAGCTAAGTAGCTATTAAAATATTCTAATGAAATCCTTTGATATAATTTAACATGGTTTATTTTTTTATTCAGGATCGTCATTCAAAAACTGCCATATTGAATTTACTGTAACTCCACATCATCTTCATCATCGCAGCCCACATACGTCCCACTGTTGGGCTCGAGCCTCCTCCACAATGGGAGGGAATTTGACCTACTATACCATGCTGGTCAGACATGTTGGTATAGGGTTTCATTTCGAGTTTTCCTTCTCTTGCACAGATGTTATGTGCACATTATATCCCATAGTCGTCTTATACGACATCCACGGGCAAGATAGGGAGTGGTGAATTGTATTCTTACTCCGTCACCACACGGACACTCCACATAGCTTATAACAAACCGGTGATGTATGTAGATACTCTTAATACTACTACATTTGACGAGTAATTATAATAATATTACCAAATAAGAGGGAGCCAATGAACATGCATACGCTAGTCCAAATTTTTTTGGGTTGTAAGCCACCTCCGTTCATCATTTACCTCCGTAACAACCATCTGATGTAAAAAAAAACTACTGAATCTGTTGTATGTATCTAGCGATAGCTTCTGCACCATTGAGGAGATCTGCTTAGTGGTGGAAGCTGGTCTTCCAATTCTAATTAGTTCTGTAGGTTCATTATTCGTTGGGCAAACAAACAGTGAGTGAATAGCACAGAAGACGTACCACAAGACTGCTTGTTACTGCGCCCTGTCTTGAATTCACATAGTGTCTAAGCTTGGACTTCATTTACACGGAATTAAGATTAAATTAACATAATTAAATTTATGATTAGCAATTATCAAGCAGTGTTTTTTTTTTGTGCATATGCGTCTGCGCCGATAGTTCTTCTCGTCGCGAACCCCCTTTTTCGCACCGGCGCGGCGGCGCGCTATTGTCGTTCGACCAATTCCATTGTGTGACGTCAACAAGTGTCGACGTTTCATTGGCTGCGTTTGCGATCGGAATATGAACTAAATATGAATATTTAGAAAAATTGACGTTACGTTATTATGAGACCGAAACACCATCATGTTTTTCTTTTGTCCATTCGATTAAAACCATTGATAAAATATCTCCGTCTGTAGGAAAACTGAAACAAATAGAGATACATATTCAATTTTAATTTAATTGTAAGAAAATATATTCCTATTCTTTTTTACACCTACATCTTTAGATGTATACCTAGACCTATACCACTATGCTCAAACATTCGATACATTTGTCTCCTTATCCAAAGGAATGGTGACTTAGTGCGGTAAAATATAGAATTATGAAGGCAGGTTGTGTCGTCGCATGGTGTACCCGTGTCGTCACCCCTAAATTAAAAAGAAATTGTAAAAACCTTAACAATACCTGCTGTAGTGTACAGATCAGCCTTTTGAGCTGCAAAAGCGATGGATATGAGATTACTGCATGGGGTACCACGCCAGAAACCTCCGCGTGGTGTACCCTGGGCACGAGCGACAATTTCTTGGACTGCTCTCTGGAATTGTCGCTCGTGGCAAATATCTGGCCCGAGGGGGGGCCCAGTTTGTGGGATGCCCCAAATTCGCTCCATGCCCTCTAATTGTAGAGGGTATTGGACGCGAAAATTCGACGGGCCCAGTCACTCATTCGTTTGAGGACTGGGCAGGCATTTGCCAACCGCGACAAATCGTAGACCTGATTCTTGCTTCAGGACATTTGTCTTGAGGCCTAGATTCAGGAGCGAGGGTCTTGGCTTAACCGCCTGGACCGCGAGGAAGAAAACCTCTATAAAACAATCACCCAGAATCCTAAGTTCTGGCGCGCGGCGAGAGGATGCATGGCTGATGGGTTGTTCAGTCGTTAGCGCGCCCCCAGCCAGGGTACCTGCGGACCCCCTGTGTTGGGATACAAATGTACGCTTGCCCGGGTATCGGGATCTCTGCCCGGGTGGACCTTTTATTTCTCCCATACTCGTGGGAACCATATGGATTTCTCGTATAATAAAGATGAAGACAGGAGGGGTGAGATGCCCAAAACCACCGCTAACGGGGAGCCTAGTTCCCACGCTATAGCCTTGCCAGGCTACTGCAAAACTGGCACAGACGGGAGGGATGCTTCGTCGGACCGCAGTTCCGCACTGGAGGCATCCGAATTAGCCGAGGGCCCGGCGATACAGGAGGCCCGAAAGAAGAAGCGGGGGGGAAAACCCACCCCTGCAACGGAGCGCGCCACACGGCGTACAGCGAAACAGCGACGAGCGGAACTGAATGCACTGCGTGCTGCCGGCGTTTCGCCCAGTGATGGCAGCGTTTCTGACGCAGGCAGCACCGCGACGGAGCAGTCGATGGACGAGGGCGGCAATGTCGCAGGGCCGTCCATCATAAATGAGAGCCCGGCCGCTCAGGCCGCCGGGGGGCCTGCCGCATCATCTCTGACGGCAGTTAAGACAGCGAGGGAGGAGGCCCTCCCCCCACAGGTGCGGAAGCGCCCTCTGAACAAGAGTGGCAGCGCCGCATCTGATTCGGAGGGGAGTGGAGACATTATGCCTCCTCTCAAGGTGGCGACCTCACGCAGGGGACGCAGAGGGCGTGGGGCCACGGTGGCGGCGAGGACCGGGACTCCGTCTCCAGTAAGCAAGGTGCGAGAGGCCGAGGCTCGTAAGCAGGCAAATGAGGCGGCGGCTGCAAGGATGTTGAGGGTGTTGGATGATATCCCTCCCACCAGTGCGGCGGCTGCTGAGCCCGCTACGCATAGTGACCCCCCAATGTCAGGAGTGGCAGCCCTGCAGGCTGAAAATGCCCGCCTCAGTGGCGAGGTATCAGGCCTGCAGCAGCATAATAAGAAGCTGGAGACGGAGCTGGTGGCGGTGAAGAGGGAGAACCGCAGGTTGGCCAAAGAAATGGCTGACCTGCGTCTCCAGTTCGCGCGGCTGTCGCCGACCGCGCCGATTCCAATAACTGGGCCACCGCCGTCGACTGTGCCTCGGACGCCGCTGACGAGGGCTGACGCTGCCGCTGCCCCTGCTGCGCTGACTCGCGGCACGGGGCGTGCCCCTGCCCCCACTGCGGACATGCCACTTCCCGTAGTGGACGGCGTGTCGGATGAGGCTATGCGCGCCATTTTCACCAGAGTTGGTCGGATGGTTGAGGCGCGCATCGAGGCCGTGGAGGCGAGACTCCCTCCTGAGGCACCTCTCCGGCCGCCGCTCGCTGCGGACAGGGCGAGGGCCGCGCGGCCGACAGTAGCGTCGAGTCCCACCCCGCTGCCATGCCAGGGAGGCCGCGTGGCCAGCTTTGCGGCGGCCGTGGCTGGGCCTAAGGGTCCCGCCGCCACTAAAAAGGCGAGGGCGGCGCCGGCTCCCGCTGTACCACCGCCGGTGCCCACAACGATACCGCAAGCACCGGCTAACGCGCCCGCGACCGCGCCTGCTACGCTCAGCGCTGCTGCCATGCTGGAACAGGGTTGGCAGGTGGCTGAGCGGAGCAGGAAGGCTCGCGGCCAGAAAAGGAGGGCGGCAGCCAAAAACGCCACGGAAGCTGCTGCTCCCCAGGCGGGAGCCGGAAAAAAGAAGAGAGGCAAGAGGTCGCGCAAGGGGCTCCGGCCGCCAAAATCAGCCGCAGTTGTCATTACTGTGCTGCCTGATGCGGCTGAGAGGGGCCTAAGCTATGAGGCCGTCTTGAGTCGCGCCCGGCGGGAGCTAGACGTCTCTGACATCGGAGGCGTCGAAGCTAGGACCCGCAAGGCCCAGACAGGGGCTCGGATCCTGGAGTTCCCTGGGGCCGAGGGCGCCAAGGCGGCGGACAGTTTGGCCACGAAGTTGCGGGGTCTGTTCGAGGAGGAGGGTGGCGTCCGAATTGCCAGGCCCGTAAAGTGCGCCGAAATGCGCATTACGGGTCTGGATGATTCCGTGACGGTGGAGGACGTCCGGGAAGCTGTCGTGGCTAGAACCGGATGTGCCTCGGACACCGTTCGAATTGGCGCCATCCGCCCTGGTCCGGGCGGTGTCGGTGCCGCCTGGCTGCGGTGCCCGGTGGAGTCGGCCAAGATATTGGCCGACTCAGGCAGGCTCCTCGTGGGCTGGAGCTCGGCGCGGGTGACCGTGCTGGAATCCCGGCCTGCGAGGTGCTACAAGTGCATGGCGGTCGGACACACTCGGCCGACATGCACGAACTGTTTTGACTGCAGCGGCCTTTGCTTCCGCTGCGGTCAACCTGGGCACAAGGCGGCATCGTGTGCCGCCACCCCCCACTGCTCCGCGTGTGCGGCGGGCAATAAGCCCGCCAAACACCGCATGGGGGGCAAGGAATGCAGACCCCCGGCTTCGGCCCCAAAGGGGCGGAGTGGCCCAACGACCCCGGCTGCTCCCGCCCCTAGCGCGACCCGATCGCCCGCCAGCGCGGAGGAGGTGATGGATACGGCCCACTAATGGCGACCGAATCCTACCACCTCCTGCAGGCCAACCTCAACCACTCCGCCGAGGCACAGGACGTTTTCCTGCAAGCCATAGCGGAGTGGCTGATTGGTGCAGCCGTAGCCGCGGAGCCGTACGTTGTGCCTGACCGGCCCAATTGGCTGGGCAGCAGTGACGGCTCTGTGGCAATCGTCGCCTCCACGTCGTGGCATTCCCCACCCTTGTTGCTCAAGGACAGGGGCGATGGGTATGTCGCGGCGGAATGGGGAGAGGTTACGCTATTTGGTGTTTACTTCTCCCCTAACAGGAGCACGACGGATTTCGGGGCCTTCCTCACCATCTTGGGGGCCTCGATACGGCGACTGGCACCGCGCCAGGTCTTCGTTCTGGGGGACTACAACGCCAAGTCCATGGCGTGGGGGTCCCCCAGGACGAATGAGCGCGGGCGGGCGGTCGAAGAGTGGGCGGCGGCACTGGGCCTCTGTTTGCTGAACAGGGGCTCGGTGCAAACGTGCGTGCGGCAGCAGGGCGGATCGATAGTGGACTTGTCGTTCGCTAGCCCTAATGTCGCAGCACGTGTGAGGAGCTGGTGCGTCCAGGAGGAGGTCGAGACCCTATCCGACCACAGATACATCCGGATAGAGGTCTCCCGGACCCTCCTGCAGCCCAGCAGGGGTCACACGGCGGACGGAGCTCCCGCATTTCCGCGGTGGGCTGTGGGTCGACTGGATCGGGACCTGTTAGGGGAGGCAGCCATCGTTCAGTCGTGGCTGTCCTCACCGCCCCAGGCGGACGGGGTGGATGCCGAGGCTGGCCGCATCCGCTTTGCGTTAACGCAGATCTGCGATGCGGCCATGCCCCGCGTGCGGCGTCTGCCCCCGAAGAGTGCGGTCCCCTGGTGGTCCCGAGAATTGGCGGATCTCCGGGCCGCGTGCATACATGCCCGGAGGTCCTACACCCGCAGCCGAGCGCGTCACCGTGACGCTGAGCGGGAGGGCCAGCTGTACGAGGCTTACCGCAGTGCGCGATCTGCCTTCAGGCTGGCCGTCCGTACCGCCAAGGACGTCAGTCGGCGGGAGATGTTGGACAGTCTCGAGCGTGACCCCTGGGGTCGCCCCTACCTCGCGGCGCTGAACAAGCTCCGCGGGCGGGCCCCCCCCCTCACCGAGACTCTCCAGCCCAGCCTCCTCACCAGAGTTGTCGAGGACCTCTTTCCACGGCGGGTGGAGCACACGCCCCCGGTTATGGCTTCGCCGGACAGCGACCGGGAGGCCGACGACGAAAGTGCTCCGCCCATCACGGAGCCGGAAATGGGGGCAGCGGTGGCGCGTATGCGAGCCAAATCCACCGCCCCCGGGCCCGACGGTATTCCGAACCGTGTGCTGGCCCTGGTCCTCGAACACCTGGGACCACGCCTCAGGGGACTGTTCGACGCTTGTTTGGCGTCCGGGCAGTTCCCCGGGTGCTGGAAAGAGGGGAGGCTGGTTCTCCTGCCGAAGCCGGGACGGTCTCCCGAGTCGGCTTCGGCCTACAGGCCCATTGTGCTGCTCGATGATGCGGGCAAGCTGCTGGAGAGGGTGTTGGCTGCCCGCATCGAGCGGCACCTCGTCAGGGTCGGGCCCGATCTGTCGGACGCCCAGTTTGGTTTTCGGAGAGGGCGTTCGACAATCGCGGCCCTGCTGCGCCTGAAGGCCGTGGTGACGGAGGCCGTCACCGGCGGAGGAGTCCTGTTGGCGGTGTCCCTGGACATCGCCAACGCCTTCAACAGTCTGCCATTCAGCTGCATCAGGGAGGGGCTGAGGTATCACAGGGTGCCTGTGTACCTCAGGCAGCTGGTGGCGGACTACTTGGAGGGGCGCAGCGTCCTCTACGTTAACCGAGTAGGGGACGTTGTGCGAACGCCCATGACGTGCGGTGTCCCACAGGGGTCGGTTCTGGGTCCGACGCTGTGGAACATCGGCTACGACTGGGCGTTGAGAGGAAGCCTCCCACCCGGGCTGGGCGTAATTTGCTACGCCGACGATACACTCGTCACAGCCCGGGGTGGGACGCTAGAGGAGGCGGCACGCCTGGCAACTCTCGGCACCGAGGAGATAGTCAGGCGGATCGAAGCGTTGGGGTTGAGGGTGGCCCTGGAAAAGACGGAGGCCCTTTTGTTCCATGGCCTCCGTACCGCCGGGCCACCCGCCGGCGCTTCGATCACCGTGAAGTCGGTTACCATCAGCATCCAGGCCCACATGAAGTACTTGGGCCTGGTGCTCGACGGGCATTTTTGGTTCCGGGAGCATCTCCATCGACTTGTTCCCCGGCTTGTCGGCGCGGCGTCCGCCCTTTCGCGGCTGATGCCGAACGTGGGTGGACCCAGCGCTACGTGCCGACAGCTGTACGTGGGGGTGATCCGGTCGATGGCCCTGTACGGCGCACCGGTGTGGGCGGGGTCCCTGACCGTCCGGCTGAGGACCCTCTTGAGGCGACCACAGAGGGTCATGGCGATCAGGGCCATACGTGGTTACCGCACGGTGGCGACGGAGGCAGCGTGCCTCCTGGCCGGAACCCCCCCGTGGGACCTGGAGGCGGAGATGCTCGCCGACATTTATCGGCGGGCATCGGAGACGCGCGCCCGCGGCGGTATGGTCTCCATCAAAGAGGTCACCGCCTGGCGGGTCGACGCCCGCCGGGAAGTAATTGCCCGTTGGGCAGTCCGGCTGGAGAGTCCTCGGTACGGTGTCAGGACCGTCGAGGCCTTCCGGCCGGTGCTGATGGAGTGGTTGGAGCGGACGCACGGGGTGCTTTCTTTCCGACTGGTGCAGGTGCTTACGGGGCACGGTTGCTTCGCGAAGTACCTGCACAAGATTGTCAGGAGGGAGAGCACACCGTCCTGCCACCACTGCAATTGCGACGAGGACACGGCGCAGCACACGCTCGAGGTGTGTGCTGCGTGGGAGGGGGAGCGCCGTGAACTCGTCGCGATTATCGGTGCCGACCTGACGCTGCCAACCATCGCCAGGGAGATGCTCGACAGCGTCAGGAACTGGGACGCGGTCGCCGCCTTCTGTGAGGCCGTAATCTCACGGAAGGAGGCGGCGGATCGTGTGCGAGTAGAGCTCCTATTCGGCGACACGTTCCGCCGCCGGCGACTCGGGCGGCGTAGGCGCGAGTATCTGCGCCTAATGCCGCCCTAGCCGAGGCCGCGGGTGATCGGACCGGGGAATTGTCCGTCACCCGCAGAGAGGCTGACCGCGCGACGGCGACCGACGTCTCAGGACGTCGAGAGGTGACGTTACCCGAAAGGGTATTCCGTCGGGCCGACCACTGACGACAAGTCACATCTGCTCCGGTGGTCGGCCCAACAACGAGGTGACGTGGGTACGGGTGGGTTACGGGCCCGCGCGCCGCCCTTTCATCGCCCCGGATGGATTGGACCACGCGTGCGCATACCATAGCCCACCCATAAAAAAAAAAAAAAAAAAAAAAAAAATGAGATTACTGCATGTTGTGGAGATACAAACGTTGAGATGGATGTGTGTTGTGAGAGTTGCGCCAGAGACAGCATTATTGGTTAATATACTGTGTAGGAATAGTTATATTTAAAATATTTGTTTATTATACTTGCCGTATGAATATTATAATATTACAAAAAATAAATATATATATATATATATATGTGTGTGTGTGTGTATATAATTTTACGGATTTTATCGCGTTTGTATTTGATTTATGATTGCCTGATGTTAATAATTAATTGAGCATTATGTCCTCTGAATTTTCTTGCCGGATCTTTCTCAGTATGGCCGCGTTCCGATCCGGTGGTAGTATATTAGATTTGTTAAGTTTAAATGAACAAATTGTAAGAATAATTACTAATCATAAACAATATAATTTTTTCATATAGAATCATTTTCTTCTTGTGCTGTCAATAAATTTGTACCAAAAATGTGGGTCAAAACTTAATAACTAATTTTCTGTAGCGAGTAGATAATTATAAAAATCTGTAATAACGTTGACTTGTTTGGACCTCAGACATCTTAGTCCGCCCGTGACCATGAATGCTGTTAAGTGTACGAAACGTCGGGCAATCATAAATCAAATACAAACGCGATAAAATCCGTGAAAATAGTTTTATTTACAAAATAAATATATTTTAACCTTCTCCATCGGAGTAGAACAAATAAATTATAGATGATATATACATACATTTTTAAATTTAACTTTTAATACAAACATAATTTTATTTACTTAGAATTTGAAAAATTACGAAGTTAGCCGATACTAAATCATCACTATTATAAATTTCTTAGTAATACCAGAAATATAATAATAGGTATATCATTGCAATTAATATAATCTTGATTACAATACGCTATTATTGCCAGAACAAAAATATTAAATCAACAGTTATTTCTTAATTAAGCTGCCCTTCCTAAGTAACACATGTGTCTGAGTTATTGTTCATGCAATTCTTGTTTTAGTCTAACTTACGAGGATTTACTCCTAATGTAATTAGACTTTAACTGGTGCGCATGTGTTTTTGAAAGATGATATTTTAGCTTGGTTTGTTCTTGTTTCTAATATAATAGTGCACATTACCCACACTGTCGCTTAACTTTTGTACGAATAAGTTTAGAAGTTGCATCATTATCTTCATATTAATTCTTCTGTACGTGTGTTTATCAACAAACTCCTCCTAATGAATTGGACGGATTTTGATTAAATTTAAACGAGTCCCAGTATGATTTGAAAACACAATTGTACCCAATAGGTGGCGCTACAACCACTAAGTCGCCGATTTGCTGTATAAAATAACATAATTTTTTAAGCGATGATTCTTATTGCCTGGCTAGAGAGAGAATAGAGAATTATTTTTTGTTATTTTACACATTTTTCTTCATTTTAATTTTCCCTACAATAAATAGTAAAAAAGTATTATGTCAAACAATTATGACTATTGTATTTACGCAAATACTACTGTGTGACTACTTAAATCATCAACATTCAACCTTTCGTCGTTCACTGCTGGACGAACTCCTCCCTTATGTTTCACCACAAAGTGCGGTCCAGTGCCGTCTGCATCCAACGACATCCAGCAATTTTCACCAGGTCGACGGTTCGACTCGTGAGGGCCATCCTACTACGTCATCCGTTATATGCTCACCACTCAAGACCCTTTCTTCCCCAGCGGTTGTCGGTTTGACGAGCGAAGTGTTCTTGCCATTGTTAGTTCAGCGTGCTTATTCTTGTGCTACGTTTACACCTATTCTTTTAAGGATTTTTATATCACGGATTCTGTCTCACAGATAAATCCTGAGCGTTCCCCGCTCCATGGCACGCTGAGTGACTTTGAGCTTCATGAGGCACACATTTAGGTTTCGCACTTTCGTGCCAGTCATCACTGGTTGTCGTTGACTAGTGGTCGTTGACCGACTGTATAAAATATATGTATATATATATATATATATATATATATATACGTTAAAGTAATTACCTTATCACCAAATTTATCATCATCACCTCAGCTCCCATACGTTCCACTGCTTGACTCGAGCCACCCCCACAACTGGAGGCAAATTGACGTACTATACACGCTAGTCAAACGGGTTGGTATTATCAGGAAGCCGGGCATATGTGAAACATCGAAATTATTTTATACAATAGTATATGCATAAAAGAACAAGGACTAAAATATTATAACGAATAAATAAAATATTACGATTTATATTATTATTTCTCCGTGTGGTGACGGAGTAAGAATACAATTCACCACCCCCTCTCTTGCCTGTGGATGTCGCAAAAGACGACCAAGGGATATAATTTGCATATAACATCTATGCAAGAGAAGGAAATCTCAAAACAAAATCCTATGCCAACACGTCTGACCAGCGTGGTATAATAGGTAAATTTCCCTTCCATAGTGGAGGAGGCCCGAGACCAACGGTGAGATGATGATGATGAATATTAATATATAAAATATTACACAACAATCATAATTAATTCACCACACAGTCGCTTACGCACAACATCGCGTTGCTCCGTCTCACTCACACACTACTACGTATAGACTACGTATCTATACCAATAAATAAAATTGGAGTGTCTGTTTGTAATGTCAAAATAATAGGCTTTTTTCATGCTCACATGGTTATTTGCACGACACCTATGCCTAAAATAGCGATTAAAAAAATTTTTGTCTGTCTGTCTGTCTGTTTGTGCCGGGTAATCTTCAAAACGGCTGAACCGATTTCAAAAATTCTTTCTTATTAAATATATACCCGAAGCCCCTATATAAAAATAATTATAACCGAAGCGAAGCGAGGGCGGGTTGCTAGTAGTATATATATTCCATCATATAACGTGGCGTTACTTCGCCGGCCTGTTCACCCCACACCAACGATCAGATTTAGCCTCGTATATTCCATCATATAGCGTGGCGTTGCATCGAGGCGGCCTATTTATGCCAGGCCAACGATCAGGTTTACCCTCGCCTATAGATGTTTCAATTCGAAAAGTTGTTAGGTTTCTGTATTTATTTATTTTGAAAGTATTCGTTCATTTTTCTAATTACATTGTCTTAAGCTATTTTGGAATATAAACGCGGTAAAACATGTTCTTTATCATTTTCATTATAGCGTATGTTCAATATTGATGGCATGTCGATCAGTCAGATTACAAGCCTGCTGTACTAGTCAGTATAGCGTCGTCTAAAATTGGGTACCCAATATAAGGATCAAGTGTAATAAGGCTTTGAAAATTTTTTTTCAATAATGTTCGTTTTTGTAAAATACAACCTTAAGCCTACGCTTTTTACACGCGTAATATGTTTATTTTCATGGGAATAATATTTCCTAGGGATGTAAAGTATCCCCTAAAATTTAAAATATTATAGTCCATAAAATATAGGATGATCTTGTCAATGAAATCAACGAAGTAAGTTTAAACGAGCGACTTGTTTACAATTTCATTTTGTATCAAATCTATTTTCATTCTTTTCGTGCCGGTTTTTTTGCAACTGAATTGCAATCCATACTAATATTATAAATACGAAAGTAAGGATGTTTGTTTGTTTGTTTGTAACGCTTTCACGCTTAAACCACCGAACCGATTTCAAAAATTCTTTCACCAATGGAAAGCTATAATATCAGGGAGTAACATAGGCTATATTTTATCCCGGTATTCCCACAGGAACGGGAACTACGCCGCGGGTAAAGCGACTGAAACCGAAGCGAAGCGAGAGCGGGTTGCTAGTATATTATAAATATAAAAATATTAATATTCATGCTTAAAATGTACCTCGTAAGTACTGAAATACCTAGAAAATATTTTATACATAAATGACGCTTACGCACGTACAAGGTCATACTGGACTCAAAATTAAAAAGAGATGGGACAGTCGATATACGTAAATTAATACTCGTAATCATTAAAAATAATTTGTCTTTCTAGATACAGATTACTTTTAGTTAGCATTTTATGTTTTAACAATATATGAAATTTTATCCTTATGTTTCTACATATGTTTACACGTTTTACATTTGGCAGGAACCTCCTCCACAATGGGAGAGACAACTCCAAGCTTTGTTTAATGGGTGATCAATCGTAACTTTGCTTGATCACAACAGGCAATATATATAGGTATATATAAATATTATAAACATAAAAAAGATATAGACATGTCTAGTAAAGTAAACGAATTCACGTATATTATATCCACAACCTAAAAGCATTTAAGTTTCAGTGCGGCTGACATGTTGCGATAAATATTGTGTCACCTGAAATAACTCTGCGAGCGGACTATTTCAGAAATAAATTTTGCGCGTTTTGTAGAATTTCGAGTAGAATCTTAGGACTTAAGTTTTTGCCTTGTTGTTTTTTGGATAGAAACCTCAATCTAGTACATCAAAAATAGCTATCATTAATATGATTAGTTGGCTATGTCCACGTCATAAAGTAATGTTTGTCTGTAGAGATTTTATCCTTTGCGTTAGTTGTTAGATTCACATAGTACATACTAACTACGGGTTCCATGCTTAATGTTGAATTTTAGGGCTAAAATAAGCATCATACGAATTAGAATTTTGGAACAAATTCGGCGATTTCTGTTTTTGTTCTGAAAACGTAAAATTCCCACAAATATAATAACATATTGCTATTGTTACTGCTGTCACATGCTATTTTTAAAACTTTTTTAAAGATATTTTGTTTTCGTTATAATATATTGCTCAAGCAAAGCGCTCCAAAACTGAAAAAATACTAAAAATATAATTAAAAAAAGAAATACTAATTAATTAAATATATTAATTTTATTAAAAGTCTAATGTAATGCGATAAAGTGAGGTCTAGATTCGTTATCATCGTTACTAAATTAGTGAAATAAATTAATAATATTTTGAATTTGTTAGTTACTTATGTGTTAAAAAATACGGCAGTATATCAAGCCAAGTTCAAGCAAAGAACGCGCCGATATATATTTACACGAACCATTTAGAGTCATTTTTGACACCACCATTACTCAAAAACCATTCGATTTAAACGCATAGCGCTATTGGCATATATATTAAGACAATTTTATAGACGCACCTTGAATAGTTATTTAGATATTCATCTTCTCAACATATATACAACCTACTGTTGGGCTAGGGTCTCCTTCACCATGAATGAGAAAGACATCGACCACATTGGTCTTGAAAAGATAAAAGTATTTAAATCATGGAATATTGCACAATCAAATTAAATTCGTCCTCAATGGTGTCGCTATCATAGTTAGCAATACATTTTCGTATCTGTACGATATCTTATGAAAAAGAAGATATTGCAGAATAATCCACATCGCCAAATACATTATATTATAATCTTTATATAAATAAATCTTCTGTTCGTGTGCTTGTAGTTGAACTCCTTCTAAATGGCTGGACCGCTTTTGGTGATTTTTGTGGCTGTTTCGATGGATATGAGAATAGTTTAGATAAATAATTGGAACCGGTAGGTTGCGCTGCGATCTATTTCAAAGAGAATTCCTTTTACTATTTTTTGATGTGAAACATCTATAGGCGAGGGTGACCGCGATCGTCACGTGGCGATTTGACGCCACGCCTTGCGGTCCCCTCTTAATTTACTGTAAAATAAATATCTGCATATACATATCTAAATTTGTAACGAAACCATGATGCGATTTAAAATTTTGTACAACGCCATCTAGTGAACCCAAAGTAAATTGTTACCTATAATGAAAATAAATGTTTATTGAATAAAAATTATCTTTTACTGGAAAGAATCGCCATGTTTTATTAATACTTTATGCCATACTAGTTCCTGACGTAATCTGTTCTTTTATGCATATTTACTTGTTTTATAAATTAATGTATAATAACTTCATAATATAAATATATCAGTAGGTATGGGATTTAGTTTACTTTCAGCTACGAAAAATGGGTAACCGTTTTTAAGGCTTTTATTAGTTTCAGCTGTATTTTTATATATTTATTTCCTTGTATGTCACCGATTTCTTAGGAATTGGATTTTGACTCACTTAAAACAGCCAGATTTCATTTAAAATTTGTAAACTTTGCAATTTGTAAAATTGCAAGGACCAATAACGCTAAAATAATTTAAATAGCTTGTCTTATTATCATTACAGGATTAAAGGTTTCTTTATTAAATATTCAATATATTGATCTGGGAGTTGGTCGTTAGCTCGATAGATGTCACTATTTATGTTACCTAAATCGCGCACTTCGTGCTCGATGCTGCATAGCTCGATAGATGCCGCTATTTCTGGTTTATAAATTGCATCGTGCAAAAGATCGTCTGTGAACGGATGAAAGTACTTCAAGCTACATTTTGGAAGTTTAATTACTTTTGTACTAAATAACGTTACCGTAAATATAAGCCGTAAAGTTAATTTTAAAATGGATAATTTATTCGATACGATACCTGCTAAAAAGTACTTATTGACTAAAAGTATCGAATGCAATGTATCGGTATTGAAAGAAAAGTACTCGATACCTACTTTAATCAGTACGTTACTTATCTTTCGATACTACTCATGAGTTCAGTATCGATACTTTATATTCGATACCGTGTCTCTACTCGTACAAAATAGTTTCGATGTTTCACATCTGCCAGGCGTCCTGAGCGACGGCTTATTTTTATTTAGCTTTGAACAGGACAACGTCTGTTGGGTCAGCTAGTTATAGTATATAAATATTCACATAAGATTTATTTCTAACCTAAAATTACAGCGTTCATCATAATCATTTCGGCTCATAAACGTCCCTCTGTTGGTCTCGAGCCTTCTCCACGATAGGGGGGAAATCGACCTTACTAGACCATGCAGGTCAGACAGGTTAGTATAGAGTCTTATTTCGAGATTTCCTTCTCTTGCATAGATGTTATATGCGTATTGCACCCCTTAGTCGTCTTTTACAACATCCAAGGGCAAGATATAGAGTGATAAATTGTATTCCTGTTCCATCACCACATGGATAACAATATTAAGGAATACTAAGGACAACATCTTAAGACTAACAAAGAGATCCAAAGCGCTCACGTACTGAAACAGAAAAACTTAGACCGCTACCTGTCTTAACAATGAGCTACAAACTTTGTTCGCCTATAGCACAATTCTTTCTTTAAGGATGCTGGTGGCAAAACTAACATCCAATTGTATTATAACAGACAACAACATCTATTAGGAACGATTATTCCTTCCTAATAAATGTTATCCTGGTTAGAGTTATCCTCTATAGAGGTTATCCTGTATAATATGATAATGTAATATAATGTATGTATATAATATAATATTGGGATATCTCTCGGGGGTTAGGAAAGAAATAACAGCCCACCAAGCTACCAAGTAAACCACTGAAGCTAAATCCTATAATATGTGGTTTTTGTTTTTATTGCAAACGGTGACAAACGAACTTATAGCACACTTGATGGTAAGTATTGCTGTCGGTCATGGACCTTTGCTAGGCCGCTGCTTACTGCGAAGAAAGTGAAGGTAGTGTGAATGCGTAGAATGAGTTTTGGTAATACTAAAAGCATCACTAAAACCCACCACATGCAAACACCCTCAGAATGATGGGCTTCTGGCTCTCTCATTCACCGAACGAAGAACAGTAAAAAATTGCTATTACTCGGACGTCGATTTTCTACAAGAGTGTGTACTACCCCAGACGGACCGGCCCGTGGTTGTAGATAGACAACAGTCAACAGTTTGGTCCTTCCACAACAGATCCTTCACAATAGGAGGGAAATCAAACCACTATACCGCACTATTTACACGTGTTGTATAAAATTTTATATAGAGTTTTCTTGAGCGTTTTTTAATCATCTTTTACGACATTCACGAGCAAGAAAGGGATGGTGAATTATATTCTTAGTCCATCACCACACGATACTGTAGAGAAATAAGATTTTTAAATTTCTTCACGTTTCTAACCTAAGCAATTGTTTCCGAATAAGAAAACTGAACGAAACTAAGATGATCATTAGTAATAAACAATATATTTCATGTTTTAATTAAATATTAGAAATAGCTTTTTCCTATTATTTGCACCACACAGCAAGAATAAGAAACCAAACTGCGGCTTGCGACTGTTTGCTAAGAATTTGAGAGGGTATCTCTACTTTATTTTTGTTTGAAACCTTCTTTTCAAAAGCTTTAAACAAGAAAATTCCTTGTTGGTTCAATAGAAATTGAACTGAAGAAACAAATGCTTTGTATGTATTTAATTGTTTTTATTTATCTGTGTAATTTATTCATTGATTTTGAAGGAAGCACACATTTAGCGTCAAAGACGTACCTATTTAGAGATTTTATGGCATGTAATATTATATCCGACTCGCAACTTAACGTTCAGTATTTTTTTCATTGTATTCAGTGGAAATAGTAATTAGATTTTAGAAATAATTTCACTACATCAAAAGAATAAAGATTGTACCTGAATACTGAATTGCCTTACCTGCTGTGTAAATTATTATTTTTACTTACATTAACTAAGTAATGCATAAATAATAAAAAAAAAACAAAAAAATGGATAACGTATTTTGACGACGGATTATTGTCAATTTGTCCATTCTCTACGGATCTGAATTTTTCATTCCTAATTTTCATATTTTATGTTATTATCTTTCATATTTATATCTTTTAATATAATATTTTATTAAACCAGTGTTTGAAGTTACGCAAGCCAATATGCCGGTTTTCGGTCATACTTTTAAAATTATAAATTTTAGTACTACAGTCCGAAAGTTAAGATTCTTTTAGGATATTTCTTCCTCTTTCAGAACTTTTTAAAAATGCCGCCAGGATTATAGTGTTTAAGTTATTACTAAAAACGTTGACAGATTTTTTTTTAGAATCTTTCATTATTTATAACTTTTGAAATTGTTTATGTGCTGGTTTCATATTTTCGCATATATTTCTGGATGCCATGACACGTCCAACAAACATACGTATTTTAATTCACAGTATCAGGAATTAACTCATTATCTAACTTGTTGATGAGACTAAAATACATTTCTAATTTATCTGGGGTCATCCTAAAATTGCCTTCAAACGCGTCATAATTTGAAATATGAATTGTACCCAAATTCAAAGACATCCAGAGTAAAAATTGGATGTGATGAAAATAATCCTCGTCCCCATCAGTAGGTACAAGAGAGAGTTTTACTAATGAGAAGCAGTACACCGTGGTAAAAAAATTAGTAATATTTTAGAGGTTTAGAGGCGATGGAGTTTTATGTTGTTAGTTTTAATATTTAAAATATTATGATGCATCAAGTTAGGGATGCAAACGATCCATCAATGTTTCAGTAAAAAAACTTTGATATTTGCCATTGTTCACTATGGTAAAACATCGATGTATCGATGTTATTTTATACAATGTAAAAACATCGATGTTTTGCCTGCCATTTAGTTAAAATTTATGGTCCTTTTAGCAGCTTGCGTGACAGATTATTTACTCTGTTTCTAAATAACTTGCTACAGTTAACATAAGCTTGTAATAACTTTACTAAATAAAAAAAAATAGCTGTTAAATATGAATTTATTATTCAATAGATAATATTGATATAGATTATAAAGATTTGGAGTGGTAGGACCACACTGTCGACAGTTATCTGTCTACAGCCGCAGGCCGGTCCGTCCGGGGCAGTACCACGCTCTCGCAGAAAATGGACGTCTGAGTAGTAGCAATTTGTTACTGCGCTTCATTCGGTGAGCGAGAGAGCCGGAAGCCCAACTTTCTGAGGCTGTTTGCGTGTGGAGGGTTTTGATGGTGCCTTTAGTATCACCGAGCCTCAATGCACGCATTCACACTCACACAAAATGAAGGCACTTTCTTCGCGGTAGGCAGCGGCCTTGTAAAGGTCCATGAGCGGCAGCAACACTTATCATCAGGTGTATTGTTTGCTCGTTTGCCACTGCTTGCAATAAAAAAAAAACAAAGATTGCTTGCATTTTAAATCAAAATTAGGATTATTTGTAAACAGACTAGTCTGTTTACAAATAATCATAAGGCCCTAGGGCCTTATTTAAAAAAACATCGATGTTTTTAGGGTCCTCACCCTCTATCACTATCAGACTATACAAATCTCATAAAGCCAAGCTCATCACCAGACTATACAAATGTATAGCCTGGCTTTATTTTTATTTATAAAACTAAAATTTATAAACTAATAGCTGTTGAGTGTCAACCAAGTACCTCCATACGCGTTTTCATATTTGATCCTCCTTAAATTTGCCTCAATTCTCAAGTGGAAAATCCAGTAATTTACTGGGTTAAAGCCTTATCATAATCTTGCACGTCCCTCATATTTCACGCTGAGTTAATGCCACCCTGAGTCGCAATTCACTATTTTCACTATTCACATACATATTAAATTGAGGTTGTAATGTGATGTGCATAACATCATTCATTCGCTTCTTTTCTTCAATAAGATGTGTTGAGTAATGGTTTGTTTTTTATTTGCTTATTGGCATTGTATTTATTAAAATATTTTTCTGAATATTACACATGTAAGAGAGATATTTATTATTATTTTCTTATTTGCGACGCAATGTATGGTGAAAACAAAGCTTTATAACCGGTGTGTGTTACCAGCGATGATAAACGTACTGGGTAAATGATGATAAACGTTACGTGGCTTCTAAATGTCGGCCACATAAACGGGCTCAAAATCGCTCAACGTGCCATGGAGTATGCTCAGTATTTCTCTACGTGATAACGTACGTTTTTGAAGAAGATTAAGTGTAACCGATATAGCGCGCAGAATTAGCACGTTAAAATAGCAATGGCCAGACCATATTCCTCGTCGAACCAACAACCGTTCAGGAAGAAAGGTTCTCGAGTGGCTACCATAAATGGATTCTATTAGTAGTTTCGATGAAGAATCTATATAAAATTGTAGTTATTGTAGCCCATAATAAAGGCCGTAGGATGAACTGCAGTGGTTTGCTACCAGAGCTATAAAAAGAGTTTGGCCACTCTAATAGTTAGTGTGTTAAATCCAATACCGGCGTCTGATGCCCCTCTAGCCGAGGCAAAGGCTTACGCTACGCTTAGAGATAATACAATAAAAAACTAAACCTCGTATTTCCAAATGCAAAAGCAAGTATAATATCGTAGGCGTAAACTTAAGATTCTTCTAGTTGGCTAAAAGAAAATTGAAGTACCTAGAATACTTTTAGTTCTACGTTTATCTACAAATAGATACAAAAGGAAATAGTAAATAGCTTTGAAATATTTATTAGCACTCCAAAAGCACTAAATTCCATTCCATGCTTAAAAAGTAGCGTCAAATTTGTCCTTTTAATAAATAAAATTATACCAATTTGATATATTAGTATGGTACTGCAGGTTGATAGTCTCAATTTGGAAGAACATTTTGACTAGTAGGAAGATACAAATAACTTGAAGACAAAGCAGGTCCCCTCAACTTCATAACTAGAGCACAAAATTAAGTAAGCTTATTTTAAGGTGGCACGTCGCCTTCATCGTTGAGCCGACCGTCGGTACTGGGTGACTTGTCGTCAGTGGTCGGCCCGACGGCATTTATAGACACTGCCATTACATATTTGTGGTTATTACAGACTATATAACCTTTCTCGATAAAAAGGCTAACCTATATTTTTATTTTGATATCTAACTCCTCTTAACATTAGGTCGTTCAATTAACTAAACGAACAACGATTCAGCTTTACAATAATATTATTTATTTATTCTTATAACAACAATATTGGTAAAGTTTAATAATCATACTATTACATAATGTACGATAAATAGACATCCTCCATTAGGCAGATTAAATTTATATCTTGCCCAGCCAAAACATATAGAACCATTGGGCAGGAGTCTACTACACAATGCTGGCCTTAGCAGATTTTACATACTTTCTTAATTCTAGTTTGCCCTATCTTACGACACAGAAGGCTTTATTTAGCATTTATAAAAACATTGCAATTGGGTGATAAATATTGAGTGTATTGTAACTTAGACTAAAATTAACCTGTGTACATCGTATATAGTCATAATAATATCATTGATTACTATTTAATGTGTTGAGTCATTTACTTTTCAGATATAAGATTACAAAATGGTATACTCTAATCATTTTTAGAATAACATGGCCCTATTGCCTGATTGCGTCAAGTTTGCCACTGTTGTTTTAACTCTGACAACTTTGATGAAACACGAGTTTGTTTGAAATGTCATTATTTTATTTTGGACTACTGTAATGAGAACTTTATAACTTTACTAGCTGACTCAACAGACGTTGTTCTGTTCAAATAAAGTGCCACCTACCGGGTCCAATTGTGAATCTAAATCATTCTCAAATCCCATTGAACACACACATAAAATTTCGTCAACATCGGTCCAGTCGTTTAGGAGGAGTTCATTGACATACACACGTAGGTACGCAAGAAATTTATATATAAAGATAACAATTTGTATTTCATCGTTATCTCATCATCTAGGCTCATATACCTCCTACTGCTGCACTCAGACTTCCTCCACACTAAGAGAAAATTAACCTACTATACCATGCTGGTCAGGTAAGTTGACTAAGGGATTTGTTTCCTGTTTTACTTTTCTTATGTAGATATTATATGCGTATTATATCCCTTAGTCGTCTTTCACGACATCCACGGGCAAGGTAAGAAGTGATAAATTGTATTCCTATTTCATCACCATAAGGAAATTTGTAGTTTTTCCTAGTGGTAGGACCACACTGTCGACAGTTATCTGTCTACAGCCGCGGGCTGGTCCGTCCGGGGTGGTACCACGCTCTCGCAGAAAATGGACGTCTGAGTAGTAGCATTTTGTTACTGCGCTTCGTTCAGTGAGCGAGAGAGCCGGAAGCCCAACTTTCTGAGGGTGTTCGCGTGTGGAGGGTGTTGGTGGTGCCTTTGGTATCAGACAGACTTAGCAACAGATAACAGAATGACTTGGCAATCGCATGAAAACACACCTCACAAGAAATAAATATTATATTAAATTGTACTAAACATAGTGTGATTGCCAAGTCAATCTGTTTATTTAAAACATAAAAAACTTTAATATTGATATAGTCACTATAAGAAGTTTTTAGGTTAGCTATTTACGTAATAACTTAAGAAAAAAGGTCCCTTAAGCAGGGACTGAATAAGTTAACCGACTTGGTATAAAATGGATCTCACAATTTTTTATGGTAGAGAACCAGTTGCGAGGATTGGCTTTTTTTACAAGACTTGTTTTTGATGGTATCTCATTTCTTTTTGTAGATAGACCCACTTATTTGCCTTTCCGGTACCTTCTAGTTCTTGAATACTAACAAAGAATTTTCTTAGAGCACACTCTCTGAAAAATGAGACATGTCTCCTTTCCGCTTGAGTCAATTCTACCTAAACTAAGCGGAGAGATGTGGAAATAAAGAAATTTGATTGATTTTTCGAAACACATCTCTAGTCTTATCTCCGCTTTGATGGCAATCGATCCTAATGATGGCGTTCTTTCTTTCAGATAAATTTCAAGCAATTTAGTTTGCTTAATACTTTGGGAGATTTTGGTACAATTTCATAAGACACGTCCCACTCTTGCTTTTTCATTAAGTTGATTGACCATTTTACAAGTAATCTTTGAACATAATTATATCTAGGTATCTGTCTACACCTATAATGCCAATCATCATTCAGCCTATCGCCGTCCATTGTAGAACATAAACCCCCTCATGCTTCACCATAAAGTGCGGTACTGTGGCACTTGCATCCAACGACGCTCAAGGGTAACAGAGTTGCCATGACTAGAGCTTATTTTTCTTTGCCTTATGAGGAATAATGACGTAGTCGCCACGTTTGGTAGGCGGGTTGGTTTCGCAGTGAGATATCATACATTTCCCCGGCGAGAACTGCTGCCCACTCTCCCTCCTGTTGAATCTTTTTTTTAAATGACAACGTCTTGCACTAAGGGAATAATAATCCTTATATTGTGGGGGACTTTATAAACATATAATTCAACATCGTATCATCATCGCAGCTCTCATATGTCCCACTGTTGGGCTCGGGCCTCCTCCATAATGGGAGGGAATTTGACCCACTATACCATGCTAGTCAGACATGTTGATATAGGGTTTCGTTTCGAGTTTTCCTTCTCTTGCATAGATGGTATGTGCATATTATATCCCATTGTCGTCTTATACGATATCCATGGGCAAGATAGAGAGTGGTGAATTGTATTCTTACTTCGTCACCATACGTAAAGAACATAATTAACCGACACAAATTACATTCAGACTCAGAACAACAATTTGTGGATCGTACAAGGTGTTGTCTTGCATGGGATTCGAACCCGCGACACTAGCACGGTACGTTGGTATCTTAACTACTACGTCATCTGCGCAGTCTTTAGCCGGTTGTTACGATTCCCATAGAGAAGCAATGATGGCGACAAATGTATTCTTGCTTTTTACTAAATTACATTTCATTAACTGCAAATGTAACATTGTAATCCTATATATTTATATGGGTTTACAAAATTATTTATGCAGTTAATGTATCTCGGAAACTGGATGAATATTATAATATTTCATAATTTTTCCTTCACTTATATACTAAACACTAATTGTATTCTAAATTTGAAGCTTCTATGTCTACTAGAAGTGCCACTTTAATATTGATGATCGGTCAGTCAGTCAGTGAGTGACAAAATTACAAAATTTTGACTAGTTACAATTCTTAAACTATTGGTTCAAATTGAATGAAATTTGAAATACACAATTTGTATATAATTCCTGCTAGGTTACTAAAAATTCAGCTTTCTAGCTTTATTAACAATGAATTTATAAGGGGTCGAAAATGGCATGAATGGCTTCGAGAAAAGTATGTTACGGCAGTGTTGCGTTTTGCCCGATTTTTTTTTTGCTCGACTTGGCGGGGGCACTGCCGTGCCCCCAGATTGGTTAGTGTTTTTAGTAAATAGAGTTATAATATTTGCATTTATTGATACATATTAATATCTGCAAATTTAGCAACTGAACTTTCTTATCCATTTGTCTTACACGTCGACGAAGTCGCAATCAAAAGTACGTAGGTAGTACGAAGTATTAGAATAAAATAAAACGATATCTGATAGGGTTTATAGGGTTCTGTGGTGACAGAGTAAGAATACCATTCACCACTTTTCTTAGCTGTGGGTGTCATAAGGGACGATTCATCGTAGCCCAGATACGTCCCACTGTTGGGCTCCAGCCTCGTCCACAATGGGAGGGAATTTGACTTACTATACCATGCTGGTCAGACATGTTGGTATAGGATTTTATTTCGAGTTTTCCTTCTCTTGCACATATATTATATACATATTATATCCCTTAGTCGTCTTGTACGACATCCACGGGCAGGATAGGGAGTGGTGAATTGTATTCTTACTCCGTCACCACACGGAAAGGGACGATTAAGAGGATTATAATACAAAGACATCATCTATACAAGCAAATCAAAACTAAATAATATCCTATACCAATGTCTGACCAGCGTGTAGGACAATTTTCCTCCCACTGTGAAGCAGGTAACAGTGGGACGTATATAAGCCTTGATGATGATGATGAAAAAGGATGTAAAATTGTGAATTATTGCACTATGAGAAATATAGTACATTCAAAAACAAAATTGTCTCATCTTAGGTATTATTAATTTTCTAATAACATTTTCCATTTTCATAACCAGTAAAAAGAATGAAATACACTTAAAACCTGCGTTAATTTTTCAGTGTGGCCAGAAACGTAAATTTGCCGCGTAGTCTTGTAAACTTATACAAAAAGTACGGTCGTATATTTCGGATATACATCACCGTAGCCGACGTTTGAATACCTCGTTTCTCAAGTGTTGCTATTTTCCTCGTTTCTAGTATCAAGTTTTGTTGCAAAAGGTATGGAACAGTATACATTTATTATATAACACGTTATTATATAAGGTATAAAATAATACACTTATTGTAGATTTGTTTACGATTTAGAAAAATAGTTGTATTCTCAGCTGATAAACATTCCACTGGATAAGAAGTCCTATATATTGGAAGTTATACACTTATTTTTCTTATTATTTTAGTTTGTGTCGGGGGTTATTAAAAATTATCAATTTTACTTATGTAGTAGTCAAGCCAATCGTTGCCTTTGTAATAACTTGAGGCGTGCCATCCCTATGGAAACTCTATCAACCTAGGATAGGTGCAGCGTAACAAATACACCCCAAATATTATATATGGCCATATATATAGTTGTATGTGTATTAAAACGAAGCCCCCAGGTGGACGTTGATATTCTAGTAAGCGCATAAATATTTCGTTTTGCTTTTTCACCTACAGTTTTAATATGCTCAATAAATGAATTTTTTTCGAGGATAAGTCCGAGATAGCAAACTAATTCTTTCCTTTTGACTGTGTTTTTATTGAATTTTATACGCGGCATCGATTATAAATTTCCTTTTAATAAAAGATGATACGTTTTTTGTAGAGCAAAAGTAAGCCGATTTCATGTGCCCCATTGAAATATTTGATTGAGACATGTTTCTGATAATTTCTCTAAGGCGTCCCTGGTATTTGATTGTACGAGTAAGAGACCGTCGTCGTCATAGCCGACTAATATACAGTTCTTCGGCAGAGGTAATTCGAGAAAATCATAGAAACCCAAGTTCCACAGACATTGCTTTTCACAGAACCTTGAGGACAGCCCATTGTCAGTGGTTTAGACACCGCATGGTGACCAAGTCTCAGTTTAGTTGAGTGTTGTAAAAAGTATGACTATGATTAGGTAGATATTCCTATAGCATCCACGAGCCTTTAGTTTAAGAAGTAGCATAGGCCACCAGGCGTTGTCAAAAGCACCTGAGATGTCCAGAAAGACGCCTAGCACGTATTTAAAAACTGATGTGTTATAACAAGTTTTCTCACCGAAATGGCCGCGTCGATAGTTGATTTACCCGGAGTGAAACCGAATTGTTTATTACTGAATGTTGGTCCACCCGGTAATAAGCGGGGCACAATAAGACGTTCTAAGGGCTTGCCTAGTGATGTCAGTAAAATGATTGGTCGATATGATTTTGAGAATGCGTTTGCTGAACATCAACATTAGATGGAGTTGGATTAGGTTAATGTAAAGTCATGTTTACGACACCCACGAGCAATGTTAGCGTTGGTAGTATTCGTAGCTACAATCATATGGCTAGGTATAAATATTGACTATACTACAATAATTTTTTCTCAAACTATAAATATCTATATATAAATACGTGAAGCGAAAACTTTGTACCCCTTTTTACGAAAATTACGTGAATGGACATGTATGAAATTTGGCACAGTTGAAGTATATAATGAGGAGATGTGCATAAAACTGAAATTTTATACAATAATGGATTAAAAATACATTAAATTCATTAAAAAAGGCGTTACGCACACTACAACGCAATCGCTACACACACACACACGTTTGTGCCAGTGTGTTGCCTAGCAATGCTTATACACTTTTGTTTACGGTTAAAATCTCTGGTCGAACTGAATGTCAAACAATTATAATTATGATGACAATGTCTAATAGAAATTTGTGCTTATATATTAATTATTAGGGAAATACAGCTTGCTCAATTAACAATTATACATAAATAAAATTAAAGAAAATTGTGTAGCAGAAAAATTAATTAAAATGAATTATGGCCGAATTTCGACCACACGGCGACCACTAGTCTAGTTAATTAACCATATTCTAAATTAATATTGCAGACATTGTTCCATGTGGTGACGGACGGAGTAAGAATACAATTCACCACTCCCTCTTCTTCATCCCTTCATCTTACCCGTGGATATTGTAAAAGACGACAAGGGATATAATATGCACAGATCTTCTGTGCAAGAAAGGGAAAACTCGAAATCAAACCCTATACCAACATGTCTGATCAGCATGGTATAGTAGATCGAATTCCCTCCCTTTGTGAAGGAGTCCCGAGCCCAACAGTGGCACGTATGTGGGCTGCAATGATGATGATGACGATGACACAAACATTTATTAATTATAGTTCAAATGCATAACGAAAAGATCAGACAATGGCAGATGTTGCTCACACTGCTTGATTGTTTTTCATCTTTTGTGCTGTGGCATTAATATTAAACAACTGAGTTTAATGAATTGAATGAAGTCTACATAATTTGTTTATTTATTGCTACAGAGACTGAACATAATGATATTTGATATTTACGCGATCACTACACTTTGGAAATAAAATATAAATTTTATAAATAAAAAAAACCATTTAATAAAACAAAGTAAGCCACCTTTAAAAACAAAAATCAATATTAATTTAGCATCATGTCACTTGAGTTTTCTTGCCGGATCTTTCTCAGTGTGGCCGCGTTCCGATCCGGTGGTAGTATATTAGTTTTGTTAGGTTTAAATTAACAAATTGTAATAATAATTACTACAAATTTTAATGTTGAATAATTACTAATCATAAACAGTATAATTTTTTGATATAAAATCATTTTCTTCTTGTACTGGCAATAAATTTGTACCAAAAATGTGAGTCAAAACTTAATATCTAATTTTCTGTAGCGGGTAGATAATTATAAAAAATCTGTAATAACGTTGACTTGGTTGAATGTCAGATATCTTCCGTGACTATGAATGCTGTAAAGCGTTCGAAACGTCGGGCAATCAGAAATCCGTAAAAGTAGTTTAATTAACAACTAGCAACCCGCCCTCGCTTCGCTTCGGTTATAGATTATAGTCGTTTTACCCGCGTAGTTCCCGTTCCCGTGGGAATACCGGGATAAAATATAGCCTAGTTTACGCCCTGATATTATAGCTTTCCATTGGTGAAAGGATTTTTGAAATCGGTCCAGCCGTTTTGAAGATTACCCGGAACAAACAGACAGACAGACAGACAGACAGACAAAAATTTTTTAATTGCTATTTTAGGCATAGGTGTCGTGCAAATAACCGTGTGAGCATGAAAAAAGCCTATTATTTTGACATTACAAACAGACACTCCAATTTTATTTATTGGTATAGATATTATAAATTACACGGGGTGTCTTTTTGAAGCGAGAGTTCATTTATTCCTATTTTATAAATCATCATCATCATAGCAGCCCACATACGTCCAACTGTTGGGCTCGGGCCTCTTCCACAATATGAGGGAATTTGACCTGCTATACTATGCTGGTCAAAAATGTTGGTATAGGGTTTCATTTCGAGCTTTCCTTCTCTTGCAATGTCGTAAAATCATCGACGTCATCATTACAGCTCATATATGTTCCATTGCTGAGCTCGAACCTCCACCACTATGAAAGGGTTTGAAATTGACCTGCTATATATACCACGCTGGGCAGATGGATAAATATAAGGTTAATCTTACTTCCATCTTCTATACCAATAAATAAAATTGGAGTGTCTGTTTGTAATGTCAAAATAATAGGCTTTTTTCATGCTCACACGGTTATTTGCACGACACCTATGCCTAAAATAGCGATTAAAAATTTTTGTCTATCTGTTTGTTCCGGGTAAGTTAGTTAGGGTAGTTTACGCCCTGATATTATAGCTTTCCATTGGTGAAAGAATTTTTGAAATCGGTTCAGCCGTTTTGATGATTACCCGGAACAAACAGACAGACACACAGACAAAAATTTTTAATTGCTATTTTAGGCATAGGTGTCGTGCAAATAACCGTGTGAGCATAAAAAAGTCTATTATTTTGACATTACAAACAGACACTTCAATTTTATTTATTGGTATAGATATAGACTGAACAATTACTTAATATAAATAATTGATTAGGTATAATAATACCATTATACAACAAAGTACACATTACTAGACATACTCACACCAAGATCTTTATTGATTAATCCAGACGCCTTCAAAAGTTATTTGAACAACGTTTCATCAATATTAGTAATTGTTTTATGTAATCTAATACTTCGGCCCGATACATAGTAACACGTTTGAGTTTTATTAATAACGTATCATTGGATGATGTATTGGATGTAATAATTATAATACTTTAACAGAATAACAAGAGATAATATCATTTATATGTGTCATATAAATTAGTTGTGACTTTTTTAATAAACCTTTATAGTTTAAATATGAAATTACCGTTTTAATGTGCTAGCCACTATGTATTAAAATTAAACCTGCATGGTGTTGGATATCAAAGTGAAACTGTTTTCAAACGAAAACTATACCATTCTAAATTTAAAAAATGTATGACATTTCATCGTTCGACGTTCAATTTTTTTTACATTAAGCTTTTGAAGTGCACATGGATACGGCGAAAATTAGAGTAATTTTCGAATACGAGTGCCGACGTGGGACTAACGTAGAAAAAACGGTTAATAATGTCAATGCTGTGTTTGGAGAGGATACGGCTAACTAACGCACCGTGCGTTTTTGGTTTAACCGCTTTCGTAGTGGAAACTGGGACTTGAAGAATGAACCCCGAGGAAGACCAGCCACTAAGGTAAATAATGATGAATTGATGGTGATGATGAAAGCCGATCCCAATCAAACTACCGAGGAGAATTAGCGGCATGATTTGACGTTAGCATACCCACAATATTAACCAATTTGCACCAAATCGGTAAAAAAAACTTAAAAAATGGTTGCCTCATGATTTGACTGATCCATCACTCTTGGCGTTGGCGACTCTCTAGGCGTCACTCTTTATCTCTCCTTCACACACGCAATAAGATTTTTTATGTGAGGTCTAATAAAATATAACAAAAAAATATACCTAATCATTTTTCATAAACTTCGTTGTCTGTCACAAAAACATTTTTTTTTTTTCTAAAAGTTACGGAAACATTTAGAACGTATTATACCATTTTGGAATAATGATTAATGTGGCCAACTTTTGAAATTACTTGCCACTATGGTTACGGTACATTTTTTTTACAGGGTGGTGTGTTAAAGTCAGATGATGAACGTTTTCTTCGAACAAATTAAGGAATAGCCATAACAAATGTATATTTTTTTATGTCATTGTAGCATGTCTAGTTTTAATTGTACTTGTGGTCAATAGTGCAGTCTGTGCTTCCAACAAGACATATCTGATGCCAAAACTAGCCTATTTGTCGTTATAGTACTTGAAAATATAGTACAAGGTCTGATTTTTCACAATTTTTAGTAATATGCTCATATCAAAAAAAAAGTGACATGGTTTTTTTTTTAATTTTTCATAGTTGTCATAAAGTCATCTACCATCCACTTTCCGTTGGACGTTTAATTTAGGGACATCCTGTATATATATAGCTCCGATTTGTCGTAAGACCTCATACTGCTCGAGAAACTGTTTTAACACTACAAGACAGTTCGACAGTTAGAAACTATAAATCATCCTCTGTACTCGCCAGACCTCGCCCCAAACAACCACCATTTTTATCGCGATTTGGAAAATTTTTTGCACAGCAAAAAATTTTCTTCCGAGAAAGCCGTACTAAATAGCTTCACACCGTTTGTGGAGTCCAGGAACCCGGAGTTGTATCAGATCATCCTAATTGGATGGCAGAAATGTATAGATAACGAGGGTAAATACTTGGATTAAAAAAAACTGTTTTATAAACAAAAAAGCGTGCGTGCAAAGTACGCCTGTCAGAAGAGAAACTTCTTTATCCTTTATCCTTCATCCTTCATCAATCATCCTTCATCCTTCATTCTTCATCCTTCATCCTTCATCCTTCATCCTTCATCCTTCAACCTTCATCCTTCATCCTTCATCCTTCATCTTTCATCCTTCATCCGTCATCCGTCATCCTTCATCCTTCATCCTTCATCCTTCATCAATCATCCTTCATCTTTAATCCTTCATCCTTCATCATTCATCCTTCATCCTTCATCCTTCATCCTTCATCCTTCATCCTTCATCCTTCATCCTTCATCCTCCATCCTTCATCCTCCATCCTTCATCCTTCATCCTCCATCCTCCATCCTTCATCATTCATCCTTCATCCCTCAGCCCTCATCCTTCATCCTTCATCCCTCATCCCTCATCCTTCATCCTTCATCCTTCATCCCTCATCCGTCATCTTTCATCCCTCATCCTTTATCCTTTAATCCGTCAATTATAGAGGGATTTAAAAATAATATAAAATAGTATATAATATATTTCTGTCTCATTCTTTGCTGGCTTCATCCTACACATTTTTGTAGTTGTGTCTCTTACCTGTCTTTTTTTCCGTTGCATTCGGTTTGAAATCACAACGATTCTAAAGAAGTTTCACTTCAAAATTTTTTTTAGTTTTACTTTATCAGTACGAAACGGCAATTTCATACATTAACCCCTAATATTATTCTAATTCGATATAAAAAAAACCCTCCACCTAATATTATGATTAAAATCTTAGAGAAAAGGCCGATGGTCACAACTAACTCTTACTCGTTCCACTTATTCTTGCTTCTAAATTACATGATGATTTTAATACGGTTTTCACTGTTATTCTTTTTAGTAATTTTGACGTCTTATAAATCTTGGCTTGTGTCGCATCTATCTCTTTCCACTCCATTGGGCGATGGTCCGATTACAAGAGAGACCGCGCCAATTATGATTAAAAATTATAATAATTCATATAAACAATTGTGTAAAAGTCAACTGCTTTTATTTAGTATTCAATGAAAAAAAAAAGATCTTGGCATAGATATTAATGTAAGATTAAAAATTAATGTTTAACCTCACACATGGCATAACAATGCGTCTAAAATAACAAGTTGAACCGGCCAAACCACAAACTAAGTAGTACTAGGCCAAACACAGTGCGAATAAATCAAATATATGTAATTCCCGTGTCACGATATTGGTCCGGAATAAAATCCGAACCTAAAAATCCGCTTTTAACTTTTCTTTTTTAAAATGTGATTTTTGTTCCAATTTGAGAGATACCTAGGATAGTGTTTATTCAGTTTTTTTTTTATATTATGAGTAGTGCAGCAAGATGGCGGACCGAAAGATACCAATTTCGAGTACTACAACGTATTGGGTGTCGTATGTACATTTGATCATTTACATGTTCTGAATACTATTGTTTTAAGTAATTTTGTGAAAATGCAATAATTTATATTATTTTTATGAGAAATAAATCAAACGCATGTAGGTAAGTATTCCCTGATTAGAATATCATTTTTTTTTCTAAGAACTGTAATAACTTTAATTGTAAATGATTACGATTTGTATTAAAAAAAATTATGCACGATAAGACTTGGTGTATATAAAAATCATTTATTCCGATTTTGCTTCAATTGTATTTTTTTCAAGCAGAATGGGATAATAGACTTTTTTTTTTGGATGGGCTATGCTCAGTACTCTCGCCGCTCGGCTCCATCCGGGGCGACAGAGGGGCGGCGCGCGGCCCCATAATCTACCCGTACCCACGTCACCTCCGTCGTTGGTCCAACCACCGGTATCGGGTTCCTTGGCTTCAGTGGTCGGCCCGACGGAAAACCTTGAGGGGGTATCCTCTAATCTCAATATCCCTTTGCCGGGACGTCGGTCGCCGTCGCACGGTAAGCCTCTCTGCGGTTGACGGACTAAAATCCCGGGTCTGGTCACCTGCGGCCTCGGCTAGGGCGACATTAGGCGCAGATACTCGTGCTGGCATCGCTCCAGTCGACGGCGGTAGACCGTGCCGTCGTGGAGACGGTCCTCAGGTGTACGATCCGCCACCTCCTTCCGCGAGATGACTGCCTCGCAGAAGGCGGCAACCGCGTCCCAGTTCCTGACGTTACCGAGCGTCTCCCTAGCGATGTTCGGCAGCGTTGACGTCGTTCAACAGGAACGCAGTTTGCGGTATCTTAAGCGCTTTGCCAAACTTAGATTTTCACAAAGTTAAGATCGAATCGACACAATCGTATGGAATAGATTTTGAGAAAAACTGTAAATTGCCGGTCCATTCTTGAAATATCAAAAACGAAAGAAATATATAGAAACAGTTTTTTTTTTCATAATCAAATCGATGTATTGTAAGTCATTACTTTGTTCATCTTAAATTTTTGCATAGATTGTTGTAAACTTGGAGAAATAGGTTCATTTGTTTAAAAAATATCGTAGAGTAACTAAAATCCAAAAGATTGTTTTTTCTCAATAACTCGGGGCAAATACGGTTGAAATCGAGTTTTTTGTGAGAAGTTACTTTGTTGACTTCAGAAATCTACGTTGATCACTAAACCTCATGAAATTAATTCATTAGATTCAAATTATATCCTAGAAAATTTATAATATAAAATGGTACCTTTTTAATTATTAGTATTTGATTTATGAGCTTGTAAAAGCATTTACATAGCGTTAAATGTTATAAACTTGAGTATAAAACGAAGTTCCAGGGTTGGCCTGTAGGTTCAACAGTTGTTTTTTCTGATTTTTTTATTAAGAGCAATAATAAAATGCATTGCAATTATGAGCAAATATCATATGTTTTCTTTTAATCTTTGCATAAAATCACGTTCTTCTAAGCAAAACTTCGTCTATGCATAAATTTAAATTTTTAAAATAAAATACAAATCTTAAAACAATCTGAATAATAAATAGGTATAGTGTCCCAACGTTCGGTTAGGCAATATCCGTCGCTTTATAACTTCACAGATGCTTCGAATCTGCTTCCTCTAGACCACAGATTCACATAATAATTTTGGATGCGATATTTAATAAAGTTACAACACATTATTGGCGAGTTAAGAATATACGATAAGAGATTATTAGCTTATTCTCGTAAAAAGCTAATGTAATGACGTTTTACAGCGTAGAAGTTATGTTAGAATTTTTTTTTTGCTATAAGTGAGTACCATTGTTATTTATTCACTTGTATTCACCGTGGTGGTAAATTGCATTAATGTAGAGTGATGCCATTCTGACCTTTATTTTAAATCAGATGAGCAAAACTTACCCTGGTTACTTTAATAAATATCTATTCCATTAGTATATGATTTTTACTACAACCGATGAGTCAATAAACACCTCGTATTTTTATATTCACACCAAAATATTTTAACAATACTGTGCACACTTGCTTTATTTCATCCGAATTCGGTGAAATCTATTCCTAAAGTAAGGTGCGCTACAGAACCGCTTCGAAATAAAGTTGCGGTGAAACTGTTCAAAACAGCTTTAATTTGCTACTAGACATAATCTTATTTAGATAGATTTGTAACTCAAGTTAAAACTTTACCCATAAATAAAACATACCTACTATACGATAAATTACGAACTAGTTTTATCCGTGACTGTGACTACTTCATGTAATTTCATTATTTTCATTAATTCATGATGAGGTGTCTCAGAGAATGGAACAGAACAATAGGTACCAAGGAACCTATTGTTTTTTTTTTTGGTAGGCTATAGTGCGGCCGCACGCTGACCGTCCCGTCCGAAGCGACGAGAGGGTGGCGCGCGACCCCTATAACCCGTCGTATTCCTTCCCCTTCGCTATTGGCTCGACCACCGGTACCGTATCCTTGAAATCCGTGGCCAGCCCGACGGTCAGCCTCTCTGCGGGTGACGACCTATTCCCCGGTCTGGTCACCCGCGGCCTCGACTAGGGCGGCATCAGCCAAGTCGCTGGCAGCGGACCGTGTCAACGTAAAGCAGTTTCTCCCAGAAAAAATCTGAAGTAAAAATAAATGAGTTAGAGACATAAACTTTTCAATTTTGTCATCGCTTTTTGAAAGTAAATAAATCAATAATAATGTTTAAGCAAGATAAACTTCCCTTTAATATGGTCAGATCAACTGATCGACAGATAACTATTGGTATTTCGAGAGCAACGGTTTTTTTTTTTTTTTTTGGGACTAATCCCACCACACATTCCTACCATTGTAACTCCTGTAAGCCAGGATCCACAATGGTCTCCATAGATGACACCGAGGTTTGACCCTCAGGCAGTTTAATTGTCTTGGGACCCGCAACAAATTTAATTAGAAAAGATTAAAGAGGAGGAGTTGGAAAGAGAGATTCCACTTCCCTCCCAGGCAAAGCGGGAGACAGGAAAACAAAATGACTAGTCAGCCAATAAGTAAACAGGAGTACAGCTACGATAGCGCAGCAGTACGGCACCACGGATACGGAAGAGCTTAACGGGGCCTATATGTGAGCGTTAAGATTGATTGCTACAGTAGGTATGGCAGAAACGCATGAACGCACGGAAATTTTCTCGAGTTGCTACAAGGTCCGTATAGTATACTACCCCACAGGTGACTTGCAAACTGTTTAACATAAGGTTACGCTCGTTTCGCCAGAGATCGCACTCCCAGAGAATGTGATGTGCTGATTGTTCATACTCGTGGTCAGATGTGGAACATTGACATAATGGTGATGGTACGAGTTTAAAAGAAAATAATTTACTTTTAAAGTTGCCATCGCCAGTTAAAAATTGGGCCACGATGTGGTCAACCTCCAGCCACACCTTCTCCAGGCGCTCCCGGATGCATGGAAAAAATAGATAAAGATGACGACCTTTCGATGATGAATCCCATCTTTCTTGCCATTCAGTTAAAAGTTCCTCATAGACAATGGATTGTGGTGCAAACAATCTAGCAATTTTATTTCGGTCGCGCGGTAGAAGGAAATCTGTATTCATAGTTTCCTTTGTGGTGTAATACATTGACGCTCGTCTCTGAATCTCCAAATCAACCGGAAGTACACGCGCGAGTACTGGTAAGGCCTCGGTACTAACCGTTCTATAGGCTTTACATAAGAATATTAGGGCCAATCGTTGGCTCTGTAGTAATTTAAGGCGAGCCGCCCCTATGGTGGCCCTATCGGCCCATACAGGTGCAGCGTAACAAATACACCCCAAATATGTGGCCATGTATATGGTTTTAAGTGTATTAAAACGAAGGCCCCAAGTAGATGTGGATATTTTAGTAAGCGCGTAGAAATTCCGTTTCGCTTTTTTGCCTACAGTTTTAATATGTTCAATAAATGAAAATTTTTTTCTAAGACTAGGCCGAGATAGCAAATTGATTCTTTCTTTTTGACAGTCATATTATTGAATTTTATACGCGGCGCCTATTGTAAATGTCCTTTTAATAAAAGATGATATGTTTTTTGTGGTGCGAAGGCAAGCCGGTTTCGTGTACCCCAATCGAATATATCATTGAGGCATGTTTCCGCTAATTTCTCTAAACCATCCCTTGTGTTCGATTGTATAAGTAAAAGTTCGTCGTCTGCATAGCCGATCAGTAGACAATTTTTCGGTAGAGGTAACTCGAGAAAATCGTCAAAACCTAAATTCCATAGATATGGACTTAATACCGAACCTTGAGGGCAGCCCATCGTCAGTGGTTTCGACACAGCATGGTGACCAAGTTTCAATTTAGTCGAGCCATTTAAAAAGTACGACTGTATGATTTGGTAGATATTTCTATAGCAACCACGAGCCTTTAATTTAAGAAGTAGCATTGGCCACCAGGCGTTATCGAAAGCACCTGAGATGTCCAGGAAGACACCTAGTACGTATTTAAAAACGGATGCGCTAATGACACGTCTTACCGCAACGGCCGCGTCGATAGTTGATTTGCCGTGAGTGAAGCCGAATTGTTTATGATTGAACGTTGGTCCACCCGGCAATAAACGAGGAACAATGAGACGTTCTAAGAGCTTGCCTAATGAAGGCAGTAAGGTGATTGGTCGATATGACTTCGGGTCGTCTGGTGGCTTATCACCGCCTTTAGGAATTATACGTATATAACCGCGCCGCCATATACGAGGAAAATGCCTTCAGTTATGCAACGATTAAAAATTATTAACATTGAGTCGCCCGATGCTCGACTAGCTTCTTTGATCATTTTATTTGATTGAGCAACGGTTTATAAAAGAAATGCCGCCTCACAGGGTAACACTAAGGAAAAAGGAAACAAATGAAATAATTACCTAAATATTGTAAACAAAATAATCCTATGAAACCCAAACTGCAACTTTTTATCGACAGTGTTGCTTTCATATTTTAGTTTAAAAAAGCCGATGAACGAGTGTCAAAGATGCTTCCCTTACGTAAGACCGTGCGTCGATCGTTTTATAACTTAGGTTTTTAAAATTGAATTATTCGTTTTCATTAGAGTTCTGTACCCAAAGGGTAAAAACGGTACCTTATTACTAAGACCTGTTTTAGTTTCCAAGTCATTGGGGGCTTGGGCTAGTAAGACTCCTCTGACATGATCAGAGACCTTAATTAGCATATAGATTAGTAGCAAGATAGATTAATGTAGGAGGAAAATTTGAAAAGGTATTGAATTAACAAGTGATGTTAGAGTATGATGTTAATGTGTTATATTAGTTTTAGTTTTAGTGTAAAACGAGGTGTAGAGATTTGGTGATAATTGAAGTGTGATGTATATTAGGGTAATAAAATAGACATTGATATAATTATTATTAAGCAGATGGGGGTGATTATACAAAGCGAATATAGAAAAGGTAATGAACATAGATTATAAGAAAATAAGATTAACTAAGAATAAGTTATAATAGTACTCACTAAAATATGTACACTTTTTTTTTTATAATATTTTTTTTTTATTTTATTTTGTATTTTTTTTATATATGTATTTTTATATCTTTATATGCTTTTTTTTTTTAAAGACATTTTTTTTACTTAAAAATAAATTAAATTAAGTTAACTAACATCAATAGTAAGGTACAAGATATTTAGTTAGTATAAGACATTATGAGGGAAAGGATATAAGAGATAAATTATAATCATGTATTTAACATCTATTGTAAATTAATATGAACTAATGTTAGCTTATTACAAGTACTTCTTGTTATAATAGAATGATTAACAATTATAAGTTTAGGAAAAAAAAATATCAATGGTTATTGTCTAGTAACATCTAAGTTAAGATATTGAATATGATTCAGTCAACAATACTTTGTTGACTAGAAGAAGGAGAAAGATAGAGATAAAAGTTAATTAATTATAAAATATGTTTAAGATGGGGATAGAAATATAAATTAGTATAATTGTTAATTTATTACATGTACTTGCAATTATAATATTTTGAGTAAGGTTTATATATAAGATAACAGTATTGCAAAGTAGAGCAATTGACAAGTATATGTATAGGATAACAATCTAGATATTAATTAGCACCATCTATATTATAACGTTATTATTAAGACCACTAATAAAGTATAAAAAGAAGAAAGAAAGAAAGAAAAATACAAAATTGATATATAACAGGGTATATTATGATGAATATATTACAAGGTATATGTTAACATTACTAAGACCACTATCTGTCCGTCCGTCTGTCTATCACTAGGCTGTATCTCAAGAATCGCGATAGCAAGACAGTTGAAATTTTTACAAATTATATATTTCTGTTGCCGCTATAACAACAAATACTAAAAACAAAATAAAATGAATATTTAATGGGGGCTCTTATACAACAAATGCGATTTTTTACCCTTTTTTGCTCGATATCGATAATGAAAACAAATGGCATAAATATTTACTCCCACAAAAAAACGCGATTTTTTTGACTATTTTTCTCGATATCAGTAAAAGGTAACAGGTAGGCACTTGAAATATTCAAAAAATATTTAAAGTACTTAAAAAAAAGGTTACAACTTGAAATTTCGACCTGACACTCCCGACTATCGCTAGGGCGATGGTCGGCAGCGTCAGGAATTGGGGCGCGGTCGCAGCCTTCTGCGAGGCAGTGATCTCGCAGAAAGAGGTGGCGGATCGCCTGTGCAAAGAACGCAGCCTCGATGAGGCGATCCGCCGCCAGCGACTGGGGCGACGTAGGCGCGAATACCTGCGCCTACCTCATGCCGCCCTAGCCGAGGCCGCGGGTGACGTGACTGGGGAATTAGTCCGTCACCCGCCGAGAGGCCGACCGCGTGAGGAAAGACCGACGTCCTCCCCTCGGGGAGGACGTCGGTCGATGGGAGGGTACCCCCAAGGGGGGGTATTCCGTCGGGCCGATCACTGATGTCAAGCAACCCTGCTCCGGTGGTCGGCCCAACGACGAAGGCGACGTGCAGGTGGGTAGGTTGCGAGAGTTGCGTGCTTACGCCCCTCTGACGCCCCGGACGGAGTGGTGCGAGGAGCGCGCCGACTGCAATCCACCCCACAAAAAAAAAACAATATGAAATTTATGTACCTACTGTTGTTTATCTAGTCAATGGTACGGAACCATTCATGCGCGATTCCGACTAGCAATTGGCCAATATTTTTTAAAGTGTAACTCGGATATGCGGTCTAGTGAGACGTTTGAACGATAATCATCTCTTTACGACTTTTCTGGCGTATTAAAGATTAGTGATTTAAAGTTTAAATATTACCTTTTCCCGGTTTACTAATGTGCAGGCGCTTAATGTGGTGTTAGCGCATAAAATGGCTCTTATACTCCTAGCATAGTGATTACACCATGCTAGTCTAGGATAATTTCACTGAGTTAGAGGAGGCTCATGCCTAAAAAGAGATGCTTAATTGGCCGGAGAAGAAAGTTAGAATATAATCTCGTTATACATAAAAAATAGTATTTCCTAACGGTTACGCGAGTGTTTGTACACAATTGAAATAAAACTATTTTACGGATTTTATCGTATTTGTTAATTATTAATTAAAAACCACCAAAGGACACTATGAGTACTTAATACATTAAATAAATTAAAGGTCATCAATAAAATTAAATAATTAAACATTGGTCGAACGGAATAAATAGGAGATTGGTCGAAATTCCTTAGTTGACATTTGCTATATTCACGGAAAAGAAAGTAACAGAGGGATGGTGTCTTATATTATTACTAAAGTCTAACTTTTTATTAGCTGCAGTAAAATGACGTTTCTAAATGTCATTCCGTAAAATAATGTTGACAGCCTAATCTCAATAGGGATGTGATTCAGTTCACAAAAGTTTACAGAATATCTAATCGTTCCATAGCTGACTCATAATGATCATACTAAATTCTATTTAATATTAATGTAAATAAAAGGCTGTATAAACGTTGATCCTTTTAGATATATACAAGGTAACACTCAAGAAAACGCTCTCTCAAGTTGGTAGTACTGGTTTTTGGTTACGGTGCTACGATGACGCTTGACCGCCATTTTGTTTCGGTTGTCATTCGCTCATTCGGCTTCATACTTCTGTTTTGAGTGCATCAATAACTTTGATTTGCCCACTGCGCGTTGTTTTTGTTATCGTTATTGTTAAACTTATGTTACGTTGTGTTTGTTTTTCATTACCTGTTTTCGTTAATCGTGTTAGTTTTTTTTTGTTTGATACATTGAAGACATGGATGCTCTGCCGAGCACATCGCAAGATGGAGACACATTTTTATCTCCTAAGAAAAAAAGGCCACGTGTAGCTCTAAGTGCAACTGAAAAACTTTGGGTCCAAAACGTTTACAAATATGTGTTTGAAGTGAAATCTTCAGAATCAAACATTGAAGTTCCAAAAACAAGTGAATGCGTTAACAAGGTGGCTGAAGTCTTGGGAATATCCGTCCGCACAGTTTATTCCGTTTTAAAGGAGCACAAGGAGAACGACAGCGAATCACCAAAACCTCCCGAAAAAACGGGCCCAAAACTTACATTTAAAGATAAACTTGATGATTTCACATTCACTGCTGTTAGACGAATTGTACATCAGTTCTTTCATAGAAATGAAATACCCACCACCGCAAAAGTTAGTTTACACATGTCGTCACTCATCTTTTTATTATACGTTATGTATGTTTTCTCCCATCCCATGTGTAATCTTAACCAATTAGGTAATAACTTTAATCATTTTTAGGTGCTGCAAGTTGTAAATGATGACCCAGGATTGCCCAACTTCTCGAAAGAGACATTGAGAAAAATTATGAAGCATCTTAATTTCGAATTCGCTACTCGATCACGCAAGAGTGTGCTTATTGATAGACAAGATATCATATCATGGCGCCAGCGCTACCTGCGTTTAATTAAACAATATCGTAGGGAGGGAAAATACATATATTATCAAGACGAGACCTGGGTCAACGCTGGTACGTGTCAACTCTTAGTTTCTTCTATTTGTTCCCTTTTTGTTTTGATGTCGAAACTTACGATTCTTTTTTGTTCTTTTCAGGTCATACTACAAAAAAAACCTGGATTAACGGAAGTATTAAATCTTCTCGACAGGCATTTTTAGACGGCCTGACTACGGGATTAAAAAATCCCACAGGAAAGGGCAAACGATTCATAATTAGTCACATAGGCGGAGAAGAAGGCTTCCTGGTCGACGGACTTCTTATGTTTGAAGCAAAGAAAGGTACAGAAGACTACCATGATGAAATGAACGCGGAGTGTTTCGAGGATTAGTTCGGCGGTATTCTACCTAAACTCAAGCCGAATGCAGTAGTTGTAATGGACAATGCGCCCTATCACTCTCGGAAGATCGAAACAATCCCGAAGATGTCGTGGACGAAAACACGAATTCAAGAGTGGCTGACTACTAAAAATATTGCGTTTGAACCAAATATGGTCAAGGCCACTCTCATAGATATTGTGAAACAACAAAATCATACTGAGAAATATGCCGTAGACGAGATGGCTGCACAAAAAGGTATCACACTTTTAAGACTGCCCCCTTATCACTGTGAATTGAACCCCATTGAGTTGGTATGGGCGCAGGTATAGAGTCACGTCGCAAACAATAATAAGACGTATAAAATGCAAGAAGTGAAAACTTTATTCCAAGAAGGAATCAAGAAAGTGACACCGGCTAAGTGGAGTGACTGTGTGTCTCACACTATTAAAGAGGAAGATAAAATGTGCCACCTCGATCATATTATAGATGAA
The DNA here is from genome assembly GCA_032191425.1 of Lymantria dispar. Lineage (NCBI taxonomy): Eukaryota > Metazoa > Arthropoda > Insecta > Lepidoptera > Erebidae > Lymantria > Lymantria dispar. The sequence goes on along the minus strand of CM063457.1, from coordinate 18,331,077 downwards.
GTGACAGATAGATTTGTTATTAGTGTGACCGAAAGCGACAGCGACAGTGATTTCGAAAAAGATTAATTAAATAACATTATTATAACGTTTTTGTTTCATTTTGAATGTACCTCCCTATACTTCCACTAAAAAAGATCAATCCTCTAGTATAGTAATAATAATAGGTTAAAAAAATACATTACAACTTAATATTAAATCTCAAAAAAAAAACCAAACTGATTATTCATTTATGATTCACTCATTTAGCTACATCCCTATTTATTTTTCTTCAAAAACCGGCAACCCACAAAACGTCATTTTACTGCAGCTAATAAAAAGTTAGACTATAGCTGACCCAACAGACGTTGTTCTGCTCAAATCTACCTATGTATCTATCTTTCTATCTATCACAGCGTCACCTACCGATTCCAATTATTAATCTTAACCATTCTCATAGGCATCGAAACAGCCACAAAAAAAAAATACGAAATCTGTCCAGCCGTTTAGAAGGACTTCTATTACAAACGCACAAACAGAAGATTTATATATAAATATATATAAAGATTCCGTCACCACAAAAAATATATTCTTTTAATGAAATAATTTCATTTGATTGGTAACATTCTATTTCTATTTTTACTTTATTTTAGTGTTAATGAAACTTAGTCAGAATCCTTTCGGCAGCTACTGAGGTTAAGATTTATATTTTTAAAATTTAATAACTCAAATGATAGAATAATTTCCTATTTTAAGTTGAAGCTTGCTAGCTCTCACAGTGAAACTTTAATGTCTTTTGCATTAGGTTTCTAGTTATTCACTGTCATTTCTTTATAGCCCCAGTTTTTGAAGAAGTAGGATTTATTAAATCTTTCATAAGGTTTTTATAATATCTCTAACACTAATTTATTATAATTAATGACTATTATCATTTTGATTATTTTCATTTTCAGGTCTACATAGAAAATATTAAAATGTATGCCGGATGTAACAGTGATACCATAAAAACTATTTGCAATGACGTAAGTAACATTATTTTAAAGACTATTGCTTTTTGTTAGTTTTATTTCTATGTGACGATGTCGCCTGTCTATTGGTTATGAGACCTACAGTTATGGACCACGTTTCCATGCCGTGAGTTATGAGTGGTGGTAATACACACTGATTTTAGAACTGTCTTTTCAGACCTTGAGTTATGTTGGACGAGAAGATCCTCTTAAGTTTTCCAAACGCTGCCCAGTCGAGTTCGATTCGTCGGCTGATCTCTTTCTCGAAATTGTATCTACCTAACTGGACTATTTGGCCTAGGTAAACATAATGATCGACAACTTTGAGAATCGCATTGCCAACTAGGACCGGTATAGAAATGACATGGGCATTTGATATGACTTTCAATTTATCCATGTTCATTCGTAAACCCACTAGTTGGAATACCATGCTTAGATCGTTGAATATGGTGCCAAGATCCTCCATGAATTCTGCCATAACGACGATATCGTCTGCAAATCGAAGGTGAGTGATGTATTCACCGTTGATACTGATACCGAGTCCGGTCCAGTCTAAGAGCTTGAAGACATCTTCCAGTGCAGTGGTGATCAGTTTCAGAGAGATGACATCTCACCCGCCGCCTTTCTGTAACTGGATCGGTTTCGTATTTTTATCCCGGATATGAACTGACATTGTCGTGGCGTTTCTATACAAACACTTCAGCACTTCGATATAATGATTGTTGATTTGGGACCGCTGAAGGGACTACAGCACCACCCAAGTTTCACTGAATGAAAGGCTTTCTCATAATCTTCAAACCCTATAGGTACACAGAGGCCGATTATTATACTCCTTGGTCTTTTGTATAATCTGCCGAAGCGTGAGAATACGGTCAATGGTGCTATAGCCTTTTCGGAAGCCGGGTTGTTCGGGCGGCTGGAAATCATCGAACTTGCACGTGAGTCGATTGGTAATGACCCTCGAAAACAACTTGTAGACGTGGCTCAAGAGTGAGATGAATGCGTAATTCTTTGTCGCCCTTCTTGAAGAACAGCACCACTGCACTCCTGTTCCATGACTATGGAACGTCGCGCCCGAGGATAACGGAACTAAATAGCTTCTGAAGGGCTTTTATGACCGGCTTTCCGCTTGCCTTCAGAAGCTTTATCGTAATGCCGACATTGCCTGGTGCCTTACCGTTTCGTAGTTATTTGAGAGCCATTCTGATCTCGTATAAGCTGATGTCCGGGATTTCTTCGGTATAGTGCCGAGTTAGCTTGGATCTGGGATCTTGGACCAAGCCGAAAACAGGATTTTGGGATGATTTATGTAACTGTCCATAGAACCTTTCGACCTCTTCCAAGATCTCACTGATGAAAATGACAGTGTCGTCATGGGTCTTCAGCTTAGTCATTTGGCTTTGCCCAACAGATAGATTTTATGCTAACACTTTTGAGCCACGGTTCCGCTCTATTGCTTCTTTAATACAAAGCGTATTAAATCGACGCATATCGCAACGCACAGACCTGAATATCTGATGAGATCTTAACGCGGTGAGCCTTGAAAAATTTCGACCCAACCGCGTAGACAGTTTCAAAGAACCAGTTGTTTATATCGTTCGGAGATTCACACTCGTCCAGACATTGGAAGCGATTGTGTAGTTCGAGTTGAAAGCGTTCGAGGTTCTGGTATTGGACAGGTGTAGGTCGAAGTGTAGACTTAATCAGACGTGACCGCTCGACTTTTGTATGGATATTCAATGTGCCTCGTACTATGCGGTGATCGCTTTAATCCTGCTGATCAATGAGACATCATTGAATATCTATCGTTTTTCCGACAAAATCTATCTCGTTTTATGTTGAACCGTCGGGGCTAACCCAAGTCCATTTCCTTTATGGCTGTTTCCTGAAGAATGAATTCATCATAAAGAGCCTTTCCTTCTACAGAAAATCAGCCAGTTTCTGGTCCCTCTAGTTTCTCTGTCCATATCCATGTTTCCCCACCCTCAACTCATCATTACTCCCTTTGAGGTCGGTGCGTATACCTGTATGATCTTCAACGGATACCTCTTGGTAATTCTGAGTATAAAGTACGCTACCCTTGTCGACACACTCTCGATCCTGTCCACGTTGTTTACGAGAGACTTGCGAACGATAAACCCTATACCGCCTTGGGACAGGTGATCTCCCTCCCGGTAGAAGAGCAAGTTTCCAGATCAGAGGATTATCATGCCCTCGCGCTCTCTTCGCACTTCTGATAATCCTATATCCCAGCGGATTTTGCTCCCACCTTTCTACCGGACCCGCCACCAAAATGAGCCCGTAGGGTACCAGCGCTACCGTGACTGGGGGCCATTTCTGTGTTGATCATCATCATGAGGGGATAATGCCGATAATCACCACGCTTGGTAGGCGGGTTGGCGATCGCAGTAAGAACTTATATATGTCCCAGGAGAGAGTTTACTGACCAATCTCCTATATAAATGTGTGTATATATTATTTAAACTTATATGTTTCAGTCATCATTATCATCTCAACCTACCTATATGCCTCACTGTAGGTTTCAGGCCTCCTCCATAATGGGAGGGGAATTGATCTACTATTCCACGATGGTCAGTCGTGTTGGAATAGGGTTTTGTTTCGAGTTTCTCTTCTCTTGAATAGACCTTATATACAATACATATTATATCCCTTAGTCGTTTTTTACGACACCCACGGGCAAGAAATGCGTGGTGAATTGTATTCTTACGAGTAGTCCGTCACCACACGGCACTTCCGTGTGGTGACGGACTGTGTTTGAAGTCTAGAGAAATTTTATCTCGTTAAAGAATTTTTCTGTTTAATATATCAGCCTTAAAATACTATGAAAATCGTGATGTTACCTATTCACCACAACTTATGATTTAAAAATATTCGTTACTTTATATTCTACATTTTCTTTAGTATTTTATTTTCAATTATGTTCCAGGATACTGTTTGGGATAGCGTGAGTATTTTCAAACATTTTCATACATTTGGTTGCTTTCCGTAGTAACACAATTCAACTATGTAAACATGTGTGCTAATAAATTTATTTTTCATATACATATATCATATGCCTAATAATAACTTATATGATAATAATCGTATCCATGTAAATTTATAGAATAGGGGTTTATTTCTTCACTGTTCAAAACTCAGAATCTGGTCTATTCTTGGAGGCTTATCAATTTTTTTCTAATTTGACCTTTTTTGGGCAATTGTATATTTGCTTTTATAATAGTTTCCGCATTGGCTAAAAATATGAAGGCAATTTCTGTGTTTATATGTGTCTCTTTAATAAACTAGCTTTGTGTAATTGATTGTAACATATGTGATATCAATTTTCTTTCTCCTTTACAACTGTATAAGTATTTAAATTTATTTAATACCAGCCTTTGCCCGCGACTTCGTTATGATATATAGAAATCATATGTGATAGGGGTAAACACAGATAGCTCTGCAGGATATTCAAGATTCTATAGGTCCATCGTGTTGCTGGTTGATGTAAAATGATGTAGAGTATCTTGACTGCCCACATCTCGCAGCATCTTAGTGAGATTGGCTTCGTTTCCTAAGTTAGTAAACTAACTTCGGCGCCCCCCTGAGGCGCTCCTTTATCACGGAATATCTCTATACATAAGACGGCTGGTGGCAGATCATTTGGAAGGGCATAGTGTTTTCAGTGTCAAACGTGCAGTGTACTTCGTGCTAAGCTATAGGTCTTACGGTACAATTGCACGGTGCGCAGCTGGGGTCAGGCTTGCGGCGCTCTTTGTACATTGGATATGACTGAGCGTTGCGAGGTCGCCTCTCCAGGCTAGACTTAATTTGAAGAGGAAAAAATTTCCTTCCGTAAGCGGGGAGCCGGCAGCACAAGTTCCTGGGTGCCTTTGTATGTGGTGGGTTTTGATGATGCCTTAAACTTGCAATGGTGTAGTCCTGATGTGGCATTGAATGGATGGGGACATGAGGTATACAGAGGCTCTATAAGAACAGTCACAGCCGGCCATCTGCCGATCAATAGGGAATACAGCTCGTATTCCGTATGGTTATCAAAAGAAGCTGTTTTATCAACCGGCTAAAATTCCGTCGTGTAGTTGTAGTGCCAGATTCGTATAACAGAGTAGACTTTGGTAATTGCACGTGAAGATCATTGGAGGCCCTTCCGTGCTTCGTGTCAGCTCCTGACGAAACTCTACCCCTCGACCATGTACTACGCCCCGCTCTTGTCTGTTTTTAGATAGAAGGTAATCCTTCATGCTGAATCGCTCTACGACTAGCGCGTCGCTAGCTCGAATGCTTGCAATTGATGCAGCTCCAACTGAGGCCGCATGTAACTGAACGGTGATTAGTTCACCATCCGTAGAGCCCAGTCCCAAACAGCAGACTATATAGTCTGCTGCCTGGGAATGCTGCCCTTTTGTTGCCATGTACGGAATGCTACTTGCAGGGTATTCCCACGCCAAAGCTAGTTAAAAGAATAGAGACTCGAGGTACCCTGTATAACTATCTATTCATTCTACAACCTATGTATTTTACCTCTTATCTCTCTTTTCTCTTGTATGAAGAGGCTAACGTACATACTCGTATGTCAGTAAGGGACTTCACGGGAATATAACTTCCCGTGCAAAAATTACCAGACTCTTTGCTCTTATCTCAAATACTTGGGATCGATTCAATATGTATTCTTCTTTCATAATATATATTGCATAAGTTAATGGCAATAGTTTTGTGACCGGCCGCCTGCCTGTCGTCAACCCTCCTTAGGAATCCAATTGTTGACCAGACAAATTTCTTGTCGCAGAAAAGTTTTTTCTTGTTTCCCAGTGTTATTGATGTTATATCAATTGTATTGTAGGATGAAAAATATTAAAGCAAAATTCCGCCCCTATTTTACACCCTTAGGGAAGAACATGTCTTCTGAGGACTTGATTTTAAAAATAAACGTTTTTATGTAGGCCTTATAGCTTAAAGTCGCTCAGCGCACTATGGAGCGTGCTAAGCTCCGGATTTTTCTGCGAGATAGAATCCCAATTACGGAAATCCGTAGAAGAACAAATGTAACCGACATGGCACAAAGAATTAGCATACTGAAGTGCCGATTGATAGTCCATATCGCTCGACGAACCAACAACCGCTGGGAAAGAAAGATTCTCCATTGGCGACCACGCAACGGATGAAACAGTATAGGACGCCTTCTCATTATCTGGACCTACAACCTGGTGAAAATTGTAGGGTGTCGTTGGATGCAGGCGGCATCGACCTTTTAGTGAAACATGAGGGAAGTTTTCGGCCAACAGTGGATGGCCTATTGTCATCCACTGTTGGCTGGCAATAGGCCATCCACTGTTGGCTGAATAATGATAATAATAATGAGTCATTTGTGTTGGTTTTTAATCCAATAAGAAATAAAAGTATTACCGCGAAATTTAGTAAACGTCCACCCGCTATTTTGATTTCACTCCACCATTTTGCTTGTTCTTAAATTGTGCTCACATATTAACCAATTATTTTCTTTTATTAGACAGTTGAGGAGCCTGGTATTGATAACGTAAGTTTCTTGCTTGCATATTCATAGAGCACTTAATAATAAATTTATATACCTGAAAGTAACATTATAGAGCTTTATTAATGTTTTACCGTTTAAATTATTTTAATTGTAATATATTACATTAAATATACATGGAGGCATAAAGTTTTTAGCAATTATCACATTTGCTCAAAACTATTGGGTAAATAAATTATTTACTGTTATTGCCTCCCAAAAGCTTTTAACAACGTAACATCAGTAACATTATTGAATTATTAATTAAAAAATGATTAACGGTTTACTTTGCTTTACTAATATTATTTACTAAATTCTATTAATCTATGTAATTTTTTAATTTAGAAGAGTAAATTATCTTCAATAGTCATATTGTTTCCTCTTTAGCAAATAATTTGTAGATCTTGTCATTGAATCTTCTGAGATTCACTGTTTAGCGTACATATAATCCTGACAAATTTATAATAGACACGAAAACCGTTCCTCAGCTTTCCGCCTTAAGATTACTACTCTAGCTCATTTTTCACTACTCCAATAATTAGGTCTTTCAAAATCTTTCGGATATGTCATCCGATGTAATGTAGCTTTGATTTTTTAACTGTATATATAGCTTATCTATATGATTTTAGATCCTGATCGTAAATAACATTTATGAGATTGACAAAATATGCTACACTTCATAACTATGATAACAAGAATTATATTTAAATCACAATGAATGCTATAAAATTAACATTTAACTCTATTGCAATGACATTGGGATATTATTGAATTTGATATATTGAAATGGGATATAAAATGAATTGAATTGGGATATATTGAAGCTGCTCTAACTTAATCCTCTCTTCCCTCCATAGAGGTTGAGGGGAATAATGGCTGCTGTAGTAGTTAACGCATGATTGGGTGCTGCTCTTAGGATCTAGTACAGCCATAACCGTTTGAATTATATTTGTCAATAATATTACGTATTTTGTAGTTCGAAAGGCACCACACTATAAGCTGGTTCTTGCTAAACATGTTGTATACAATTTTGTATAAAAGAAGTTGGTAAAAAACCGCTGATTTTCTTGACGAATCTTCTCAGTAGCGGTCGCGTTCTGATCTGATTGTATTCTATTAAAATAATTTAATTTTGTTGAATTAAATTTAAAAAAGTACTAACATATTGTTTTAACACTATTGTATTAAAATTGACAATAAGTAAGTCACGAGGCTTGTACATACTAAATGATTTGAATTTAAAAATTTAGATAATCCGGTATTTTAAAATACTCCTAACTGCAAAGTGTAAAAGTGATAATGTCTTGTTTAATTTAATCTTTGGTATGTCTTGAATATAAAAAAATAAGTTTATTGCGGAGAAACTACTAAATTATACTGATCTCGCAAAACTTTACTGACTAAATTCAATAACTTACTGGAGGTACTTAGTAATATGTAATCTAAATGCCAGATGGAGGAACTTATGTCTTGTCCGTTTTTACTATACTCGTAGTCTAAACATCTCAGTTTATTGTTAACGTTAATCTTCTTAAGCATATTCAAGGCTCTTTTGGGTATGTGGTGACCTAACCACAACGTTATACGTTAGAACCGAAAAACTTTGGTTGTGGTAATGGCTTCTCGTTAGATGATAGTAATTGTGTTTGTATAACTGAATGTGTTAACCTGATGGTCCTGTGCCAATTGACAGGTCAGGTCCATTGCCTTCCGCTATCTGTAGTGAGTTTCATAGATTGTTGCTACGGGGTGTCATACAGGAATACCTAAAGAATAGCCGACAGAATGGACCGTCGAATAGTATTATATCGATGGATCATTCATAGAGTGGACAAAAGATGCACGGCGGATTGTGGGGCCCAATTCCGCCTTTCAGTCATCTAGGGCAATTAGACGGGTCACAGCCGCAATAACCAGCTTAAAAAAGTAAAATGCCGAGTTATCTGATCAGTTTGTTATTATTAGATAAGCAATCAGTCCACCTAATGTTAAGTGGCAATTGTCGCTCATAGATTTCAACTATACCAAGGACACAGCTGGGTATTGCCTACCCTGAGGGTGGTTTTGGGCATTTGAATCTCTCAATCGTAGAACGAAGTGCAGTAACAAATTGAAATTTCTCATGCGTCGATTTTCTAGAATAATGTGCTACTACGATGAAAAAGTGGACATATTCATTGCTGTAGGAAGAAAATTATAGCAGCGTGACTCTACTATTAGAAATAAATGTATACCAATCTACTACAAATTAAATAATTTTCTTTTAAAACTTGATCCAATTATATGTATTTATATAAGCTAGTGGTCGGTGTGTGGTCGAAATTCGGCCATATTTCATTTTAATTAATTTTTCTGCTACACAATTTTCTTTAATTTTATTTATGTATAATTGTAAATTGAGCAAGCTGTATGTCACTAATAACTAACATATAAGCACAAATCTTTAGTAGATTGTCATCATAATTATGATTGTTTGACATTCAGTTCGACCAGAGATTTTAACCGTAAACAAAAGTCTATAAGCGTTGCTACGCAACACACTCACACAAACGTGTGTGTGTGTGTGTGTGTATGTGTAGCGATTTCGTTGTAGTTTGCGTAATGCCTTTTTTAATGAATTTAATGTATTTCTAGTCCATTATTATATGAAATTTCAGTTTTATGCACTTCTCCTCATTATATATACTTCAACTGTGCCAAATTTCATACTCGTCCATCCACGTAATTTTCGTAAAAAGGGGTACAAAGTTTTTGCTTCACGTATTTATATATAGATTTAACCTAGAAGAAGAAGCAAAATAATCATGAAAGTTGAGTGGTAGAACAAATATTTAAAGAGAATAACGATTCAACCTTCAGTTCTATGTTTTGCACAGAAATGCCAATGTACAGAAGAAACATTGACTTCAATTTTAATGGAAAATTCACATTTAAGAGGCCTCCCTGGTGAAAAAGGGCCACCAGGCCATAACGGTACTATAGGACCACAAGGGCTGCAAGGCCCACAGGGGCCACAGGGGCCACAAGGGCCACAAGGACCACAAGGACCGATGGTAAGTTGTAGTATTGGAAAATATGATTTAATTGGCCTAAATATTGTAAACTGTACAAATTTCAATTAGTGGACTATTTATATTTATACTCCGGCCGCTCAGAGATTGCGTTTCTGACACCTGTTAATTCATCATAACTAGTGATGTACAATAAATAACATTCATTACATTTAATAATGTTATTTATTGCATTCGTTATGCATATTTATTCAAGTCAATATAGATTTTGTTAAATTTATAGAAATTATTTCGCATGTTTTTTTTAAAAGTGCCTTCATCTTTTTTATGCTATACGGTGAAAAAGTATTATGGCCGGCTGCATAATCTTTAATTTGAGTCCAGATTAGCTCTATGGTATTGTACTGGCAGTGGAATGGAGGAATTCGAAGAACGCAATAAGCGTACTCCAGAGCCAGCTCATTTAAAACATAACGAACTTATGCCGGCTTATGGTCATTGACTAATTTCATCAACTCTGCTTTTAGTGTAGACATATTTTCGTCATTGCCACGTCTTTGCAGCCACTGATTCCTCTTTTTATTAGCTTTGGTAGGTGTTTTATTTAATTGCACCGAATGGTTAGGGGCGTTATCCATTAACATAACTAAAGGCTCTGGGAGGCCAGGTAGCAACACATCCTGGAACCACTCCTTGAATGCGGTCGCATTCATTTCTTCGTGGCAGTAGTTTTTGACTCAAAAGCCAATAAACCGTTTTCCACAAAACCGTATTTCGTGAACGACTTCACAATGACACGGTCTGCCTCCGCCGACACCTGATGCCGCCCTACCCGAGGCCGCGGATGACAGGACCGGGGATTTTAGTCCATTTCCCGCGTAAAGGCTGACCACGCGACGGCGATCTACGTCCCGGAAAAGGGACGTTGAGAGGACAGGGTACCCTCTCAGGGTATTCCATCAGGCCGACCACGGAGGGCAAGGAACTCGGTATTGGTGGTCGGTCCAACGACGAAGACGACGTGCTACGGTTGGGTTATGGGTCGCGCGCCGCCCCGGACGGAGCCGGACGGCGGGTGCGTTAACCATAGCCCAACCAAAAAAAACCGTTCTTTTGGTAAACAACACAACATTGATACTAATATGACTCTGTATATTTCCTAGGATAGTTTAAATAACTAAAGGTTTTTTTAAAGACGAAGTAAATAATCCTTGTATCGGGTCATTTTATAAACATATTTAACTTCATTTAACGGACACAAATTACATCCAGACTTAGAACAACAATTTATGGATCGTATAAAGTATTGTCCTGCGTGGGATTCAAACCCGCTGAACTGGCATTGTAGGTCGGTATCTTAACCACTACGCCATCTGTGCCTTCAGAATCTATTCGTTGTGATAGGAGTAAAATGCACCAAATTGCAATCCTACAGCCAGTCTAATATTGTTCGTACATACATTAACATAAGCAGAAGATTGCCATTAGTAACAATTGTTGCCTTGAATGTAACCAAAAGCTGTAGCAGCTGGTTTCCAAACTCCAATTAATTCCTACAAGTATTTATGTAAAGATGTATTTTCAAGCCCTAAGTATTTAAAATACAAACTACAAAATACCCCAACGTTAGGTATTTGAAATACCAATTACAAATTACATTTTTTAGAAGTAATTGAAATACAAATACAAAATACGTATTTGTATTTCAATTATGTATTTTAATTACAAGTAATTTAAATACTGCCCAACCCTGACAGTCACAAAATGGCGATCCCCACAACGCTATTATGGGTAGCCATTTTTCACTAGTAATATATAGTAGTAAGTCATTTTATTTTCATTTTTTTAATAGATCTGATTGATATCACGATATTTATTTTCTTAAGTTTTGATTGTGCGTACTTTTGTCATATTAGTAACTTTAATAAATAGTAAGTAATATATTATAAAATAAAATTATAGGTATATTTTGTTGTATTTTTGTTGCTAGCTAAAAACACCAACAAAACAACATTTTCTATAAATAAAACATAGCTAGGTCGATTAAAATCGTCGAGATCCTTAATATATATTTACATATATATATATTTACATATATATATATATATATATATATTGCTCATTTAAAGATATCAGATTATATTAAGATTATAAAAATATGCTATTACAATTGCCTCGTTATTTCGTCCCATCACTACAAAAACAAACATAAGACAAAACCTTGAAACAGCGCAGTTTGACATGTTTTGATTTTTAAAACTGTTGTTTTTATATTTGTTAATTGGGTAATTGTTATTAACTTTAATCAAAAATTGATACGTTTATTGTAAGTTGGCATAATTATTCAATTTTTAATGATATTACTCGTTAATAAGGTAAATATAAGATATATAAAACTGTGCCGTAAGATATATAAAATAGTACGCCAGTTCAAAGTTACATCGCCCATTTAATCATGACCTGTCAGAAACGCAATCTCTGAGCGGCCGGACTATAATTATCGTAGCTGTATCACCATCAATTTCTTTTTCATATTTATTGTATAAGACGACTAAGGAGAGAAGGCACAGATACACGTAGACAGTATACAAATATTTACACTTCAAGAGAAGGGAAATAAAAAAAATAAACCTTTTGTCAACCCGTTTTATTGAACGGGCGATCTGTGGGCTTACCCTTGAAATCAATTCTAATTTCGAATCCGATTCGATTCTAATCTCACTAAACTTATGTTTAGTACTCTTAAACAAAATCGAGAATGAATTCTTCGCATTTGCCGTTGTTATTTTCACCAAATGTGTCGTATTTTATTACTTTAAATTAATAACGTTACCGAACTCGATCACTACAAAGACGCTTTCTTGAAAATATGCAACATTAACGATTTTAAACTACGTCAAAATCACGTCGGGAGTAGCAAATATTTGACTTCATCGACGAGAGTCGAATTCATTTAGTTTAAAAAAGATCCACCGAAGTTGATTCCAATCATGCGCTACTGTCACTTTCGAGAGTACCAAATTGCTCAGATTCGAGCTGCGATTGGATTTAGGATTGGAATCGAGATTCCAGAGCAAGCACACTAGTCAAGTGTAGTCAATTTCTCTACCTCCAGCGTAATATGGTCAGTTTCTCTAACATCATGAACGGGGTTCGTAATGGAACTTAAGGATCATAGTGAAAACAAAATGCTATTAAAATAGAACATGTATAAATGAATAGTAAACATTCGTAATAAGAACACATCAAATAATGGAAATATATTTATTAAGTTTGGAGTTCAAGCGACAATCCTTGCTCCGTTATATTTATATGTCAATGTCCTAAACCAAATAACTTGTATTAGTATTTTAAATACAAATTATGACAATTGTAAAGTTATGCTTAAGAAACCAAATATGCAAGAGAACAGACTTTTGTCAAATTCTATGACTTTCCGCATAGTATAACTTGGCTGCTTAAAATTTGTAAACTTGCACAACTTATAAAGTATTTAATACTAACAGAAATATCTATCAATATGTTTCTAGCTTTTACCTCACCTAAATATATTTCTAGCTATTTCCATGGTTCACCAACGTGTTATTCTGGGCGACCTGCTATATATTGTATCTTAAACCTAGGACATTGGTATTTTTTTATGGATGAATAAGTTCCTTTCTGTACCCATAAGAGGATGGCCGTCGAGTAATTAAAACATGAATGTGTAACAAAGAAACTTTTAATTACATTTACAGTATTACGTAGAATTTTTAGATAATTTCAATATTATTGTTAATAAGTTAATTCTTATCATTAGTAAAATTTCTACTGTTATAATTTTAGGGGGATATAGGACCAATGGGCAAAATTGGACTAAAAGGCGATAAAGGTGACCGAGGCAATGAGGGGCCCAAAGGTATTTCAGGCACGCCAGGAAAAGATGGAATAAGTGGTACGTATGGTCCTCCAGGTGATAAAGGAGAACCAGGACCACCAGGTCCAAAATGCACGGTGATTATTATTTTATTCCATAGAATAATAAGTATAAAACTTTCGTACGTATAAAAAGAAGTATTTCGGTTTTTAGAGAATTCACTTTTGTCCACGGTCTCATTGTTATATAGTATTTTTATATAGTATTTTTATATAGCATTGTTTATATAGTGTTACTGAATTTTTCGAGTAAATATTAGTAATCAATTATATATGTAAATAATGTATGTAAGTGTAGGCAACGATGCCTGTCGTCTCGTATCGTAGGTATATTGTAAAAGACTATTATTAAAATAAAAAACTAACTGGGTAATTTACCTTTAAAAAATGGTTTCCACTTTTAAAACACTTTGCACTTAGATTTATACACAAAAAGATATTTCCACAATATCTCTATGTTAAAAAACCTATAGATGTGAAATAAAGTCAGAAAATTTGCCTATTTTGACAGCTAACAGAAGAAGAAAAGAATGCAAGTATTATAAGAATAGCGGGTATAAAAGGAGATGTTGGACCTAGAGGCCCTCCTGGTGCAACTGGAAATACAGGAATGCCTGGAGAAAATGGACAAAGAGGCCCAAAAGGTGAAATGGTAAGATTTATATCTTACTCCGTGGTAAATATCATAAGACATCTTAGATGCTTAAGTAAAGGGGTTGTTATAAACTCATTTGCAAAAAAAACGGGCGGTTTTGATTTTCATTCATATTTAAAAAGATACAATACCAAAAAGGTTTCAATCGTTTGTACACGTTACTGGCCGGTTTTAAAAATGCTGTGGTATTTAAAAAAGTACGTTCTAAATTCAATTTTTCATTTGATGTTCATTTTTACAGAAAACCCCTTTTTATCCTACATTTTTGGCGCGAAGTTCCAGAAGTTAACATCGACTTTCATAACTTTTATTCATTTTTTATCGATTAATTTCATATCCTTGACTGTCAAAGCTTTATTTAATGCTGTTTGGCTGTATCAAAAATGGTAGATAAAGTGGTAAAAGCTACCAAAATTATCGCGCTGCTTGAAGAGGGTTGCAGCCAATGTTTCGTGGCTAGGAGGCTAAATGTTAGTCGCTCGACAGTCCAAAGGACCTGGCAGCGATATCAGGAGACTGGTTCCGTCGAGAGAAGGCCTGGTTCTGGAAGAAAACCATGTACCCAACCACGGGATGATCGTTTTCTTGTGAGTCGCGCATTGAGAAATCGCAAATCTTCGTATGTGGATCTTAAGAACAACCTCCAAGAAGTAAGAAATGTGCATATTAGTCTATGGACGGTCAGGAGGAGGCTTCTCGCTGCCAATATACGCACTCACCGCCCGGCCCGCGGCCCCAAATTACTCCGTGAGCACAGAGTTCACAGGCTTAGGTTCGCTAGAAATTGTGAATCATGGACTCAAGACGATTGGAATAGGGTTTTGTTCTCTGATGAAGCCAGGATATCTCTGTTCGGTGAAGATCGACGTCGGCGAGTGCTAAGAAGACAAGGAGAACGCTTTGCAGAGGCATGTTTCGAAGAAATCACACCTTATGGTGGGGGCTCTGTTATGTTTTGGGCAGGAATAAATTCAATGGATCGTACAGAGTTAGTCTTCATTGAAAACGGCTCACTGACTGGGCATCGATACATAACGGAAGTTCTAATTTCTCATGCACAACCCGCATTGGCCGCTCTAGGTGAAGACTCGATTTTTATGGACGACAATGCTCGCGCCCACCGATCCCGCGATGTTAATGCGTATGTGCAAGAGGTCGGCATTCGTCGTTTGGATTGGCCAGCTCGAAGTCCCGACCTCAATCCCATAGAGCATGTCTGGGACGTTCTGAAACGGCGTGTGAGATCAGTACACCCGGCTCCGCAGACCATCAGAGAGCTGAAGAATGTGATTACTGCGGAGTGGGAACGTATTCCGCAAGCAAGTATCCGGGATATACTCGCTAGCATGCCCAGACGAATTCAAGCTGTGATTTTAGCTAGAGGGGGTCACACTCGATACTAAACATTTATCTGCTTTTACTTTATTAAAGAAAAACAAACAAAAAAACTTTTTTATTTTTACTTCATGAGCATATGCACTACTAGCGAATATACACTACTAGCGAGGTTTAGCATTATTTCCCATAAATTGTATCTAAATTTTATGAAATACTGATGAAAATGATTATTTTCTTATTAATTTAGCAAATTGTGTGGATAAAACTACCTATAATTATCAAACAAAGAAATATTAACATTTGAAATGGTTCATTGCTTAGGTGCCCGTTTTTTTTGCAAATGAGTGTATAATAGCTTTCACGGCATGTTAGGCTTTATAGTAACAAAAACCGACTGTCTAGGAAAACAGGAGATGTCTAATAATATGCCTCAAATCATTTCATAACAATATTTTAATGAGTTATTTATGTCATTTAAATATATTTTCTTTAGGGTATAATGGGTCCAATAGGCCCTATGGGAGAACGAGGAAAAGATGGACGTGACGGAAAGCCTGGAATACCAGGTTTAGATGGAAAAAAAGGCGATAAAGGCGAAAAAGGTAAAAATAAAAATATTATCTTTTTATAATATATGCATTTCCAAGTTTGCATTGCCGCTAAATATTCGCCATCTATATGTACTCGTATTTTCGAAGAAGATACAATTCACCACCCCTCTCTTCACCACACTCATGGGGAGTGTCATAAAAGCTGACTAAGGAATTAAGTAGGCTTATAACATTTATGAAAGAGAAGGAAAGCTTAAAATGGAACTCTAGCAACACGTCTGACCAGCTTTATATAGTAGATCAATTTCCCTCCAATTGTAGAGGAAGCTTGGGCCCTACAGTGGGACATATATGAGCTGAAATTATGATGAGACGAATAGTAACTTTACAAATACGCAAAGGGAAAGTTCTTTTCTTAATAAAACTTCTTTTCTTAATAACCTTATGCTCTTAACGAATAGTGGTGTAGTGTTAGAAAAGAATAATGTAGTGTAAATATATTGTATATTTCTGTTTGTTAGAATAATATGGACAATATTTGAACATTAAGGAAAAAGATATTTTAATTTATATTTAGTAGGTACATCTGGGTGGTATTTTTACTGCAATAATACTGCTGTTGCTTTATGGAAATCATAACAATTCAGACCATTTCATTAATTAAATTGCAAAAGTCATATCATAGAAAACGACTACGAAAAGCTAACAGTTAATATCAGTACAAGAGAACAATAACTCGCAATGAATGAACGAGCAGTATATTAACTGAGATTATGATGATCTAAAAGGGTGCATATAACAGGGCATTCAACTATTTAATAATCATTTATTTACACAAATAACACTTACATTATATAGAGCAATGATTGTCCTTGGCATTTGAATCAACACATTTTATATTGTAAATTGTTGTCGGAATCACTGTGCCATTTATCTAATACTAGCAACCCGCCCTCGCTTTGTTTCGGCTTCAGTCAACTTACCGCATAGTTCCCATTCCCGTGGGAATACCTGGATGAAATATAGCCTATATTACGCCCTGATATTATAGCTTTCTATTGGTGAAAGAATTTTTTAATTCGGTTCGGTGGTTTAAGCGTAAAAGCGTAATAAACAAACAAACTTACTTTCGCGTTTATAATATTACTAAGGATATGACGCAGAACCTGAACCTGTTTAAAACCTGATCATCATGATTATTACTAATACAATTTCTTAATAATTTTGCCGCAGGTGACAGTGGTAGTCCTGGCATCGCTGGCAAACCAGCTACAATAACTTCAATTCTATATGAAGACATAACTCCAGAAGAAAGTAAGATAGTATATCAATAACTTAATCTCTTAGTATACTAACAAAATGGTACTATAGTTAAGGAGTTATAAATTGTATTTTTACTCCATAATTTATTTTAAAATTGCAGTTCCTAAAATAACTTCAAATCGTCATAATTCTGTAATTTCAATGTTAGCTTAAAAAGAAGTAAAAGAAGATGAAGAAAGCTGAGCCGGTTAAAAATTATTAGCTTATGATATTCAATTTATCTTTATTAAGACATGAAATTATTAGTAGTAGAAGAACTCATAATAAGGTCTTAAGCCGACAATGCTGATCTTACAAGGAATTAAAAAATATATCATCATCTCAGCCCATATACGTCCCACTGTGGGGCTCGGGCCTCCTCCATAATGGAAGGGTAATTGACCTACTATACCACGCTGCTCAGACGTGTTGGTATAGGGTTTTATTTCGAGTTTTCCTTCTCTTGCATAGATGTTATATGCGTTTTATATCCCTTAGTCGTCTCGTACGATCACCCACGGGTAAGATAGGGGGTGGTGAATTGTATTCTTACTCCGTCACCACACGGACAATTAAAAAATATATATTCAAATGTAAAGATATAGGTAAAGATATATTGGATTATTTCTGAAGAGATAAGTAGAGAATTAACCCTTCCGAAATAAAATTTCAAAATTATGACTAGGTCGATTATGACTATATATGTAAATAATAGACTAAGTAATATAATTATAGGTGAAATATTAACACTGGTTTTGCAAATAAATTTCAGAAAAAATGCTTATATCAAAATTGCGAGGCGTTAAAGGCGATACGGGTGAAAAAGGTGAAAAGGTAATTAATTTTCCATTTGCGATATATATTTTACATTCATAATGTTAAAATATAATCTCATAATATTAAAATATAATTTGTGTATATAACATATTTGTGTGTATATATATATATATATATATATATGTATATATATATGTATGTACATATATATATAATCACGCCTCTTTCACATAGGGGTAGGCAGAGACCACTTCCTTCCACTTGCTACGATCTTGACATACCACTTTCGCCTCCTCCACATTCACTAATCTCCTCATACATGTTCTTCGGTTCAGAGTACTCCTAACCTGGCCTTTCTTAAGAACGTCCCCGATTTAATTGTGGAACGTCCGCCTCGGTCTTCCCTTTCCAACACTTCCGTTCACATACGCCTTATAAATTCTCCTTGTTATTCTCCTTTCATTCATTCATTTTCTACACGGCCGAACCAACTAAACATACCTTTCTTAATCCTTGTCATTACATCTACATTCATTCCACAACGTTCCCTAATCACTCTGTTTTTAATTCTATCACTCAATTTCACACTAATCATGCTCCTCAGTGCTCTCATTTCCACAGCATTTATTCTACTTTGGTGCTTCTTCTGCCATACCCAACTCTCACTTCCATACATTAGTGTTGGTACAAATACTCCCCTATGCACAGCTAGGCGAGCCTTTTTAAACAGGCTTCGACTGCCCATAAAGGTGCGCATTCACCATATTTCCCTTACATACTCTTCTTTCGATATCACTTTCATATACATATGTGTATATAACCCATGAAAACTATGGATGCAACAAAATCCAAATTTACCTCCAAGCTCGGTTGGGGCAATTTTCTCCCAGTCATGGATGTCGGAGTTTAACTTTATCTTTCTTTTAAATTAATCAAAATGTCGTTGATTGGTCAATGTAGGTACTAACGCGCCGTATTAAACATTCGCGGTGAAACGGTAGGGGGTATGGGGAGGAGGCTCTGTGGCATTGGAGTGTATTACATTATACTCCATTAGTAAACAGGCGGCCGTGACGAAAGCGTAACGTGTGTCGGCGGGATACCCTTTCGGGTACCCTCCCTATCTCCAATACCTCTCCCGGGACGTCGGTCGCGCTCGCGCGGTCAGCCTCTCTGCAGGTGACGGACTAATGCCCGGTCCAACCACCCGGGGCCTCAGCTAGAGCGGCATCAGGCGCAGATACTCGCGCCTGCGCCGCCCGAGTCATAGGCGGCAGACCGCGTCGCCGTAGAGAGTGTGTCTTAAGTGAGATGACTGCCTCACAGAAGACTGCGATCGTGTCCCAGTTCTTGACACTGTCGAGCATCTCCCTAGCGATGGTCGGCACCGATGATTGCGACGAGTTCACGGTTCTGCTCTGCCCGCGCGGCACACACCTCGAGTGTGTGTTGCGTCGTATCGTCGTTACAAGCGCAGTGGTGGCAGGATGGAATGCTCTCCCTCTTCGCGACCGTGTACAGGTACTTGGCGAAGCAACCATGCCCCGTCAATACCTGCACGAGTCTGAAGGAAAGCACCCCGTTCCGCCAACCCAACCACTCCATCAACACCAACCGGAAGACGTCGATGGTACGAGCACAGTACCGAAGCCTCGCCAGCCGAACTGCCCAACGGGCAATGACATAGCGGCGGGCAAAGTATGGGGTAAATGTTGTGGATCAAATGGCTCGTAAATACTCTAATACAAATCATTTAGGCGTTGGCCAGTTTACACTTTTTATAATTTGTTAGACTTGGCAGCAATAAATTCTTGGATATTGTATCGTTATCTAAATGAAAAAAAAAAACAAAAGAAGGGAGTTTATCTTACAGTTAGGAAAAGAGCTGGTTGAGGCATATGGAAATAGCTAATAATCTCTAACACTCGTATCAATATACCAAACGAAATACCTGGACGTCAAGACAAACGCACTCGTTGTAAGTTAAGTCTTCTTATGCCGGTAACCAATCATGTATAAAATGCAAAGCTTGTAAAAAAAGATTTGTAAGAAGTGCACATCGAAAGAGTTTCCCATTTGCTCATTATGCGATTCCGAAGAATAATAATTAACATTTTTATAATTTTATTTAATTTTAACTTTAATCATTTGTGATTGTGATTTCTATTTTAATCCAAAGTATACCAAAAATATGTGTAAGATGTAATTAAAACATTCTATCATAATTACAAGTTTTATTTGTATACATATCTTCGCATTACTGTAGCAAAAATAAAATGGGCAAATTTGACCCATCCGCGCTTCTAGGGGTGTTAGGATGTTCCGCGCTTCTAGTGTTAAAATCAGTGAATGTCACATCGCACAGATTTAGCTATTTGTTTGTTTCGTCGCTGAAAGATGCACCGATTACCAGTTACCTATATTTACTGTATACGCTTAAAAATCTAGTCAAAAAGTGTTTCAAGTATAATTAGACAACGCATCTAGTAAAATTTCAACCCAACCGCGCCTCAAATTACATAAACCTGTTGCTCATATCACTCGAAGATTCACAGTCTTCCAGCCATCGGAAGCGATGGTGTAATCCGAGCTGAAAACTATCGAGATTCTAGTATTGGGTAGGTGTATGTTGAAATATAGATTTCATTAAACGAGGCCGCTCGACTTTCGCACTATGATTCATGGTACCTTATACTATCCAGTGATCACTCTCAGTTTGAATGCAAACTAAACTAGACAGGACTTCGTATCAACATCCACAGCGAATACACCACTCACGATCAAGTTGCATATGATTTTTTAGTCATGGCAGAATCCCCGAAAGCCCTTGGTGTCATGCACAACAGTCTCAGCAGGGTTTCCCAACTAGTGGGTCTACAAATAGATAAGATAAAAGTCATATCTAATGCCTATGACATTCTTACACCTTGGTGTTTCCAAGGATTCTTACACTTTGTCTTTTACTATATGTATTAATTTCGAGAAAAAGTTCAAGGGACGAACTCTACCTGGCTGGGCAGCTTTTGGAATGCTTGGGAGGATCTCGACCTTTCTGTCCATCAATTCTCATCTAATATTCTCTAGTCTTTAAAAACAGAAATCTATAGCCAATGTTACAAGCCATAATTTAGAGACCATGTCTCAGTAGACATGGTCCCTAAAGGTCGCCTGCTTGCCTTACAAGAGGCTCAAAGTTGCGGACTCAGAATTTCTTCACGTGATAAAATCCGGCATACGACAATCCGTAGGAAAACAGACATAGCTCGAATCGACCGACAACCGTTAAAATAGATAGGTTCTCGGATGGTGACCATAAATTGGACAATCCAACGTCAGACTACCTCCCACTAGGTAGACTGATGACGTCTTTAAAGTCAGAGCATCGGATAAATGGCACAGGACTATTCTAAATGACATTCTCGTAAGGAGGTTTATGTCCAACAGTGAACGTCTATAGACTGATAGATGAATGGATGGAGTTAATATTGTTCCATTCTGAATAGAATTCTTATTAATCTAACTAGGAGCATCAATATGAATGCCAATGATATTTGAAATTAAAATAGCACACATCGAAAATTCTGCCGTACTAGTTGGACTGAATATGTTAAAAATATAATTTAGTGATACTTCTAATCACTCAATGATTATCACATAAATAAGTTTTAAATCAATTTTAGGGTATTCCAGGTGAACATGGATACAACGGTGTGCCCGGGCTACCAGGTAATGATGGCGAAAATGGTGCACCTGGAGTCACAGGCAATAAAGGACATCGAGGAGATGCTGGACATCGTGGGGCTAAAGGTGATAAAGGTGAACCAGGACCTGCAGGCAAAGTACCTGCCTCCGAAATAGCTTTACTGAAGGTATTGACTTAAATATGAAAATACAAATTACATATGATGCTGGTTGATCTATTTCTTGTCACTAGCCTAATAGTATAGTTGTACTTTTACGTAAATGCATTGCAAATGAACTCGTGACTTAATAAAAATTTGTAGTTATAAACAATACCCCTACCTTAGTAAAATAAATTAACTGCAAGTGAAAATTAAGACCTACTTGGCCTTAAATTGGTCTAATTTTACTATAGTATAATATATTTGGCATAATATAGCAATAAGATTGTTGAAAATTGTACAATATATTACAGAAAGAGATAACATCGCAATATGGGAACACGTAATGGTTTGCATGCACAGGTTTGCTATAAACTCTCGGTTTCAAAGGCATATAATGACAATGTTGGAACAACAGTTATTTAGAACTGTGTTGTTCAACAATGGATGACCATTTATGATATCTGTAAGTACATACTTACCAAAACTTAACATGTATGGCCACCATATCTTAGCTATATGTTATTAATGACCAACGATGATCAGACTGTACCACGAATATCAACAGTATTAATGGCCATGATGACCATCGGTAGTAATTGTACCGGTAACTTAAGCACTTGTGTGCATAAGTGCTGCGTGTGATAAGTACAATTTAATAAAGCACTCGAGGGAAGAAAAGCATGCAAGGATCTAAACTAAAATAACGACTAAGAGAGATATCTAAGCCTCAAGTTGCACTAATGTCACATTTTTACATATTCTTTTTCTTATTTATGAAATTAAATAAAATATTTTCATTTATTTATCAATTTGTGTAGGTATGTTGTTCGAACATTTATAAGAAGCATGGCGATAACTATTTATCTCTGAATTGATGCATATCGAGATTATTATAAAGTTTTAGTTTATTTGATTAATTTCATTGTTTGAGGA
Source organism: Lymantria dispar (assembly GCA_032191425.1). NCBI lineage: Eukaryota > Metazoa > Arthropoda > Insecta > Lepidoptera > Erebidae > Lymantria > Lymantria dispar. The sequence continues at coordinate 18,308,222 of CM063457.1, read as the reverse complement.
AAAATAAGAAGAAGCAGAAAATGAATATTGCATATTAGCTTATTGTTTAAACTATGTATTGTTTTAGGGTGCAAAAGGAGATAGAGGTCTGAATGGTTCAAGTGGGCCTATTGGCCTTACAGGAAATAAAGGGGAAAAGGGAGAAGTTGGGTTTAAAGGATCTAAAGGAGATCCGGGCAATAGTGGTCCAGCTGGAGTCATGGTAACGATTACTTTTACATAGATTTCATCTTCATTTTAAATCATTGTATCATGTTACAACTTCACATTTACTTGGAAGCTGCAAATTGTTTCAGGGACCCATAGGCCCACCTGGATTCAATGGTACAAATGGACAAAAGGGTCAAAAAGGTGAAAGTGGTCTAAACATCGATTTGTACAAGGTAAACTAATGCCATATTTAACGATTCTCTTGTGTAGCTTTTGAATATATTCACACGCACACACACATTTAAGTGATTGCTGCCTTGCTCACTACGTCTCGAATTCTATACAAAATAAATAATATCACTATATTTAAAGTATACTTGTTATTATAAATAAAACTATTTTTATGGATTTCACTACGTTTTTATTTGAGTTTTGATTTCTCTACGTTTCGAACACTTTTTAGCGTTTATGATCATAGTTGGACTTAGTCCGTTATTTCACGTTCAATAACTGATCGTCATTACTATATTATTACATTTTTCTGTCCGCGTAAGAGCTTTTTTAAAAAGACTAGTATGGCAAATGCTAAATCATTGAAAAATATCAAAACTGATGTGTAAATAGATATATGAACAAATTTACATATCACCTATGACATTATAAATAACCATAATAATAATATAGTATTATTACTCCAGATCCACATTATTTAGATACATTCAATGTTTTTGCGTGACCTATAGACATGCAAAGATTAAAATGTTGTTTATTTATTTACATATTTATTAGTTTAAAGGTGAGAAAGGTGACATTGGCGTTAAAGGTTCTCATGGACACATAGGGAGAGCAGGCCCAATTGGGCCACCGGGTTGGGTTGGACGGAAAGGCGATCGTGGTGTACCTGGTCCTCGAGGCCCAAAAGGCGATCCAGGATCTAAAGGAGAAACAGGAGCACCAGGTGTAACTTACAAGGCTGAAAAAGGAGAAAAAGGGGATTCTTGCTATAAAGATTTTAGCAATAATGTTGGTAAGATATACATATATAAAAAATCTCTATTAATGCAAATTCATACTTACAATCATGCATCCATTCATTCGTCTGCCCATCAACGTCCACTGATCCACTGATCAACAGATGCCTTCATGAGATGATATATTCACTGCTATTTCTATATCGTCGTCCGCCAATCTACTTAGTCCATTTACCCAGCACTAAAACCTGATACGATATAAGAACTGTTCTATACTGTATCACACTCTATTTAGTATAACATACCTAGCTCTTATTTCGTATAGCCCTTATATTTTAAGTAAATTGGTTAATACAAAAGAGTTTCCAAATCTTTTGCCGGCTCAAAAGATTAGAGTATTCAAATAATGAAGCATACTCTTTATATAAAAAAAGAGTACCAAAAGAATTGTCGTTATCTTTGAATATGTCTAGTTTTATTGATAAGCTCATATGTTTTATAATATTTTATTATAAAAAATATTTTCAATTAAAATATGCTTTTAGAATAAAAGATTTTCAACAAGAACGAAGGCAAGACATATCTTGCCTAATGATTGATTAAGCAAGATATGTCTTGCCTTCTTCTTAATTGATGAAAAAATTTACACAGTAGTCGAAAAATAGTAGTTCTAAAAAACCTGCAATATATTTCATAAGAACGTCCCAAATACCTTTGGTATTTATCACGGATAAAGATGACCAATTAGCTCTTCTTCTTTTCCAGTTTTATGGAAAACAGCAATAGTTAAAACTATTCCAAAAAAATCGAATTCGACTTGTATTGGAAATCTACGTCATATTAGCCTCCTTCCCTGTTTATCGAAGATTCTGGAAAAGGTGGTTTGTATTTAGTTTAGAAAATATATATAGAAAATATTAATATTTTACTGAAATATTAATCTAGATTTCGATTAGATCATAGTACCGCAACAGCTTTAGATCTTAGATCTATATCGTTGAGAATTTATTGAAATCTAAAGAGAAAGGGTTGGAATATTTGCTTATGCTACTTAATCTTTCACGCGCAATTTATCCTATCAATATCTTCTTTTCAAGCTTTCATTTTATGGATGCATTGCTAAATTAGTGTTCGGGTTTATTAGTTATCTGAGTAATCTTATTCAATTAGTACAAGTGACGAGAAATAAAGATGGTAGTATGATGGTATGGATGGATGGGTGGATGGTAGCTTGAGCATCACCGTTAATTATTAGAGGCATCCGACTGCATCTTTAATTGGGTCTCTATTTTTAATCTTATATACTACAGAAATAGCCAATAACTGAATTAATTGTAAATTTTACTTATATGCCGATCACAAAATAGTCCCAAACTTGTAATAAATATAAACAAAGATCCGAGCAAGGTAGCAGATTAGACTAAAAATACTTTAGAACTGGATCATTCCCATTCAGAATTTATTATAATAGAATCTACTGAAATAATACGCAAAATTTAAAGTAGTAAGCCTAAATATCAAAATCAATGGACTTGCTGTCCAAGCAAACATGTAACGAAAACTCGTAATCTCATTTTTGACAGATAATTAGGTCTTGACACTATTATAACTAAAGCCGTACGCAATTGTTTCTACCGGTGCAAGTTTCTATATCAAATTAACCCCTACATTTATTTTAAAATTACAAACCAACTGTACAACATTCTTATATTGTCCAAGATGAACTATAATGACGTGGTTTATTGACCTTGCCTTCTCAATAGAACTCTCAGACTCATTCAATGCGTACAAAACGCTTGTGCTCGGTTCTCTTTTACAAGTCCTCCGTGTACCCATGTCACCCCATTTTTAAACACGGAACTAATTTTGAAATGGCAGCTCAAAAAAAGTGTTTTTCTATCGAATTTACTATTTAGTGTCATTTTATTCCAAAGATACATACGAGCACTTCTTTATGATAAAAATGTTTAGCCTACCGATTTTCATAAAGACAGAACTATATATGTAACAAATATATTAAATACCTCTAAATCATCGAGACAATACTTTTATAGTAATAAGTATTATATGCGACCAAAAGGGATTTTTTCTTTCTTTTATTTTTCTTTCAGAACAATATTAGGCTTCATAAAAAGACTGGGCTTTTTGTCTTTCATAAAAAAAAACAAAAGATTAGTTGGGGACAGAACTAGGCTCTCCTGTTAAATAGGATTAAATATATATATATATATATATGGTGAAGTAGGCGCATATTATACTTTTACTTTCTGCTTTGAGATAAAAATGTAAAACTATATAAATTACCCGTATTAACCGATTGATATAGGTTAATAGTACACAGAATTTTCGTGTGGTGACGGAGCGAAAATACAATTGACCATCCCCTTTCTTGCCTGTTGGTGTCGTGAAAGACGACTAAGGTATATAAAATGCTGATGACATCAATTCAAGAAGAAAAATTCCAAATAAAGCCCTATATCAACCTGTCTGACCAGTATAGTATAGTAGATCAATGTCCCTCCCATTGTGAAGGAGGTTTGAGCCCAGCAGTGAAAAGTATATGAGCTGAGTCGATGATGATGATGATGAGTACACGAAATCGTAAATCTAGTTATGACGTCACCAGCAGAAAAGACAGTAGCGCTCCCCTAGGAAAATAATTACATCAACTGTGATCGACAACCCCACTTAACATTGCGATTATGGCATTATATCTCCTTCATTAGGAAGGCTTATTTCCAATGGTGGACGTCGATGGGTTAATGGAAAATTAAAATTTAAAAAAATAATGTATTTACAATTTATTTCAGTGGATTTAAATGACGAGAATACATTTTATTCTACCAACACATTGGTCTACGTATCTACTAAAGGTTTATTAAAGGTAAAATTATTAATAAAGCATATTAATTAATTTCAAGATCACGTCGTTAATTATTTTTGTTTTAAATTAATTAAATAAATAATAATATCACTTCATTTATCATAAATGAAGAAAAATGAGCCTTCGCCAACTGCAAGGTAAATTGCATTAACCATTCAATTGTACCCAGCAGTATTACAAGCACAGCTCACTTGTAGCTGATCATGAAAATTAGAAAAAGTTGAAAGTCATAGTCAAATAATTTAATCAAATAGCGTAATTAATTTATTAATATTTAAACCAATGCTTACGAAATGTTATGTGCTAAAAATTAACATGCTATATATCCGGCCGCTTACGTCGATCGCATTGCTTCAAGTACCTAGTTGTTTGGGATGTAATTGATACAAAGCATTGCTTCTCTTCTATGAGCACCAATAAATTTCCATACAGTCTATATCATACAATAATGCATGATAACTCTTTTTAAGATAACACCCGCAGTCAAGAATAATTCCTTGTGTCACAGGGAAAATAGCAAACACAAAACTATCGAAAACAAATTACTCTCTGACTCATTTGAATCCACAATAATTTGTGGGTCATATAAAGAATCATCCTGAAGAATGAACCTAGGTAACTCGATTCGAGAGATCGGTACTTAAATCATCCCATAAGTTGCGAAGTCGATTGGAGTAGATAAGAAAATTACCTAGTATTTACTCACTCTAACAACAATAAGAACTTCATGTAAAAATAAAATTAATTAAATGATATTTAAAATAAATAAACGAGTGGATAAGAATTTATTTTTTCATTTATACGAATAATAACTTCCTCAGTTTTCTAGTTTATTATATAGATTGCTATATTTGAGTTCTATCAATTATATATTCGTTGCCCATATGACATCGAAGTTTCAATACCGACTATCTATAGCGAGGATACGGCGTCATTCCGCAGTAATTATTTTCGCTACAAATAATTGTTCTGCACTTGCGTGTTACGTATTTCTCGGTGCTATTTATAAAGATTTCTGCGGTTTCGCGGTACTAAGATTTATTACTTAGTACTTCATTACTGCTTCTTTAAAATAATAAAAAAAAAAGAAACAATCAACAATATCTTAAACGCATACGTTTTACAATATGGACATTTTTAATTTTCCCTATCCAAAGAATGTCTTATTGTTTATCAAGGAATCTAGTGAAGAAGTAAAATGATTTGTTAAAGTCAATGCTGCCTACCAAATAGAATTTGCTTCTACAAAACTCTATTTTTGTTTGTGTATGGGTCAGATGATTATCCTTTTGAAGTAGGACTACAATGAGCACCATCAAATGAGAGTAATTTGTGTTGATGAAGTAGGACTACAATGAACACCAGATGATAAGCTCACAAGAAAGGAGGACCTTTCTTGTGAGTGAACGTATTTATGATTTTTGCAAAAAAAAACCCGACTACAAAACGCAATGCAGAGTAAATGAAAAGATCGTTAATGTAGATGGTCTACATGGTAAATGAAATTTTAGATTTTTGTTGCTTTTTCAAAAACCGCTTGTCCAATTTCGACAAAATTTTCATGGGACCATTTGGGAAGTATACTCTTGCCAATAAAAAAAGATTTTCCAATCAGTTGGCAAGCGAAGCAGTTATACGTGAACAAACATAAAAAAAATACAAACATCCCAATTGAGAACCTCCTCCTTTTTTAGAAGTCGGTTAAAGATATATAGTAAGTCAATTTTCCTCCCGCTTTGGCGAAGGCTCTAAATCAGCAGTGTGATATATATATGGGTTGAGATGATGGTAGAAAAGCACAAACTAGTTTTTCTCCTATTAGTAAGTGTTGCTGTCGCTTACGAACCTTAGAAATTCGACGGCTTTCTCAAGTCCCATTCATGGACACCGCTCTATTAATTTATAAATTTCATGTTTAATATTTGTTTTCAGGAAACCAGACCAATACCCATAGGAACAATGGTATTTGTCATTGAAGATAATATGTTGTTGATCAAAAACAGCCGCCATGAGTGGAATCGTATTATGGTAATCTTGTTTGTCCCTTCTAAATAGATCTTATTTTTCAGTCTATTCGCGGTTATTCAATCATTATACAAAGTATTCTTTATATTGTGATAGACTTAAAATATAATAGATATCCAACTTTTAACTGAAATATATGTGTTCACTATAAAATCATTCACTTTATTACCTACCAAATAATACTATATAGTTTGTAGTAGTTTTTCCGTATGGTGACGGAGTAAGAATACATTTCACCACTCCCTATCTTACCCGTGGGTGTTTTAAAAGATGACTAAGAGTTATTATACGCATATAACATCTATGGAAGAAAAAGAAAACTCGAAATAAAACCTTCCCTTATAAACTCATTTGCAAAAAAAACGGGCGGTTTTGATTTTCATTCATATTTAAAAAGATACAATACCAAAAAGGTTTCAATCGTTTGTACACGTTACTGGCCGGTTTTAAAAATGCTGTGGTATTTAAAAAAGTACGTTCTAAATTCAATTTTTCATTTGATGTTCATTTTTACAGAAAACCCCTTTTTATCCTACATTTTTGGCGCGAAGTTCCAGAAGTTAACATCGACTTTCATAACTTTTATTCAATTTTTATCGATTAATTTCATATCCTTGACTGTCAAAGCTTTATTTAATGCTGTTTGGCTGTATCAAAAATGGTAGATAAAGTGGTAAAAGCTACCAAAATTATCGCGCTGCTTGAAGAGGGTTGCAGCCAATGTTTCGTGGCTAGGAGGCTAAATGTTAGTCGCTCGACAGTCCAAAGGACCTGGCAGCGATATCAGGAGACTGGTTCCGTCGAGAGAAGGCCTGGTTCTGGAAGAAAACCATGTACCCAACCACGGGATGATCGTTTTCTTGTGAGTCGCGCATTGAGAAATCGCAAATCTTCGTATGTGGATCTTAAGAACAACCTCCAAGAAGTAAGAAATGTGCATATTAGTCTATGGACGGTCAGGAGGAGGCTTCTCGCTGCCAATATACGCAGTCACCGCCCGGCCCGCGGCCCCAAATTACTCCGTGAGCACAGAGTTCATAGGCTTAGGTTCGCTAGAAATTGTGAATCATGGACTCAAGACGATTGGAATAGGGTTTTGTTCTCTGATGAAGCCAGGATATCTCTGTTCGGTGAAGATCGACGTCGGCGAGTGCTAAGAAGACAAGGAGAACGCTTTGCAGAGGCATGTTTCGAAGAAATCACACCTTATGGTGGGGGCTCTGTTATGTTTTGGGCAGGAATAAATTCAATGGATCGTACAGAGTTAGTCTTCATTGAAAACGGCTCACTGACTGGGCATCGATACATAACGGAAGTTCTAATTTCTCATGCACAACCCGCATTGGCCGCTCTAGGTGAAGACTCGATTTTTATGGACGACAATGCTCGCGCCCACCGATCCCGCGATGTTAATGCGTATGTGCAAGAGGTCGGCATTCGTCGTTTGGATTGGCCAGCTCGAAGTCCCGACCTCAATCCCATAGAGCATGTCTGGGACGTTCTGAAACGGCGTGTGAGATCAGTACACCCGGCTCCGCAGACCATCAGAGAGCTGAAGAATGTGATTACTGCGGAGTGGGAACGTATTCCGCAAGCAAGTATCCGGGATATACTCGCTAGCATGCCCAGACGAATTCAAGCTGTGATTTTAGCTAGAGGGGGTCACACTCGATACTAAACATTTATCTGCTTTTACTTTATTAAAGAAAAACAAACAAAAAAACTTTTTTATTTTTACTTCATGAGCATATGCACTACTAGCGAATATACACTACTAGCGAGGTTTAGCATTATTTCCCATAAATTGTATCTAAATTTTATGAAATACTGATGAAAACGATTATTTTCTTATTAATTTAGCAAATTGTGTGGATAAAACTACCTATAATTATCAAACAAAGAAATATTAACATTTGAAATGGTTCATTGCTTAGGTGCCCGTTTTTTTTGCAAATAAGTTTATTATAACCCCTTATCGTGTTTTACGACACCCACGGGCAAGATGTACGGTGAATTGTATTCTTACTCCGTCACCACACGAATAAACCCTATAGGTATACATTTATATGAAACAAAAATATTTTATTTAATTAACTGGATGATTTTACTAGTATTATAAATGTAATAGATATAGATGTGTGAAACTTTTCATGTGCTGACGGAGTAAGAATACAATTCACCACTCCCTATCTTGCCCATGGATGTCGTAAAAGACGAATAGGGGATATAGTATGCACGTGGTATCTGTGCAAGAGAAGGATAACTCGAAATGAAACCCTATACCAACATGTCTGACCAACATGTTCTAGTAGGTCAAATTCCCTCCACTTGTGAAGGAGGCCCGAGCCCAACAGTGGGACGTATGTGGGCTGCAATGATGATAGTGATGAGATATGGATGTGTTTTGTTTCTCAATCAAGCGCGAACGGCTAAACAGATTTTGATGTTTTTATGCATAAAAATATATTATGAACTAGATTAGCAAATTAGTTAATTTTATGTCCAAATAAAAAACGGTTCCATGGCATAGTAGTTAACCTTAGCTAACCTTTCTATATCAAGTGTCACAGAGTCGTTCTCACGCGGAACAATACTTTCTGCAATCTACAAACTATTGAACTGAGTCCGAATATAATTATTGTCTCTTAATTATATGTTTGTAGTCTCCGACAGTATAAGGCTTACTGCTGGCAACGTAAGCTCTACAATATGAAAATAAAATAAATGTAAATTTATTGATAACAAGTCATTGTTCATGGTCAGCCGGATAGGTTATTACGATTTTTCTAAATTGATTGTCAATAGAAAACACAAACAGTAGAAGTGTGCAGTGCATACTTTGTATATAAGCTAAAACAATATAGAATAACCTGCGAAAAACATAAAAATAATAAAAAAAATACGTTCTTTCTCAGGAATTATCAATTAATTATTATTTAACGATTATACCGGCACGCATGAAGCACTTAATCGAGTAATCATATGCTGTTACATCATTTTGGAAACGAGCTGATACTCTTACATTTCTGGGTCAATATTAACATAGCTAAGAACCACCACCAGGAAACTAGCTTTTAAATGAAAAAAAAAATCGCATCAAAATCGGTCCATCCGTTTGAGAGCTACAAAGCCACAGACAGACACACATACAGATAGACAGACATTGACGTCAAATTTATAACAGCCCTCTTTTTCGTCGAGGGTTAAAAATATATGTGGCGAAACATACATGCGTTTCGACTTCTGCTTATTTTTTTTACGGAGATAAGACTGAGGGACTATAACACATATTATTTACAGATGTTACAAATGGATTTAACATCACCACCGATTGTTAGTTTCAACCCACCGCCTCCACTACACCATACTCAACAAACAGAAGTAAGCTAGAATTAATAAAATTACTGATCTAGATATATTTTTTTATAGAAAATTGTAGCAAACGAGCAAACAGTACATCTGATGGTAAGTGTTGCTGCCACTCATGCGTCTTTGCAAGGCCGCTGCCTATTACGAAGAAAGTGAAAGGAGCGTGAATGCGTGCAATAAGGTTCGGTGATACTTAAAGCATCACTAAAATCTACCACTCGCAAACACCTTCAGAAAGTTGGGCTGCTGGCTCTCTCGCTTACCGAACGAAGCGCGGTAACATGTTGCTACTACTCGAACGTCGATTTTTTCGAGTCGAGTGTGGTACTACCCCGTGCGGACCGGCCCGCGGCTGTAGACAGAAAACTGTCAACAGTGTGGTCCTACCACTATGATTTTCCATGTAATCTGCTAATTCTACTAATAATATTATAAACTAGCAATCCGCCCTCGCTTCGCTTCGGTTATAGGTTATAGTCGTTTTACCCGCGTAGTTCCCGTTCCCGTGGGAATACCGGGATAAAATATAACCTAGTTTACGCCCTGATATTATAGCTTTCCATTGGTGAAAGAATTTTTGAAATCGGTCCAACCATTTTGAAGATTACCCGGAACAAACAGACAGACAGACAGACAAAAATTTTTTAATTGCTATTTTAGGCATAGGTGTCGTGCAAATAACCGTGTGAGCATGAAAAAAGCCTATTATTTTGAAATTACAAACAGACACTCCAATTTTATTTATTGGTATAGATGTAAACGTTTGTTAATGTTTATAAATGATTGTTCGAGGTTCATAAAAAAAAACGAAATTATAACTCTTATTTAAACTATACGTTATGTAGCCTATAATATAATATAATTAGCTTTTAATTAAAGAATACGTAATGTAGCCTATAATATGTTATGCCTTTGAACGTAAATAGTTGTGCGGATGTAATTATTTACTTGTAAGAAAAATCAGCAAAATTCTTATAACAATAATCAAATGCAATCATGATTTTTGTTGTTGATAGTTGTAAAGAGAAAGAAAAGCTTAAAAAAATATTAAAGCGCCTACAAATTAGTTCATCTACTTCAGCCGCTATTGAATTCGTATAACGTGAATGAATAGTTTATTATACCATGCTAGTTAATAAAGCTGGCACAAATTTTATGAAGAGAAAATCTCGAAAAACTAATATTTTATTTTACTTTCAGTTGCCTAACATTTTGGTATCAACTTCAACGGCAACTCCTCGCTATACAGAATTGCCAACAGATGATAGAAAAAGAAATGTAAGTATTCTGTGAGGGATTTTGGCACTTAAGTTCGATTGCCAAAATAAAATATGAAATGTCTTGTTATGAAATAAAATTATTTGCATATCAATTTAATATTATACATATCAGCCCTTTAACTTATTGGCAAACTATTGGACATAGGACCTGAGGGAGAAATATATCATTTTTGAGCACTTTATGTGGTTAATGTATTTTGCTCAAACCATATACGTCGTATATACACAATACACATACGTCGTTGCACTATTTATATAGGCTGCCCAAATCCTTCAGTACGACTGAATAGATTTTGATGAATTTTGATGAATAGATTATAATTTGAAATAGCAAATTGGTTACCCTTTACGCCCTAAAAAGACGGCTCCGCAGTATAGATGGCATAGTAGTTAACATCCAGATTTGTTGTGTTAAATGTCACGGGGTTGTTCTCGCGCACGATAAAAGTTTATGCAATCTACAAACTAGTGTACCGAGTCCAAGCGTAATTTGTTTTTCTTAATTATATATTTTTAAAGTCTTTCGCAATATAAAGGCGGTCAAGACAACCACTACAATCGATCCATCAACTTGAAACATTCACCGCTGGACATAGGCCTCACTATAAGAACGTCATACATAACGATCCTGTGCCATTTGCATCCAACAGTTTCTTGCCATTTTCAGAACGCCGTCCACCTCGTAGGAGGTCGTCAAATACTACAATATTAAAATAGAATAAAATAGTATATTTATGTAATATTTTTCTGTCAGTCAGTAAGGTTATGAGTCAGTATTAATAGTTTTTCTAAATTGATTGTCAAAATTAAGCACAATATGTGGAAATGCACAGTGCACATGTTTCGAAGATACCTTTTATCTTCGAAACAGAAAAATTGTGGCTGTAAAATGTAATTATTATTTATAGATGCTACAGACGGATTTAACATCGCCACCGATTGTTAGTACCAACCCACCGCCTCCACCACACCGTACTCAACAAACTGAAGTAAGCTAGATTTACTACAATTACGAATCTAGACATATTTTACATCCTGCTAACTGTAAATATTTATTAGTATGAATGCTTGCTCCAGCTTCACAAAATAAAATAATAACAATTTATAGCTCTTATTTAAGCTATACGCAATGTGGCCTGTAATATATATTAAATAATTAACTCTTATTGAACAACAATAATGTATATTAATACATACATACATAATGTAGTTTATAACATTACGGCTACGATTGTAAAAAGTTGTACAGATATTTTGTAAACTTGCAAAACTGTATTATGCTCATTTAATTTGCAAGTAAATAAACAGCATTCTCATAACAATAATCATATACAATCATCGTTTCTATTGTTGATAATTTTTAAAAATAACAAGAAAAAGTTTTCAATATATGAAATTGATCAAAACGCCAACAAATTAGTTCTTCTACTTCGCACCCGCATGCACAGTGTTTACTGGCATAAAGTTAGTGATGAGAAAACTCGAAAAACTAATAATTTCCTTAATTTCAGTTACCTAATATCTTAACATCAACTTCAACGACAAGTCCTCGTTATACAGGCTTCCCAGCAAATGACAGAGGAAGAAATGTAAGTATTTTGAAAGGAGTTTTAGTGCATAAGTTCTATTGCTATGAATATAGAAGTAAATTGAAAATTTAAAAAAAAAGTATTACGTTCCATTCAACAGGTATTATCAATTAATTGTCATTTAACGATTACACTGCCACGAGTGAGCACTTGGGTATACGTCATTACATGATTTTTGAAAAGAGCTGATACTCTTACACTGCTGGACCGATATTAACCGAACATAATTAAGAACCACCGCAAGAAAACTGGCTTTGAAATGAAAAAAACTGCATCAAAATTGGGTCATGCGTTTGAGAGCTACGATGACACAGACAGACATCCCTCTTTTTGCGTTGGGGGTTAAAATAAAAAAAAATCACAAAACATTTCTCTTGTTAGGAAATAAAATTATTTGCGTATGAATTTTATATTACACATATGTATATCCCATGCCCATAAACCTCCAATATTGGTCATAGTTCTCGAGGGAGAAAATTTCCATACTTGGACCCTTTATGTAATTATCTTCTTCTTCAGGTATATACGTCATTCCACTCTTGTATATGAGCTTCTCCTATAGGAGGGAAATTGACCTATCATGTCAGTTCGACAGGTTTTTCTTTTATGGATGGGCTATGGTAAGCGCACACGCGGTCTATTCCGTCCGGGACGACGAAAGGATGGCGCGCAGGCCCAAAACCCACCCGTTTCCACGTCGCCTTCGTCGTTGGGCCGACCACCAGTGCCGAGTTCCTTGTCCTCAGTGGTCGGCCCGACGGACCTCAGTGGTCAGCCCGACAGATCGACGGGTTAGCCTACAGTTTCATTTGGAGTTTTCTCGAGTTTTTTCCAATGATGTTATTTGCTTATATCTCTTAGATGTTTTCTTCGACATATGCAATAGAAGGGTAAGGGAATGGTATTTTTTCAAAAGCATTAGGCAATCAATACACATAATTAATATCTTTCAAAATAATATAAGAAAGAACTTTAAATGAAGTCTTTAATTTTTTTTTAGATTCGATTAATTGCTCTCAACGATCCATATGCAGGCACAGGAAAAAATAAGATTAAAGAAGATGCCGATGACCAGTGTCACAAACAAAGTGGAAGGCTCTATCGAAAAGGGAAGTTCGTAGCATTTAGAGCGACTAAGTAATACTTTTTCTTTTTCTTTATAATTAATAGAGCATGTATCATCAGCTACTAGTGACAAGCTGTAGATATTGTTCATGAACAATTCTAAAAGTTCAATCCATCATCATCATCATCATCTTAGCGCATACCATTGCCATTTTTTTCCCATTGCTACTCTCGAACATCCACTACCATAGAAGGAAAATTGAAAATCCTACTATACCACGCTGGTCAGATGAGTTGGTATAGGATTTTGTTTAAAGTTTTTCTTTTTTCGCATCAGTATTATCTACATATGATATCACTTAGTCGTCTTTTAGGACACCCACGGGCAAGATAGGCTTGTGATTTATATTCTTATTACGACAGTATACAAAAAAGGTACAGTTCAACCACTATTTTTAACCGACTTCAAAAAAAGAGGAGGTTCCTTAATTCGACCGTATATCCTTTTTTTGTATTTGTTTGCGGATAACTTCGTCATTTATGAACCGATTTTGATGATTCTTTTTTTATTGTAAAGGGTCCTAAATGATCCCATGAAAATTTTACCCAAATCGTACAAACGATTTTTGAAAAATCAACAAAAATCTAACTATTTGTCTACATTGTCTACATTATTGAAGGCGGTTTCTTTTTTTTTGCAATAATGAATTTACAAATAATGTAAATATTGCCTGGTACAGTGGAGATGTGTTTAAAAATGGTTACTCCACCGAAATTTCCTGAAATGTTTCTTGGTTGACTAAAGCAAAAAAAAGACATAAACATTTAGATCCAGCTGTACTTAAGTGAGAATAATATAGGAAGAATGTTTGGTTATTGAGAAAACTAATCATATAGATTTCACTGTTAGGCCTTTTGTAAGAGAATCTCTTTAATATATGAGTAGAAGTTGCTACTAAATAAGGACGTAGCCATATGGATGAAATGGTGCCTAGTTCATCCATCTATCCCCAGTCCATCGACGTTGATATAGGCCTCCTCATAAGGGGCAATATTCCTTAATCACTGTGCATGACAGGTGAGTTGGCAGTTGATACTATGAATTTGCTACTCTTGCTTCCTACTACCCACTTTTTTTTTTTTTTTTTTTTATTGAAAACAGTGGCAAACGAGCAAACAGTACACCTGATGGTAAGTGTTGCTGCCGCTCATGGACCTTTACAAGGCCGTTGCCTACCGCGAAGAAAGCGAAGGGAGTGTGAATGTGTGCATTGAGGCTCGGTGATACCAAGGGCACCACCAAAACCCTCCACACGCAATCACCCTCAGAAATGTAGGCTGCCGGCTCTCTCGCTCACTGAACGAAGCGCAGTAACAAATTGCTACTACTCAGACGTCGATTTTCTGCGACAGCATGGTACTGCCCCGGACGGACCGGCCCGCGGCTGTAGACAGATAACTGTCGACAGTGTGGTCCTACCACTCCTAAAATTCACTTCTCTTATGCTCCCTCAGACGGTTTTTTCAAACACCCACGAGAAAGTAAAGAATGGCGACATACAATATTCTTAATTCATCACCATAAAATATACATGGCCATAACCATCCTCTTCCTATTCCTTCTCAATCCATATACTTTCTCGTTATCCTCGAGCCTCTTTCACAGTACAGGGGCAATTAACCTGACTACCCCATGTTGTCATAGGGCAAACATAGGTGTCCATAATACAAACATCATATGCATTATAACATCATAGCGAAAGTGATTTGTATCAAAATGTATTAAAACTATGGTTGTAATTTGTTTTTTTAATTATGTGTTTATAAATTATTGCATATAAATAAATCAGCGATTTATTCAGTTCTTCAATATAGATAAAAAATGTAGATATTAAATAGATATTCTAATCTTCTTCGCAGGCAACAATACCTCAAAGGCTTAGTTTCAAAAGAAGATTGGAGCTTACCGGTTGTTAATGTCTTTGAAAAACCGTTGTTTGATTCCTGGGAAAGCATATTCAACGGATCTGGTGGAGTAATTGATACATATTATAATAGAGGAAATATCTATACATTCAAAGGTTACAATGTTTTTATTGACGATAAATGGTAAGTAACATAACCTGATAAAAAGGAACAGAGTATTAATTTGTTATTGGTCAATTTTATGAATCCAAACTTTTATTTGTTTTAATGACAGAATATAAATTAGTATGTTTTTCTGTGTGATGAAGGTAGAAGTGCTGGAGCTCAGAGCACTAGATAAGACCAAACCTTTTTATTTCATGGACCCCACATCAGTCCACACGCTAATATCGGGACCATCGTGAATTTGGTTTCCATCTAGGTATACGCGCCATTATAAAGTAGTTGGGTATGGTCTTCCACGGAGTTTGATGATTATGGATGCATTTTTGCCAACTTAAACCACGACTTGTTATGGCGGCGCGGCGACGTCTGCCTTATTTATGCCGAATGTAAGCGGACGACGATTATATGCGAGAACACTTTGGTAGATGGCTATCTACAGCGCAGCTATCTAAGCACAGTCTCTGACCATCCGCCTTAATACTCTCTTACGGCCATCACAGAGGGGCGTACGTGGATCGCAAAATGGTGACGGAGGCAGTATGGCTATTGTTCAGAATTTCCCCGTAGAACTTAGAGGTAGACATGTTGCCGTATTTTAATAGTGGATGTCGGTGACGCTGGCAGGAGACGATAAATATCTGGCCTAACAAGCGGACTGTCTGGCGTGACAAGTAGCTTCAGTTAGATGTTTCAACCGTCAATCCTTGAATTTCAAGATTATCTGCACCATGTGGCATTTTATGGAATAAGCCTTGAATGAAACGACAAAAGGCTGAAGATGATGATGATAATAAAATTCTATTTTAATCAGTTAAGCATGGTCCTTTCTTTTATATGTATTTTTAGGAAAGAAAGAAAAATTTGGCACGGTGCTACAAATACTGGCAAATATAACGAAAACTGTAATGATTGGTCTAGTAATTCACCATTTGACTACGGAACAGGATCTTCAATTGGAAGCCACTTATTATTAGGACAAGAAAAGTAAGTAGCCTTCATACTATTAAATATTAAAATAATTGATTTTCAATATAGAATATTATTTAAAATGTAATAATTACTATACTCTAAGCAATAGATATTGAAATGAAGAGAAGAAAGGATCACAGGTAAACTAAGGGGCTTGCTCTTTCCAGTTTCCCTTTATTTTACTTTTTGTCCATATTTTAACACGCTTTTATTAGTTTCACCTGTATGTATGTATGTATCTATGTATGTAATAGACTCTTTGAACGTCATTTTGCCCAACTATGAACGAACAGATTTTATTTAAACTTTGCACACTCGTCAAACGCCCATGACAATGCAATAATTCGATCAAAATAGGCGAATATCCTGATTAGATTCGCCAGGATTTAGAAATTTCTAATCGTATCCTTTGCATAAGTACAAAAGAGACAGAGCTAGTGTACGAATTATGCATGCGTGAAATTCGAAACTTCTATAATTCGAGCTGTCAGCTTTTAAGCGTGTTTTTTAGTTTATTAAACTATAATTTTCTATTATTTAATATCAATATTGAACTTTGTTGGCAATAGCTGTCTATATTTTGACACTTAAAAGTATATACGAAACTATCTATCACTTACGGTGTTCATTTAGCATTTAAAAATTTAATAATACATTTATTTATACCAAAAATAGAAATGAACACTAAATGAATAGGGTACTACGCCACCAATAGGTTACTAACCAGTGTGGTTAGTAGATCAAAATCCTTCCTATTTTAAAGGACGCTCAAGCACTGTAGTAGGATGTGTATGAGCTGAGATGACAAGGCACAAGGGAAATATTAATATTGAATGCTAGCAACCCGCCCTCGCATCCCTGCGGTTTCAGTCGCCTTACCCGCATAGTTCCCGTTCCCATGGTAATACCGGGATAAAATATAGTCTAAGTTATTCCTTATATGTCCATATATATATCGATCGGATTTTGATAATATTTTACTGACAGCTACCTGTAATCGGTTCAGCCGTTTTGAAGATTACCTCAAACAAACAGACAGACAATAAAATTAACTGTATTTTAGGCATAGGTGTCGTTCAAATAACCGTGTGAACATGAAAAAAGCCCAGTATTTTAACATTACAAACAAACACTTCAATTTTATTTATTTGTATAAAAGAAGATAAAAACAACTACTTGTTACAGGATATCCTGTGATAAAGAATTAATAGTATTATGTGTGGAAGTTAAAAATGTGAATTTCAATACAAACAATGAGAACAGTATTGTGAATAATAAAAGAAGTAAAAACAATAAAAATTATATGTAAGTATATTTCAGGAATTTTAAAACATTTAAATCTAAAAGATATAAACAACCTATTTTGATATAATCTATTGTATTTGGAAATAGAATTTATGTGAATACGCATACGTACTACTACACTACCCGTAGCTTCTTCATGTATGTTGTGAAAACTTACTGGGAAATCATTTGATTAAGTGGCATATCAAAGTGCTATCATGAAAAATTCATAACTGCAACTAGGATCGCAAATCTGCCTGCTAAGCGATTATTATCTCCCTTATTTTTTTTTTTTTTGTGGGTGGGTCGCGGTCGGCGTGCCTCCGCACCACTCCGTCCGGGGCGACAGAGGGGCTTAAGCACGCAACTCCCGCGACCCACCCAAAAACCACGCCGCCTTCGTCGTTGGGCCGACCACTGGAGCAGCGTTAACTTGTCGTCAGTGGTCGCCCCGACGGAATACCCCTAATTGGGGTACCCTCCATTCGACCGACGTCCCCCCCTCGGGGAGGACGTCGGTCTTTCCTCACGCGGTCGGTTATTATCTCCCTAGACGAGATCTACTTATGTATATCTAATAGTGAACGTCGTTACATCAGTGTATGGTACAATCTACATACGTTTATTCTTTATTGTGTAATAATATTATTGTACGATAAACTAGGATTTGTAACAAAATGTCATCATCTCTTTTTGCCCGTGAAACATTTAAGTCGATTAAGGAAATAGATATGTGATTTAAAGCTAGTCACAATTACGTTGACCAAAGCTTTTACCTGCAGACTACGGAGCTGAATAAGATGCCGGCAGTACTATTGAAACCCAAAAAAAATACCCTTTTCTCCTCCGCAAATGTCGTAAGAAAAGACTACAGGTCAAAAGTACTGATATACCACAATAAAAGAGGGAAATCTCGAAAAAAAATTGTATCCCTATTCGTTTATTAATTTTGATAACCACGTCCCCTATTTAGTGGCTTTTAAATTCGATTCAGTATATTATATCTCTTAAAATTTGCGAAACTAAGACCTTAAATAACAATACTTGCGTCATTTAGAGGGAAATCTTTTCTGAACAGGCGCTAAGCAATCCTTATCCAAAATCGGTAAAATTTGCTTAACCCATTGCTTCCCTCCGTGTCAAAAAAAATAAGAATCTGTTTATGTTTTATTATAGACATTGAAATTTTATTAAGATATTATTTGACTACACAGATGTCGTAGTGGTTAAAATAGCGACCTAGAAAGCCAGTATCGCGGGTTCGAATCCCACGCAGGACAACACTTTGTGCGTTCCACAAATTACTGTTCTGTGTTATACTGTGTTAATTTCTGACCGTTAAGTATATGTTTGCAAAATCCCTCGCAATACAAGGATTATTTCCTTGTTGTCTTTAATGATGATCTTTAAAAAAAACAAATATATGGAATTTAAATTCACGTTTTAAGTGTTGCTTAATATGAAATGTAACTTAACTCGCATTACTTTAAAATTATCATATTATAATCATGGGAACCTACCCCAATCTGCAGACCAGATGAAGCATGGTAGGTTTCGATTTAGTCAATTTGGTTATTGATGATACTTCTTCCCATAAAAAGATATGTTTTTAATAATAATATTTTTAATATAATATTTTTTTTTTTCAGTTCCAGAAGATCAAAATTACGTCACTATCATAGTCGACACAAATATTTTAATTGAACATCTATTAAGGTATTGACATTATTAGTAAGTCTAAATATAACGATTTGAATGTACGCTGTTATGTGCAAATGCTCTTTCTTATGCAAGTGTTCAGTTATTGTTTGATTATTGTAGCTATAAATACGATAGATATTGTGTGTATATTCATGTTTAATTGTGTGAGTTTTTATGTACACGTATAATTTGCCCGTATGATAATGGGTTAATAATTCACGCACATATATATCCGTGGATGTCGAAAAGGTCGGCTAAGGTATCGTTGGTCGCATGAGATAGGTCAATGGGAAGGAAGGTCTATGTCTTAGAGTCGACGTAAATATGTAATATAATAATATAATTTATATTGTAGAAATTGATATTTAATATCATTTTAATTACTGATAATATTTGAGAAATATCCTGTACACAACTAAGTGACAAATTCACCACAGTAATAAGATATCGTAAATACTGTCTTTCGTCGTATTGTGAATTGTGCTTTAGAGTTCTATAATAAATATAACAAGAATAAACTTAGATAATTGTAACAGTTCCTAATTCAAATGAAATATGAGTTATATAATAGTTATCTTAAACAGCATTATGTCCATCGATTGTATGTTTGTAAAGACTATAACACAAGAAATTTATTTGTTGAGCTCACCGATGTTTAAACATGTTTAAACAAACTTAATTTCAAAAGAATAAGATAAAAACATAGGATTATTAGATTAATTATAGTGTCACTAATGTGGCTTGATTAGACATATGATTGCAATGAAAAAAGGAATTTATATTTTTTTGTATTCTCAATCATAAGAAATTATTACTATAATCTTTATAAATATTAATAGTACGTATCTGAGCCATGTTATTTATTTTTATTATTTTCATATTAATAACGAAGTAAAACATAATAACAATATGTGAACATGATTTAGGAAATGGTTATTATTATTTTGTGTCAAATTATTTGTAAAAATATAAGATGTAGCAGATAATGTACTTAATAATGAAATAAGAATTGTCACCCATTAACTAAAGATTTAATATATTTTTTTTCTTTTACAATAAATGTGAGAACAAAAATCTATTTTCGTTGATATGAAAAGAGCTACATATTATTATGTTTAATTATAATTACGTACTATATAATTTTTCAACTGACAAAGATTAATTAAAAAAGAAATGTTAAACTGTTGTTTTTTTTTTTTATTTACGTTCCTCTGTGACACGGAGGACATATGAATCCCCTTAATATTCCACATTTTATGTTATAAGTAATAGGTTCTCTTTGGCCCTCCTAATTTCATGAGAAAATGTACATTGGAGCAAATCACTGATCGGTTCCACTGAAGTTCATTATACTAAGTTATTATACATGCTACTACTCACATGTTGATTTCCAAGGCTTCTGCTTTCCCTATAGCATGCCTAATGGCCGAATACAATCCAATCTAGATCAAAACCCACCGAAAAAATATCTTAAGATTATAGCGGATGGTAGTATTCCGTGTGGTGACGGAGTAAGAATACAATTCACCACTCCCTATTTTGCCCGTGGATGTCGTAAAAGACGACTATGGGATATAATATGCACGTAACATCTATGCAAGAGAAGGAAAACTCGAAATGAAAACCTATACCAACATGTCTGACCAGCATGATATAGTAGGTCAAATTTCCTTCCATTGTGGAGGAGACCTAAGCCCAACCGTGGGACGTATGTGGGCTGCAATGATAGCGGGTAAGATCTACTCGTTATTTCTTTTTTGGTTAGCAATGATTTAAAACAATTGTTGATTGCTATAATTATAGTGTAGTTAACTTCACTAACAAGAGGTTTGACTTGAAATTATTTTAATTCTGTCAAACCTCAACACTTGGTTAATTTTCACAGTCAATTTTAACAGTCACGACATATTTTGCTAATTAAAATGTATTTTTTATGTGATGCAAGAATATATTTTCAACACCCGATACCAAAAGAGAGGTGTTATAATGTTAACTTGTCTGTGTATCTGTATTCTGTGGCATCGTAGCTCTGAAACAAATAGATCGATTATGATGCAGCTTTATTATTTAAAAGCTGATGTAATCGATATACTTTTTAGTAACAATATATAAATAACTCTGTTCAGGCGTTTTAAGGCCATCTAGACTTTGTTTTAGCTGCCGTAGGGATCTTAAACGCATAATGGATATTTACTTTACTTTCAAACATGAGTAACCTAACATTTCAAATATCTAAATATGAGTACCAATACGAACCACTTAGTTACTCTGATAATGGGCCTCAAAGGAAGGAGACGAATCCTGCATTACTTATTAGTAAACCCAGGCAGATTAGAATCGTCTCAATTACTCCCCTTTAGCACTACTGATGACGGAGACTTGGCTCTTAGTTTTTAGAAATTTTTTCGTCCGTGTCACTCAATGTTTTAAATTTTATTTGTGCGCGGGCAGAAGCTATTATATGTATAATTATGGCCTTTTTTTTTGTGGGTGGGTCGCGGTCGGCGCGCCTCCGCACCACTCCGTCCGGGGCGACAGAGGGGCTTAAGCACGCAACTCCCGCGACCCACCCAAAAACCACGTCGCCTTCGTCGTTGGGCCGACCACTGGAGCAGCGTTAACTTGTCGTCAGTGGTTATAATTATGGCCTAAGTGTAAATCATCTATATCTCTGGCGAAGCCATATGAATTTAATCTCTTGCTAAAATTAGGTTTCCAATTTCGTTCCCCATTTTCATACTTATGCCAATGCATTTCTCCAGAAGTGCCACAGAGCTCATTTGCAATAATAGCGGTGGAAATGAGCGCCATAATGTGACTTGGCTGGAGTAATCTTCAGTGCATTCACCACAAGATTGCAATAGACTTTGTATTTGTGAGCTTCGTATTTTAAAATATGCTATCTATTCGTTGTAAAAGTGCTCATCCTAAAATGTAGAGAACTAATTATACACTTTTTCGGCAACTGCAGTCTTTCATACTGCAGTTTTTCTCTTTTCTCTTTCGCTCTCTCTTTCTCTGTTTTGTAGCATATAATAGATATTTTCTAATAATAGACGTACTGACAACGCCATTTTTTCTTATTAATGTTAAAATAATAAAATGTTATACTTATCTACCTATACATTATAATATGCATATAACATCTATGCAAGAGAAGAAAAACTCGAAATAAAACTCTATACCAACCTATCTGACCAGCGTGGTATAGTAAGGTCCATTTCCGTCGTATTGTGGAGGAGGCTCGAGCCGAACCGTGGGTCGTTTATGAGCTAAAATGAGGATGATACTTATCTATTGTACATTTATATATTTTCCGTGTTAGTTCTATTCGGATTCTCTATCAAATAAAAAAAAACGATATTGTGGTTTTATGTACACTCTCAATAGAAAAGTTTTGGACTATACTTGGTAGTAATAAGGCTCTTTTCTCTTATTACATCGAATTAAGAATTAGTTGGCAAAATAGCCATAATTTTGTTACTTCTTCGAGAAAAAAATCACTAATATAGCAACTCGATTTGCAATCACGTAAACACCACATATATAGTGATCGAACTCCAGCAGTAACGCCTATAATATGGCTTTAGATTTGGCAGTACTCCAACTACCAATCTCCTTCGCGCGGTATCTCCACTTCTGTAATATTGCCTTAGAAAGCATAAAGTTACAGTGTGTTCTCATAGCATTACAATGTGTATTAAGCTTTGTTTGGGCACTCATGCTATAACGAATACACTGTTGTTTACTTAATTTATTGATCCTTTGGCATATGTGTAAAACTAACTTTAAGCTTCCACATTCAAATACCAGTTCGATACGATATTAGAACCGCCAAGTACAAATCTTAATATATACATATAAGAGATTTCCTTCTATATATTGACTCATCACCATATGTCTGGCACCATAAGGCGCAGATTCTTGAAATTTGGTAGGAATATTCCTTTTGCCGAGTAGGGGTCAGCTCAAATTTATTTCGGATTTTACGAGGAGGTGTTGCGGGGGCGTTAACAATAATATGTCCTGACTAATCAAACGCCGAGCCAAAACTACTGAAGGTATGCAAATGAATTTTGGACCGTAGTTTCATTTTGTGACGTAGGCACCCACTAAGAAAGGTTTTTTTTTTAATTCCCCCCCTAAGGAGGTGAAACGCAGTGGCAAAGTCTATAGAAAAGAACAAAAAAAGTTTCAAATTAAGCACAAATACCCTTTCACAACCACCACCCTGACTCATCAACGGCGAATTGGAATGACTGAAGCTAGAAAGATGCAATTTGGACCGTAATTTTATTTCGTGACATAGGGACCCACTAAGAAAGGCTCTTCTGAAATATAACCCCTTTTTTTGGGGCTGGGTTATGGTCAGCTCGCTCGCCGGCCGGCTCCGTCTGGGACGACAGAGGGGCGCTTCGCGGTCCCATGATCCACCTGTGGCACGTCGCCTTCGTCCTTGGATCGACCACCGGTGCAGAGTTCCTTGTCTTCAGTGGTCGTCCGACGGAATACCCCTGGATACTCCACCCACTCCTCCATCCTCCATCCTCCTCTCGCCATCGCGCGGTCGGCCAGGTCGCAGTCTATACCTAAAATACAGATTAAAAAATTTTTGTCCGTCTGTCTGTTTGTCTGTTTGTTCCGGGTAATCTTCAAAACAGCTGGACCGATTTCAAAAATTCTTTCACCAATGAAAAGCTATAATATCAGGGAGTAAACTAGGCTATATTTTATCCCGGTATTCCCACAGGAACGGGAACTACGGGGATAACACGACAGAAATTGAAGCGAAGCGAGGGCGGGTTGCTAGTAAATAAATAAAGTTGTTGTGCAATTAGAGGATATTGTGGTTAATGTACATTTGTAAAATTTCTGCAAAACCTAAGCTTCAATACACTAAATCTCCAGTTTGCTGAAGCTTAGGTTTTGCATGGTATTTTTCCGCTTATCAGCCACAAACTATCAACGTTGGTGGCCGTCATACGGCAGCTCGCAGACCAAAAATAAATAATAGTTCAAAAAAACTAAAAATACGCTTTTAAAGAAAATACAACTAAAAAATAGAAAATATTTTTTTAAAAATTTGAATTAAGAATAGTGTATATAAGAAAAAAATATTTTTTATTGTAAAAGTAGCGTGGGGTGCATGTTGTCAATAGTTATAAATATTTTATTGACAGATATGAGTAGAAGGATTATCATTTTAATAATATCTTAAAAAGCACCCCACGCTTTTTTTACAATAAAAAAATATTTTTTTCTTATATACACTATTCTTAATTCAAATTTTTAAAAATTCATTTTCTATTTTTAGTTGTATTTTTTTTTAAAAGCGTATTTTTTTAGTTTGTTTGAACTATTATTTATTTTTCATTTTTTAGTTGAATTTTCGCCAATCCTGATTATCCTAGTAAGGATAACGGGTCAAACTGTTTAAAATATTGAATTGTCATCGGTCCTTAATAAATATGCCAAATTTCGAGTTAATCCGACGTTTTGAACAACACGTTTTGGCAACACGTATCGGATGACGTAATGATGGGCCAACGACGAGGTGAATATTCTTCAGCGTCGTTGGATGCAGGCAGCATAGGACCGTGCTTTGTGGCGAAACATGAGGGAGACCTACGTCCAACAGTGGACGGCGATAGGCTAAATGATGAATGATGATAATGAAACAAGCAGTATTGTACGTGGCATAAATATAGCCACAATAAAAAGGAAAATAGTAGACCTTAAAACCACCAATATAATCATCATCATCGCAGCCCACATACGTCCCACTGTTGGGCTCGGGCCTCCTCCACAATGGGAGAGATTGGACCTACTATACCATGCTGGTCAGACATGTTGATATAGGGTTTTGTATCGAGTTTTCCTTCTCTTGCACAGATGTTATGTGCATATTAAATCCCATAGTCGTCTTGTACGACATCCACGGGCAAGACAGGGAGTAGTGAATAGTATTCTTACTCCGTCACCACACGGAAACCAATATAATACTTAAGCTAAATAATAGGTTAAATAATTGCATTGGAAAATCTTTTTACAAACTCAAAGTTTAATTTGAAATATAAAAATAAGTGTTCAGTTATTTATAATTACCAAAAAGTTTCTAATTATTAGATTAATGAAATTTAGATCTGTTGATCCGTGCGATGATTTAATTTATACAACATTATCGTTTCGCATATTTCAACAACAATTTCAAGTACTATAAAGTTATAAACAGGGCCAGTAGTTGCTGAAATTGGCTAGATGCCAGAGGCTGCCGCCCTGCGAAAGAGACAGAAACTTACAGGCTTTTCATATTTTGTTAAAACAAAATGTAGTAATAATTTTAGAAATGTTATAACGCTTATTCATGTGGTGGAGTTGGATTCTTCCTTTCTCATGGGTACCCTATAAATTAGCTGGGGTATCTGAGCTGACAACGACACTGCAATAGAACGATAACATTACATAATGTCTATCTCAAACCTATTTGACTAACTTGATGTAGTAGGCAATTGCCCTATTATGGAGGAGAAGGCTTGAGCTCAGCAGTAGGACGTTCATATATGAGCTTAAAGAGAAAAGGATTAATTGTCATTAGCTTAATCTCTCCTCTCTCCCTTGTGAAATGTATAACATCTCACTGCGATGGGGATAATGTCATAATTTATTACGGCATCATTCCTTCATATGACGGACAAAAAACAAATGATTCCAGCCAACGGTAGCTCTGTTATCTACGGGCTCATTTTAGAGTTACTGGCCGTTGCTTGATATAGGCAGCGTAGAACAGCATTTTGTCGTAAAAAATAAGGGAAGTACGACCAGCAATGGACGACGATAAGCTGAATGAAAATAATGATTAATTTTTAGTTATTAAGATATGGGATTCCATAGAGTTCACTTAATACTACACTTTACGCTTAGCCCCGTCGTCGCCTTAGTCGTTTTGTAGCGACTACAGTGGTCGAGATGCTAACTAACCAGGAGCTTGTATAAAAATTTGGTGCTTATGAATCAATGAAATGCGCTCGTTATATACATATATATATATATATATATATATACACATATATATATATATATATATATACACATATATATATATATATATATATATATATATGTGCATCGCAGCTTCACTACCTCTGGCACCATATCTTGATAGTTTTTAAGAATCAATCGATTACGGAAACGAACGTCAAGTATTATACTTGTATGTGGTCGATACAACGTTGGCAGTGATTTTTGATGTTTGTCGTTTGACCGTTAACGTTTGAAATATTACCGAGCTTTCGTTATTGAGAACGGTCCGTTGAATACTCAGTTGGGAACGAGACTCGAAAGCGATCGGTCGTTGTTGCTGCCAGGTTGTATCAAATTCACCGCGTTTCTCAAACTCTTAATTTATCCGTCGGCATACGTAAACATTAGTTATAATAGAAAATTGTGTGAACGTTAATTATTGAATATAGTTTATAAGTGCTGTGTGGTAGCGGATTCGAATACTACCAACCCTTGCTTTGCTCGTGGGTGTCGTAAAAGACTTCTAAGAGCCCTAGGTTGACCCGGACCAACTCCATCTGGTACCATTTGGGTCAACGATTACATTTCCAAGGAGGGTTGACGTCAGGCAGGCGGCCGGTCATAAAAGTCATTGCCGAAACTTTTTGCAATATGTTAAAACAGATGACATATTGCGTCGACCCCAAGTAATTGGGATAAGAGCAAGATGATGATGAGTTTATAAGTAGCCATCCGAAGTGTTATTTTATTACATCGCGATGTGTGACCGATCTGATAATGATGCGGCACAGCGCCCAACCTCCTATTGTTCAAAACCATCTAATTTATTCAATCACTGCAAAGAAGGGTCGGGTCATCAAAACGCCTCAGTTCCTCAGTTCAGGAGTAACTCTTCAAATGTTCGAGAGCATTGGGATCCTCGGCGTTGACATATTATTGTGATATATTCACTAACTTATTGCATCCTTGGCAATACAATATTATTTAAAAAGTATTTTATTTTAGTGGATATGTTATTACCCCCAGGACATAGTTTATCATGGTGGTACTGTCATCGGGTTTGTCTATTTTTTATTTTAATACTGATTTCTTTTAAATATAATTTCATACAACAAGCTTATTATAGCTTCAGTGTGATGCTCTTCGAACCACGATAATATAATTCTCAAAAATAATATAAAAGACTGGATCAGATCCTATAAGCGGCATCCAATGACAAATTATAGTTTTGTCAATAATGTCAATTTTACGAATGAATTAGAGTCTTTGGAGCAACGGAGAAACATCGACACGTTCCATATCCTCTATCGAGTCTAACGGAGACTCTCTGAAGAGAAGTTTGACTCGTTATAAAAGTTTCTTTTATATTATCTTACCACTCGACGAGGTAGTATGATTTACCTACTATGTTATCATTCTCGACTGCACGTTTTCAACGTTCATTTTATCCATTATAGGATCTGAAAAAACCATCCTACTGCGGTGTTTCCCGAGCGTTTTATTTTATGTCACACTTCAAAAGAGGCTTAAGAAGAGCTCTTCTTCCACGGAAGGTAGACACTATTGCTGATTTAAATAGGTATCAAGCTTATAATATCACGTAATAAAAATATAATATCCAACTTCTCAAAGTAAATAGGGTGTACCACAATAAATTAACGGTTCGCTACATTTGTCGGACTATTTCTCTCAGAATGTCAGAAAAAACATCGTTTATGCCAACGGCTTGTTTTATTTGAGTAATGTTTTTATTTATTATAATCTTCTAGATTGATATATTGTTCTCTGTCCAGGATAACAATATAAACAATCGAGAATACTATGGTCGTCATGTATTCATTTACATATTATATTATTATGTTGCCCATTTAAAATATTATTATAAATCACCTAGCGCGCTGCCGTACCTCCCTGGAGCCTCCTCCATGACGTTCAAAGCCGCCGTCAGGGCGACGCAGACTTTACAGCGGCCTTGACAGCCGGGCCACCCTCCTCCATCTGGATGGCTTTGCGGCATTGCTGCCTTCGCCGCTATTCTGGCCGACTTGTGACCTGCTGCGGCACCGCTGTCTTTATCCTTTGACCACTCTGAGGCCATATCGGTTTGCTCATCCGATGGCTCTGTGGCACTGCCACCATTGTCGTGCGATGGCTTCGCGACGCTGTAGCGCCCATCCTCTTACGGCCCTGCGGCACTGCCGCCCTCGTTTTGCCACGGCCCCGCGGTGCTGCCACCTTCGTTTTGCAACGGCCTCGCGGTGCTGCTACCCTCGTTTTGCGATGGCTTTACGGCAGAGGTACTACGACTCTCAACCCTAACGCCTTCCATTCCGCTCGTGATAACCGCTCGGCGCGACAGTTAACGCGCGCTGCGGCAGGAGTTATCATAAGCCTCCTTCGCCTCTTTTTAGAAGCCTCTTAGTTCGCCAGGCTCTCGGCTTCAGTAGGAGTCGCACCTCTCCCATACGTATAGGAGCTGCTCGTGGTGTTGTGGCTGATAGTGGTGTTTGTACGCATTTCGTCCTCAGACACCAGCCCAGTGAGAAATTTCCTGGTGTGATCAGGATCCTCAGGAGTCATATGTAATGACTGTTTGTACCTCTGCCATGATGTTTAGAGTTTATTAGAGTTTAAGGTCCTGCCTTGACTACCACTCTAGCGGCTGAACGCTTTCATGTCATCACTCCTAGCAGCTATACATCCCCTCACCGAGTGGCCAAGCTTAGAATTAGGATAATTTTTATAGGGGTTTTCATCACCGCGGTTCGGAGACCCGTGACCCTGTCACAATCAGGGTTATGGGACCCCAACCTGTCAGATTTGACGGTTGCGAGCGACCGACCTGACAGGCCCTCTGGCCGTGAATCTCCCATCTCAGACGACGAAATATCAGTGTGACATATTCATGCCGTCGACCCTGGGTCAAATCCATCGTACACTTATTCTGTAATCGCACGCGGAGACCCTTCCGTGTCGCAATCTCTGCCGTCCACTGAACGTCGCCAGAGGCGCAAAAGGAATATTCTGAAAGTGAATAAAGTTTCTCGAGTGGCGACCACGTATTGAACGACGTAATATAGGACACCTCCAAACTAGGTTATTCTTCTATTAATAGAAATACGTGGTATTATTAATATCTGATGTGCTGGAGTATATATTTGTGTTAATTTTTTTTCGTATTCGGAAAACTGTAATTTTGGCAATCCGATAAACATTATAATATTCAACTTGACTCCCATTTCGACGTTTATATTTTTAGTATGATGACATTTAATAGGCGACGTCAAGCATGATTTATAAGCGAGATAGTACAAAACATTAACCTAAAATTTAAAACATAACATAACTATTCAAATGAAAATGGTTTTTAAATTTCCAACACAAATAAATTTTGCAAGTCAAAATCAACATTTTAATGGAGGGCAAAAACAGGATTTAGTAAAATCTAAGTGGGTTAAACTTTATTTGTGCGGTGACAGAGTAAGAATACGATTCACCACTTTCACATCTTGCCCGTGGATGTCGTAAAAGATGACTAAGGGATATCATATGCATTTAACAACTATTCAAGAGAAGGAAAACTCGAAATAAACCCTATACCAACACTCCTGCCCAGCGCGGTATAGTAGGTAAATTTTCCTCCCGTTGTGGAAGAGGCTCGAGCCCAACAGTAGAAGGTATATGAGCTGCGATGAGGTTAAACTTGACTACTTTCATTTGTAGATTAAAAAAAAACATTTGCTTTCGCTATTTCTTTAAATTTTTTTGATAAAAATTATAGTAACCCTTTTAAATATGTAAGTTATACCTTCCTTGTTATAAATGTATGTTAAAATTATGTCATAAATAATATAATTACAATTAAATTATACTGCGCTTATAAGTTGTTTTCTAAATTGATATCATCATCATCATTTCAGCCTATTGCCGTCCACTGCTGGACGTAGGCCTCCCTCATGTTGCGCCACAATGTGCGGTCCTGTGCCGCCTGCATCCAACGACGCCCAGCAACTTTCACTAGGTCATCGGTCCACCTAGTGGGGGGGCGTCCTACACTGCGTCGTCCGATACGTAGTCGCCACTCGAGAACCTTTCTTCCCCACCGGTTGTCGGTTCGTCGAGCGATGTGGCCTGCCCATTGCCACTTCAGCGTGCTAATTCTTCGTGCTATGTCGGTTACACCCGTTCTTCTGCGGATTGCCGTATTCCGGATTCTATCTCGTAGAGAAATCCCGAGCATAGCCCGCTCCATAGCACGCTGAGCGACTTTGAGCCTTGATATGAGGCCTACATTTAGGGACCACATTTCCGTGCCGTAAGTCATCACTGGTAACACACACTGGTCGTAGACCTGTGTTTTCAGACACTGAGGTATGTTGGACGAGAAGATCCTCTTAAGTTTCCCGAACGCTGCCCAACCGAGTTAGATGCGTCGGCTGATCTCTTTCTCGAAATTGGATCTACCTAACTGGACTGTTTGTCCTAGGTAAACATAATGATCGACAACTTCGAGAATCGCATTGCCAACTAGGACCGGTACAGGAATGACATGGGCGTTTGCCATGACTTTCGTCATGATATTGAAATTGATATACACGAAGTAAAAATATTTAATAACGCATTAGAATGTGTTAATATTGGAATGTGTCTCGAACAAATGATGAAAACAGTACCCAAAAATGAGATCTTTTTACTTTTCTGTTCTCGTAATTTAGGTTAATTGTATCAGTTAGCTAAAGTTATGGCCTTTTGAAATATGTGTTAAATAATACAACTAAATTTACCTATACCTATCACTAAAATATTTGATTTTTGTGTAAATAAATACAAGGGACAGCTGAGAGATATCATCATTTAACCCATCGCCGTCTACTGCTAGACGTAGTCCTCTCTCATGTCGAATTATGTCTTGCAGAGAATCCACAAGCGACAGCATAGCCATAGCACGCTGAGCGACTTTGAACTTGGTTATGTAGCCCACATTTAGAGACCACGTTTTTATGCCCTAAGTCATCACTGATAACACCTACTGGTCATAGTGAAATACCTAACTGAACTGTTTGGCCAATGTAAACGTAATGATCAACCACTACGAGAATGGCTTTGCCACCTAGGATTGGTACAGGGATGACATAAGCATTTGATATGGCTTTCGTCTTGTCCATGTTCATTCGTAAACCTTGCTGAGATTTTTTAGCATAGTGCCAAGGTCCACCAAGGATTCTGCCATAACGACGATATTGTCTGCGAATGGATGGTCAGTGATGTATTCGCCATTGTTGTTGATGTTGGATATAATATGCATATAATATCTATGCAAGAAATAGAAAACTCGAAATAAAAACCTATGCCAACATGTCAGGCCAGCGTGGTACAGTAGGTAAATTTCTCTCCTATTGTGGACGTAGCTCGAGCTCAACAGAGAGACATATTGGAGCGGAGACGATGATGGCTTTTGGTACCATCGTGGTTGAATTCGTTTTTGAAAGAACAATGGAGAATAAAAGACAATATATCTTCAATGTATAAAACAGAACGAACGTCACAGCGCAAACATTTCATTACCTATAATGGTTTTTCAAAGAGGAAGATATTGTTTTAATATTGTAATAATAAAACATATCCCTAACTTACACAGAGTACTAAGCTTTGCTAATTAGTTTGAAGCTATACGTACCCACTAGTTGTTATTAAATTCTTGGAAAGCAAATATCCCATTACTCGTGTGCTTTTTATGCTAAAGAAACGTATGGTTACTGTAGCATAAAACTATAGTTTGGATGAATCGAAAAAAACTCGAAAAAGCTAGAAAATAGAGAAGGAAACGATACGTCGTCGTTCTCTTTTTATTCTCTGCAGACTCGGTTGGGGGATGGATAAACATTGTTGCACATCAAATGTCATATGACCATTAATTACATCTTTGCATGACTGAGCCCGTTCTTTATCTTTTTATTTTCTTTATAAGCAACCTTAAATACCTTTTAGTACACATTTTTTTTTAAATTTGAGATTTATCACTAATCATAATCAAGCATATATTTTGATTCAGCAAAATATTACTAAGAGGTACATGTTGAATTGTATTTCAATCAATATTGAAAAAGTCTATTCAAAGTGATATTGTTCTAATTATATCAATATTCAAGATAAATATATTGAAAAATTAAATGTAGAATTTAACGTAATCGTTCTTATAAGATGTGATGTGTATGTGTTAAAGACAAAACAAGAAAAATAACGTGAGCACAATTACTTATTGAGGTTATAATTTGACTTTTACAAAAATATTTTTACAATCCTGCTAATTTACACAAAATCGTCTCCGAAGATATGATAAATATTAAAAGTGTTAATTGAATTTAAAAAAATTAACTTTTTTAGATAATTTCTATGTAATAATCCCAAAAACAGTACAACTCGATTTAAATAACTCGACACGGGAGGCAAGATCAACTCTATATTGATTGATGATATAGCTCGCATATTCGACCTTGTCTCACAAGCGTGGCAAGTTATGTATGAGAAAACACTTGTGGTTAATATTATCAGTCATATATTTATATTTTTATAACAGCAGATTAATAATTTCACTGATTACATATTTATAGAGCTTAATAAAAATGGGGACATAAGATTTAATCAAAATGTGTATTACCTACAACTTAAAAGCAACATGATTCCTTCATCCTGGAGAAAGAAAAAAACTGGCAGTCCCTAATTTATTTTGATAACGATAGTTTAATAAACTATGTTATTGATAATCTTTTCTTTTACAATTTTTGTTTTCAACTCTTCACATCTGAATATTGCGTATAAATCTCTGTCATAATAGAAATAGACGTGCAAAAGCACTCAGTTCAAGACAGTTAACATGACGTTTTCTTTATAATTTTCTTTCTTTTGCTGTAATTATTTTCTATGGTACAACTGTACCGTAGTGATTTGTTATTTTAAACCATATATGTAACACATACGATTTAAAATAACAAATCACTACTACCAACGCATATTTTGGAACATCGTGTTTTACAGTAGACATCTTGCATTGGGGCGTACCGGATATTAGGACATCGATCAACGCTGTCTCGAACTACTCTGATATATAACTTGAATGGAGTTTCAAATAACATAGTTCTTTAAAATGCATCAGTAACAGAAAGTGGATAACGCTGGATTTTAGAAATATGACGTCATAAAGCTGTGGCTTTTTCTTTGGAATATTTTCAATTTCTTTATCTTCTTAGCTTACAGAAGTCACAATCTTGAGCTCGGGCCTCTTCCACAATGGGAGGGAAATGAACCCATTACACCGCACTGGTCAGACGTGTTGACCCAGGGTTTTATGTAGAGATTTCCTTCTCTTCTATAGATGCTCTCTTTATCTAATATCTCTTAGTTGTCTTTTACAACACTCATGAGCAAAAGAGAAGGTGGTAAACTATATTCTTACTCCATCACCAAAAGGATATTTTCATATTTATTAACTTAAATTGTAAAGAATTGTAAAGAAGAATTGAAAAGAAGAATTAGAAAGAATGATTTTTACGGATTCTATCGCGTTTGTATTTGATTTTTGATTCCCCGGCTTTCCAACAGTTTACAGCGCAGGTACATGGTCACGGGCGGAGTAAATCCGCCCTTCTCAATAATTTTAATTGAGAATAAATAAGATGCCGCTACTTCCGTGCGGTGACGGAGTAAGAATACAATTATCTTAAGTGTGGTGACGGACTAAGAATACAAATATTTATCTCACATGCCATCCATTTCGCCCGAGCGGCGCGCTGTTCCACAGCCCACCATATTCCTACACCTTCGCCATTGGGTTGACTACCCGTACCGAGTTCCTTGTCTTCCGTGATCAATCCGGTGGGATACCCTTTCGGATACCGTCCCTTCCCGACATCTCTTCACGGACGTGACCCTCACGCGATCAGCCTCTCTGCGGGTGACTGACTATTCCCCGGTCCAGCCATCCGCGGCCTCGACTCATGATATTATGTCTAGATTAAATATTAAGATGTCCTATATTAAATAAAAAAATTTGGCCTACAATCAATGAGCCACTCTCAATTTTTATATAGTATCTTTTCTTTTTATACCGGCAATAATTTGTATAAAAAGAGGGTCCAAAATTTCACAACTAATACTATACTACAGTGAGTAAATACAAATCTTTGTACTAAGAGGACTTACTGGACGTAAGACACTCTAGTCACCAAGTAACTATGAACGCTGAGGTGTTCCAAATAAAGAAAAATAAAAAAAATAAAACCCTAATAAAATGAGTAAAAAAAGTTTTTCTACAAATAATACAATACTCGCCTAAATATTTAAAAAAATTACCATTGATTTGACATTAAGAGGTTTTTTTTCAAATTAAAGGGGTACAAAAAACTTTTAGTGTTATAATAGAAAATACGAGATTTATTGTCAATATACAATTACAATATATGTTAGAACTAACGATGCAATTACATTGACAAATGTACGAGATAAAAGAAATCATGTTGTTTTATGATATAACAACTCTAATCCAATCGATTTAGCGAAACCTTGTTTATCTTCAATAGTTTTATCTCGAAACGAAAAAAGACAATTGTTATTGCAATAAAATTATAGATATGACTGTTCTAGTTAGTAGGGTGATAAAATAAAAATACATTTTGTCAACATTCCCCAGATCCCAGGTCTTTTATTCCCCAGAACTAGTTTGTTTATCTTGGAACTTAAATCCAGTGGAATGAAATTAACTGTATAGAGAATAGCCATAACCAATGAATTAAAAAGTAATAGTTCTAGTAGTTAGTAAAGCGGACAATAACGTAGTAATGTATGTTATAAACTTGTGGTGGTCACGATTAAGTGATTCGAAATATCTATATCACTCACTTCAATATATGTAGGTATCGTTTGAAATTTGAACATAATATAACAGCGAGACTATACTCCGGCCGCTCAGAGATTGCGTTTCTGACACCTGTCAATTCGTCATAACTAGTGATGTACAATAAATAACATTCATTATATTCAATAATGTTATTTATTGCATTCATTATGCATATTTATTCAATTCAATATAGATTTTGTTTAATTTATAGGAATTATTTCGCATGTTTTTTTTAAAAGTGCCTTCATCTTTTTATGCTATACGATGAAGAAGTATTATGGCCGGCTACATAATCTTTAATTTGAGCCTAGATTAGCTCTATGGTATTGTACTGGCAGTGGAATGGGGAAATTCGAAGAACGCAATAAATGTACTCCAGAGCCAGCTCATCTAACGAACAACGAACTTATGCCGGCTTATGGTCATTGACTAATTTCATCAACTCTACTTTTAGTGTAGACATTTTTTCGTCATTTTCACGTCTTTGCAGCCACCGATTCCTCTTTTTATTAGCTTTGGTAGGTGCTTTATTTAATTGCACCGAATGATTAGGGGCGTTATCCATTAACATAACTAAAGGCTCTGGGAGGCCAGGTAGCAACACATCCTGGAACCACTCCTTGAATGCAGTCGCATTCATTTTTTCATGGTAGTCAGCAGTAGTTTTTGACTCCAAAATCAATAAACAGTTTTCCACAAAACCGTACTTCGCACAACCAGCATGGCATATTATGAGTCGTGTTCCCATTTGCACTTTCGACGTTGACGCTTGAGTGTCGTTTGTCCAAGAACGAGAAAGCATATAGTTGGGGTTTAGCCTTGTCTCGTCGATGAAAACGGTATTGTCCCAATTATCATTTTTTTTTCGCTTCTTTCAAAAAGTTAATTCTTTTTAAAATTATGTTATTCCTTTCTAAAAAAATTTTCCTTTTGTCGGTTTTTTTTTTATATTGAACTCCAATAACTTTAAAAAAATTTAATATAGCAGTTTTACCTCCCCTAAACAAATCAGCTTTCAAAGATGCTAGAAGCGACGACCTATTAAGGTATTCACTTCTGGGATAATAACTACTATATAATTATATGCTTCCGTGTGATAACGGAATAATAATACAATTCACCACCCCCTTTTACTGCCCGTGGGTGTCGATTAAGGGAATATAATATGCATACAATATCTAAGCAAAAGAAGGAAAATTCGAAATAAAACACTATACCAATACGCCTAACCAGCGTGGTGCAGTTGGTCAATGTCCCTCCCATTGTGGAGGAGGCTCGAGCTCAGTAGTTGGATGTTCATGAACTGTGGTGAGTGATGATGAATGAATGTGATTCCTTATAGCGTCAGCCTCAAAGCTATCATTGTCTGTAATAGGTTCATTTCTGCATTTCCTTTTTTGGTGTTCATAAAATATTTTCTCCAGTGCCCGAGGAGCCGAACTTTTCTGTATTAATACTTGTTATTGTTCGTTTGCTTACTCCAAACGCCTGAGAGATGCGCTTTTGTATTATTATAATTACGGGGTCCGCCATTTTGTCTTTCAAGCTGAAGGTAATATTGAAGCTTGATAATTAGTTCTCGTGTTATTTTACACCAAAACAGTAATATACGATACACAAAAAAGTCTAGATTAGCGCAGAGGCTGACCTCTTACTGATATAACAAGGAGAATCAGTCAAATAAACAACAATAACAGTCACGAGAAAATACATATTGAGTAACACGAACGTAAGCTATGCGCGCGAGAGGACAAAAAATGATTCTTTATGACTGTCACAAAATGGCGGTCCCCACAACGCTATTATGGGTAGCCATTTTTCACTAGTAATATAAAGTAGTAAGTCATTTTATTTTCATTTTTTTTTTAATAGATCTGATTGATATCACGATATTTATTTTCTTAAGTTTTGATTGGGCGTACCTTTGTCATATTATTAACTTTATTAAATAGTAAGTACATTACATATTATAAAGTAAAATTATAACGTTTTATTAATATTATACCGACAGATTATATTAAGATTATAAAAATATGCGATTACAATTGCATCGTTATTTTGTCCCATCACTAAAAAAACAAACATTTGACAAAACCTTGAAACAGCGCAGTTTAACATGTTTTGACTTTTAAAACTATTGTTTTTATATTTGTTAATTGAGTAATTGTTAATAATTTTAGCCCAAAATTAATACGTATATAGTTGGCATAATTATTAAATTTTTAATATTATTACTCGTTAATAAGGTAAATATAGGATGACATGCTCTCTATCGAGAGTATGCGTTGCTATGCGGATGACAGTACGGGTGATGAGCGGTACACTGAGTAACGGAATATCCCTCTGAGTACTCAGGAAAGAAGGGTTCAACTTGTGTCTGAAGTCGAGCGCTCTCTGGGGCGGACCTTGGAATGGGGTGAACGGAACCTAGTCCAGTTCAACCCCACAAAGACACAAGTTTGCGCGTTCACTGCAAAGAAGGACCCGTTTGTTATGGCGCCTCAGTTCCAAGGAGTAACTCTCCCAATTTCTGAGAGTATTGGGATTCTCGGCGTCAAAATATCGAGCAAAGTCCAGTTTGGGAGTCATTTGGAGGACAAAGCTAAATTGGCAAGTAAAAAGTTGGGCGTCCTGAACAGAGCCAGGCGGTACTTCACACCGAGACAGCGTCTTGTGCTATACAAAGCACAAGTTCGTCCTCATGTGGAGTACTGCTCACATCTCTGGGCAGGTGCGCCCAAATATCAGCTAGACCCACTTGACTCCCTGCAAAGACGGGCTGTTCGAATCGTCGAGGATCCCAATCTTACGGACAGATTGGAGTCGCTTGAGCAGCGGAGAGAATTTGGGTCACTCTGTGTACTCTACCGACTCTTTCACGGGGAGTGCTCCGAGGAACTGTTTGACTTGGTACCACCGTCACCATTCTACCAACGTACCACTCGACATCGCAGCAGGGTTCATCCATTTCACCTGGAAACGTTATGGTCTTCAACTGTGCGTTTCCAGCGATCATTTCTCCCACGTATGTGCAAGCTCTGGAATGAACTACCTGCTGCTGTGTTTCCCGAGCGCTATGACATGTCCTTCTTTAAACGAGGTTTAAGAAGAGTATTTCCTTCACGGTAGGCAGCGGCCTGGCTGTACCTCTGGTATTGCAAAGGTCCATGTGCAGCAGTTTCACTTACCATCAGGTGTGCTGCTTGCTCGTTTGCCACCGTTGGCAATAAAAAAAAATAAAATAAAATTGTGCCGTAAATAGTACGCCAGTTCAAAGTTACATCACCCATTCAATCATGACCTGTCAGAAACGCAATATCTGAGCGGTCGGACTATGTGACGCGAGCGCTGTTACCTCACAATATAGTAAGTTATTACTTGCTATATTGTAAAACCAAGCATTTGAAACTAGTAATAGATTACTATTATCCTAGTTATTACTAGGTCTATTATTACTTGGTAATACTTGGTTTTAGTCATAATACCTATTGAAGAGCACTAGTTATTAGTCTGAAAAGAGAAATATACTTGTTTATTTTTTCGATTAAACTAAACATATTCCGATACAATAATTCACAAAATATCGTTACAATCACTTTGATAAATAAAACATTGGAGTAGAATATTATGCAATACGGTTCGTATATGTAATAAATTTGACTACAATATCGGTATCCAATATGCAAATAGGCCGAGCAAAAATCACAAGAGAAAAATAAAAGGAAAGTAGAAACAAAAATATATGATAATCAAATGTACTTGAGTTGAAGTAATATCTGATTCTGAAAGAGTTTATTTAGCCGCTGTGGACTATCAGTTTCACTATATTTTCATCCAAGTTATGCAGATGTGCACAGTTATGGTATAAGAAAAAAGATTCGTTAGTTTGAGACGTTACTCTTTTTTTATAAAGTAAGAAACCTCAATTATAATTATTGCAATCTTACTAATATTTAACCATGGAATTTATTATAGGGTAAGGTTTGTATTTTGTTTTAAAGGTTTTATTTTATTTTAAAGATTAGTTTTAGAGATTAGATCATCATCGTCGCAGCCCACATACGTCCCACTGTTGGGCTCGGGCCTCCTCCACAATGGGAGGGAATTTGACCTACTATACCATGCTGGTCAGACATGTTGGTATAGGGTTTCGTTTTGAGTTTTCCTTCTCTTGCACAGATGTTATGTACATATTATATCCCATAGTTGTCTTTTACGACATCCACGGGCAAGATAGGGAGTAGTGTATTCTTACTCCGTCACCACACGGCAAAATTAAAGATTAGTTATTTCTGTTAAAGCCTTATACCTAATACTAAAATTAATACTTAATTGGTGATACATTATCACCAATTAAGTATTAATTTTGTTTGGCTTGTAAATTAGTTCATAATATTGTATGTTTCTTTGAACACAAATAAATAAATACATTTTTTATTAAAAATTAACCGACTTCAACTGAACCACACACGGAAAGCACCAGCTTTCAAATAATAAGCCCAAACACTTGGTAGTTACTACGTACTGATGTGGGGTTCCCTTGACTCTCTGTCATCTCCATCAACAGGTCTAAACCATACCTTCGAAGTCGGTTAAATATAACAATAGTGTCAAAAGTTTGCAGGACATGCCTCTAATGCAGGCTAAGAGCTATGATATACTCAGAAGTATTGATCATTGTGGCTTGGCAGCTACAGAGCCGTACTAGTTTTGTTGAAATGTAAAGGTGGCGTTTCACATACATTTCTATGCAAAATAATAAATGACCATTGCCAACCTAGTGAAATATGCCGACGACTACTGAAGCTTCCAAATTCCTCAAGTGTTCACCAAAACTTCAATGGACATCCTCTACACGTGGCTCTGATATCTCTCTTCTGTTTTACAAGAAATTCCTATTGCGATCGATTAGTTTTTGTGAGAAAACTTGCTCAGCGCCGCACATTACAGGCGATCTCAAGAGTGGCAGGCAATACTCCAAGTTCTCGCGCCAGATACCTTTCAATTTTGAAAAATTGTGAGTGCCTGAATAGATTCGCACATATGAAACAGTGAACGGCCGCTTTGATTTACCTGATTAATATGTACTACACGTTTGTTTTAGAAAAAGACAATATTGACTATTCACATAAATGGCGTGGTTTACAAAATAATGGCGTGGTGTCCCACGCCATAATTTTCGTTACCTCGCATGGTTGGGTGGGTTAGATTATAAAAAGATTATTAATACTTATTAATATTGTTACAAAAATATTATAGTTTTATAAAGTCGTAGGATATATTTAGTCTTTAATGGTACTACTAAATCATTTATTTACATATGATTTTTTTTTATATTTACACCAAATACGTATTTTTTATCTCACTGTGATGACGGTTTAATTAAATTCATGTAAGCATCCTCGGCTTTGAGCTCTGGGTGCCCATAGTGATCTTAAAACATTAATTCAATCAATCAAAAAATCTTCAAATATTATTTGTGAATGACCAACGATTTTATTGGGGTGATTTTGATATTGTCTAATACTTTAAAATGTTCTTTTAAAATAGATTTGCTGAATTTGGATGATTGATGAAGAAGCATTTGGTCGCACGGTGCAAATTTTTCGTTAGCGGGCGTCTTCCTGTCAAGACACGTGTCGTCCATTCCAACCGGGTAACGGGAGAGGGACGTGCGACCCCATAAACCACCGTATACCCTCTCTTTCGCCACTGGTACGAAATCCTTGACGTCCGTAGTTAACCTAGCATCGGTACACGCTTACTTAATCCCATATATAGCGAATTGTAATGGCTAACCTGATTTATTTATAACTGACTTATTTACGAGTTAACAGTCAAGATATTTCATTATATTTTGTTTAATTCAACACAATTATTTGAAAAGCTTTTATAAGATTTAGTCGTTATATTCGTAATAAAATAGACAGTAAGCATGCGCCATTACATTCAGATTTAAAGCAGATTGAATAATTTCCTCTTGAATTATGATTCTTTATTATAACAACTTACTTCAAATGTAAAATATTTGGGTAATCTGTAAAGTCTTACTTAATTCTTCAACAAATATATTATTTATATATTCCAATTTGTATCTATTAAATAAATAATTGTACCATATCACGTGATCACATCTTTATTATAGGAAAACAGAGAATATAAAAACCCATGCTAATTGCAATTGGAAAAAGCGGTAAGCTGCATAGTCCACACCACAGAGATAAGGTTTTAATATTTCTGTGGTCCACACAATCACAAATGTATAGTAAACTAACAACCTGCTCTCGCTTCGCTTCGGTATCAGTCGTCTTACCCGCGTAGTTCGCTTTCCCGTGAGAATACCGGAATAAAATATAGCCTATGTTACTCCCTGATATTATAGTTTTTCACTGGTGAAAGAATTTTTGAAATCGGTTCTGTGGTTTAAGCGTGAAAGCGTAACAATCAAACATATAAACAAACAAACTTACTTTCGCATTTATAATATTAGTAAGGATTAGAAACACGTGACATTCATGATTACATTTTCCTTATTATGTATCGAAAAAAAATTCTACTTGAACCATTGGCGGTTGAAAATAATTTTACTAGATAACTTTTCAGCCCTTTTTTGCCGACTAACTAATCAGTCTCTCACTATGGTGACCAGATCAGACCAGAACAATCTCAAAATAATTTTTAATACTAAGCACTTAACTTTTTAGGAATAATTCTTCACAATATGACAACTTTTCCTCGTCCCCTTTGGCGAATCATTAGCTCAAGCTGAAAGGTAGCACGGCAGCAGTTTGGGGCGTGGGCCCTTACCTGAAATGACTATTACTGCCACTAAAATTAGGGTCGAGTGGTTGTGGAGACGACCGATCTTCATCCCCTCAAGGTGGTATGCTTAAGCAAAGTGGGACCTCCTCTAAACTATTTCAGCCTATTATAAAAGCTCGAAACTTTATGGATAAAAGGTATGTAGCTCTCACTATGCTAAAGCTAAAAAGTACATCACACGTTTCAAAATTGGATGACACTTAATTTTTTCGTTGCCTTTAATTCACAGTAGTCAGTCTGTGCACTATGTAAGCATTGTACAGCTCAGCATCACAGTGACGCCATTATGAAAATATTGAAGGATTTAGGGGTAAGAGGGCTATGAATGTTAAAGGCATTACGGATAAGAGAAGCTCAAAAAAAAGTGCATGGACGGCGTCAAACATGCCATGGATAGATAAAAAGTGAATACAGGATCATTCCTGTAAGCCCTATCAGACCTCATGGTCTGATAGGGCTGTATGGAAGGAGAGGATATATTGCGTGCATGTGCATATTATCCCAAGTAATTGGGATAAGAGTAGGGTAATGATGAATGATGACATCATTATATTAATATCCCACACTCGTATTCCTGATAATAAATGCCATGGATATCAATCATTCACAATGCAACCTTTCTTGGGGGACGCCAGTCATGATTAATGATGTGTGCGATGAATAAGACTGGAATTCAATTTTAGCTAAAACCTAAAAGGATTTAGAATAATTAATAAGGAACCAGGGAAAACGGTAGCAAAACTAATAGACTTATCGACATCCATCCTATGTGGACAGATCATTAAGGCCGGACGACTCTGACTGACGATGGTACTTAGTAACAATTCACCATACTAAAATGGCGCTATTGATATATTTTTCTAATAGAAATACGCTGGAAAGCACAACGCAGTACACAAATTACATCCAGACAACAATTTGGGGAACGCACAATACAATATATATATTGTCCTGCCTGGGAATTTAACCCTTGACTCTGTCATGGTTCATTTCGTTCGAATTCGTGTCCGATTATGAGCTACGGTGACAACCGTTAGCCATAAGCCTTTTCTATGGCAAAGGCAACAACAGCCACTATGGTGAAAAGGCAATTATGTATCTATCGTAACACGCCAGCTGGATAAGCTGCCATAAACTTTCATTTGAGTAAACAGATTTCGGAAGACAAGTACACAAATAAAATTTTTCAAAATCATAATTTTTAAACATTGTATTTCTATTTATTCATTTTCCACGTAATTTGCAAATAGCAGCATTTTAACCGCCTAGTGTCGAGTGCTAATGGCATTACAGGGTTAGTCCCCTGTAATTTCACTGTTAATGCTTAAGCTATTAAAGCTAGAGCCTTACAAATAGATAGGTTGCTTTTAATTCACGAACATAAAATAGAATTTTAGAAAAGTTTTTTCATATTTATTTTCGTGGGAGGACGAAGTAACAATACAACTATGCCCTATCTTGCTTGTGGGTATCGTACAAGACGACCAAGGGCTTAATTATGCATATAATATTTATTGCAAGATAAGGCAAACTCGAAATAAAAGCATACACCAACACGTCTGACCAGCGTGTTATAGTAGATCAATTTGCGTCATATTGTTGAGGAGGCTTAAGGCCAACAATGGGACGTATGTAACGAACGAAATGGTGATTAATGATGATGATGAAATTAATTTTTTAACCAGTAACATTTTTTTTATTGCTGATCGTGGCCAGCGAGCAAGCAACACACTTGATGGTAAGTGATACTGTTGCTCATAGGCCCCTATAACACTAGGGGCACAGCTAGGCCGCGCTTAAACCTCGTTTAAGGAAGAACATGTCGTAGCCCTGGGAAGACACAGCAGCAGGTAGTTCACTCTCTAAAACGAACGTAAAACGGGAAGATTATAACGTTTCTAGGTAAAATGGATGAACCCTGCTATGGTGTTGAGGGATACGTTGGTAAAAGGGTAACGGTGGTGCCATGTTAAAAGGTTTCTTACAGCACTCTGCATGAAAGAGCCGGTGGAGTACACAGAGGAAGCCAAAGTCTAAGAAAAGAAAGAAAGAAACATATTTTTTTCTGTTCTCATTAAAATTAATAA
The DNA here is from genome assembly GCA_032191425.1 of Lymantria dispar. Classification (NCBI taxonomy): domain Eukaryota; kingdom Metazoa; phylum Arthropoda; class Insecta; order Lepidoptera; family Erebidae; genus Lymantria; species Lymantria dispar. Next base: position 18,264,022 of record CM063457.1, on the reverse strand, counting down.
AAAAAACATGACTGTTTAGGATAATATTATTTACTTTTTGCGCGATAGATGGCGTTGTACGATAAATTAAATCGCGCTAGGGTTGCATCTCACAAATGCACATGTTATGTATTCGGATGTTCGATTAAAAAGTAATGTGACATTAAACCAAGTGTTATATAACTGAAGTACGTGTTTCATTGTGGTGAAGTGAAGTGATCGTCACCAGAGGACCCTAGTTGTGTACATGGTCCTTCAGAGTCGGATAGGCGTATCCGCGCACCGTCGTGGTTCCAGTCATCGGTGGTGATCTTGTTGTCACCCGCGTCGTCATACTGGCCAGTGGATCGCTGGTCAGAGCACTCCCTACAGAGAAACGGGAGCCGTGCTGCGGGAGTCTGCAGAAGTCGGAGGAAGGCGACCGGGAAACGAAGAAGCGCTGCCGAAGTGGAGACGTCCGGTGAAAGGAGCCAATAAGCAAGAGCTGGTTTGCGGTTGCATCTCGAGAGGGCGCCACTAGTGTTGTGCCTACTAAGTCAGTGAGTGAAGTGTGCGAAAAACTGTAAGTAAAATTTCTCTAAACTAAAAAGTAAAATTAGAGTGCATAGTTAAAGTAGTGATTTGAGCCTTCAGCTAAAAAGAACTTGCAATTAGTTTAAGCAAAAAGTGGTTGAGACGGGGAACCTATGCCCGATTTCACCTAGAATCAAAGTGCAATTCTTAAACACTTGTAAAAATTTACAAATTCAGTTTGGACTTGGTGCGATACGAAGTGAATATCAGAAGATTAATATTTAGCGGACTGTTATTACTGTGCCATTTAGTTGTAACTAAGTTTATATATTAGTTTTACTTTGGTTATTATATTATTATTTGTATGATAAAAATGGAAACATTTAATTGTATACAGGAGGATATAAAAGTAAAAATTACTAAGGCAAAAATTAACTTTAAAAAGAGTCCAAAAGATCGACTTTCTTCTTCTTATATAGAATCACGTTTACAAAATTTAGACCAACAATGGCAGTTATTTCATGAAACACACATTAGGATACTAACTGAAATTAAGAAGTCCGAACTAAATAGCCATGCATACTATAAGGATTGTATTTATGAGGAAGTTGAAGACATATACTTACAGTTTAAAAGCGAATTAAAAGAGGCATTGGGTAAATGTAAAGAGTCAAATGATAGTTCTAAGGATGATAGGAATAGTTCGGAAATTCTTAACTTTAAATTGCCCGAAGTTAAGATACCTATGTTCTCGGGTAAATATGTGGAATGGCAGACTTTTAGGGATTTATTTGTTGGACTCATACATAATAATAAAAGGTTAGATGAGGCACAAAAGTTGTACTACCTTAAGGGGTACTTGACTGGGGATGCTGAGTACTTGTTAAGAAATATAAGTGTCACATCAAGTAACTATAACGCTAGTTGGGCGAAATTAGAGTCGATGTACAATAATAAAAGATTTTTGTCAAACGGTATCTTGAAGCGTTTGTTTAGTCAAAGGTGTTTAACAGTTGAATGTGGTACTGAGATAAAAAGGTTAGTGAGTACTACATCCGACTGTTTAGGTTCATTAAAAAATTTAGGAATTGATATATCATCTTGGGACATCCTAGTCATTCACATTATTAGTGCTAAATTGGACAAGGAAACAAGAAAAGCCTGGGAATTGCATGTATCGTCAGAACAGACGGATGATTTACCCACCTATGAGCAATTCACCAATTTCTTAACAGGGCGCTTTCGAGGCTTAGAGAATTTAGAGACTAAAGCAAACGTTTCAAGAAATTCGCAATCGTTTCATAGTCAGGTAGGGAAAGACAAAGGTGAATATTCTTGTAATTATTGTTCGGCCCCTCATAAAATAACTGTTTGTAAAAAATTTGCAACAAAGAATAGTGACGCTCGTCGAGATTTTACAAGGCAAAAGGGTTTATGTTACATATGTTTAGGTAACAACCATTCGGCTAAAACTTGTAGGAACACCATCAAATGCCAGGTGTGCAAAAGACGCCATCATACTTTACTCCACCCTGACGGTGGTTCTGGGTCCAATGGTGAGATTGGGAGGGAAATTTCATCGACCGCTGATAGTCGAGATAACGCGGTAGACGAACATTATTCAGTTATTAGCAAGGCCGCTACAAAGGCGGACGAATCTACTAAAACAATAGTTTCCTGTCTTTCGACAGGTAAACGGAATGATATGGTTCTAATACCTACAGCTGTGGTGAAAGCTGAGTGCAAGGATGGAACCTATCACGGGATTCGGGTTTTAGTAGATCAAGGATCCCAAGGATCGTTCATCACAGAGTCTATGACTCAATTTTTGGGATTAAAAAGGATTTCAAGTAAACACACGGTGTATGGTGTAGGAGGCAGTAATGCCGCGGTATCAAGGTCCACCGTTTCGGTAAGATTACGGTCAAGAGTCGTGCCAGATTTTTCTATAATTGTCCACGCGTATGTACTAAAGTCTATAACTTCTCTTCTTCCAGTTACAAAGATAACGAAAGTAGACTGGGTGGATTTGAAGGGTGATGAATTGGCCGACCCTGAATATCATAAACCTAATAAAATCGATCTTTTATTAGGGGCTGAAATATTCAGTCAAATAATTAAAAAGGGGCTAAAAAGGAGTGCAAGTGAATCGCTCGTAGCCCAGAACACTACGCTAGGCTGGATTGTCTCCGGAGTTGTAAGTGCGGAAAATAGTAAATTAAATATTAATCATATCACTGTTATGCATTCCAGTGTTGAAAAAGAGGAAGATTTATTAAGAAAGTTTTGGGAGTTGGAACAGGAACCATCTAATACTGAAAGAATGCTTAGCAGTGAAGAAATGGAATGTGAGAAGCTGTATACAGCTACCACCAGGCGAGACGAAACCGGTCGTTATATCGTGAAGTTGCCGTTTCGGGACGGCGATCGCAGCTGTGAAGATGGTAATTCTAGAGTCATAGCTGAAAGAAGATTTAGAAATTTAGAATCTAAGCTAGTAAAGGATATAAAATTGAGAATAAATTATACCAGTGTAATACACGAGTACATAAAGCTTAAGCACATGGTTCCGATATCTCAAAATACTAATAAAACAGGTTGGTACTTACCTCACCATGCCGTTATTCGGGAAGACAAAGATACTACAAAGACACGTGTAGTTTTCGACGCTTCCTGTAAAGGGACAAATGGAGTGTCGTTAAACGATAAACTAATGGTTGGCCCAACTATCCAGGCTGAACTTAGGCATACGATCATGCGTTGGCGAAAACATCAGATTTGTATCAGCGGTGATATAATTAAGATGTATAGACAGATCCTCGTTGATGAAAAGGACACCATGTTTCAGCGTATTCTGTGGAGGGATAGACCTGAAATGGAAATAGAAGAATTTGAATTGATTACAGTCACGTTTGGTACAGCGTCAGCGCCATACTTAGCTGTACGTACCTTACAGCAAGTAGCTCATGATGAAGAGCAGATTAGTTCAGTGGCTTCGAAAATCATTTGTGAAGATTTTTATATGGACGATTTAATGACAGGAGCGGAGAATGTGGAGGATGCGTATGCAATTTATAGAGATGTAAAGGCTATTCTAGCGAAGGCAGGTTTTCAGATGCAAAAATGGATAAGCAACAGCGGTGAATTACTAGAGAAAATAAGGAAAGGAAAAAGTGAAAGAGAAGAAAATGTTATGGAAATTAAAGCAGATAAAATAACAAAAATTTTAGGACTTACCTGGGATCCTCGTGCCGACGTCTTCAGGTATGCTGTAGAACTTCCTCTGCCGATGGAACCTGTAAGTAAAAGAAAAATTATTTCTGACATATCGAGATTATACGACCCTTTAGGTTGGTTAGCCCCAAGTATAATTCTAGCTAAAATACTTATACAAAAGCTATGGTTGACAGGTATAGGTTGGGATGAAGCTGTTCCAAATAATCTATTAAAGGAATGGGTATCTTACCGTCAGGATTTACCTTATTTAAGTAAAATTAATATTCCGCGCTGGATTAATATAAATTCGAAGAATTTGAGTGTACAACTGCATGGCTTCTCTGATGCCTCCAAACAGGCTTACGCTGCAGTGGTTTATATCAGAGTAGTGGATGCGGATGATAAGGTTTATGTTAATTTACTCACCTCAAAAACAAAGGTAGCTCCAATTAAGCAGGTTTCAATACCCAGATTAGAGCTTTGCGGTGCCGTGCTTTTAGCTAAATTACTAACAGAAGTGGCGAAAACTATAGAATTAGGAAATGTTGAAATACATGCCTGGACGGATTCCGAAGTGGTTCTTGCTTGGCTGAATAGTCACCCAAGTCGCTGGAAAACATTTGTTGCTAATCGAGTATCTGAAATCCTAAGCACCTTAGATACCAAACACTGGTCATATATACAATCTAAACAAAATCCCGCTGATTGCGCATCTCGTGGTGTGTCTCCAAGAGAACTAGCTGAGCACAATCTGTGGTTCAAAGGCCCAGAGTTCTTAAAGCAATCGCACATACAGTTTATTAAACCTAAGCATTTAATTACTAAACTAGAGGAAGTAAAGGTACATACTAGTGTATTGGATATTTCGTTCTGGAATAGATTTAGTTCATTGCAAAGAATGGTTCGTGTTGTGTCCTACTGCAGGAGATTTTTGACTGTGAAAGATAAGGTTGCCTATAAGAGATATTTAAGTAAAGAAGAGCTGGATGGAGCAATGTTAGTCTGTATTAAGAGATGCCAATTAGAAGAATGGTCAGAAGAAATACAAGAACTTACAACAAAAGGTTGTATAGAAAAACCAAAAGGTTTGAAATCATTAAACGTCTTTTTAGATGCACAAGGAGTGATGAGGGTCGGGGGGCGATTGGAAATGTCAGGGTTAGAATATGATCGCAAGCATCCCATATTAATCCCTAAACGCTCTTTCATAACCAATCTCCTTATTGATGACACTCATCAAAAAACAATGCACGGAGGTCCGCAAGCTATGATTACTTACTTGAGATCTAAATATTGGGTGATGGGAGTAAAGTCGTTGGTAAGGGCTTGCTATCGAAAATGTTTGACTTGTATTAGATACTCTCACAAGATAAGAGCTCAATTGATGGGACAACTGCCAGTCTCACGTGTTACACCTAGCAAGGTTTTTAGCCGTAGCGGTGTAGATTATGCTGGCCCGATCAACATTCGTGTGTCTAAAGGCAGGGGCAATAAATCGTACAAGGGGTATATCGCTTTATTTGTTTGCATGGCTACGCGTGCCATTCATTTGGAAGCAGTCAGCGACCTGACTGCTAAGAGTTTTTTATCCGCCTTTAAGAGGTTTGTAGCCAGACGAGGACATTGTGCGGAATTACACAGCGACAATGGTACAAATTTCGTGGGAGCGGCTCGGGCATTGCGAGAATTATTCAACGAGGAGAAATCCAATTTTACACCCGAAATAGCGGAGACTCTTGCAAATAATGGCACTCAATGGAGTTTTATTCCCCCTCATGCTCCAAACTTTGGAGGCCTGTGGGAGGCGGGAGTAAAGTCCACCAAATATCATCTGAAAAGAGTGATCGGGGAAACGACGTTAACATACGAAGAGTTAGCAACAGTGTTAGCCCAAATAGAGGGCTGTCTTAACTCAAGACCACTTTCATATACTGAAGACCAAAACGAACTGACGATCATAACTCCGGGACATTTTTTAGTGGGAGAGCCGATTGTTTTGGCACCCGATATAAACTATGAAAACTCAAATATTACGACTTTAAAACGTTGGCAACTTACCCAACGGATGGTGCAAGGGTTTTGGAGGCGTTGGTCGCAAGACTACTTACACCAATTTTTACAGCGGCACAAGTGGGCTCACCATCGGTCGGAACCATCGGTAGGCGATGTTGTTGTAGTTGAGGAGGACAATTTGCCACCGGGCAGATGGTTGCTAGGCAAAATCGCACAGAAACACCCAGGTCCCGATAATGTCACGAGAGTGGTCACTATTCTCACCAAGGCTTCTCTAATTAAGAGACCAGTGTCAAAGATATGTGTTTTGCCAGTTACTAATTAAGCCGTTTGTTAATATTAAGCAAATTTTGTTTATATATTTTTATAATTTTGTTTATATTTTTTATTGTTTGGTTTACATTTACATACATATAGTCATCTAATTACATAAAGTGTGTGATTTACGCTTGGAGAAGGACATGTGTTACTATGTCCTTGGTGGGCGGTATGTTTAGGATAATATTATTTACTTTTTGCGCGATAGATGGCGTTGTACGATAAATTAAATCGCGCTAGGGTTGCATCTCACAAATGCACATGTTATGTATTCGGATGTTCGATTAAAAAGTAATGTGACATTAAACCAAGTGTTATATAACTGAAGTACGTGTTTCATTGTGGTGAAGTGAAGTGATCGTCACCAGAGGACCCTAGTTGTGTACAATGACAAAAGAAAAGAACATTATCCTCATCATCATTTCAGCTCATACATCCAACTGTTGGATCCACTCTATTTCGAGTTTTCTTTTTCTTGCATAGATGATAAGCAATTTTAATCCCTTAGACGTCTTTTATGATACACACGGGCAAGAAGGGGACGGTGAATCGTATTCCTACTCCGTCACCATACGCTTCTTAAATAAAATAATTTAATGTTAACGACGGACACGACGGCTTTCGGAAGTTTCAAGCATCACCAAAGCCCACCATACACCAAACAGTTGAGCATTGGCCATTTTGTTCAACGAGCAAAGTGTAGTAAGTTGCTACTCTTTAGATTTCAATACTCTGCGAAAGTGTGATACTTCTCCGAAGGGATCTACCCGCGGCTGCATACAGAAAACTTTCAATAGTTTGGCCCTATCAATATGGTATAGTAGGTAGGCCTAAGAACTGTATGGCTGATATAGCACGAAGAAGTATTTATTACGTTGAAGTGGCAATAGACATGTCACCTAACTCGGTGATACCTATAGGCAAGAAATGTTTTCGGGCGGCGACCACGATCATATGAGTAGAGCTCGAACCTCCTCCTGGTGAATTCTTGAAAGTCGCTGGGAATCATTGGATATGAGATACGATACAGTACCTTACCTTATGGTGTTCTTTAAGATAGAACACAAGCTGTGTTCTATAGCAGTAGACGCAGGCAAAGAGTTAAATGCTCAGGGAGCTCCAGAAGATTAGTTAGCGGCACACTCCTAGGCAATTTATAACACTAATAGCTGACCCAACAGACATTATTCTGTTTAAATAAAATAAAAGGAATTTTCCTTTAAATCGACAGCAGCGCCACCTACCGGGTCCAGTTGTGAATCTATACCATTCTCGGATCCTCTTGAATACACACAAACATTTCATCAACATCGGTCCAGCAGCTTAGGAGGAGTTCAGTGACATACACGCGCACACAGGAAATAAATATACCTAGTCTTGCCATAATACAGTATTTATGGCAGTATTACAAAGAAAAAAAGTTCTATTGCAAATAACATTTATTACTTTTACAGTGTGTTAGTTTAATTCATAAATATTAAACAATTTAAAATATAAAAACTTATTCTAAGTGGTCTCCGTTGTCTGCAATACAGTCCTTTAAACGTTGAGGCCAATTGTCAATAGAAGCACGCAATCTTCTAAAATACGCGACTTGGTTCTAGGTGCTATCTTCATCTCCCTAGATAAAATCTTTTGCTTTCGGACAGGATTTCTTCGAATTCTTTGCCTTATTGCTTTCATCGCCTTTTCCGTACGATCACTACGTGGACGGCTAAATCTTTTTCTTGTCACAAACAAAGCAGGTCTCATTTTACCTATTAATAGCCGGCACACAAACATTTTACTAATACCAAGCGTATGGAGAGTTTTAAAAATTGTATTTGGCTCCATACCTATTTTGTGTAATGCAAGCACAGTGATTCGGTTCTCTTTATCACCCCACTCCATTTTAATGTCGCAAAATATTGTACAATGTATTAGCACCGAAATGAGAAAAATGACAGATTCCAAATTCAAATGTAATATTTTCTTTATTTTTAATTGTAACAGTATTTATGGCCAGACTAAGCACATAAAGATATGAGATCGTCAACGCGCTTGCCTCCAAGCGTATATAGCATTATCCCTACCGGGAATCTAGATCTATTAATCTCGGGGATGAGATAAAATTTGCCTAAAAACCTTATTAGGAATAATAATGGCATTAAATATGCCTATGTAACAAAAACAAGACAATTTTAAAAACATAATTATACAATTATACATATAATTTTACCGGTGATGTAATATTGCTAATAAAACATACAAAGTATTTAATCCCTACATTGTCGAAATTGTAAAGAGCGTTACGTGGGTCCAAACGTTACAAGCGGAAAATATTAAATTTTAATTCTGCCGCGCCAATAAAAGCGTCACCATTAGGGTAACTATGGTTGTGGATGGACAATATACCAAAATTAATACTTTAATACACAACATTTGTTACAAATATAATAATAAAATAATATAAGTCGTAATAAGAAAAAAAACAGAAGTATTATAATATTACATAGGTTTTATTTTATACAAATACTAAATTGACAGAATTATTCAGCCCAAAAGTAAGCATGCTGTTCTTAGGTTATAGTTATAAAATTGTCACCTAAAAACAGCATTTTTTATATCATTTTTTCAAAACACGAGTAATCTATTGATATTTATTTGTTTTTCGTCATTAGAGTGAAAATATTATTCAAATTGGTATATCAAAGATTAGTATTAATGCAGTCATCATTCATCATCATCATTTCAGCCTATTGCCGTGCACTACTGGACGTAGGCCTCCCTCATGTTACGTCACAATGAGCGGTCCTGTGCCGCCTGCATCCAACGGCGCCCAGTAACTTTCACTAGGTCATCGGTCGCTCCACTACTACTGGGCCCGCCACCAAAAAGAGCCCGTAGGATACCGGAGCCGCCGTGACTGGGGGCCATTTTTTCATTGTACGCCATTTTTGAGAGGGGATATTGCCGTAATCGCCACGTTTGGCAGGTGGGTTGGCGGTCACAGTTTAGATGTTTTACGTTTCCCAGGAGAGAGCTGCTGCCCACTCTCCTGGTGAACCCTCAGCCGATTTTTACGACTCCCACGGGCAAGTAAGGGGTGGCGACACATGTATTCTCAACCCGTCGCCACACGGGTAGGTATTAAAGCAGTATTAGGGCCGATATCTAACAATATTAAGAAAAATATCTGTTATAAATTATTATTGAAATAGAAGTAGACTTACACAGGTGTGCACACCATAATTGTATACTGGTTTCAGTTAATATTTCATAGTTAGTATACTCATTTCAACATGCTATATAGCCGAATATCCTAACTAGTGGGTTTACGGATGTATATGGACAAGACCTTCCATGTTCATTCTTAATTTATGATGTACCTTGATTCGTAACTGAAGATGTACCAGTCCTAGATGGCAATGCGATTCTCGAATTTATCGATCATTACGTTTACCTTGAATAAACACTCCAGTTAGGTAAGTCCAATTTCGAGAAAGAGATTAGCCGACGAATCTAACTCGTCTGGGCAGCATTCTGAAAACTTAAGAGGATCTTCTCATCATACCTCAGTGTCTGAAAATGCTGTAAGTCATCACTGGTAATACACACAGGTGTGAATTACCAATGATGGCTTACGGCATGGAAACGTGGTTCCTAAATGTGGGCCCCATAACCAAGCTCAAAGTCGCTCATCGTGCTATGGAGAGGGTTATCCATGAGATTTCTCTACGAGATAGAATCCGGAATATAAAAATCCTTAAAAGAACAGTTGTAACCGACATAGCACGAAGAATTAGCGCGCTAAAGTGGCAATGGGAAGGGTATATCGCTCGACGAACCGATAAGCGCTAGGGAAGAACAATTCTCGAGTGGCGACGACGTATCAAACCACGCAGTGTAGGACGTCCCCTCACTAGGTGGGCCGACGACCTGGTGAAGGTTACTGAGCGTCGTTGGATGCAGGCGGCACAGGACTGTACTTTGTGGGGCAACATGAGAAAGGCCTACGTCCAGCAGTGGACGGCAATGGACTGAATAATGATAATATTAGACTCACTTTTATGGTACTTTTGATTAAGTTCATATTTCTTCACAGTTCTAGGTAGGCAATCTGATACAGTAAATGTAAGAACCACATGGTAATATGATTCTAATAAAGTCTTCTCCATAGTTTATTGAATTTGACTTAAAATGCACCTCTCCCATGGTTTTTACTTGATATAATTAGTAAGAGAATAAGTTTTGTATCTGTACGATGTCCAGTGAGGCCTAAATAAGAAACTTAAACTCTTTGTCAAAGGACTACTACTGTGAACTCAATGAATTGTGAGGGCTCGGCGAGCCTCATTAGCCCAAGCGTTCAACTCTGTGGACATTTGGAATTTGTTGATGTTAGTTAAAAGAAACACCCATCGTGAATTGATGCAACATTTGTTGTCAGGTACCCTTTCTTTTCTTTTATGTGCAGCGACATAACCTACCATCCATCCAAACCATCGCCATTGGGCTGATCAGTGGTACCAATTCTTTATCATCCGTGGTCGACCTGATGGATTGGCCTTTTTCAGGTTACATTTTTTTACATTACCTTATATTTTTAATATCATTTTCTAAATTTGTATTTTATTTTACTTTTTATTTTGGATTATTTTTAAATTGTGATTTTATTATTTTGAAATTATAATTTTAAATGTAATTATGGTCACCTTTTTTCATATGTAATCCTCTACCGTTCCATAATAAAGGAATGCTTTCATCTCATTTATTAGAGCAGGTGAGGGCCGCTTAAGAGGATATTGGGCCACAAAGAGCCACTACATTGATTGATGGACCATTTCATTGGGTAGGAATTTGTTGTTACTTTTTATTACGCATTTGTCACATTAATCAGATATTAATGTTAATAATATAATTTAAAAAATGATTTAGAGTCTAATAAATCTCATCTATTAAAGTAAATGATGAAGTTAAAGTTTCATCGAGCAAGCAAGGGCTCACATATAAGCGCTGGTCTCATGGTGTTATACCGTTGCGCTTCACATAACTGTCTCCTCTTATTTGTTGGCTTATTGTCAATTTTGCTTTATATTTAGTGAGAACTGGAATTATTCCAACCCTTCATGTTTTCTTTTCAGTTTGTTACGGTTTTCATGATAATTAATAAGATTTGCGAGACTTCTTGAAGGTCAAACCACGGTGTCATTTACGGAAACTATTAAAGATCCGATTATTAAGAAGGCGTGATCGCGCGGTGTCATGAGGCGTAAGTATTGGCACAAGCGCCTCTAAATATATTGGTGGCAGAGCATGTCAGCGTGTAGGTTGGCAATGACAGCAGCCTAATAATGAAGGACGGCGCCGAGACATACTACTCTAAATCATGATTAAAAGTCGAAAAAATAGATAAAAGCCAGTTTGTAGAGATATATACTCTAATAATACATTATTCAACTATTCGTCCGTCCGTCCACGTGTGCTTCTAGAAACCACCTTAAAACATACAAAAGTACATTACCTAATAACTTTATATGATCTATAATATTTCTGCTGCAATTGAGAATAAGAAAAGATCAATGGAAAAACGAGCAGTCGCTTAAACCAGACAGCTCCACTTTGATCATTTTTTTTTCAAATTTATTTTCCCTTTTCTCCAGTTCCGTGTTATTAGAAAAAGATTATTTTTGTGAGAAAATTTATTATTATCTATACCAATAAATAAAATTGGAGTGTCTGTTTGTAATGTCAAAATAATAGACTTTTTTCATGCTCACACGGTTATTTGCACGACACCTATGCCTAAAATAGCAATTAAAAAATTTTTGTCTGTCTGTCTGTCTGTCTGTTTGTTCCGGGTAATCTTCAAAACGGCTGGACCGATTTCAAAAATTCTTTCACCAATGGAAAGCTTTAATATCAGGGCGTAAACTAGGCTATATTTTATCCCGGTATTACCACGGGAACGGGAACTACGCGGGTAAAACGACTATAACCTATAACCGAAGCGAAGCGAGGGCGGGTTGCTAGTATATACATATTTCTTAAAAAATCAATACACCAAAAACTATTATAAGTTTGGTCATCTGGATACTAGTTGTTTAATTGAAAATTAACTCGGCAATTTAATTGAAATTAATAGAACACGATCTTCGTTTAATCGATGAAAAAACATTTTGTGCTTCATAACCAATATTAATGTTGTGTATAATTTTGTGTTTCATAATCTTTGATTGACAAAACATTTTTTTGATTCGTAATCAATATTCCTCCTTGTGATGACGGAGTAAGAATACAATTCACCACCCCTCCCTTGCCCGTGGGAATCGAAAAAAACGACTAAGGCGTGTAGTAGGCATGTAGCATCTGTGCACGAGCGGAGGAACTTGAAATGAAACCCTATGCCAACACGTCTGATCAGCGTGGTATAGCAGGTCAATATCCTTACTATAGTGGCAGACAGTGGTGGCTGGTGGGTCGTCAAGGTGGTGGTGCACTTTACTTGCTCACTAAGTCCCGCCAATTTATATCAACTTTATATTTATGCTCATTTTCACTTACACCACACACTGTATACGCAGTATAAAATAGAACTAAGACAAAAAAAAAAAAAAAAAAATAATGTTACCAAACCATATTTCACGCGTCACAGATACATCGAAAATATACCTACTTATTGTACTTAACGAGACGTCATTGGCGAATTTCGCCGAAAGTCGAGTTCTCTCGGCAATATTCGGTTCGGTCGTGCGCCGTACGGGAACAGACTCATTTTCAGTATATTTCTATGAACTATCTTCTGTCTCACGCGCTAGGCGTTTTAATTCATAACTAATACAAGTTGTATGAGCAGTCCCCGCGCGCTCGCCTAAGCACACGAGTTTTTTTACAGGGAAAATAAGTTTTTATAATTTAGTGAAGCGCTTAAATTATTTCGTCATAATTTGAAATTTTATTTGTTATATGTTTTTGTATGTTCAAAGAATAAATATTAATTTGGTTATTTAAAAATAAAGATGAAGTAACATTTTGTAATTTTCAAATCTTTTGATTTGGTGGTTCAGTGCACGAGCGCACTAAAGGTACAGCCGCCACTAGTGTCGGAGGTCCGAGCCCAATAGTGAGACGTATATGAATTGTTATCTGTGAGAGTGCACAAGTAAGGCTTAAAGTATTCAAAGTGGCGGAGACCACTCGATAGAAATGGCATCTTAAACTATGTGGCCTCAATCCTCGAAGATGTACACGTAGATCAACTTGATTTAACTTAACATCTTATGTAAGTTTAGCACTTTATACTCGAAGGTACGAACAATATATATTAGTTTGCTGAATAGATAGCGAATCAAATGTATAGGACGTAGTCCTAGATTGCATGTATTTACTGAAATCTGATTGACTAATAACAATACTGCTAGCTAGAACTGAAACTTGGAATATTCCAATCAAAAGTTACAACAAGCTAATGCGACGCTATAATATTAACGAAACGGTTAATCATTTCTCATAAAATACTTGAACATATTCGGAGTCCTAAGAAACCAAGGATACGGGCTTCAATAAAATTATGTATTTTATTGGTTTTTATACGTATAAAATAAATGATTTAAAATCAATCTGGTCTACCCTTCGAACAATAAAATTGTTATTCATCAATAAAATATTTCTACCCGTAACTGGAAATCGGTAACTGTTATTAAATAAAAGGGTCGCTCTTTTTTCATTATACGAGTCTTTCTAGCTAATAAGAATGTTTGCATTGGAAATATATACCGAGAGAAAATTCTCAACCAATTTTAAAGGAAAGACCTTTAACATTTTTGTAATATTTGTGTTAAGCGTTATTATTTAAATAAACTTTTATTCCATTAATATAATCGTAAGTTAGGCAATATATATAAACTACTAACGACATAAATACTAAAATTTCATTATTATTTTTGTTTCAAGGAAGACTATAGAGTAGAATTATTTAAACACAAGCTATAAAATATAAATTTATTCTGTAAAAGTATCCCTTTACAGAATAAATTTATATTTTAGGTCAGAACTGTATGGAGGATGGTCAAGAATTTCTACTTTTTCCTGCTTCAAATACTCAATCGTTTGACGAGCGCTGTATGAGCTTGCGTTGTCGTCGTGCAGGATGATGCGTCGCTTTGAGTTAGATTTTCGAAGTTCGGCGATGACTTGTGGTAAACAAACTGTGGTATACCACTCTGCGTTAACCGTTCTACGATCTTCAAGTGCAATAGTCGCGACATGGCCGATTTTGCCAACGAATTATAACGATTGTAGATTGTTGTTTGAAATCAAGATCGTAGGCATAGATCCAAGATTCGTTACCACTGATGATGTCGTAGACGTGATTTGACTCTCCTCGGTTGAACACAAGCTATAAAATATAAATTTATTCTATAAAGATATCCCTTTACAGAATCTATGTATATATATAAAAATGAATCCCTGTTTTCCTTGGTCACGCCATCACGCGTAACGGCTGGACCAATTTCATTAAATCTTTTTTTGTTGTATTTGTTATTGTCAGGAAAAGGTTCTTATGAAAGAAAAACTAAGAAAATTGCCCAGAAAATTAGAAAATTTAAGAATACTTAACCATCATATAAAATTATTTCTAATCTAACCGCTTTGGACAATATAAACTTTTTTAATGTAACATTATGATGTTTAACATAGAATTGACAGAACGCGTGCTGCAAATATCGTCAAAGAGGATGTAAAAAAACTGAAAATTGTTTTAAACAGATGCTTCGGTTGGAGTTATTTTATTAATAAAATATATGTAAAACAATTAATTCATTATTTCTTACAGAAATGATGTAAGAAAACTGAATTTCTTAGTGCACATCAGGGTAGGTAAGTTCAGAGCCATCACGAGTAATATAAAAAGTCAATTTAATATGGAGTTTTGGTAATTAAGATACATGTTACTAATATAACAAGTGATATAGTTAGTTATTAAGAAGAATACAATAGTTTTCTTTAATTTACAGTTGAATTTTCGTTTTTGAAAATGGCAGCAATTAGACGTACAAATTTAAGTTGTTCAATGAACGTTGTATGCCAATATTGCAAGGCATTTAAGTTTAAAAATTAAAGTCCTTTTTTTTTTTTTTTTTTTGGGTGGCCGCGGTCGGCGCGCCTCCGCACCACTCCGTCCGGGGCGACAGAGGGGCTTAAGCACGCAACTCCCGCGACCCACCCGAAAACCACGTCGCCTTCGTCGTTGGGTCGACCACTGGAGCAGCGTTAACTTGTCGTCAGTGGTCGGCCCGACGGAATACCCCCTATTGGGGTACCCTCCCATCGACCGACGTCCCCCCCTCGGGGAGGACGTCGGTCTTTCCTCACGCGGTCGGCCTCTCGGCGGGTGACGGACTAATCCCCGGTCACGTCACCCGCAGCCTCGGCTAGGGTGGCATGAGGCGCAGATAGTTGCGCCTGCGCCGCCCCAGTCGCCAGCGGCGGATCTCCTCATCGAGGCTGCGCTCCTCACGCAGGCGATCCGCCGCCTACTTCCGCGAGATCACTATCTCGCAAAAGGCTGCGACCGCGTCCCAATTCCCGACGCTGTCGACCATCGCCCTAGCGATAGCCGGCAGCATCAGGTCCGTACCGATGATTGCGACGAGTTCACAGCGCTGCACTGCCCAAGCCCCGCAGGCCTCGAGCGTATGGCGCGCCGTGTCCTCGTCGCAATCGCAGTGGTGGCAGGACGGTGTACTCTCCCTCCTAACGACCTTGTGCAGGTATTTGGCGAAGCACCCATGCCCCGTCAAAACCTGCACCAGTCGGAAGGAGAGCACCCCGTGCCGCCTCTCCAACCACTGCATCAGCACCGGCCGGAAGGCCTCCACGGTTCGCACCCCGAACCGAGGCCTCTCCAGCCGGACTGCCCAACGGGCGATGACGTCTCGGCGGGCGTCGACGCGCCAGGCAGTGAGATCCCTTAACGAGACCACACCGCCCTCCGCTCGCACCCCCGTCACCCGCCGATATAGTCCGGCGAGCATCTCCGCCTCCAGGTCCCACGGGGGAGTCCCGGCCAGTAGGCACGCTGCCTCCGTCGCCACCGTGCGGTATCCGCCGATGGCCCTGACCGCCGTGACCCTCTGTGGTCGCCACAGAAGGGCCCTAAGTCGGGCGGTCATTGACCCCGCCCACACCGGTGCGCCGTACAGGGCCATCGACCGGATGACCCCCGCGTACAGCCGTCGGCACGCAGCGCTCGGTCCGCCCACGTTCGGCATAAGCCACGATAGGGCGGACGCCGCGCCGACGAGCCGTGGAGCGAGCCTGCGGAAATGCTCCCGGAACCACCATCGCCCGTCGAGCACCAGGCCCAAGTACCTCATATGGGCCCGGATGCTGATGTCGACCGAGTGGACGGTGATCGAGACGCCGATGGGAGGGTTCATAGTGCGCCCATGGAACAAGAGGGCCTCCGTCTTGTCCAGGGCGACCCTGAACCCCAGCGCCTCGATCCGCCTGACGACCTCCTCGGTACCCGAGGTCGCCAGGCTTACCGCCTCTTCTAGCGTCCCACCGCGGGCTGTGACGAGCGTGTCGTCGGCGTAACAAATCACGCCCAGCCCGGGCGGGAGGCTCCCCCTCAACGCCCAGTCGTAGCCGATGTTCCACAGGGTGGGTCCGAAGACCGACCCCTGTGGGACTCCGCACGTCATGGGCGTTCGCACAACGTCCCCTGCTCGGTCGGTGCAGAGGACGCTGCGCCCCTCCAAATAGTCTGCCACTAGCCGCCTCAGGTAAACTGGCACCCCGTGATACCTCAGCCCCTCCCTGATGCAGCTGAATGGCAGACTATTGAATGCGTTGGCGATGTCTAGGGACACCACCAACAGCACTCCCCCGCCGGTGACGGCCTCAGTCGCCACGGCCCTCAGGCGCAACAGAGCCGCGATCGTCGAACGACCCTTCCTAAACCCAAACTGGGCGTCCGACAGATCGGGCCCCGTGCCGACGAGGTGCCGCTCGATGCGGGCAGCTACCATCCTCTCCAGTAGCTTGCCCGTGTCATCGAGCAGCACGATAGGCCTGTAGGCCGAAGGCGACTCCGGAGACCGTCCCGGCTTCGGCAGGAGCACCAGCCTTCCCTCCTTCCAGCACCCAGGGAACCGTCCGGACGCTAAACACGCGTCGAACAGCCCCCTGAGGCGGGGTCCCAGGTGTTCGAGGACCAGGGCCAGCACACGGTTAGGAACACCGTCGGGCCCGGGGGCGCTAGACTTTGCGCGCATGCGCGTCACCGCCACCCCCATCTCGGGTTCCGTGATGGACGGAACACTGTCGTCGTCGGCCTCCCGGTCAGTGTCTGGCGGAGCCATGACCAGGGGCGTGTGCTCCGCCCGCCGCGGGAACAGGTCCTCGATGACCCGGGTGAGAAGGCCGGGCTGGAGAGTCTCGGTGAGGGGAGGGCCCCGCGCGTGTAGCCTATTCAGCACCGCGCGATAGGGACGTCCCCAGGGGTCACGGTCGAGACCGTCCAGCATCTCCTGCCGACTGACGTCCTTGGCGGAGCGGACGGCCAGCGTGAAGGCCGACTGCGCATTGCAGTAGCCCTCGTAAAGCACGGCCTCCCGTTCCGCATCGCGATGGCGCCGCCGGCTGCGGGTGTAGGCCCTTCGGGCACGGATACACGCGGCCCGGAGATCCGCCAGCTCCCGGGACCACCAGTGGACCCCCCTCCTTGGGGGCAGACGCCGTACCCGGGGCATGGCCGCATCGCAGATCTGCGTCAACGCACTGCGGATGCGGCCAGCCTCGGCGTCCACCCCGTCCGACTGGTGAGCAGAGGACAGCCACGAGTATACGATGGCTGTCTCCGCCAGCTGGTCCCGGTCTAAGCGACCCACAGCCCATCGCGGGAACGCAGGACGCCCATCCGCCCCGTGACCCCTGCTGGGCGTCGGGATTGCAGGGGAGACCTCCATCCGGATATACCGGTGGTCCGACAAGGTCTCCACCTCCTCCACGACGCGCCAGCTCCCCACGCGTGCGGCGACCTCGGGGCTAGCGAACGAAAGGTCCACTATCGACCCGCCCCGTTGTCGCACGCACGTATGCACCGAGCCCCTGTTCAGCAAACAGAGGCCCAGTGCCGCCGCCCACTCCTTAATCGCCTGTCCTCGTTCATCCGTCCTAGGGGACCCCCACGCCACGGACTTGGCGTTAAAGTCCCCCAGGACGAAGACCTGGCGCGATGCCAGTCGCCGTAACGAGGCCTCCATGATGGTGAGGAAGGCCTCGAAATCGGTCACACTCCAGTTAGGGGAGAGATAGACTCCGAAGAGCGTAATCTCCCCCCAGTCCGCCGCGACGTATCCGACGCCCCTGTCCCTAAGGGTCAGAGACGACGAAGGCCACGACGTGGAGGCGACGATTGCCACGGTGCCATCGGTGCTACCCAACCAGTTAATCCGGTCGGGCACCACGTACGGCTCCGCGACTACGGCTACTCCTATCAACCACTCCGCCATGGCTTGCAGGAACACGTCCTGCGCACCGGCGGAGTGGTTGAGATTGGCCTGGAGGAGACGAATGGATACGGGGTCCATTAACGGTCCGTATCCATCGTCACCTCCTCCGCGCTAACGGGCGATCGGGCTGCGCTCGGAGCGGGGACTGGCCCGGTCGATGGGCCGCCCCGCCCCTTTGGGGCCGATGCCGGGGGTCTGCAGTCCCCAGAGCCCATGAGTTGCTTGGCAGGCGTATTGCCCGCCGCACACGCGGGGCAGTGGGGCACCGCAGAGCACGATGCCGCCTGGTGTCCAGTTTGACCGCAACGGAAACAGCCCGCTGCAGTCAAAGCAGTTCCTGCATGTCGGTTGGGTATGCCCGACCGCCATGCACTTATAACACCTCGCGGGCCGGGGCTCCAGCACGGTTACCCGCGCCGAACTCCAGCCCACGAGGAGCCTGCCTGAGTCGGCCAATTGCTTGACTGACTCCACTGGGCACTGCACCCAGACAGCACCGACGCCGCCCGGACCAGGGCGGATGGTGCCAATCCGGACGGTGTCCGAGGCACACCCGGTATGCGCCATAATGGCCTCCCGGATGTCCTCCACCGCCACGCAGTCGTCCAGACCCGTGAGGCGCATATCTGCGCACTTGACGGGCCTGGCGATTCGGACTCCATCCTCCGGCCCGAACAGCCCCCTCAGCATCGTGGCCAAACTATCGGCCGTCTTCGCGCCCTCGGCCCCAGGGAACTCGAGTATTCGAGCCCCTGTCCGGGCCTTGCGGGTCCTCACCTCGACGCCCCCGATGTCGGAGACGTCCAGCTCCCGCCGGGCGCGTCTTAGGAGGGCCTCATAGTTTAGGCCCCTCTCAGTCGCCTCAGGCAGTACAGTGATTACCACCACAGCCGTCTTCGGCGACTTGAGGCCCCTACGCGACCTTTTCCCCTTTCCGCCGGCTCCCGCCTGGGGAGCGGCGGCCACAGCGGCACTCTTGGCCGCCGCTCTCCGCTTTTGGCCGCGTGCCTTCCTGCTACGCTCAGGCACCTGCCAGCCCTGTTCGAGCCTGGCAGCAGCGCTGAGCGCAGCAGGCGCAGTCGCGGGTTCGCCGGCCGGCGCCTGCGGTGCAATCGCTGGCACACACCCGCGGCCCGGCCTTGGCGGGAGCCGGCGCCTTGCCGGCCTTCTTGGCCCCCTTGGGTCCCGCCGCGGCCGCAGCGTAGCTCACCATGCGGCCACCCTGACAGGGCAGCGGAGTGGGAGCCGACGCTTGCGGCCGCCTCGTCCTATCCGCGGCGAGCGGCGGTCGGAGGGGCGGCTCAGGCGGGAGCCTGGCCGCTACGGCCTCGATACGCGCATCCATCATTACCCCTACTTGGGCTAGGATGACGCGTATCGCCGACTCCGACACGCCATGCACCTCGTCGGGTGGCGGCTCCTCCCCCTTCCGAGGTCTCCCGCGGCCACGAGCCGGCGGAGGGACCACGACGAGGGGAGGCAGCGGAGAAGCCACGACGGGCGCAGCCGGCGCAGCGGCCGCGACGGGCGCAGCCGGCGCCACGGGCGCAAACGGCGATGGGCCCGCCCTCGCGCGGCCCGTTTCGGCGGCGAGGCCGGCGCCGGCAGCGCAGCCGGCACCAGGCGCTCAAATTGGGACCGCAGGTCAGCCATGTCTTTGACCAACCCGCGGTTCTCCCTCCGCACCGCCTCCAACTCCGTCTCCAGCTTGCGGTTGCGTTCTCGCAAGCCGGAGACCTCCTTACTGAGGTGGGCGTTCGCGGCCTGAAGGGCCGCCACCCCGCCTTTCCGGTCGGCTGAACCCGGCGTCGCCGGTCTCGCCGCCACCGTACCGCCCCGACCCCTGCGTCCCTGCGCGGTCGGTACCTTAGGCCTGATGAAATTGCTCCCATCCGATTCGGATGCGGAGCTGCCACCCTTTGGCAGGGGGCGCTTCCGATCCCTCGTCGGGGGCCGGGCCTCCTCCGTTCCCCTCCTAACACTAAGAGCCGCCGATAGAGCGGCGGCCCCCCTATCCACCACCTCCCCATCAGCAACATCCCTAACTACAATTCCGGACGACCCACCAACCATCATCCCGTCAGCCCTGCGCCATCGGACGGCCCTGCGGTCCCACCGCCCTCGTCCGTGGACATCTCCTCGGCCGCATCTGGACTCTGCACCGGTCCTGCAGCACTGCAGCCCTCCTCCCGCGACGGCTCTGCGGCTGTGCCGCCCTCGTCGCTCGACAGCGAGATGTTAGTGCTGTCGCTCAGTCGCGAGTCACTCCGCTCTGGGCCGGAGTCACTCCCTCCATCTTCCCTGGACGGTCCTGCGGCCCTGCCGCCCTCGTCCCGCGACGGTCCTGCGGCTGATCCGCCCTCGTCACTCGACAGGCCCGAGCTGTCACTCTTCTCCTTCGGCGCCCCGGCGATATCGCCGTTTCCGCCCCGCGACGGCTCTGCGGTAGCTGCGGATGCACCGTCCTCGTCGCGCGCGGCCACGGCGGCATCCTTTTGTGCCCGCCGTTCCGCTTCCCGCTTTAGGCGCAACCTGCGTTGATGCGCAGTCTCTACGGCGCCCTTCCTCTTCCTCTTCCTTTTTGGAGCCACCTGTTTCGCCGGGCTCGCGGCTGCTGCAGAAGATGCTCCCCACCCATACGAACGGGAGCTGACTGTACTGGAACTTGGGCGCGACGCGTCGTCGTTCGCAAGCACCGGCCTAGCAAGGGACTCCCCAGCTTGGCCGGGACCCTCTGGTGAAGTCGTATGATGTTTCACTTCTGCCATGTCGGGTTGGAAGTTTAAGTCCTCCTTGACTACCACTCTAGCGGCTGGACGCTTTTTTTTTTTCACGCGCGCCTCTTAACCCACCAGCCATATATCTCCTCGCCGAGTGGCGAAACTTGAGATTTGGGGTAATTTTTTATAGGGGTTTTCTTCCCCGCGGCCCCCCTACTCAGGATTACGGTTTGGGCCTTCCGGGTCTGACCGCTCGCGAGCAACCGACCCGTCACGCCCTCGGGCCGTGACGCAACCGTCCCTGGCGACGGAGTGCCATGAGACACATCCGCCCCATTGGCCCCGGGTCAAATCCGCCGTGCGCTCTGCCTTGAGAGTCGGCACGCGGAGACCCCCCCCTTCCGCCGGAATCTTGGCCGTCCAAATGGACGTTTCCAGGGTGCACCACGTGGAGGTGCCCCGGCCTCGCACCCCAAAAAATAAAAAAAAAAATTAAGGTCCTGGATTGTGTTGCGCGAGCGCAATTGACGCCATTGGTACCGCCGTCAGAGCCATTACATTCATTGGTTTCATACGCATAAGGAAAAAAAAAAGTATGTTGTATATAGGAATTAGAATAATAAACATTTTTTTTAATTCTATTCGAATTCAATATTCATAGTTAAGACATGACAACGTCTGTCGGGTCAGCTAGTTAATTTATATTTTATAGCTCGTATTCAAATTCGCATTTTTTTAAGAGAGAGTGGCAGTCATGAGCCATGGCGGTTATACTTGACTAACTGATGGTGTGGGTACCGATGGCCTCAAGACTACTGCAGTATCTTATCCTCTGCTAGGGTTGAATATGACAAGAGGCATCGTCAATGCACCGTGATACACTGGACTTGTAGAAGCGGTCTCCTTACATCATGTTTTGACATCATTTTATGAGGGACTTCTTAATCGAATTACGACCGGTATAAAGAGTAATTCCACTTCCGGTATGTAATTTAAAGTTTAGGACCTTGTCTTTAGACAAAGGATCTTCTTAATTACTTATTACCTTTTTTTTAAGATACCCTTTTTTACGAACTAATAAGTAAAATTTAAAATTTGGTGCAACCCCTGCAATAATTGAAAATTTTGAACAACGTGAGTGAAAGTATGCCGAGAATACCTTATATTAGAAAAAAATGCCTTATATTAGAAAAAAAATGGAAAATAGTCCATCGGTGTTTACCAAAACCTAGCTAAAAACCACCGCAAGGTAATTCGGTTTTACATATAATACTTAGGCTACTGCGATATTTGTACAGAGAAAGTCATCTCCCTTGGCTTATCACTTAATGTTGTATAAGGATGACTTTTTATAGTAGTTTAATGGCATGACTTATGACACAGAAACGTAGTCTCTAAATGTAGGCCTCATAACTAAACTTAAAGTCGAACAGCATGCTATAGAGTAGGCTAAGCTCGGGATTTATCTGCGAGATAGAATCCTAAATACAGAAATCCGTAAATTAATAGGTGTCACCATCATGGTGTAATCATCATCATCATGATGTATTAGCACATTGAAGTGGCGATAAGCAAGCCACATCGCTCAATAAACCAACAACCGCTGCGGAAGAAAGGTTCTCGAGTGGCGACATCATGTCGAATGACGCAGTGTAGGACAGACGTCGTCAGTGCCAAATAATTAGCCGTCGCGTAAGTAAATTATGCATTAGTTGGAGGGGAGGTATCTCGACCTTATTCGTGTACAAAATAATAAATAAACATAATTACCTCAATAATAATCGTTATATTGAAATACTTTTTTCAATAATTAACAATATATTCTTTGATCATAATCAACTATCTATACTATCAACATTTAGTACGTTGCACTTCCAAGAGAAGGATAATGTCATAATTGTCACGCTTAACAGGCGAATTAACAGTCACAATTGAATTTGTATTATGTGAAGCAGAGATAATAGTCGGTAGTACAACTCTCATCATTCATGATCATCGTCATTTCAGTCTATCGCCGTCTACACTCAACAATAACTCTCTTACAACTCGCATGAGGTAGTAAAGACCGTTGATACATTGTATTCTTAATGATATTTTCTTTATAACTTTTAATTTTAAATATATCAATATTATTAAAGTGTCACACAGGTTCTCAATATTCTATATTAAAATGCTGAACAAAATTCTTTAGTTTCGGTTAGGTCTCTTCATAGGGTCTCTTTGGTAATATAAGTCTATCAAAACATAAATTGTCAATAACGTTGTATGTATCTTTATACAATGCAAAATAAAAATTGAAGAAATTTCCTCTGTACTTAGATTACTCACTAAAATAAATTTACGTCTACTTAAATATTCATTGATGTTGAGCAATTTCCCCAACTCCATCATGATATTATTAAAAAGTTAATAAGAAGCAACAGCAGAGACATTTAAATTTATCAAGGGGACTATACTGAAGTGTTTTCACTCCAAAAAGTCTGAACTCGTAAACACTTTTACTGTTATTTTCTAAGAATCCTAAAATTCCAAAAGGCGGGTTCCATTTATCTTTGTCAATCCTCAAGGGGCAGGCACCGTGAAATCTCTACTCCATTAAAATGCTATGCACAGGGTATATTCGATGTAATACAAAATCCAAATACAATTTTCTTCTATCAATAATTGTCACTCAAAAGAAAACTGAACAAAAATACAGAAGTTTATACCTGTATATATACGAACATATTTCATTTAAAACAAATAACTCTGTGGACATAAGACTTATGGAAGTAACAGGCAAAGAGTGTACGTTTTTCCACCTCATAAAATTGTTTATGTGATATAAATCAGTATTTTTGTAAATATTATGCAACTTACTCTTTAATGTCTTGCCGTTATTCACTAAGATTGCAGCACTTGAAAGAAGACTCATGCAATTAAAAAACACAAATAAACTGTCTATAAAAGCAACGTTTAGTTTTTTTTTTGTTTTAGGCGGGCTATAGTTTGGACGCACGCCGTCCGTACCTTCCTAAGTGACGAAAGGTCAACGTGCGTTATTACTCACTGCATTCTCTTTCCTGTGCCATCAGGTCGACCACTAGTACCCAGTCCTAATCCTCCCTCTCCGACGCCGCCGTATTTGGATATCAAAACTGCAACAAGATAAACGATTCATTTAGATCTTGGTTAAGTAGTCCGTCACCCGCCGAGAGGCCGACCGCGTGAGGAAAGACCGACATCCTCCCCGAGGGGAGGACGTCGGTCTTTCCTCGACTTTCGACTCGTCTTTCCTCGACGTCGGTCGATGGGAGGGTACCCCAATAGGGGGTAATCCGTCGGGCCGACCACTGATGTCAAGTAACCCTGCTCCGGTGGTCGGCCCAACGACGAAGGCGACGTGGTTTTCGGGTGGGTTGCGGGAGTTGCGTGCTTAAGCCCCTCTGTCGCCCCGGACGGAGTGGTGTGGAGGCGCGCCGACCGCGGCCCACCCCCAAAAAAAAAAACGATCTTGGTTAAGAATGAGTCATCTCACCCCCTCTCTTGCCCGTGGTTAAAGGACGACTAAGGGATTTAATATACATATAACATCTATACAAGAGAAACACTCGAAATACTGGGTTTAAGTATTAACACGTCTGACGTCGGATAAGAGAGGGAATGGTAAATTGTATTCTTACTCCGTCAGCACACGGTGCATTTAACATTCATTATATTTTATAATCCCTTTCAATTAAATTCGTTTTGCTTAAAATTTGCCAAATCCAAATATACGTTTAAATAGAAAACCGACTAAGTGCGAGTTGGAGTAGCGCACGAAGGGTTCCGTACCATTATTTATAAAAAGGTTAAAAATATTGCGTTTGTTGTATGGAAGCCCTCCTTAAATATTTATTTTATTTTGTTTCTAGTATTTCTTGTTATAGCGGCAACATATTTTATAAAAATTTCAACTAGTCTAGCTATCGCGGTTCTTGAGATACAGCCTGGTGACAGACAGACGGACGGACAGATGGATGGGCAGACAGTGCAATCTTAGTAATAGGGTCCCGTTTTTACCCTTTGAGTACGGAACCCTAAAAATGAACGTATAAACTATTAAACTTTGTACGAATTGTAGTTATTATTATTTTACTCACCAATAGTGCTTCATCATCATCATCATCATCATCATCATCATCGCAGCCCACATACGTCCCACTGTTGTGCTCGGGCCAATAGTGCTTACTTTTATTAAAATAACTAGTCACCTAATTAAGGCTATTCGACCATTCCAGGCAAAAATTTCATTAATCATGAATGTATAGTCTATTAATGCTCAGTTATTCATTACCGGGAAAATGAGAATAGGACAAATAAAATGCATAGCGCGCCATTTGTGCGAGAAAATTTTGTACCAACTTGCTATGCAGAGCGTGCGCCCCGAGATAAATTTACTGCCAGCAGTAAAGTTTGCTCCATTTTGTATTCAATATATTCAATACTACTTAGTTTAATTTTTTAAAGAGTAATATTAGTTCCAATTAATAATAAATTGAGTATGTTATGAAATCAATTAATGTTTCAATTTAGTTTAACTGCCGACAGAAGTGAAAACTTAAAACTATGAATAAACAGTTGTTGGTTTTGGATATTCAATTTAATTATTAGATTTTAAATCATCATCAACCTCATACACATCCCACTGTTGGGCTCGAGCATCATCTAAAATAGGAGGGTTTTATTTCAAGTTTACCTTCTCTTGCATAGATGATATATGCATATTATATCCCTTAGTCGTCTTTTACGACATCTACGGGCAAGAAAGGGAATGCTGAATTGTATTCTTACTCCGTCACTACATGGATCTTAAATAAAATTTGTAAATTAAAACTCTGCATCTTCTGGTTCATCATCTGGTTTGGACATTTGGCACGGATATATTAATGTAGCTACAGATATAGTGATAGCATTAATCAATCAATCAATGGATTAAGACGACTTGTTAATATCTGTATTAATTATGCCGAGTCTCATAGTCTTAGATATAATATAAAAAAAAAACAGAAATTGTAATATTTAAATGGAAGGGCGGACCGGAGAGGGTGCCCGCTGTTATGATGTATGAGTCACCGGTGCGGGTTGTCACTAGCTTTAGGTACCTGGGGCATGTACTCACGGACAATCTGATGGATGATGAGGATATGGAGCGTGAGCGTCGTGCACTGTCCGTCAGGTGGAACATGCTCGCGCGTAGGTTCGCTAAGTGTAATAACCAGACTAAACTGACACTATTCACCGCATACTGTCAAAACTTCTATACGTGTCAACTGTGGTCATCTTATAAAAGAAAGTCATATAGCGCACTTAGAATACAATATAATAATGCTTTTCGTATTCTAATGAGGAAGCCACGATACTGCAGTGCGTCGAGCATGTTCGCCGCAGCTAGGGTGCCAGATTTTTTCGCGATTCTCCGTCTCCGTATCCAATCATTCTGGTCTCGTTTGCGAGCAGCAAATAATGTAATATTGATGGCTATTGCCGATTGTCCTAACAATAGTTTTTATCGGCACTGAATATCTGTGCATCACAGAGGGAACCACAAATAGAATGCTGTACTTAGTATGTAGTTGTAGTAATTGAATGATCTCTATTGTAATTATTGTAATTTATGACACTGGTATGTATTTTTTGTAATTATCTTTATTATTTTGTTTTTGTGATTATTATTATTATGTCGCCCAGTTTCACAGCTATCTTCCATATTGTTTAAAATATTAAAAAAAGGGAAGATACCCGGTCTTTTGAAAGGCTTACATGGGGATATGGATCCAACACGCAGAGGCCTTTGGAGAAATTTAATGTTAAAATGGGATGGGACGTCTACCGATGATACTCCACGTTTGCACACAACAATCGTGGACTGCCAACGGTAGGTGTAAAACTATTGTGCAATTATGATATCTAAAACCAGATTATGGGGTTGTGAGGTTTGATGGATTGGATTAAATGAAACTATTGATTGAATAACTGTCGTCTGCCTTCAATACCTTTATCGTCTTGAACTTTGGCAGACGGTGACTCGCCAACTCACTGAATGGGCCCCCCTAAACGGTCACCACAGACACGCAGGCCATACGGGCAACAGGAGGGCAACATTGGTGCAAGTGGCTTGGGGTGTCGAGCTGTGCGGCGCTGGTTTCACCATCGCAGTGGTTTCCCCGTAGTTATGCTATTATGTTATTATTAATTATTATTATTTATTAGTGTTATTATTGCTTATTATTGACTTGTTTTTTTTTAATATTGTTTGTATTATTATTAATTGCTATGGATATACACGGTCCGAAATAAATCATTATTATTATTATATTGTATCTCTCAATTTCACGGCTATCTTCCAAGGGAAGATACTCGGTCCTTTGAAAGGCTTACATGGGGACATGGATCCAACACGCAGAGGCCTTTGGAGAAATTTAATCTAAAATGGGATGGGACGTCTACCGATGACACTCCACGTCTGCACATAACACACATGGACTGCCAACGAGAGGTGTAAAACTATTGTATGATGATGGTATCTAATACATGATTATGGGGTTGGAGGTTAGATGGACTGGATTAATGGTAAACTATTGATTTAAAACTGTCGTCTGCCTTCAATACCTTTATCGTCTTGAACTTATTATTATTATTATTATTAATAACATGTCACGTGACCATGTCGATGACAACTGACATGAAATTACTCCCATCCATCAGCACTTTCTTTGTTGGGTATATCAAAATAAGATCTACGTGAAATACAAGGAACATACATACATATACTCACGCCTCTTTCCCATAGACTTGACTCGACCGACGTCCTCCCCGAGGGGGGGACGTCGGTCGATGGGAGGGTACCCCAACAGGGGGTATTCCGTCGGGCCGACCACTGACGACAAGTTAACGCTGCTCCAGTGGTCGGCCCAACGACGAAGGCGACGTGGTTTTCGGGTGGGTCGCGGGAGTTGCGTGCTTAAGCCCCTCTGTCGCCCCGGACGGAGTGGTGCGGAGGCGCGCCGACCGCGGCCCACCCACAAAAAAAAAAAAAAAGGCTACTAATAACCTGGCCTTTCTTAAGGACGTCCTCGATTTGGACGTACAACCTCTGCTTTGGTTATCCTTTTTCAACACTTCTGTTCATATTCGCAAAGTAACAAACTTTATACATATACAAATTAGGCTAGCCTGAGGGATTTAGTAAGCCAATAACCTTCCAATCATGAAGGAGTCTTGTACCATATCGACTATACTGAGTGAATTGAAGCAAAGGAAACGCTATTAATAATAAAGATGGAATATTAGTATATTTCGCTATCCCTTATTTTACCATAAATATATTAGAAAATGGTAAACAACTTTAGCAAATAACATTATGACAACAAGTAGGCAAACAATTATTTAGGCAAAAAATTATAGAAATTGTTTGCCTAAATATTAGTCAAAATTAAATTACACTAATTTTCAAATACAAGCCAAAATTCTGAACAGGAGCCCAATTTTTATATTGAGGATAGACTATATACGCCAGTCACACCCTTTTTTTTTTGGGGGGTGGGTTACGCGCTCCTCGCACCACTCCGTCCGAGGCCACAGAGGAGCGTAAGCACGCACACCCGTAACCCACCCGCGACACGTCGCCTTCGTCGTTAGGCCGACCACCGGAGCAGGGTGACTTGTCGTCAGTGGTCGGTCCGACGAAATACCCCCTGAGGAGTACCCTCTCCTCGACCTCAGGGAGTATGTCGGTCTTACCTCACGCAGTCGGCCTCTCGGCGGGTGACAGCCTAACTCCTTGGTCCAGTCACCCTCATCCAATCATACACTGCCCAAAACGTCAAGGCGGGTGAAAAGGATGTCGTGCCCATACTAGAACCTGCCATATTGTAACTCTCTGTCACCATTAGGGCATGCCTCTGATACAGAGTGCATGACTATGATGTCCTACCTGGTGGATTACCTTTCAATTTACCATTTCCCGTTGATATCTCAACTACAGACGATCGGCATTCTCTAAACTATAGGTACTATAGTTCATATTACTATTGTATATCCGAAGAGTTTATTTCTTCGTTTATTTGAACAGACTTATTTCAAGAAGTACCACTTGGATTTTAAAGTCTTATTCTATCATCTAGAAGGATAATTGAACTACTATACCATGCTGTTCAGACATGTTGGTATAGGGAATTTTCCTCCTCTTGTATACATATTATATCCCTTAGTCGTATTTTACGACATCCACAAGGAAGATAAGGAGTGGTGAATTATATATATCCACCTAGGGCGGTGAGGACAGTCACGGATGAATGAAGGATGGCTGCCTCAACCATTAGGTTTTGATCCAGTTTTGACCCACAATCTACCGCGGTAACTCTAAAGCTCTGTCCGCTGTGAGACCCCTGCTGGGTTACTAGAGGGTCCGATAGACCTTTATTCGAATGTACCTGTGGTCAAATAGGGTCTCAACCTTCTCCTGGATGCATCAGCTTCTTACACGTGCTGCAACGTTGGGGCTAGCGAACGACAAGTTTACTATCGACTCGCCCCGCTACCGCACGCACTCACGTATTCAGCTCCTGTTCAGTAAACAGAGGCCCAATGGCGCCGCCTACTCTGAGACCACCCGCCTGTGATAGTCCCTCCTCCTGAAATGAAAGAGGTGCTGCACAGTGAATATCTGGATAGTGAGTTTCCTGAGGAGCTGAAAGAGACTTCGGCATCCCCAGGCATAATCGCAGAGTTCCACATAGGCTTCCCATTTCCGCACGACAACTTTGTATATCATATGATTTTCGCCGGTTGGCGGGACAGCCTCCTAAGGGGGCCAAATCCTGTTCGGGTCCCTGCTAACCAGTTAGTGGCCGAAAGTGACCATTTCCATCGGGTATCACTATGTCCTCTGTCGTCATGCTCAATGACTCATCCAAGACTACACCACCAGAACTTCCAAGCATTATCAAAATCCACCACACATAAATACAACCAGAAAGTTGGACTTCTACGTGCTATTGTCCAGATGCTGATTTTTTGCGTAAGTGTGATAGTTATCTGGACGAACCGGCCTACGGCCCTACCACAACCTGAAAAAAAAGGGTACATCGATTGTCAAAAAAAAAGCATTACTTAGAATAAGTTTAAAAACCACACATGCTTACACATCTATAAGTGTTATGGAAATAAACTTCACTAGCACTGTAGTTTTATTTATTGAGATCAGTTCGTAGTGAGGCACATTTCGTTTTTTAATTGAAAAAAGTCAAGTATGATAATCCGTTGTGGTGCATTGCGGTGCGCCAGCTTTCTATGATGTTATTTGGAGGTTCGAGATTTTTATTTTAAATTCCACATAAATGTATTTATATACTCGACTCGTTAATGAAAAGTAAGGGAATGGGTAATAGATATGTACGTCAATTTGAGAACTTGTTTGATGAAATCATAAACATTAATATATGTAGAATTAGAGGGCCGACGTTATTTAAAATAATGTGAGATTCACTTGTCCTAATCCCTTTATTTAATTAACTAATTGATGTAATTGAAAATCGCTATTAATAGTCCAATTATTAATTTTTATAATAAAGACGGCCGTTAGTACAACGTGTGCACCAGGCGACGATCGACTGACGAATGTCCATTTAGGGATGTGAAAAAATAATCGATTTTACCAAAATTTAATCGATTAATAATCGATTATCAAAATAATAAAAATCGATTATTGATTGATTTTTTATTATTCGAAATTCGATCGAAATTAATCGATTATTCACTGCCAGATTTCCTAAAAAAAAGGTTATCACGATAGTTTCATACTATATTAGAAAATAAAGCTCACATTTCCTAAAAAAAAAGGTCATCATAATCCTGTTGGGAGAAAAATCGATTATTTTATAATCGATTATTTATTTTTGATTAATCGATTATTTTATAATCGATTTATTTCAAAGAACAAAAAATCGATTTTTAAAAATCGATTATTTTCCCTCCAAGTCACATCCCTATGCCCATTCAACTTTTAATCTATTGGATAGCTTTTATCGCGGGCTTTGCGCGGCATCCGAATCAAGAAATTCCGTAACGAAAATAAAACCTACCATGCCCCTACCATGTAGCTCGGGCCGAGCTACCCGCCTTTATTGTTATACATATAGTACATTTGTTTTCTTATCGGTCACCGCGCTCAAAAAGTGTAACTTGAATTAATATCAAAGAAAAATAATACTGCATAAATAAAAAATAATAAATAATTATAATAGCATAAGTTGATAAAAATACTACGCAATAGCTTTACCGCGGCAGTCCCCGAGTGCCACACTTTTTTTTTTTGTGTGACTTAATTGTTAGCCGCAGATGGCTGTGACAACTTTACCCGGACTGGGTTAGGTGCGATTCTTTTATCACGGAGATTTTAGATGGGGTGTAACTAGACGCTCCTACCACCAGTGGGTTGAGGTGTGTGACGGCAGAGTCGAAGTAGCGGCGGGAGCACTTTTTCATGTATTGCCTGATGATCGGCAAGCCTAGATCTATGTGAAGATCCACATTGCGCATAAACCACGGTGCTCCCGTCGCTCGGCGCATGAACCTATTCTGTAATGATGAATGATGTAACCTGTGTAGCCTGAAGGGCTTCGCTTGAGTGAACACTACACTGGCATGTCGTCATGATTAGACGTACACAAGCGGTGTATAATCGAACTTTACCACTGAGAGATAGCTTGGACTTAGCGTGTACCAAGCTGTGTAACCATTCTGACACTAAAGCTGCGCGCGCGTGGACTCGCCTTATGTGAGGTCCGAAGGTCAATCATCTGTCCAAGATTACACCCAGGTATTTGACTTGTCTAGAGGATAGGCTCGTCGCCCATTCGACTAGCAAGCTCTGCATTTTATACTGTTTTCGTGGTGGGGTTACTGATAACCTTATGCCCGAACACACTGTTTGCGCCGGGCGGCGTATATATACATAATAACATCCTATATCTGTAACATTACCCCTTGCTTTGTTTTGTATTGAGTGTAGTCATTATCGTGTTTTAGAAAAATGGATATTTAGGATAAAGTTTTGTATAGGTACTCGTACCTTAAATTTATATGACTATGATTAGTTCTAATTATAAAGTGTTTGAAAAATTTTAATCTCAGTCTACCAATAAGGTAAAATTAATTTATAATGCGTCTTGGTTAATATAATACTTAGTTTGGTAATTATTCTATATTTGCTTGTCTCGTCTTCTTATCTATATAAAATATAGAATACCTAATTGTGTAGAACTTTGTATGAACTCAAAATTAGAACCGTATATATTGCAAAAGTCATTTAGAGCAATAACATGAAAGGGCTAACGCATTATATTTTTCATGTAGAATTATAGTTATTTAGCTCATTTCAATCAAAAATCTTTTTAATTATTTTGAAATCGTTATCATATCGTAGACCTGCATACATACAGTCTCCGTAGTCAGCAAGATTTGTGAATAAGCCCGTTCACCGGGTTCTATTTGTAGACGGTTACTAGTGTTGCGAGCCATCCAGAGTGCTGCTACATTAAAATTTGAAAAGACTATTGTTTAATAAATATTTTAGTAGAACCTTTGGACAGTTCGTTTTCCAAATTTTAAATAAAAACACAATACCTTTGATGTTGTACATTATTCCTTACATGTTTTCACTAAATGCAATCCGGCTATTAAGAGTGACAGATAAATACGCCGTGTTTGGTATCATTGGAAAGAGTGTTACTTGTAAAGGGTTTTTCAACAAGAACTTTGTTTTCTAAAACAAAATAAAATACGAATTTAGATGAAGATGATTCAAATTTTTATTGTTTTACGAAGAGAAAAGTTCGGCAATTATGAATGAAAAATGATACCTGGCAAATGTCCACCACGATCACGCTGACAGATGTCGATTCTTTCATTAAAGTTTTTAATTACTTTTTGGCAAAATGGCGGGTCTATTTCGTTAATCACAGCACGGATTTTGAGATTTAAGGCTGCAATCGATTCGATTGGCTCCGTATAGACTCCGTCCTTAACATAGCCCCACAAAAAATAATCCAGTGGTGTTAAATCACACTATCTGGCTGGCCACATAACAGCTGATTTTCGTGAAATTATGCGATCGGGACATTTGGTTTGCAATAAATTGATCGTTTCATTGGATGTGTGACATGTGGCACCGTCCTGTTGAAACCACATATCAATGATATCCACGTCATCAATAATAGGCCAAAATTGAGTTGTTAACATCTTGCTATAGCGTGATCCATTGACCGTTACCACATTTCCAGCCTCATCTTCGAAAAAAAACGGCCCAATCACGCCTCCAGACCACATAGCGCACCATACAGTGACACGTTGAGAATGCAAAGGCTTCTCAATAATCGCTCTAGGATTTTCAGAAATTGAATTCATTGTAACAATTGCCAATGCATCTACTACGAATACGTCAAAAACCTAAATGCCAAAACTACCATGTGGTTGGTGTTGCCACAATTGAAAAACAAAGTTCTTGTTGAAAAACCCTTTACATTTCAAAAATATATATTCTCGGCATTTTCCCCCTGAATTAGGAGAGGAGGGTTTTGCGAACGATATATTGACTCATCACCATATCTCTGGAACCATAAGGCGTACAGACTTGAAATTTGGCAGAAATATTCTTTTCGTTGAGTAGAGGTCAGCTAAGAACGGATTTTACGAAATTCCACCTACAAGGGGTGTTGCGGGGGCGTTAACAATAATATCTAAATAAAAGAACAGGGTAAGCCGAAGCTACTGAAGCTAGAAAAATGAAATTTGGACCGTGGTTTCATTTCGTGACGTAGGCACCCACTAAGAAAAGTTTTTTTTTAAATTCCACCCCTAAGGGGGTGAAACGTAACGGTTAAGTCTGTATGGAAAGAAAAAAAATCTTTAGCTACTGTCTTCAAATTAAGCACAAATACTCTTTAATAAAAATAAATAAACATGTGTTTCAGCGTTTGTCCATTTTCATCCTCTAAGGGTGTAAAATAGGTAGAAATATATCAGTTTACCGACTTATCGCAGAGCCGAACCTACTGAAGCCAGAAACATGAACTTTTGACATTAGTTTCTTTGAGTGACGTAGAAACCCACTAAGAAAGGGTATTTTGAAATTCAACCCCTAAGGGGGTAAACCGTAGTAGTAAAGTTTGTATAAAGAGAAAAAAAATCTTCATCTATTTTCATGAAATTCTCCACAAACACTCTTTAATAAAAATAAATAAACACGTATTTCAGCATTTTTAATTTTCACCCTCTAAGGGTAATATAATAGTAGTATAATGGGTAGTATAATGTAAATAGGTATAAAAATGTTGGTTGTTTGACTCATTAACGCCGAGTGGAAATTACTGAAGCTAGAAACATGCAATTTTGACCGTAATTTTATTTTGTGACGTAGGTACCCCATTAAGAAAGGATTTTTCGGAATTCATTCCCTAAGGGATGAAAAAATCTTCATCGGCTTTCTTTAAATTTTGCATAAATACTGTTCATTCATAATTTTTTTCATCATTTCAACCCTTATACATCCCACTGTTGAGCTCGAGCCTCCTCCATTATGAGAGGGCAATTGACCTACTACACCACACTGGTCAAACGTGTTGGCATAGGTTTTAGTTTTTCTTCTCTGGCATAGATGTTGTATGCATATTGTAATCTCTTAGTCGTCTCCTACGACAGCCACGGGTAAGAGAGGGGGTGGTGAATGGTGTTCTTATTCCAACACCACACTCATACTCTTTAGTAAAAATGAATAAACAGCATTTGTCAATTTTTTGTTTTACCCTCTAAGGGAACTGGGCGGGTAAGGTGACTGAAACCGAAGCGAAGCGAGGGCGGTTTGCTAGTATTATATATAGATATCTACTCTTTACAGAATTAGTTATTAAATTTTGACCCAAATTTTGATACAAATTTATTGTCAATACAAAAAGAACGTTATTCTATATAAAAATTATATATTTCTTTTGTCAGTAGGTAATTATTGAACATAAAATTTGTAGTAATTTTTATACTACGAAAAATGAGTAGGTACTTAATCGTCAATCCCGTGTATAGTTTATTTAATCAGTTTCCCGTATGTCGCCATAATTACATCTTCATAAATGCACACTTAGTAACATAACGATAACATTCGTTCCAAAGCATACCTTGACTGATCATCTTTCGATGTACAATTACAAAAAATATGACAGAAGTAACTTTAACCACATTCATAACAATTCTTTTTGAGCTATAAAATATCATTTTTAATCGCATAGCTAAACCTTGTTGTTTACTAAAAAAATGGCTCCTATTTTCACTCTTCTACAGTCTAAATTTTCATCTAATAAATTGAACGTTCCCTTTGTAGTAAGTTATCCGATCAATCCCAGCAGCGCACAAAGCAAGCCTAACAATAAAAATAAAGTTGGTATAATGACGGATGAGGCGACAAACTCGTCAGGTTTCATGGTGCCTTTTGAATCTAACATTCGCAACACGATCCCGTTATACGCCCGTGCTAATACGTATAAACTGCTTCACAGAGATATCATTTCACTAGAATGGACTGATTAACTCTTGTTTTAAGAGCACTTTCTTTATGGTAGGCAGCGACCTGGCTATTCCTCTGGTATTGTAAAGGTCCGTGAACTGCAGCATTACTTAGCATCACGTGTACTGGTTGCTCGTTTACAACCATAAATGATAAATAAAAAAGGTCAATTTCTCTCTGTTGTAAACTTTAAATACGAGGGCTTAAAGGCTAATTTGCGTAGAAAAGATATGTGATTCCTGTGAAAAACAAAAAACTTAGCTTGCAATAAAATAAAATAAGTTTAATATCTTGATATTCATCCATCGGCCTACGTTCTGTCTACGTTCTCTCTTGGATATAGATCTCCCCAATCGATTGTTCTATCTCCGCCTATAAAGTGGACCGCTGGTATCAATTCCTTGGTCCATCGGCTAATCCACGCGGTCAGCCTTGCTGTGGGTGGTAATGGTAATGGTAAGTAATAATTAATAACTAACATGGTCGTTATTCAACGTCGTCATGGTCGTTGTTAACATGTTAGTTATTCATGCTGGCAACAATCATTTAAGCAGTGCATTGTGAAATCGTCCAGATGCTAAGCATGAGTGGGACAGCTGCCTCTAGCGTGGCTCGGGATGATCTTCTTTTCTTACTACTGTTGATGGCAAACGAGGTAACAACTCCCCTGATGGTAAGTGATATCACCGATCATGGCCCTTCGCTAGGTCGCTACCAATCGTGAAGAAAGTGAAGGGAGTATGAATGCATGCAATGAGATAAGGTGATACTAAAGGCGAGAGGAAAAGACGCATGTTTCGAAACGGCCACCCTGCATCTATCGCAACGATAATGATCTTTGAAGCAACTGCCCGTAATGCTATTTCAGAAGTGGGCAAACACTATCATGGACCACCCTAACAGTTTCTGGCAGAATTAATTTCGCAGACGTATGTGGTTGAGGGCATGTGTTGTGTTAAACATCTCGTTGTGCAAACTACTAGGTACCACACAAGACAGACATCCCTCGTTTTCACGATTAATACATTCCAAATGGGTAGCTTATGGGTATTAAAGATGAGAAGTAAAATAAATGGTTACATTGATCGCTTGCTAATGCAGTTGAAATGGAGTCGCATTAGATGTGGGTTCAATCTTTACCTATAGTAAAATCTTTTCACTGATTCACAAATTAGTTTGCAAAAAACACGAGCATGTCCAAATTTTATGAAAATAAATCATAAATATGTAATCTTAATCTTTTACCTGCTATCAGTTTCATAGACATTTTAATGAGCGTTTAATTGCTCAATCTTATAAATTCTTTAGAGCCCTAAACAATTTTTTTCTTTATGAAATAATAATATGAAATCATAACATTGTTATCTTAATAATTTAACAGTAAATTTTGTGTATAAAAATCCTTAATAAAACCTATCATAAAATACTAAAAAAAATAGAATTATTTAAAAAGCAGTTAAATATGTAAGTCCCACAGATTTGTTAAAATAAGAATTTATGAATCCATCTAATATCGACTGCTTTCTTAGATTGGGGACAGAATAGAGAATAAGCGCCTCATGAACTTAAACTTTACTTTCAACAATAGCTAAACGGATGAGAGAAGAAGTATATAGTTTTAGTATTGAAATTATGGTGAGATTGATATATATTATAATATCTACAACGGCAAAACATTAAGATCGATTACGTCGACCCGTATTTCAACCGTATCCGATGCTCATTATCAGGGTGAGTTCGTAGCGGCGTTTACGAGGCCACGGTGTGCAGTATGCAGTTGTTTCCACCAGGACTTCGGCATATGATCTACAATTGGTTTGCTCGTCGAGGAGTGCTTATGTACTGATTGATTGTGCAGATGCCTCAGTGATTGACGTGCCGAGAATTTTGGGACCGATACCTATGTAGAACAGTTTTTTATTCGTTCCAAAAAAGAGTATTCCGAATGTTAATCGTATCCGTTAATTATAAATCGGTAAAGCCACCTGTAATACAAGGATTTATCTTTTACTGCGCTGTCATCTTTAAAAAGTAAGATGGTGCTTGATTAGAATTATGCTTAAAGGCTATTTCATCGCGAGTTTGCAATCATCATCATCATCTTGACTCTAGTCTCTTCCACAATAGAAGGAAAATTGACCTTACTATCTATGCTGGTCAGGCAGGTTGGTATACGGCTTTGTTTCGAGTTTTCATGCATAGATGTTATATGCGTATGAAGTGATGAATTTTATTCTTATTCCGTCACCACACGGAAAGTTCGCAATAACAATTCTTTATTAGGATTACTACGATCTTATTTATTACGATGCTTATTACATTTTACGGTAACAATGTCTTATTACGATCATAATATATAAAATAAAACAGCCGTATAATTTAGTAGTAGTAGTAAAGCAACACCAGATACAGAAAAAAGGAAGAGAGAGGCCTCGATATCACCTAACAACATAAATCATATCATCAATCATCACATCACACTCTAGTGGTTTGATAAATATTATTGCACCCTCTAAACTACATAAAACAAATGCGTTTGAGTACATGAGGTCAAGATCTGCGTCTTTGACTGAAAAACCATCACAACAACAAAACGCATAGGAAATGTCAGACACCGGTAACGAAATCAAAACCAACTATATAAGCAAGAGCAAAAGAAAAAACGATAAAAACCCCAATACGGCTGGTCACCGCGGGGCTGTTGACCAAACCCCCCAAAATACTACACTAGAAAATAATACAAAAACTAAAAATAACATAAGGAAACTCCACATAGCAACATTGAATACAAGATCTTTAAAATCAAAAGAAAGTTTAACAGAACTTGAACAAGCATTAAACAACATTAATTGCGATATTCTTGGTATAAGTGATGTGCGAAGAACGAAAGAGAATATTGAAGAACATAAAGAATACATAATATACTATAAAAATGAAATACCAGGAATATACGGGGTAGGCTTCGTAGTCAAAAAATACTTAAAAAATAACATAATAGAATTTCAAGGAGTCTCAGACAGGATAGCCGTCTTAAATATTATACTTCCTGGTCACAAACACCCGACATCAATAGTCCAAGTATACGCTCCTACCGAGGTAGCGAAAAAAGAAATTAAAAATAGTTTTTACGAAAGCCTAAATAAGACAATGGAGACCCTGTTTAACACCATTATTGTGATGGGAGATTTTAACAGCCAAATTGGCCATCGAAGAAAGAGTGAGGATAAAATACTTGGGCCCTATACAACCGGTAAGCGAAATGATAATGGACAAAGATTGTTGAACTACGCGTTAGAAAATAACTTACACATTATGAATACTTTTTATAAAAGAAAACAAAAAAGAAAGTGGACGTGGGAATCTCCCGACGGGAAAATAAGAAATGAAATAGATTTCATAACTACAAATAAACCGAAGCTTTTCTTAAACGTGGCAGTCCTCGACAATTTTGCCTATTTCACTGATCATAGATTACTCCGATGTCAATTATACCTAAATAAACCTAAAAATTCTAGAAAACATTTAAAAAATGCTAAACAACCAATCACGCTACCACTACCAAGGCATATTTTAGATTCCCTAAAAACTAAATTAATGCTAATTAGTGAACTCAGAACAGTCCAAGAAAGATATGATACCTTAGAAGAAGAAATTAAACGAACTAATAAAAACCTTGAAAAAGACAAACCACGTAAAGATAGAATAGGATCTGAAGCAAGAAGATTAATACAACAAAGAGCACTTTTATTTAAGAACAGGAAGAATAATAGACAAAACATAATTGAAATAAGTAAAGAAATTTACACCGAAATAAGGAAACATAGAAATACACAAAAAACTAAGTTAATACAACTAAACTTAACAAAATCGGGTGGAATTAAGAGAGCGTGGAAGGAACTTCAAGATCACACAAAATGGATTACTAACGTAATAAATCATAAATGGCAGAAAAATAAAACTAAAAGAAATGAAATATTACATACAGCAACTGACTTCTATCGCGATCTCTATCATGACGAACTAAGTACATCAATAACAAGTAGCGAAACAGTTATGAGTACCGAAGAAGAACCAGTTCCTAATATATTGAAAGAAGAAGTTATTAAAGCCATCAAATCACAAAAAATAGGAAAATCAACCGGCAAAGACAACATATCAAATGAAGGAGTATCAGAGATCATCGTGGACACATTAACAAACATCATCAATGACATTTTAAGAACAGAATATATACCCCGTCAATGGACCACATCTACAATAATCTTACTTCACAAAAAAGGGAGAACAGATGATATATCGAACTACAGACCCATTTCGCTAACGTCAAACGTATACAAAATTTTCTCCAAGATAATACTGGACCGGATAACAAGGACGATAGACGAAAATCAACCCAAGGAACAAGCTGGGTTTCGAAGTGCCTTTTCCACTATTGACCACATCCATACCATCAAACAATTGATACAGAAATGCAATGAATACGGAATAAACATCTACCTAGCATTTATAGATTACAATAAAGCATTTGATTCGTTGAAACATGAGAAAATATGGGAAGCCCTCGCCGCTCAAAGAGTCCACCGAAAATACACTAACGTAATAAAAAATATATATATAAATATGACAGCTAAAATACGCACAGAAAAGATAGGAGAATGTTTCCCCATTAGGAAGGGAGTTAGACAGGGAGATCCTTTATCTCCCAAACTATTCTTGGCAACTTTAGAACATATATTTCGGCAATTAGAATGGAAGGATTATGGTATAAACGTCAATGGAGTATTACTAAATCATCTAAGATTTGCAGATGATCTGGTATTAATATGTGGTGATCCAAAAACTTTGAAGGTTATGATTGAACAACTCATAAACGAAAGCGAAAAGATAGGACTATCAATAAATACCTTAAAAACAAAGTTAATGACAAATTACGTGAAAACTCCCATTAAACCTAAAAATGCTGCTGACCTACAATATGTAAATGAATATATGTACTTAGGCCAAATAATATCTACAACAGACATCACAACAAAAGAAATTCAAAATAGAGTAAACCTAGGATGGAAGAGATACTGGGCTCTAAAAGACGTTATGAAAACCTCCGATATACCAATATTAGGTAAGAAGAAAATATATAATACATGCATTCTACCAATCATGACATATGGATGTCAAACGTGGAGTTGTACAAAGAAAAATATTAAAGCACTAGAAACTTGTCAACACCGAATGGAAAGAAGCATCCTCAATATAAAATTAAAAGACAAAATTAGATTAAAAACAATAAGAAAACAAACCAAGATTATAGATATAAAATACCAGATAAAAAAACTGAAATGGAAATGGGCAGGACATCTAACAAGAAGTAAAATAGAAAATTGGACGAAGGAAGTTACAGAATGGTGCCCTAGATATAAAAAGAGAAGTAAAGGCAGCCAACATCGAAGATGGGAGGATGATATCAAGGAGGTAGTAGGACCATGCTGGATGAGGATAGCAAGGGATAGATATTTATGGAAAATATTTGGGGAGGCCTATGCCAAAGAGCAAGACGATCATGAAACCGTTGTCTAATACATTTAATTACGTTGCTTTCATAAACAAATATGTTTTATATTAGTAGTACATAAATAGTATAAGATGAAATGTAACATATAAGATTGTTAATAAAGGCTAATATTATTATTATTATTATAATTTAGTAGCCGTTTATTTTGCCGTGTGGTGATGGTGTAAGAAAACACACAAACATTCACCACTCCCTATCTTGACAGTGGGTATCGTAAAAGACGACTAAGGAATATAATATGCTCATAACACCTGTGCAAGAGAAGGAAAACTTGAAATGAAACCCTATACCAACATGTCTGACCAGCATAGTATAGTAGGTCATATTCCCTCCCATTGTGGAGGAGGCCCAAACCGGCCCAAACCCAACAGTGGGACGTATATGGGCTGCGATGATGATGATGATAAAGTAGTCGTATCCTGCAAACCCA
The DNA here is from genome assembly GCA_032191425.1 of Lymantria dispar. NCBI lineage: Eukaryota > Metazoa > Arthropoda > Insecta > Lepidoptera > Erebidae > Lymantria > Lymantria dispar. The sequence goes on along the minus strand of CM063457.1, from coordinate 18,222,189 downwards.
TCCAGTCTGTCGTAAGTCCCCATAAAGTGGTATGCGTATTCACGCTGTCACCTGCCCGTCTATTTGAGTGGACCATAGGAATCGTGATATCAAGTTTGCTATTACTAACTTCCTAAAGTAATGAGATAATTGAAATTCCGCCTGCATCAAGGCCTTATATTTTGTTGTTAATCAGATACAATGCATACTATTGAAATACCTATTTTTGTATTTCAATAAGTCGACAATATATTGCTGTTAAGTTACACCAATGAAATTTAGAAAATATTGAGCTGTAATTAATCTAAAGATTCTTTCCGTATAGATACGGCTACAATGTATCAGTGTACTGTGAGAGCCGTAAAATCCAGCTGCAAAATCACCAGAAGAAAGAGCCGTAAAATCCAGCTGCAAAATCACCAGAAGAAAGAGCAGCAGGACTCAGCCACAACAAGCAATAGCCTATCCACTTGACATTTGTTAATTATAGCGTTAACTTTGCGACGTCCTATGAGCAACAAGAGACTTTCAGGTTGTTCGATGGATGGAGGTATTTAAAACATAAGAAGTTTTATTGTGAATTAGGGTAATAGAAATAAGCAGCGACTTGATTTGCCTAAAAGATGGAAATATCTTTAAATAATACGATGCTATCACACATGATATTTGCGAAAATTTAACCGTTTACGCAGCGGAAGCTCTTTAAAGGAAAAAAGAAAGCCGATTTTGAAACATTCTACATTGGTACTTCACTCTTATTGGTCTTAGCGTGCTTATGCCTACAGCCTTCCTCGATAAATGCGCTGTCTAAAACTAAAAGAATTGCCAAATCGGACCAGGAGTTCCTGGGAATAGCGCGTTCAAACAAACTCTTCAGCTTTATATATTAATTAAAGTATAGATTTGTGTCTTACCTTTTTTGTGTGGTAGGCTATAGTCTAGACACACCCCGTCCTATCTGTCCAGGGCGAAGGATGAGTACGGCCCCATAACCTACCGCATTCCCTCCCCATCGCCATTGGGCCAACCACTGTTACACCTTGAAGTCTTACCTGGAAGTCTCTTTTTTCTATTTATAGATAAATAGAAAATGTATTCCTAGAACAAATCTATTATTCATTCAAAACATGAATCCATAAAAAAATCATATCCAGTTTTTCTAACAATAAGTCGGTATATAGTGCTCATTTCGCACTTACCCTTTTGACGGCCCTAAAAAGGTCGAGTTCATTTGCCGCCAACGTTCAGTTGAGCAAAATGAGACTCGTTTGACTGTAGATTACGAAGTTCTCTATCGTTTTCTTTGTATGTTTATTACTGATTGGCTCAACTAGCACTAGGAATTAAGCCGAAAGTAATATCTATATCAGATTCTTTTCTGTAATAAGTATAATATTATACAAAATGTCAATCCCGGCTTTTCAAAATATTTCGTACTTAAATTAATTGTATGATATCGTAAATAATATCTTTGTCACAGCATATATTATTCATAGAGACTTTAATACTAAATCTTTATTTTTAAATATCACTAATCTGTAACTAGGTAATAATAAATAAATAATATGATCAAGATTTTTGTAGCTTCTACAAAATGGATTTTCATTTTGATAAAGGTTCAGTGGTGCCCCCCTAAATGTACATCAAAGTTAGTATTGAAAATGTGTTTGTTATCGCCACTCAGAAGGTGCCAATACAAAGTATGCTCTGACAACATTTGTAGCTACGTGTCGTCACGCTTGAGTGGTTTAATAGCGAAAGACGGGTATAAATAGAGGGTCTCTCTATACGTTCTTTTTTATAAAGTTCCACATTTTCTCCAATATGGTTAATACTAAAAATATAATTGACGGTGAATAGTACAATCTTCTACGGAGGTAAATATGTTTGAGACATGCAGCGACTTCTACATAAAATGGGCCAACCATTATTCAGTTAATGGTGTGATTGGTTTAAATTTCTCCCATATACTTAATGCCCGTTGTGAAAAGTATTAAATAGGGAATAAGTATTTCCCGACTTACAAACACCTAAAAAATAGACGCAACGTGATAATATCGTGGCCCGTAAAATTTTACAAGACAAGCAAAACGCGATTTTCACGTCACCCGTGGTTGGAGGGTTAATGTAACGTGTTTTCCTACCGTACCGCTAACTTGGTTTTACCTCGGTGGGTCACCCTGGCCAATTTCCAAAAGTAAATCCGTTCTCTACCAAATTGCATTATGAACCTACTTTTTTACTACGGCTCTTGGGGTAAGAATTCAATTCAATGTATCATTCTCGTCCAATATTCCACAGCAGCTAAAAACAAAGATTTATTAACGAGTTTGTTTTACCAGCGATGACATGCGGCACTGAAACATGGTCTCTAAATGTTGGCTTCATAAAAAGGCTCAAAGTCGCTCAATGTCCCACGGAGAGGGCTATTCTCGGATTTTCTCTACGTGATAAAATCCGAAATACGGAAGTCCGTAGAAGAACGAGTGTAACCGACATAGCCCGCAGTATTGACACGTTAAAATGGCAATGGGTAGGTCACATTGCTCGTCGAATTGACGTGTTGGAGATAAAAGGTTCTCCAGTGCGACCACAAATCGGATGACAGCGTAAGGCGACCCCCTACTAGGTGGACTGACGATATTATGAAACTCGTAGGAAAGCATTGGATGTAAATAGCGCAGGACCGTTCCAAGTGGTATTCTCATGGGGAAGCCTACGTCTAACAGAGATCGCCTATAGGCAGCTGTATCATTCAATATACCTACTTGTTAAAGTTTACTTTTAACTAGCAATCCGCCCTCGCTTCGCTTCGGTTATAGGTTATAGTCATTTTACCCGCGTAGTTCCCGTTCCCGTGGGAATACCGGGATAAAATACAGCCTAGTTTACGCCTTGATATTATAGCTTTCCATTGGTGAAAGAATTTTTGAAATCGGTCCAGCCGTTTTGAAGATTACCCGGAACAAACAGACAGACAGACAAAAATTTTTTAATTGCTATTTTAGGCATAGGTATCGTGCAAATAACCGTGTGAGCATGAAAAAAGCCTATTATTTTGACATTACAAACAGACACTCCAATTTTATTTATTGGTATAGATTTCTGATTACTCTTTAATTAAACGGCAACCGAAAAACATCAAGTGAATTACAAAAGTCAAACAGCTAATTCCTATAATAGTGTTTTCCTTCTCTATAGGTCCAATTATTGGGTACAAGCCTTTCCTTAATGAGTGAACTTACCTTTTTTGCTGGCCACATTCGCGGCAAGAACACCACTACAATTACAGCAGCCCCTTCCGCGCTTTTACCGGGTGCCGGAGAGATCGTCTGATGACATTCAACCCCCTGTACCCCAACGCATGGTTGGCTGGCCACGTCCTGTCGTCATTCAGGGCAGTGGGAGTAGGTGCACATATTGTCGCCTCCTCCTCCCTGGTCGCCGGCGACGAAGAGAGTCAGCAGACGCAAGTGCCTCGTATTCCCGCTCCGCCGTTTCCTTCCTTGATACGACGGCCTCATTTTGTGAGAAGACTTGAGTGAAATTATCTACTATACTACGCTGATGAGAGTTTTCTCTCTTACAGTGATCTTATTTGTTTACATCTCTTAGTTGTCTTTTACGATACACGTGGGAAAGAAATCAGTCGTAATCTGTATTGTTGTTTCATTATCACAAGGCATAATTAATATAGTAGGTAGTTAATAAATATCAAAAAAGTGTGACAGTAGTTTTATTTGATTTAGTAAATTACTGTTAACAATACCAATACGTAATACCAATATATGTAAGAATTACAAAATTCATATATCCCGAGATTACGTTTATGTCTATGTTGTATGTTATGTCTTTAGTCAAACCCGATTACGCTACAAACGATCCGAGACCAAATGACCGATCTCTTTCCTTCACATCGGTCTCCATAATAATGTTGCAATGGAATATAAACCCTATTCTAGTAAACTTAAAGCAGGTTTCGATTTAACTAGTATAAGGGTCTGTGTTCGTTAAGATTGACTTCGGATGTTTGTGTAGATAGTCACGATTTGTTCTTGTTTATCTACCGTTTATGGCTAGGTTAGTCAACGGAACAGCGTGTATCTAGAAAGCGATTAAATTAATATTATTGTTCCAAATTGAATTAGCCATTAGTGAATTATTCTTAACGATGCTGTTACACTAGCTACATATATAGACTTTCAAACTATGCTAGTATTAAAAAGATGAAGAGTATGATTTCTTTAATGCGTAATTGAAAATAGCAAAAATAAATGTTCTTAAATAGGTATATAAGAATTTACTCTGGATGATAATTTGTCAACCTCTGTCGTGGTTGTTGTACAGGCCGATTATGAAATTCGAGTAGATAACAACGACGCAAGCGAAGAAACGTTCAAAATTAATTCAAAATTAAACATTCAGTAGTAACCATTTTATCCGTGTGGTAACGGTGTAATAATACATTTCTCTACTATTTTTCATACGCGTGGGTGATAATAAGAATAATCCTTCCCCTCTCCTGCACGTGGGTGTCGTGAAGGGCGACTAAGGGATATCTCGGGTATATAACAACTATGCAAGAGAATGAAAAATCAAAATAAAACCCTATATTAATCCGCCTGTCCAGCGTGGTATAGTAGAATACTTTCTCTCCCAATACGGAGGAAGCCCGAGCCCAGCAGTGAGACGCATATGAGCTGTGATGATGATGATGATGATGACGCAAGCAGATAATATCACACTGCAAGAGAAAACTCGAAATAAAACCCTATACCAAACCCTCTGTCCAGCTTGGTACAGTAGATCAATGGCTCCTTCCACTATGGAGAAGGTTCCAGCTCGGCAGTGGGACTTATATGAGCCAAAATAAAGTAACCTATCTGACCAGCGTGGTACAGTAGTTTTTTTTTTATTATGGAGTATATTCGCGGTCAGCAGTATAATGTTGGTAAGTTCGCTCTATAAAATAAAAAAAAAATATTAGTAAAATTTATTAAAGCGTATATCTTCTAGTCAGTAACTGTCTTCAATAAGGGATCAGTAATTTATTTATGTTATTTCCTCATTACCTATCCTATCTTAACCCTAACATACCTTAACCCTATCTCCTATTTCCCTCCGTTTTATGCCGTGCGATGTATTGATAAACAATGGGCAATTGGTGGATCTTATCCTCCATTTCAAATCAGTAATATTTTGCCGCGATGTATCGCCTAGTTCAATCATTTTTTTTTTAACACGCTTTTATTAGCTTCACCTGTATGTTTGTTTGTAACGTCCACCTTTGAGCTCGATTTTGCACTACTTTGAGCGATCGGATTTTCTTTAAACTTTGCATATCTATCAAAGGCCGATGACAATGCAATAATCCACTTTTTTTTTTTGGGATTTGATACGTTCGGCGCACAAAAAAGTTAAAAATAAACATATGTAGTTTAAAAACACTAAAAACACGCTTTCATAGCATATCAAACTAAAAAATGTAGGTGTGCTGGACTAAAGTGTGTAGGTAGGTACTTACGAAAATGTGGCACAAAGCGCACCACGCTTTTTTCAGTATCATCATCATCTTGCTCTTATCCCAATTACTTGGGTTCGACGCAATATGTCATCTTTTTTGACATATTGCAAAAAGTTTCGGCAATGACTTTTATGACCGGCCGCCTGCCTGACGTCAACCCTCCTTGGGAATGTAATCGTTGACCCAAATGGTACCAGATGGAGTTGGTCCGGGTTAATCTAGGGCTCTTAGTCGTCTTTTACGACACCCACAAGCAAAGCAAGGGTTGGTAGTATTCGAAGCCGCTACCACACAGCACTTTTTTCAGTATAATATTAATATATTTCGTTCATTATTATTTTCTGCCTATATTGAAAATTATTTTACACTTTTTAGTTTGATATGCTATGAAAGCGTGTTTTTTTAGTTTTTTTAAATTATATTTATTTTATTCTGAGCTATTATTTGTGTTCGTTAATATTTGTGTGAATTTAGTCTTTTAAAATATAGCTATTTATAACCAACTTGTACTGCTGTGTGGTGGCGGCTTCGAATACTACCAACCCTTGCTTTGCTCGTGGGTGTCGTAAAAGACAACTAAGAGCTCTAGATTGACCCGGACCAACTCCATCTGGTACAATTTGGGTCAACGATTACATTCCCAAGGAGGGTTGACGTCAGGCAGGCGGTCGGTCATAAAAGTCATTGCCGAAACTTTTTGCAATATGTCAAAACAGATGACATATTGCGTCGACCCCAAGTAATTGGGATAAGAGCAAGATGATGATGATGATAACCAACTTGTACTAGTTATATTTGATGAATTGTTACTATAAAGGTAACTCCTTGCATTAGGAGTAATGTCTTAAAACTAAGTAATGACAAACTAAAACAATATATTTAAGTGTCAAGAATTCGTATGTTAAAATAAAAATCAATGGAAATTGCTCAACAAATGTCGCTCGTCAATTTTCATCATGAATATGAATTATAAAATTAAACAAACTTTGAATTATATATGTCGCTACTTTTATTATGAATTTAAATTAAATTAATTTTGGTAAATTAGCACGTAGTACATAAAATGTTTGACATAAGCTTCCTAATTAATAAATTAAAGTCTCTTAATAAATAGAATAAAACCGGATAAGAGCGAGTCGGAGTCGCGCACGTAGGGTTCCGTACCATCATCTATAAAAATCGCGTTTGTTGTATGGGAGCCCTCCTTAAATATTTATTTTATTTTGTTTTTAATATTTGTTATATAGTGTTATATAGCGGCAACAGAAATATATAATTTGTAAAAATATCAACTGTCTAGATATCGTGGTTCTTGAGATACAACCTGGTGACAGACAGACGGACGGACAGACAGCGAAGTCTTAGTAATAGGGTTTTCACTCTTTGAATACGGAACCCTAATAAATTAAATTCTGGTCGAATTGATATCATACGTTTGTTTTCTATTTTCTTTCTCTTCAGAAAATCTTATGTTATAGATAGGTTATACATCTCTTAGCTACCTTATACCACATTTACGAGAAATTAAAGAGCAATAATACACTCTATTCTTATTCCATGGCCTTATAATGAGCACAATATTTACAAATAAATATTAATTTCATTTGTAAATTTCTGTTCGTTGATGAATATAAAAAGCCTAGATGACGACGACATTTTTAAAATAAAATTCCCTTCAATCCGTATAATAATTTAAATGAATCTATTGTCTTACAGAAATTTCGTAATCGCCTTACAGCGGTAATTCCATAATGTTGTTTCCGGCTTCTATCTAATCCCTAGAAATCCCCATTTTCGGAAGTTTGCCATATAATCCAGCGAAGTTACTTCTCTATTAATTTAAGTGTTTGTCGCAGGATTAGCGAAACAATATTGAATTAATTAATGTATATGAAGTATTTTCGAAACCAAATAATTTCGTAGAAATGATAGAAAGCGATTTTCGATTAAGTAACCGTTTGTTTATTGCTATTTATATAACCCTGATCTATTTAAAGCATAAATATTCCACTATTTGCTCCTTCTTCTTTCGCACGGATAAAAGTCAGTGAGAGTTTCTGCTGTTGTTTATCGTAGACCTTTCCAATCATAAAGCAGTAAATACATCATGTTTTATGTATTAATTTTGTTGTATTAATTTTAGTAAAATTATGTATTAATTATGTGAAATTTTGTATAGGTATGATTTTCTTTTTTAGGGTAAGCGAGCACTAAGAAATAATTTTGGGCAAGTGAATCCCATTTTTTATGGGATACGGTCAGCGCACCCGTCGCCAGACTCCGTCCGGAGCGACAGAGGGGCGGCGCGCGCAGCCCCGTAACTCACCCGTGACACGTCGCCTTCGTCGTTGGGCCGACCACCGGTGCAGGGTGACTTATCGTCAGTGGTCGGCCCGACGGAATACCCCTTGAGGAGTACCCTCTCTTCGACCGACGTTCCCCCGCTGTTCGGGAACGTCGGTCGTCGTCGTGCGGTCGACCTCTCGGCGGGTGACGGACTAACTTCCCGCCTTCCTGGTCCAGTCACCCGCGGCCTCGGCTAGAGTGGCATCAGGCGCAGGTAATCGCGCCTGCGCCGCCCCAAGCAAGTGAAAAGTATCATGAAGTCTAGTAACTTGACATTTTGTACACAGATGTTTTGCTTGGGATAAGTGGTCACTAAAAAGAGTTTTTTGAAAATTAACCCCTTAAAGGAGATGAGAAGCATATAGCTGAAAACACTGAGCCTAGGAACGTTCATTTTTGTACACGGTTGTCTTTCTTGGGTTCCCCTAAATTTTTTTTCTTAGTGCTCGCTTACCAGGCATTAAGAAACAATTTTTAGCGATCACACTCCTAAGGCGGTGAGAATTATATAGCCTGAACTCATTCCATGAACTTAGGAACGTCAAAATTTGGATACGTCTGTTTTTTTTGGGTAAGCAAGGACTAAAAAAGAGTTTTTGGAAAGTCCACCCATAAAACAGTAATCATTAAAAACGTAAAATTTGCCACACTGTTGTTTGTCTATGTTGTGGTAAGTAGTCAATGAAATCATTGGGCCTAGGAGCATGAAATTTTGTACACGATTCTTTTTGGGGTATACAAGCACTAACTGTTCTATGTGGTGATGGACTAAGAACACAATTCACCACCCTCTTTCTTGCCAGCGAGTGTCGGCAAAGACGACTAAGGGATTATAATATGTAGATATCATATATGAAAGAGAAGGAAAACTCGAAATAAAACCCTATACTAACCCAGCGTGGTATAGTAGGTAAATTTCCTTTTCATTGTGGAGGAACTCGAGCCTAACAGTAGCACATGTATGAATTGTGATCACAAAGGTTCTAGGAATGTGATATTTTTTGCCAATTCAACTTCAGAGGGGTGAAAACCGTATAGCCGAAAACAACGGGCCTATATATCCTCATTATATTGCTCTTAACGTAATTACTTGGCATCGACAAAATATGGTAGTACTTTTCTACTATTGTACATATATAGCAAAGGTTTTAGCAATATTTTGTGACTGGCTACCTGCGTGAAGAGATGGTTGACTAGGTGACATCAGCAATTAGCCCAGGTCGATGTAAATCGTAGTAGGCTTTTACGATGCCCAAAAATAATAAAACGTTGGTAACATTTGTAGGCGCTACCACATAGCAAGTTGCAATAAAAATATTAAATTAAAGTTGTGTTATAAAATAATAAGTTTTCCCTCCATTCCATACTTCTAGTAGGAATGACATATCTTCTCTACGCAAAAGTACTCTTATAAGCCTTCATGTTTACTATTGTAAACTTACTCCAGAGTGAAATTCGCCTATTGTATATGCTGGTCAAAGGAATTGTTATGGAGTTTTATTTCGAGTATCGGAGGAGTTTTATTCGTCATCATTTCAGCTCATATACATCCCACTGTTTGGGCTCGAGCCTCCTCCATAATAAGAGGGAATTGGTATAGGGTTTTCGAGTTTTCCTTCTCTTGCATAGATGTTATATACGTATTATATCTCTTAGTTATCTTACGGACAAGATAGAGAGCGGTGAACTTCTTACTCCGTCACCACACGGAGTACCTCCTCTTGCATATATGTTACCGCCATATTATATGCCTTAGTTAACTTTTACGATACCTGCGGAGTTTATTAAAGGGGTGGTGAAATGTTCTTACATCTTTTTGTTTAGATTATATTTAGCATTTTCCGAACATATATTTATCGAATACGAAGGACATATTAGTTCCACGTGAGACTTAGAATAAGGTCATTATGCCTTAAGATATACATTTTGCTCTACATCAAATATACAACAATTATGTAGTACATTACTTAAACTATCTCCAGTAATAGAGAAGATTAGGAGCGCGAGATTGTCATGGTATGGACATGTGATGAGGAGGGATGAAAGGCATGTGACAAGGAGGGTTGTCAATATGATTGTGGATGGACGAAAAAAGCGTGGGAGACTCAAAAAGAGATGGATGTACTGCGTGAATGAAGATATGCGTATGAAAGCAGTGAGTGCACATATGACGGCTGATAGGAGGCTATGGAAGGTAAAAACATGTTGTGCCGACCCCACTTAGCGTGGGATGAGGGCAGGAAAACGATGATTACTTAAACTATCTCGTAAAGTTTAGTCAGAATTTGCAATTACAATGCACACTAATTCATATTGCGCACAAACATATATTTTTCACAAAATCATGTTAAAAATCTTTGAAATTCTCGTCTTTTTATATAGTTTTCTAGGAGTACGTCGTAAATCACTCTATTGACGAAAATCGAATTAAAATCCGATGCGTAGTTTAAAAAAAAAGTGAACGCACAGGGTGCCTGGCAGATGTGAAACATCGAAATAATTTTGTCAATACTAATATTATAAATGCGAAAGTAAGGATGTTTGTTTGTTTGTAACGCTTTCACGCTTAAACCACGGAACCGATTTCAAAAATTCTTTCACCAATGGAAAGCTATAATATCAGGAAGTAACATAGGCTATATATATATTTTTTTTTCTTTTTTTTTTTTTTATTGCCAACGGTGGCAAACGAGCAAGCAGCACACCTGATGGTAAGTGAAACTGCTGCACATGGACCATTGCAATACCAGGGGCACAGCCAGGCCGCTGCCTACCGTGAAGGAAATACTCTTCTTAAACCTCGTTTAAAGAAGGACATGTCATAGCGCTCGGGAAACACAGCAGCAGGTAGTTCATTCCAGAGCTTGCACGTACGTGGGAGAAATGATCGCTGGAAACGTACAGTTGAAGACCATAACGTTTCCAGGTGAAATGGATGAACCCTGCAGCGATGTCGAGTGGTACGTTGGTAGAATGATGACGGTGGTACCAAGTCAAACAGTTCCTCGGAGCACTCCCCGTGAAAGAGTCGGTAGAGTACACAGAGTGACCCAAAGTCTCTCCGCTGCTCCAGCGACTCCAATCTGTCCGTAAGATTGGGATCCCCGACGATTCGAACAGCCCGTCTTTGCAGGGAGTCAAGTCAAGTCAAGATATTTGGGCGCACCTGCCCAGAGATGTGAGCAGTACTCCACATGAGGACGAACTTGTGCTTTGTATAGCACAAGACGCTGTCTCGGTGTGAAGTACCGCCTGGCTCTGTTCAGGACGCCCAACTTTTTGCTTGCTAATTTGGCTTTGTCCTCCAAATGACTCCCAAACTGGACTTTGCTCGATATTTTGACGCCGAGAATCCCAATGCTCTCAGAAATTGGAAGAGTTACTCCTTGGAACTGAGGCGCCATGACAAATGGGTCCTTCTTTGCAGTGAACGCGCAAACTTGTGTCTTTGTGGGGTTGAACTGGACTAGGTTCCGTTCACCCCATTCTGAGGCCCGCCCCAGAGAGCGCTCGACTTCAGACACAAGTTGAACCCTTCTTTCCTGAATACTCCGAGGGATATTCCGTTGCTCAGTGTACCGCTCATCACCCGTACTGTCATCCGCATAGCAACGCATACTCTCGATAGAGAGCATGTCATTGATATGCAGGATAAACAACGTCGGGGAGAGCACCGAGACTTGTGGTACACCAGCATTAATGGTCATGGTATCGGAGCAGGAGCCATCTACGACGACTTTTATACTCCGACCATCCAAAAAGCTGGCAATCCAATTACAGAGTCCCTCGGGGATTCCGTATGATGGTAGCTTCGATAGAAGTGCCCTGTGCCAGACCCTATCGAACGCCTTTGCGATATCTAGGCTGAACGCCAGCGCCTCACCCTTGCCCTCCAAGGCCTCTGCCCAACGGTGTGTGAGGTACACAAGAAGATCACCAGCCGACCGACCATGACGAAAGCCGTATTGGCGATCACTGATAAGCTGGCGATCCTCAAGGTACTGCAGAAGCTGGCGGTTTATAACCTTCTCCATTATCTTGGAGAGCAAGGATGTTATCGCAATTGGCCTGTAATTCGATGGGTCAGACCGGTCTCCCTTTTTAGGGATCGGGTGGACATGGGCTACCTTCCACGAAGACGGAACCCTATTAGTAGCGTAGGAAAGTCGGTATAGGCGCGTGAGGATGGGAGTCAATTCAGGGGCGCACGTCTTTAGTACCACTGCAGGGATGCCATCCGGTCCACTCGACTTATGGACGTCTAAAAGCCGCAGCTCCCGCCTAACCGCTCGCTGCGTGATGCGGATTTCGGGCAGTGAGCTTTCACACCGTGGGATGGTAGGTGGTGTGGCAGCTCCGGCATCCAAAGTCGAGTTACAGGCAAAGAATTGACCTAGAAGATCGGCCTTCTCCTTTGCGCTGTGGGCCAGACTACCATCGTGTTTCTGCAGTGGTGGGAGATTGGGCTGGCAGAAGTTGCCTTGTGCAGCCTTGGCGAGCGACTAGAATGCACGACTCCCAGCGGGATAGCTTTGCAATCGCTCGCCAATTCTGGCAACATGTTCCGCCTTGGCTCTGGCAATAGCCTTCTTACTAGATCTAGAAGCGGCGTTAAATTTCCGCTTCACCTCTTTGGCGTTCGGGTCCTGGCATTTTTTGGCCCTATTCCAGGCCCGATATGCGGACTGTTTCTGGCATGCAGCCGTCCTGCAGGTTTTGTTAAACCAGGGTCGGGTGCGGCCACCGACGGGTATTTTGGTGTTGGGGATGAATAATTCCATCCCCGTAATAACCGTTTCGGTAACGCAGTCCGCACAGACGCCAGGGTCCCCAGAGGCGAAGCAAAGCCGCTTCCATGGGTAGGATGCGTAAAACTCGCGCAGTCCATCCCAATCTGCTGACTTATATTGCCAGACTCTGCGAGTCCCAGTCGCCTTAGAACGACTAGGCCTTACAACAGGGGCACTGCTACGGACCAAGCAGTGGTCAGAAGACCCAAGAGGCGCTTCAACCACTACCTGATATCCGTGCTGGTGTGTAGTCAGCAGAAGATCCAGTAAAGAAGACTCATGGCTCTCAATATCTGGGATACGGGTGGGCTGTGTCACCAGTTGTGAGAGACCATAGGCCGAGACCATATTGAAGAGATGTCGACCCTGGAGGTCGGTGGTTCGGGACCCCAGCCACTCTTTATGATGAGCGTTGAAGTCTCCAAGAACCACCACCTCCGCTGATGGACACTGCTCCAATATTTCGTCAATCCCCCATTGGACGTTCTCAAATAATTGAATTGACCCCGGATCACTGCCATGGGACCTGTAGAGGCATGCGTAGATGCGGGTAAGCCCTCCATAGTCTACGCGTAGCCACAGGATTGACAAGTCACCATGTTCGAGGGCCCGAAGGCGGCGACAGCAGATATCACCTCGGATGAATACGCACACCCCGGCTTTACGACGGAAGGTATGCTCCAACTCGTAGCCGGGGTAATTTAGGTACGAAATGTCATCCGGAGCACCTATCTGCGTCTCCGTTAAAAAGAGTAAGGCAGGCCGCGCCGTCTCGAGGTGATGGTGGACGGCGTCGAGATTGCTATGTAAACCCCTGATATTGCAAAAATCCACATCAAATGCGGATAAGGGGACCGCCGTAGAAAATCGTCTCTTTTTAACTTTCTTGGCCATGATTTTTAATTTAAGAAGAGGAGGAAGGGAGTGTGAATGTGTATAACGGAGTTTGGTGATACCAAAAAAAAAAGGCAGGGCATAGTGCATGGTCGAGGAGTGAGTGTTGTGAGGAGCTGACACGAAGCACGGAAGGGCCCCCGATGCCCCCCCGTCTGTAGCCGCCGAGGTCCACTCCGGTTTCCCACACCGGCACGACGACTACCCAACGGGATTTTCGCCGGTTGGTGGGACAGCCTCCCAGGGAGGATGATCCTGGGTTCGGGTCCCCTGCTGACCGGCAGGTGGCCGGCGGTGACCATTCCCATCGGGTCTCCCTGTACACCATGCCAGCCCCTCACGCTCAATACCCCGACCAAGATCTCACCACCGCAGGTTTCAGGCCTCACCAAAACCCGCCACACACAAACACACCCAGAAAGTTGGGCTCCCGGCTCTCTCGCTCACCGAACGAAGTGCAGCAGCAAATTGCTACTACTCAAACGTCGATCTTCTGCGAGAGTGTGGTACTGCCCCGGACGGACCGGCCCGCGACTGCAAACAAAAGACTGTCTACAGTGTGGTCCTACCACCAATAATTTATCCCGGTATTCCCACAGGAACGGGAACTACGTGGGTTTAAGCGACTGAAATCGAAGCGAAGCGAGGGCGGGTTGCTAGTACAAGTATAAAAGAACAAATTATGATAGGAACTAATATGGCATATTGTGTAAATAAAATATTACGACTTTTTCCAGAAAATGATGATTTTTATCAATAAACATTTATTTTCATTAAATATATGATTTAAAAATTCAAAAATATTTCAAATTGTGACAAGTCAATTGTTTAAATCAGGGATTTCTGTAATAATATACTGTACTACTATGTGCAGACTATGTATAGGACATATATTGCGTCATATAGCGCGGCATTGCGTCGCCGCGGCCTGTTTACACCACGCCAACGAATAGATTTACCCTCGCGTATACCATCATATAGCGTGGCCTAGCGTCGCTGCGGTATGTTTATGCCACGTCTATAGTTGTTTCACATAAAAAATTAAAGCTTACAGATAATAGGAACATTTTGTTTTATCTATACTAATATTATAAAGAGGAAAGGTTTGTATGTATGTTTATAGTTGTTATGTTCAAGAGTGGTAGGACCACACTGTCGACAGTTATCTGTCTACAGCCGCGGGCCGGTCCGTCCGGGGTAGTACCACACTCTCGCAGAAAATCGACGTCTGAGTAGTAGCAATTAGTTACTGCGCTTCGTTTGGTGAGCGAGAGAGCCGAAACCCAACTTTCTGAGGGTGTTTGTGTGTGGAGGGTTTTGGTGGTGCCCTTGGTATCACCAAGCCTCAATGCACGCATTCATACTCCCTTCACTCTGTTCGCGGTAGGCAGCGGCCTTGTAAAGGTCCATGAGCGACAGCAACACTTACCATCAGGTGTACTGTTTGCTCGTTTGCCACCGTTTGCAATAAAAAAAAAATAAAAAAAAAATAACGATTTGACCCGAAACTACTAGACCGATTTCAAAAATTCTTTCACCAATGGAAAGCTATAATATCAGGGAGTAACATAGGCTATATGTTATCCGGGTATTCCCACGGGAACGGGAACTACGCGGGTAAGGCGACTGAAACTGAAGGGAAGCGAGGATGATTTGCTAGTATTATGTAAAGATCTAATACGCTTAAAATTAAAGTGTATAGTTGAATGTCTTGTCTATTATTTTTCTCATTATTTTTCTATTAGTTAGTTGCCCATTAACCATTTGACAGTTATCATTATTATTAAAATTAAAAACTCGATTTCGACACGCTAAATCGAATAATATTTTGAAACGTTTTGCCTATGATCCGAAAAAGTTTCACATGTATCGTGTTTTTATTATTTTATTCATAATCATCATCACAGCCACCATATATTCCATTGGAACAGATGTTCCATTATTGGGCCTGAACCTCCTCCATTATGGGAGAGAAAATTGACCTACCACGCAGGTCAGGCGTGTTGGCATATGGTTTTATTTCATACTTTCCTTCACTTGCATAATTGTTATACGCCAAGTTATCCCTTAATAGCTTTTTACGATACCCGCGGTCTAGAGTGGAGGTATTGATTTGTATTCTTACTCCGTCACTACACGGAATTAATATTTTATTGCCATAACTAAAACGTAATAAACAAATATCTAATTAATTACTTCATATCTCGTAGCTCATGAATAGTATGGCTATTTTAATTACAGATAATTGCTTAGTAATATCTACACACCAGCATCTCGATTGTGCCTGAATACGCATTTCATCTGTATTAAGATAGGATAAATGGAATTGTACCTTTGCCACGTTAACATAATCTATGTTTAATGATCTACCATCTTGAATTTTGTTGGTTACCTACTATGAGATAATATAAATCATTTATTAAACGTGTCTCTAAAGAGTTTCACATAGGCGCCATGTTATTATATAAGATATCAAGGAAGCATCACAGTGCATTACAAGCTACAGCCAAATAAAATAGTCCTGATTTCGGACTTTTACGCAAGTATCATAGTTATATTGAGGACCCAAAAGGGTAACCCATAGGACGGGCTACCGGTGACAAGGATCGGGTACCGCTGGCCCGTCCGCATGCCGATGGAGTTGAACCTGCACGGCAGAGGGAATTTAAAAACGAACATCGTTATTACAAATGTAATACAATATTAATAGCCCGGCCAAAATATTCTATATACATAGATGGTAATTATAATAATATAAAGATAAATTAAACTGAAATCTAATACTCTATCACTCATTCGCAAACATGCGCAAGCTCTAAAAGCACTTATTGCCTATCTAATCTATAAAATAAATAAAGTTGAAGTGTCTATTTGTATTGTCAAAATACGGGGCTTTTTTCATGCTCACATGATTATTTGCACGATATCTATGTCTAAATACCAGTGTAAAAATTTTTGTTTTCGGTAATCTTCAAAACTCTTGGACTGATTTTGATAATATTTTAGTACCTGCTGTCTATATAAAGGAGTAACTTAGGCTATATTTTGTCCGTGCATGTATTTGTGCGTGCTTATGCCCTCTCTGTCGCCCCGGACGGAGTGGAGCGAGGAGCGCGCTGACCGTAACTTACCCCCAAAAAAAAAGCTACATTTTATCCCGATATTCCCACGACAACAGAAACTACGCGGGCAAGGCGACTAGAAGCAAAGCGAGGGTGGGTTGCTAGTCCATAATAAAAGTTAAAACTTTATAGCATTTAAATGTTTCAACATCATCATCTCAGCCCATATACGTCCCACTGTTGGGCTCGGGCCTCCTCCATAATGGAAGGGTAATTGACCTACTATACCACGCTGGTCAGACGTGTTGGTATAGGGTTTTATTTCGAGTTTTCCTTCTCTCGCATAGATGTTATATGCGTTTTATATCCCTTAGTCGTCTCGTACGATCACCCATGGGTAAGATAGGGGGTGGTGAATTGTATTCTTACTCCGTCACCACACGGACACTTTAAATGTTTAATAGCATTTAAATTACATACAAGCTTTAGGACACTACCATAGCAATGAGATTTGTTATCGGACCATTTTCAATGTTGCACGATTTATGTGTATTTTACATTATATGTTATAAAAGCATTTCAACTCATTAAATAAGATAAAACATTTAATAGTAAATAGTGTTAAAAAGTATTAAAAAATAATCTTTCTCTGTGGACGGCAAGATTTAATTACCGGAGTAAACAGGCAACCGACCGTATGAAACTTTTTGGCTGCCGAAAATTGGTTTTATGGGTCCAGTTTAAGGGTTAAATACTTTTGAAGTTATAAACTTTGTCATTCACAGTTTTGTGGGTCAACAAGGCTTGTTTGACATTTAATAATTTGCGAACCTGCTTTTTCTGCCTTCTATATTTTCTTATTTACCCTTATCAAATGATGAGGATAAATCAGGATATTAATTACTTTCATTATTTTTTTATCTTATATATTTTGATGGTTAACAGTTATAAATATCTTTCTGATAAGATTCTCACGGCAGTGAAGAACATATAAAGTATTCAAGTTATTTGTCTAATCATAAGAGATTCAATACGCTACAATACGCTAATCTCTTAATTTTTGTTAGGCAATAATTGTAAATCGCTAGGTATCAAACCTAGCGAGTTAAAACTGGTCGTGTCATATTCGAAAATCATAAAAACAAAATCTGATTATTGAGCAGAATTAGGTAAATTAATAATAGCACAGGCGTTTATTCCTCAGATAACCGTTTAGGAACTATCTATTTTCTAAAAAATCGATAGTTCTAAGGGTCAACGTTCTATCATGTGGTGTCCCGCTGAGGTCGATTCTGGGGTAATTTGCTACGCCGACGATAAACTGGTCACAACCTGGATGGGACACTAGAGGAGGCGGCATGCCAGACAACTTTCATCACTGAGGTGATTGTCCTAGATAAGATGGAGCAGTAAGGCTTACTGTTCCATGAGCTTGGTATCAGTCTTCGCACCGGCGCTTCGATCACCGTCAATTCGGTTACTATCAGCATCCGATCCCATATGAAATACTTGGGCCTGGTGCTCGACTGGCATTGGTGGTTGCGGAAGCATTTTCATCAGCTTATTCCGCTGCTTGTTGGCGCGGTGTCTGCTCTTTTTTAGCTTTTGCAGATTGTGGGTTGACGCAGCGCTACGTGCCGACGGCTGTACGCAGGGGTGATCCGGTCAATGGCCCTATATGGCACACCTGTCTAAGCGGAGACCCTGACCGTTCGCCTGAGCTCTCTCTTGTGGCGTCCATAGAGAGTCATAGTGGTGAAGCCATACGCGAATACCGCATGGTGACGACGGAGGCAGCGTGCCTATTTACCGGGACTCGCCCGCGAGACCTGGAGGCGGCGATGCTCACCGGACTCTACTGATTAGTATCAGCAACGCGGGAGGAGAACGGCTCAGTCTCGCACAGCGAGATGGCCACCTGGTGAGGCGACGCCCACCGTGACATCATTGCCCGAGAGGTCTCGGTACTGTATTCGGATCGTCGAGGCCTTTCAGTCAGTGCTGATGGAATAGTTGGGTCGGTAGCATGTGGTGTATTCCTTCCGGCTGGTGTAAGTATTAAGGGGGCACAATAACTTCGCCAAGACGGGCTCTCTGCAGTTGGCGGATTAATTCTCGGTCCGCCCATCCGCAAGCTCGGTTAGGGCAGCATCAGGCGCAGATACACGCTGATGGCAGCGAAACAAATCATGGTAGAGGAGTTTCTCCCTGACGCAATTCACCACCTCCTTCTGCGAAAAGACTACATCACATAAGGCGGCGATCGTCTATATACCCAGCGTAAGACAATTTGTTGCATAAACTAGATACTACGCTTATTACATTAGAATTAAATATAAACAATTGACCATTGAAATAACAAATTAAAAAAAAATATATACATAAAATACTGTGTAGGTTATTTCCTTTGAATTAATCACCGAGATTCTCTCGGCTCACATTTGTCATACCCACAATACGATACGTAATAATAATAACGTCCATTTTGAATATTTACTTTAGTAGTTATTCTAAAGTTACACGTAGATTTATTTTGTTGTTACTATTGTAATTGCAAAGCTTAGCGTGTTTCGTGTAATGAAATTGTTATTTTGACTCTGGTTTGCGTTTATGGCAATTGGTCAGGCTCACTGAATGATCCACTTAAAGGCATCGAAGCTAATACATATTAAACCCATTGTATGTCTATCTACATTACATGTTATATTCTGTGTGAGGACGGAGTAAGAATATAATTTATCGCCCTTTTCTTGCCCGTGAGTGTCGTAAAAGACACCTAAGGAGTATAATATGCATATAACATCTATGTAAGAGAGGGAAAACGCGAAACGAAACCCTATACCAACACGTCTGACCAGCGTGGTATAGCAGGTCAATTTCCCTCCCATTTCAGAGAAGGCTCGACCCAGCAAGGGGAGAGGAGGTATATTAGTTGTAATGATGATGATATTTTTTTTTATTTTCGTGCGGTGAAATAGTCAGAATACAATCCACCATCCTCTATCGCGGCCGCGGATGTCTGAAAAGAGCACGCTGAAACGTAAGCGATCAATTTCTAGAATTTACACTAACATGAATTTTTATTTTTTTGTAATTTCTATAGTAACACATCTGCCGGGTGAGCTAAAATTTATAAAAAAAATGGTAATAAAATTTAAAATATATTCGGACTCGCTCAGTTTCTTACCGGATCTTCTCATTTGCGATCTTGTTTCCATCCGAGAGTCATTCTTTCTTCGGTTTTTCTAACATTGACAATATGAAAGTGATTGCACAGGGTTTATGGATAATAAATCATTTTAAATTTGAATTCAAAAGGCTAAGCTATTAAGTGAGTAGATATTAAGTATAGAAAGCGCTCAAAAAGCAGAGAGCTCATACTAGAGATTGCAACCCGGTATGTTTCTCATCCCGGCCGGGTCCGGTTGCATTCGTCACCAACGCAGCCGGGTCCGCCGGGCCCGGCCGGGTTGCATTTGCGATGAAATGTTTAAAGTATTTTATGAAAATTTTCTATATATGAATGGAAAATAACAATGATTCAAGGTTAATATTTATTTCAAACTGGCTTATAAACAGTTATCATTAGTATTAGTAATTATTCATTTTTATAAATTTAAATAAGCATGTCTTTCTCTTTACTCCTTATAGTGTCTATTTGAAAACATAGTATGAAAATAAGAAACTAATAACGCAGCTTAAAGTACTAAACGTGTCATAACAACTTAGATAGATAATCTTTGGTAGCTTTGGTATAAATAAAACAAGTTCTTATCTGCTAAAAGTAAAGTATTATATTTTTTCTTTAACTTTAGTTATTAAGACTAGTGGGTGTTACTATTACTAATTGAGCAAATAGCGAAATCTTATAGGTTAGGCTGTATTGTAACCGTAAACAACCAAACTTGTATAGTCTTAACTAACAAAATGTTACGTAAAATTGGTTACGTTACGTAGGCTTTATAACTATTTATATCTATACTAATAAATAAAATTGGAGTGTCTGTTTGTAATGTCAAAATAATAGGCTTTTTTCATGCTCACACGGTTATTTGCACGACACCTATGCCTAAAATAGCAATTAACAAATTTTTGTCTGTCTGTCTGTCTGTTTGTTCCGGGTAATCTTCAAAACTGCTGGACCGATTTCAAAAATTCTTTCACCAATGGAAAGCTATAATATCAGGGCGTAAACTAGGTTATATTTTGTCTTGGTATTCCCACGGGAACGGGAACTACGCGGGTAAAACGACTATAACCTATAACCGAAGCGAAGCGAGGGCGGATTGCTAGTAATATAATAAAACAAAAAGTATATTCTAACTTGCATAAGGAAAAACAATTATATTTCAGTATGAAAGAATGATTTTAAGAAGCTGGCCATTCTTACCGGGTCCGGTGACCGGGCCTGGTAAGCCCAGCCGGGCCCGGTTTGCAATCTCATACACAGCGGGTTACACAGCGTCACGTTGCTATATTATTATCCGGAGCCATCATATGGATTACGATGAAAACCATAACTCAGTGACAAACGTACATCATTGCAATACTCTATATACATTGTACACTATTACTAGTATCTAAAGCACATTCACACTTAATATTAAAATAACAAAAGCCTTTTTGTGAGATGAAAGTTCAAGTAACAAAGAGTAATCTATCCTCTAAAATTATTGAACATAATAATTTATACGTCAGATTTGAAATAACTTAATAGCACCTCATTGCAAGTTTTGTTTAAATCTAAATCAATATGTCGTCGTTTGGTGCTGAGTTAAGAATAGTATGTATTACAGGACTTTACTGTCCCCAATGATACATAAACACTGAGTAAGAGGTCACTATATGAATAATCAGCAACACTCTTCTGGATCCCTAGCTGAGGCCGCGGGTGACCGGATCGCGGACTTTAGTCCGGCACCCGCAGAGAGGCCGACCATGCGACGGCGACCGACGTCCCGGGACAGGAACGTCGAGAGGTGAGGGTACCCACTGGTGGTCGGTCCAACGACAAGGGCGACGTGGGTACGGGTGGGTTATGGGCCCGCACGCCGTCCTTTCGTCGCTCCGGACGGAATGGACCGTGTGTGCGCTTACTATAGCCCACCCATAAAAAAAGCACTCTTCTGGATAACTTATAAGTCACGAGCCGCCTGCCAAGTTATTCGATTATAGTATTTTCCACTCTTGGAGACCATTTATATATAGACACTAGCAACCCGCCCTCGCTTCGCTTCGGTTTTAGGTTATAGTCGTTTTACCCGCGTAGTTCCCGTTCCCGTGGGAATACCGGAATAAACTATAGCCTAGTTTACGCCCTGATATTATAGCTTTCCATTGGTGAAAGAATTTTTGAAATCGGTCCAGCCGTTTTGAAGATTACCCGGAACAAACAGACAGACAGACAGACAAAAATTTTTTAATTGCTATTTTAGGCATAGGTGTCGTGCAAATAACCGTGTGAGCATGAAAAAAGCCTATTATTTTGACATTACAAACAGACACTCCAATTTTATTTATTGGTATAGATTGTAAAGCTCTTAGAATTTTTATGGGTAACATTTACAGGCGAAGGTAAACCTGATCGTTGGCGTGGCGTGAAGAGACCGCGGTGACGCAACGCCACGCTATATGATGAAATACGCAAAGGTAAACCTGGTCGTTCACGTGACGTATATAGGCTGGCGATGTAACACCACGCTATATGATGAAATATATGTACAATATGTAGTCTACACATACTACACTACACAGTAGTGTGTGATGTCGTGCGCAAGCGACTGTGCGGTAATATTTTAAATAATATAATATACACTCATTTGCAAAAAAAACGGGCACCTAAGCAATGAACCATTTCAAATGTTAATATTTCTTTGTTTGATAATTATAGGTAGTTTTATCCACACAATTTGCTAAATTAATAAGAAAATAATCGTTTTCATCAGTATTTCATAAAATTTAGATACAATTTATGGGAAATAATGCTAAACCTCGCTAGTAGTGTATATTCGCTAGTAGTGCATATGCTCATGAAGTAAAAATAAAAAAGTTTTTTTGTTTGTTTTTCTTTAATAAAGTAAAAGCAGATAAATGTTTAGTATCGAGTGTGACCCCCTCTAGCTAAAATCACAGCTTGAATTCGTCTGGGCATGCTAGCGAGTATATCCCGGATACTTGCTTGCGGAATACGTTCCCACTCCGCAGTAATCACATTCTTCAGCTCTCTGATGGTCTGCGGAGCCGGGTGTACTGATCTCACACGCCGTTTCAGAACGTCCCAGACATGCTCTATGGGATTGAGGTCGGGACTTCGAGCTGGCCAATCCAAACGACGAATGCCGACCTCTTGCACATACGCATTAACATCGCGGGATCGGTGGGCGCGAGCATTGTCGTCCATAAAAATCGAGTCTTCACCTAGAGCGGCCAATGCGGGTTGTGCATGAGAAATTAGAACTTCCGTTATGTATCGATGCCCAGTCAGTGAGCCGTTTTCAATGAAGACTAACTCTGTACGATCCATTGAATTTATTCCTGCCCAAAACATAACAGAGCCCCCACCATAAGGTGTGATTTCTTCGAAACATGCCTCTGCAAAGCGTTCTCCTTGTCTTCTTAGCACTCGCCGACGTCGATCTTCACCGAACAGAGATATCCTGGCTTCATCAGAGAACAAAACCCTATTCCAATCGTCTTGAGTCCATGATTCACAATTTCTAGCGAACCTAAGCCTGTGAACTCTGTGCTCACGGAGTAATTTGGGGCCGCGGGCCGGGCGGTGACTGCGTATATTGGCAGCGAGAAGCCTCCTCCTGACCGTCCATAGACTAATATGCACATTTCTTACTTCTTGGAGGTTGTTCTTAAGATCCACATACGAAGATTTGCGATTTCTCAATGCGCGACTCACAAGAAAACGATCATCCCGTGGTTGGGTACATGGTTTTCTTCCAGAACCAGGCCTTTTCTCGACGGAACCAGTCTCCTGATATCGCTGCCAGGTCCTTTGGACTGTCGAGCGACTAACATTTAGCCTCCTAGCCACGAAACATTGGCTGCAACCCTCTTCAAGCAGCGCGATAATTTTGGTAGCTTTTACCACTTTATCTACCATTTTTGATACAGCCAAACAGCATTAAATAAAGCTTTGACAGTCAAGGATATGAAATTAATCGATAAAAATTGAATAAAAGTTATGAAAGTCGATGTTAACTTCTGGAGCTTCGCGCCAAAAATGTAGGATAAAAAGGGGTTTTCTGTAAAAATGAACATCAAATGAAAAATTGAATTTAGAACGTACTTTTTTAAATACCACAGCATTTTTAAAACCGGCCAGTAACGTGTACAAACGATTGAAACCTTTTTGGTATTGTATCTTTTTAAATATGAATGAAAATCAAAACCGCCCGTTTTTTTTGCAAATGAGTTTAATATAATAATAAATAAAATTGGAGTGTCTGTTTGTAATGTCAAAATAATAGGCTTTTTTCATGCTCACACGGTTATTTGGACGATACCCATGCTTAAAAATCACTTTATATTTTTTTTTGTCTGTCAGTCTGTTTGTGCCGGGTAATCTTCAAAACGGCTGAACCGATTTCAAAAATTCTTTCACCAATGGAAAGTTATAATATGAGGGAGTAACATAGGCTATATTTTATCTCGGTATTCCCACGGGAACGGGAACTATGCGGGTAAGGCGACTGAAACCGAAGCGAAGCGAGGGCAGGTTGCTAGTAATATAAATATAAATCGTAATATTTTATTTATACATACCATATTAGTTCCTGTCGTATTCTGTTCTTTTATGCATATATGCATTAATTTGTACAAGTATATATATATATATACTTGTACAAATTAATTTCGATATTTCATACAAATTACATTCAGACTCAAAACAACAATTTGTGGATCGCGCAAAATATTGGCCTGTGTAGGAATTGAATCCACGTTACTTGGTAGGTCAGTAGCAATTATAATCTATACCAATAAATAAAATTGGAGTGTCTGTTTGTAATGTCAAAATAATAGGCTTTTTTCATGCTCACATTGTTAATTGCACGACACCTATGCCTAAAATAGCGATTAAAAAATGTTTGTCTGTCTGTCTGTCTGTTTGTTCCGGGTAATCTTCAAAACGGCTGGACCGATTTCAAAAATTCTTTCACCAATGGAAAGCTATAACCGAAGCGAAGCGAGGGCGGGTTGCTAGTGTATAATATAATAATAACTATTATACCATCTGTGCAATTAATGTTTCATATCTGTTTTATCCTGACGATATTATTTATAAATTCCTTATTTATATGAATATTGTACTTTTAGCAATTAACACTACATAACTTCACTTTAAATGAGTTGCAAGTTATTGAAGCACAAGCTGTTTCCAAAAGACGAGGCTGGAATATTATAACATTGATATAATTTTGAATAGCTTTTGCGTTATATGCCTGTGATATTAATAATAACATTGCCTACACTCTCGACGTTTATCACATACCTACTATTCACATTTGCCGAAAGCATCTCCCACAGATTGCACATGAAATAAGAAATGCTTTTTTTATGTTCCGAGACGTATCCGCTAAATTAAAAAATATTTGAGTACTAACTCAATAGAGAATAATAATGAATATTGTAAAAATTTATGTTTTTTATTAATTTAATAGTTGCATTTAAATTATTTTAACTATTTAAGACTTTCATATATTTTAAACACTACTAAAGCAAAAGTAAAGTATGAAATGCCCGACTTAGCGTTATTATTATGGCAAGTATTATAATATTATTTGATAATCTCCACCAATAGTTTGATTTGATTAAGAGCGTTATCGGTAATAAGCGGCCGTAAACCCAAAAATGTGGTTTTTTGAGGACTGGTTACTCGTTCATCATAATAGCTTACTAAAAATTTATATAACCACTACATTAAACACATCTTTATATTGTGCTTGTACAGAATTATAACTCAATATTGTAACTATTTTATTAAAAGGCAAGGGTATTTTGAACTTAAGTTAATGAGATTTTACGAAAACGCTGAGTTTTGTAGTTCAGGTACGAATAAACGATAAGTCGTGGCAGCTCGAAAAAAAATTGTAGATGTTAGGAAAATTACTGTTCTTGGGTATGTATAAAATGAAATTCAAGATTTCTTCCTTTTAAAACTAAAAAAAAAATATTTCCTTAAGATTAATTTGACGAAAATGGCTCCTGTAAAACATTTAATTTTGTGAATAATACTAACCTTGGAATATTTAAAAAAATATCCACTATTTGTTCGACTATTGTAGAAGCAGTAAAAAAAAACCAAATTGAAATACGAATAGTCACCCTCGTAATTAAATTTTAAATATTACTATAAATTGAACGGCATAATTGTTCGTAAGCCTCACATAGATCTTGGCTTGCCGACCATCAGGCAATTCATGAAACAGTGCTCCCGCCGCTACTTCGACTCTGCCGCGACACACCCTAACCCATTAGTGGTAAGGGCGGCTTCTTACATCCCCTCTAAAATGTCCGCGATTAAACAACCGCGACTAATACTCGACGAACCCGACGACATTATTACGCTCGCCCAGACTGAGGCATACACAGCCCGCGCGGCCTTGACAAATAGTAATAAATATCCACGTTACCGCCCCCGCCGACGGGGAAGGAAAACGTGTCGCGTTAAAATCATAAACGTGGGAGTGCTCACTTTGCCAGCGACCGCCCGAGCCGAGGTCCGTACCCCACAGGGGGTGCCCTCGGGATGGGTCGCTTAACTTTAAACGGGTTGAGAGCCCTCAGCGCTCACCCACCAGTCCGGGTAAAGTTGTCACAGCCATCTGATGCTAACAACTAAGTCACACACAAAAAAAAAAAACAAAAAAAATAAAAAAAAATGTTCGTAAGCCAGTCGCGCCTTGGCGCTCAACGGAGCAGGGTCATGTCGCTCGAGCTCTCCGCTCACAGCGTAAAAGACGACAATACGAACTTGAGCGTATACTGCGACTGCAGGAATTGGAGTGTCTGTTTGTAATGTCAAAATAATAGGCTTTTTTCATGCTCACACGGTTATTTGCATGACACCTATGCCTAAAATAGCAATTAAAAAATTTTTGTCTGTCTGTCTGTCTGTCTGTTTGTTCCGGGTAATCTTCAAAACGGCTGGACCAATTTCAAAAATTCTTTCACCAATGGAAAGCTTTAATATAAGGGCGTAAACTAGGCTATATTTTATCCCGGTATTCCCACGGGAACGGGAACTACGCGGGTAAAACGACTATAACCTATAACCGAAGCGAAGCGAGGGCGGGTTGCTAGTAATGAATAATATAGAATCTTTTTACGTTTTAGGTGATGGGTCGAAAAATCAGATTGTATCTTGGGAACAAAATCAGTTACAAGGCAAGGAAAAAGAGAACACACGATTTTTTTTTTTTTTGTGTGTATACAGCTGTTGGCCGCAGATGGCCTTGACAGCTTGACGCGGACTATGGGTGAGCGCTGAGGGCTCTTAACCCGGAGAAAAGTATGCTAAGCGACATAGCCCAAGGGCTCCCCCTGTGGGGAACGGACCTCGGCTTGGGGCGTCGCTGGAGGCAAAGTGGGCGTGCCCACGTTTTTAGTCGTGACTTATGCGCGGCGCGGTTACGCACCTCGACGGCGAGGGCGGAACCGCGGATATTTATTTGTTAAGGCCTCGCGGGCCGTGTAGGCTCTTTGTTGAGCGAGTGTGATATTGTCGTCCTCTTCGTCGAGGACGTCGGATGGATGAGATTTTGGAGGGTCTATAGGAAGCCGCCCCAACCACTAGTTGGTTGGGGTGTGTCATGGCAGAGTCAAAGTAGCTCTGAGAGCACCGTTTCATAAACTGCTTGATGGTCGGCAGTTCGAGGTCGATGTGGAGATCGACGTTTTGTATGAACCACGGTGCTCCCGTAGCTCGGCGCATGAAACGATTTTGTAGTGTCTGTAGCCTGTGGATCCTGTGTGGCTTTACGTGCGCAAACACCACGCTGGCATAGGTCATGATAGGCCGTATGCAGGTGGTGTAAAGTCGGACTTTGAGAACACACGACAAAACTGTAAGGTACTTATAGTTTCAAAAGAGTAAACGAAAAGAGAAGTGAGCCGTCACTCAGGACGCCTGGCAGACGTGAAACATCAAAATTATTTTGAAGTCGTTACTGCAAAGCGTGGCGTTAACGCCGCTTTTAATGCCACGCGATGATCAGGTTCACCCCGCCTATAGACATTTCACATCAAAATCCGAACGGAACATTTATGCAGCCTCATCTTCTGAGGATTATCAGCTAACTCAAATTTAATGTTTAATAATTACTAACCATACACAATATAATTTTTTCATAGAGAATCATTTTCTTGTACTAGCAATAAATATGTAGCAAAATGTGGATCAAAATTTAATAACTAATTTCTGTAGTGGGTAGATTTAAATCTCTGACTGGACTTGTTAGACATCCATGGCCATGGCGACTAGGGCCATACTCGACTACTGCACGGCAGCCACGGAGGCAGCGTGCCTCTTGGCCGGAACTCTCCGGTGGGACCTGCAGGCCGAGGTACTCGCCGAGCTTTACCTGCGAGTATCAGAGACGCGAGCCACATATAGCCTCAATCAAGGTGATTGCCGCCTGGCGGGTCGACGCCCGCCAAGACGCCATTGCTCGTTGGACAATCGGACTGGAGAAGCCTCAATACGGTATCAGGACCGTCGAGTCCTTTCAGCTGGTGCTGATGGGGTGGTTGGGTCGGCAGCACGGGGTACATTCCTTCCGGCTGGTGCAGGTATTGATGGGTCACGATAGCCAAGTACCTGCGCAAGCTCGTTAGGAGGGAGAGCACACCATCCTGCCACCACTGCTATTGCGACGTGAGCACGGCGCAGCACAGGCTCGAGGTGTGTGCCTCGTGGGCAGAGCAGCGCCGTAACTCGTTGCAATCACCGGTGCCGACCGGACCCTGCTGACCATCACTAGGGAGATGCTCAGCAGCGTCAGGAACTGGAACGCGGTCACCGCCTTCTGTGAGGCTATCATCTCACGAAAGGAGAAGCCGGCTCGTGTGTGATCAATCTTTGGTCACACGTTCCGCCACCGGCCACTCGGGCGGCGCAGATACGAGTATCCGCGCCTCACGCCGCCCTAGGCGAGTCCGCGGGTGACCGGACCGGGGACTTTAGTGTGTCACCCGCAGAGAGCCTGACCGTGTGACGGCGACCGACGTCCCGGGATAGGGACGTCGATTGGGGTTTTTTTATTTTTTTTAAATTATTACACAATAATGTGATAATTTAAAAAAATAAGTTGTCGAGTCTCGAACCCGAGACCAGAGTTCCCGCCGGTGAGCACGTTACCACGAGATTACCGCTTGTTGGCGATTCGACTTTGAATTTTTCTAGTACATAAATTACCCATCCAACTTTGACCCTTAAAATCTTTTTAACGAGGGCCCAATTGACCCTAATATTTGGTAGTTGTAATACCCTCGTGCCCCCTCTACCACCCCACCAAAAATCATGGAAATCCCCGACCCACACGTCTGAGGGTCTCCTTGTAAGTTATACTCTGTGCCTATATTTTACTATTTCCTGTACTTTGCATATTAAAAATACAATTTTAACCGTTTTACTGTTATGAGATTTGGTTTTTAATTAAAAATTTTAAAATTTACATCATGTTGATTTTTGAAAATCTACTTCTCCGAAGAATATATTAGAGATTGATTATTATAAGCGCCAAGGCTCAAGACTGGTCATTCTATGAACTCGCGTGTGTGTAGTGCATTAGTGTGCGTGGATATCGGACCGTAGCAAAAAACCAAAAATGCGAGAAGTAACGATTACCGATAACGCTCTTAACGATAAGAAAAGAAAAGCGAAGGATAGTATTTTATATTTAATTTTCTCGAGCGGCGACCACGTATCGACCGACCTAACTAGATGGACCAATGACCCGGTGAAACCTTCACCGGGTCATTGGTCTGGCTGGACATCGTTGAATTCAGGCGGCACAAGATCGCACTTTGTGGCGTGGAGAAGTTTTATAAAGATTTCTGATGTTTACATATTGTAAATAAAACTACTTTACGGATTTTATCACGTTTGTATTTAATTTTTGATTGCCCCACCAACAAGTCCTACAAGTTACTGTTATAACAAATTTATTGTTGGACGTGAGACATCTTAGTCCGTCCTTGACCATGAACGCTGCAAAATATTCGAAACGTCAGGCAATCAAAAATCAAATACAAACGCGATAAAAGCCGTAAAGTAGTTTTATTTACAAAGTTTTATAAGTTTATGGCATTCGAAGTATCAAAATAAATCAAGTGTTAGTAAAATGCAAACGTTTTTTCATATTAAAACTTATCCACTGTGATCACATCTTCTTTAGTCGGAAGCAGCCAAAAGAAAAACAGAACATACCGCCCACCAAATATAAATGCCAATTGTCTAGGATGGATAGTATCAGTCAAATAGGCGCTAATGAACTTTTATAAACAGCTATGTACTTAACTGGCAGCATCTCTGCATGTAAATGCTATTGCTTTAGTCGTCGACCATTCTTATGCTGCATAATTATCAAAAAAGTGTGTGTGTACTTATGTACGTGATGTGTGTCATTAAAGTAACAAAATGAAAATCTTTCTAAAAGTTTTATCCTTCGCTTTATTCTACGTTTGTAGAAAAAACAACACAACAATATTAGAAAAAAAGGTATTTAATACATTGAAAGTTTTATTATAACGCATTATCTACCTGACATTTATGACGGTGTGTTGACTAGCTAACTTAAAGGTGTCGGTTATTCGTGACGATGTGCACGTGCATCGTAAAAAAATATTTTCAGCATTTTCCCTCAACGCGTCAGAAGAAATATAGCTTCAAAAAAATTATCTGCATAGTTTTTACTTACGCAACCTAATTTATAAAATACAATTGCGTCTTTGTTTGTTTATTAGATAGCACGCTTTCATTTTGACTCAATCATCATGAAAATGATTCACAGATGCAGGATGGCATTCATCCAGAAAATATACTTTCCTGAGGAAGAAAAACTAAATTAAAAACAGCCGTCCACCATAGCGAAACCGTAGACATGGCTCATCCTTATATAGTATAATACATATATATATATACCTACTCACAAATTTTGGTGCGAGATAGTAGAAAGAAATCTGGAGTAATAATTTCTCCATTACGCTTTGTCCCCAAATCGTTAGGTGTAAAAAACCCCTCGAAGAAGCGAAGGATGCTATAATTATATTGTTATTTGCTCGCATCTCAGGAAATGAGACCGAGTGTTGTATTATATTTAGTAAAAGGACTTTCATATTAGATCTAATATTTTGTTTACTCTCTGTCAGTCCTATAAATGCAAATAATAAAATAATAATATCGATCGTTTTGTTCTTTCTGTTTGTGTAGATAAATTTGAAATGATTATAAGTATAATGATTTCTGATATTTACGCGAGTATTACACATTTTAAATAAAACTACTTTCCGGATTTTATCGCGTTTGTATTTGATTTTTGATTGCCCGACGTTTCGAATGCTTTACAGCGTTCATTATTACGAGCGGACTAAGATGTCTGACGTCCATAAGTCGTTATTATAGATATTTATAATTATCTACTTGCTACAGAATATCATTATTAAATTTTGACCCATATTTTGGTACAAATTTATTGCCAGTACAAGAAGAAAAAAATCTATATGAGAAAATTATATTTTTTAAGGTTAGTAATTAATAAACATTAAATTTCTAGTAATTATTATGACAATTTATTAATTTAAACCTAATATGCTACCACCGGATCGGCACGCGGCCTCGCTGAGAAAGATCCGGCAAGAAAACTCAGGAGAGTTTTATTTTACCTTTGAGTGATAATGTCCTTGTTTTGGAAGATTATGCGTTGGTGGTTTATGCGGTGGTATTTTGGAAGATTATAGATTATGGTTGAAATTTGCTGTGACGCAACAAGGAGGAGATGTCCTGTCGGATAGCCTCCTTTTTCTTTTTTTTCCTTGTTTGATTATAAGTATACTATTACGGTAACTTCGAAGTAATACTATCACATCCTACGACATCACTTTTCAATAATCTGATGACGTGGATCTAGGCAAAGGTCTCCATATAACGTTATATCTATCATTCAATGTATAATTGGAGACAGGGTTACCTTCTATCATCATTTCACACAATGACAACAATTCGAAAATTATGTTGATCGCGACCAAAGAAATGAAATCAGTATTCATTCAATTGCATTACGAATGTAACTTTTGTGTTTTGCTTATTGGTAACTTTCCTAAAAATGTTTCACCACAGCTTAGTGTTACGTATGCTTATACATGTAGGTATGGATGGATATAAAAGTAGCAAAAAGAAAAGTTAATGAGAGTTACAAAGGAACAAGTCCTTTAGGTACCAAATGTGTAGGCCAATTTTTACAATTCTTACGTAAATCGATTACCTAACGAATATCACTAAGTACCTCTTACTGATATTCGTCAGTTTCAATCAATTCTCGCGATAATTAAAATTCAGCATAGCAAAGTTCAAACAACATACCTACTGTGAAAAATATAATTAGTAAAAGCTTATTTGTTAGAACTCGGATCAAAGAACACATAGTTTATGCGCAGCACCGCCGTCACACTAAGTCTGCAGTCTGTGAATATAGTCAGGACCGCGCCCGCCATAACATCAGGTTTGATAAACCACAAATCCTCGCAAAATAACACCGATACCTGCCTAGAATGGTACGCGAGGCTATTGAGATTAAAAAACATAAAAATTTCAATAGAGAGGGTGGCTGGGGGTTACCATCAAGCTCTCAAGCTGGGATCCTGTTATACACATTGTTAAAAACAAATCCAAAAAGACCACCACAAGACTGCAAGACACTGTGAGCTCATATTGTATAGATTTGACCCACAATAATAATAACTAAAGATAATTTTATAAATTAAAAAGTCTTAATAACATAAAGTAAGCCGCCTTCAAAATTAATATTAATTTAGCATCATGTCACCTGAGTTTTCTTGCCGGATCTTTCTCAGTGTAGCCGTGTTCCGATCCGGTGGTAGTATACTACTGATTGTTAGGTTTTTTAAATATAATCACTATTAATTTTAATGTTAAATAATTACTAACCATAAACAATATAATTTTTTCATATAGAATCATTTTCTTCTTACACTGGCAATAAATTTGTATTAAAATGTGGGTCAATATCTAAGAACTAATTTCTGTATTGGGTAGATAATTATACATTTTCTGCAGTAACGATGACTTGTTAGACGTGAGACATCTTAGTCTGCCCGTGACCATGAACGTTGCAAAGTGTTCGAAACGTCGGGTAATCAAAAATCAA
Source organism: Lymantria dispar (assembly GCA_032191425.1). NCBI lineage: Eukaryota > Metazoa > Arthropoda > Insecta > Lepidoptera > Erebidae > Lymantria > Lymantria dispar. Next base: position 18,189,197 of record CM063457.1, on the reverse strand, counting down.
ATACAAACGCGATAAAATCCGTAAAGTAGTTTTTATTTAAAATGTGTAATACTCGAGTAAACATCAGAAATCATTATGATTTACACTTATTTAATAGGTTTTATATTTTTTTAGTATAATCCACGTAAGTTTATAGTAACGTCATCATTTATGTCATTGTAATTTATTCATGTGATATCTTTGTCCTGACCACAATATTAGAGATATGATTGCTAAGATATAATAACGTGCTGTTGGTTAAATATACATAGCTTTGCGCTACATTAATTCGAAACTTATACCTTATAACCTTAAAATATTACTGAATGTTTATCTTTTATTATAATTTACACAATAAGTAATGCAATAGGATAATAATATATTCCGTGTAGTGACGGAGTAAGAATACAATTCAACACTCCTTAACTTACCAGTGGGTGATCGTACGAGACGACTAATGGATATAAAACGCATATAACATCTATGCGAGAGAAGGAAAACTCGAAATAAAACCCTATACCAACACGTCTGACCAGCATTGTATAGTAGGTCAGTTACCCTTCCATTATGGAGGAGGCCTGAGCCCAACAGTGGGACGTATATGGGCTGAGATGATGAATGCAATAGGATATTGTGGGTCACGGATGGGCCATCAATGTCACAGTGTTGGTAATAATGGTCAAATGGCGATGGAAAGTTAATAAGGAATAAGGATATTGCCACCCATCCGTCAAACTGTACACGTTTTAAATTTGGTACCTACGCGATTGCTATTCTTATTTTACCCTCTTCTACACCAAGCATTACACCAATCAATGAAACAGAATAGCATAATCACGCATTATAATAATGATCGATCCTATCTTAATATGTAAGGAATTGTAAAAACTTTAAACAACTGAATAATATATAATGAACAAGTATATAATAACGAATATATAATAAAACTTAACAAATCAAAGCAAATAATAAAATTACAAAACGGTGCGCACATTGCTTGATGCACCTATGAGGAATTAAGACAATATGAACATCATAGGCACGATATATAAACTTTTTCTTTTTTACAACAACTAAAATTGATAATAAATTCGTTTTGCAATCCCTGATAATGTTAGGGGCTTATCGCGGGCCGGGTCAGGCACCCGGACACAATAAAAAAAAAAAAAATATGTAAGGAAGGAGGACTACTATACTCCTACTACTGCCTCAATTGAAGTTGAAGTGCATGAAGATATTATCAATGCCAAATTTTCGAAAAAGATTGTATGAGCTAATACAAAAGTCGCGGCGCTGAATAAGATACAAAGCACACTCTTCTATTTCAGAGATGGTAGGCAACAAAAAGGAGGAGTATTTAAGAAATAAGTAGGAGTTAAAGCTTTCGGTACCGCACGGTACCTAAAAATGGTCATAATACGTGAATGAGTGTTTATTAAAAATACTCTTTGCTCGCTTTTGTTGACAGTACTTTTAATTAACTTAATATTATGCACCGACTTAACTTCAAACAAATAAAGGCTTGTCTATATACTTCCTTGAGATATCTACATAATGGACTATAACAAGGGTTGTGAAGCAGACGAAATAAAAAAAATGTGTTCTTAACCCGTAAAACCTACATTTCGCAATATGATAAGTAGAGGAGTTTCTGCTATACCTAATATAGCAACCAATCTTAAGGCTCACACATAGGCCTCGTCAAGCCCTCCGATATCCATGGTGCTGCGCTATCGTAGCTGCACATCCTCTTATTTATTGACTAATTAGTCAATTTGGCTTCATGTCTCCCGTAGGAGAAAAGTGGAATCAATATCTTCCAACTCCGCCTGTTTAACTTTTCTAATTAAATATGTTGCGAGCCCCAAGACAATTAAAACCATTTCCCGGGACTGCCTGAGGGTCAAACCCCAGTGTGATCTATAGAGATCATTGTGGATCCTGTCTTACAGGAGTTACAATAATAAGAATGTGTGGTGGGATTAATCCCAAAAAAAATATATGATAGGAATTTACTAGAAAATGAACAAGTCAGATTCCGAAGATTATGGTATCATAAGCCACATTCACACGTTACGCCAGATTATACAAAACACCGAGCAGTATAATCGACCGAAAGGCTGCACTTGAAACTTGGGTAGTGCTGCAGTCCCTTAAACGGTACCAAATTGACTGTCGATACATACTGAAGTTTTAATATAGAAACGGTACTATTTTGGTCCTCATCCGGAATAAGAGTATGAAAACGATTCATTTGTAGAGAGGTATGACAAGATGAAAGTCATGTCTCATGGCTATGTTGTTCCTGTACCAGGCCTGGTTGGGAATGTGATTCTCGAAATTATCGATCACTATATTTACCCAGGACAAACATATCAGTTAGGTAGATCCCATTTTGAGAAAAAGATCAGCCCACGAAACTAACTCGGGTGGGCAGCGTTTGGGAATCTTACTCCGTAGTGTATGAAAACAAGGGTTTATAACCAGTATGTATACCAACGATAATATACGACACTGAAATGTGGTCTAAATATCGGCTTCATAAAAAGGCTTAAAGTCGCTTAACATACTATGAAGAGAGTGCTCGAATGCTCAGTATTTCTCTACGCGATAAAACCCGAAATACGGAAATCTGTAGGAGAACGAGTGTAACCGACGCGTACAAATTAAAATGAAATAGCAATGGGCAGACCACATCGCTCGACGGATCGAAGTCTTTCTGTGACTTTCAGGTTAAAAATTGCTCTTATGCATCGCTATCGAAATGCACTAGCAATGCGGTAAAATATACGTAAGAGCGCAATCACTGACGAATGTAACTTTGCAAACATTTGCAATACTGTACCGAATACCTATAGTTTATTTAATTAGAATATAGACGTGGGTAATAATTTTGTAGTGTTATATAAATATTAGCTAGCTAGCTAGCTTTCTAGAGATAGGTACTGTAGTGTTTGTGAGTATCAAAGTACATATAAATATATGTAACATTTATTTGAAGTATTCTGACATTGCCACGATATTATCGTACAGATACGTATCTTTATATATAAATTTCTTGTGTACGTGTGTATGTCACTGAACTCCTAAACGGCTGGACCGATGTTGATAAAAAATTTTGTGTGTCTTTTGGAGGATTCGAGAATGGTTTAGATTTACAATTGGACCCGGAAGGTAGCACTGCTGAGAATTCCTTTTATTTTATTTGAACAGAACAACGTCTGTTGGGTCAGCTAGTGTAGATATATGTCTTGACTGCATCGCTATACAATATAGAAACTATTATTCTGTGGCATTATAGTGAGAATGGAAAGATGGAGTAAATACTAAATGCGTGCCGAGCCTCTATAATACCATCAACATCATCATCGCATCCCACATACGGGCTTGGGCTTCCTCCACAATGGTAGGGAATTTGACCTACTATACCATGCTGGTCAGGCATGCATGCTGATATATTTTTCATTTCGAGTTTTCCTTCTCTTGCACAGATGTTATGTGCATATTATATCCCATAGTCGTCTTTTACGACATCCACGGGCAAGATAGGGAGTGGTGAATTGTATTCTTACTCCGTCACCACACGGAAGATATATATGTAATTATCATGCTGGTTAAGTTTACTATCTGGTAGCTAGGTAATAATTATATTAAGAAAAGCTATTGTCACCATTCACTATACGGTAAGATTCAATTTTAATGTTTGAATTGTATATACTCGTATAAAATGCAAAATGCAATTAATTTGAAAATTACAATTTTAGCTAAAAGTTAAATTAAATAAAAGTAAAATAAAAATTTGGGCAGAAAGATTATTTAAAGGGGTGTGTTTTAAGACGAGATGTTTTATAAAAAAAAAAGGCGGATAACATTCGAACAAGAATTATTATTATTTGTTTATTATTTTGGACAGTTGTAGAACGCCAACGTTGTTAACTGCTTTTTTTTTTTTTTTTTATTGCGTGGGATATGGTAAGCGCACGCGCGGTCCCGTCCGTCCGGGGCGATGAAAGGACGGCGCGCGGGAAACGTCACCTCGTTGTTTGTTGGGCCGACCACCGGAGCAGATGTGACTTGTCATCAGTGGTTGGCCCGACGAACCTCACGTCTCGACGTACTGGGACGTCGGTCGCCATCGCGCGGTCAGCCTCTCTGCGGGTGATGGACAATTCCCCGGTCCGATCACCCGCGGCCTCGGCTAGGGCGGCATTAGGCGCAGATTACGTTGTTATCTGCTGCCAAATACTGTCATTTCACCTTACACTTGATAAAGTTTATTTATACCGGTTTTATATATAGCGTAAGATAATATGTAATACGTAATAGGTACTATTTTAACACGCTTTTATTAGTTTCATCTGTATGTATGCTTGTTTGTAATCAAACTCTTTGAGCTCGATTTTCTCCTACTTTGAGCGATTCGATTTTATTTAAGGGGGCACCGAGGAAATTACCCAAAAAATGCGTTCGTTTGATCCCTTACTGTGACCTTATTTGCAACGCTTTAGTTATGTAATTCTTGTATAAGATATTTAAGGATTGACTCTATGCATTATACATTTTAAAAACACGATCGATTGTAATTTCCTCGATAGAAAAAAAATCCCAAGTTACCTCTAAATGAAAAAATAAACCCATAATACGGCGTAAATACTACACAAAAGCTTATAAAATTCCGGGTTGAGAGCCTTCCGCTCGCCCATTGACCGCGTTAAGCTGTCAAGGTCATCTGCGACCAACAGCTACACACACAAAAAAAAAAACAAAAAAGCTTATAAAATTTTGAAAATTAATAAAACTTCATGTTTGCTAAAACTATTACTTTTTACATTTTTAAAATGTAGGTATATTTGTTTTAATAATATGAAGGAAATACCTAAATTCATCCGCGCTTCATTCACTTTAGTTAGAGCCGCTACGCTTCCGGCTTCCCCCCTATCGGCTTTAGTGCTGCTTCGGCTATCGAATGGGGAGGTTGTGTCGCTTGCGCATACGCACAATTTTATAAAGATAGGAAAATATAAAAGAAAAACTGTAAATAGCTTCGATAAAAGTATTTTAAATTGCTTGTGTTATTATATTTTATAAATATCAGCAGCAACTCGCTAGTTGATCGGTGTACGACTCTAGTAGCCCGCTCTTGTCGGTGCTCCTCACGCACACATACATAAAACGCATAAAATACCTAAAATCGATTAGCGACAAAAGCTCTATGCCCCCTTAAACTTTGCACACCTGTCAGAGACCGATGACAATGCAATAATCCGCTTATTTTTCTTTTTTTTATTAGGGTTGGTTTTTTGGAGGTGGGTTACGGTCGGCGCACTCCTCGCCCGCTACCTTCCGAGGCGACAGAGGGATGAAATAAAAGATAAATTCTTTGTTTTCTGCAATCGAGCCTTGTTCTAGTTTTAATAATTAAAATAAACATTAATATTTAATGCAACCAATAATAATATTTGAAAAATGTTTTTTTTTAAATGCACCTCAGAAGGATATTGTGTTACGGAGAATTTTATAAACCTATTGTTAACAAAAGTTTGTGGATTACACAAAGAACTGACCAACTTGGGGATAGAGCATATGTCACTCGGAATGAAAGGTGCAAACTATATGGGACACTACGCCGGCTGACAATTTCAGCCGCTTGAAAGCCAGCGTTAAAGGAAGAAGTACCAAAATTTGATTTACTCTATTTATTTATTTTGAGTGAAAAAATCGAATACAAATTATCTTCATTTCTTTAATATATATCTATGAATGAGAACTGCCTTCATTGGCAAAATATAGGATTAGAGAAAATTCTATATTTCATTTTCACAACAGTAAGGTCTGGTACGGCAAATTCTATTAGGAGATTATATGCCCTGGACTGACTTTTGAAACAGCTTCAAACAGCAGGAAAGGTACTACCTTTCCTTATAGTAATATATTATCAAAATCGGTCCGTTTGAAGCTTACCTCAAACAAACAGAGACAAACAAAAAGTTTTTAACTGTAATTCAGGCATAGGTAAATAACCGTGTGAGCATACAAAAAACCCAGTATTTTGACATTACAAACAGACACTTCAATTTTATTTATTTGTATACCTAGATGTATAGATATATTTGATCGTTTGTAAATCCTTACTAATATTATAAATGCGAAAGTATGTTTGTTTGTTAAGCTTTCGCGCTTAACAAACGGATTTCAAAAATTCTTTCACTAATGGAAAGCTATAATATCAGGGAGTAACATAGACTATATTTTATCCCGGAATCCCCACGGGAACAGGAACTACACGGGTAAGGCGACTGAAACCGAAACGAAGCGAGGGCGGGTTGTTAATAACAAATAGACGCTAGAAGAATGAACCGTCTACTGAGAGTAGGTACTAAACTGAAAAAGAAATCTATACCAATAAATAAAATTGGAGTGTCTGTTTGTAATGTCAAAATAATAGGCTTTTTTCATGCTCATACGGTTATTTGCACGACACCTATGCCTAAAATAGCAATTAAAAAATTTTTGTCTGTCTGTTTGTTCCGGGTAATCTTCAAAACGGCTGGTCCGATTTCAAAAATTCTTTCACCAATGGAAAGCTATAATATCAGGGCGTAAACTAGGCTATATTTTATCCCGGTATTCCCACGGGAACGGGAACTACGCGGGTAAAACGACTATAACCTATAACCGAAGCGAAGCGAGGGCGGATTGCTAGTACAGAATAAAAATACATATATATTTATTAAATCATTTATTTCCTGTCACTTCTAATAAAATAACAGTTGTAATATATTCCCAAGGTGAAACAGGCCTGGATTATATTAGCTTAATTTAGCCCATTTACAACTAATTACTTAGCCTATTACATACAATAAATATAAGGCGAAATTATATTTTTATTCTTATAAATATTTTATTGTTACACGAAAATATGTCTTAAGACTAGTCATAAAATTATTTTTGAACAACCATTTATGTTAAAAAACAGTAAATATTATGATGTGTCAATAGTTACAAAGCATTTTTTTTATCATTTTCTAATTACGTTTTTCGTGGATATCACAGCTAATAAACGTAATCTATATAACAATATCTTATGTTACGGTTTTGTTAATATTATAGGTAATTACGGTCATTATAGGGCACATCAAATGTTAAAACGTCTAATTTTGGTGTAAAGCTAATTAAAAACTAGTGGCAAACTGTTCCATAATATTTACAATAGAACAAAATTTAAAGAAAATCAGGAAAGTTTAATTATACTAGAAATAACATTATTTAAAATGCACTACTTTCGTGGCTTAATTTAAAAATATTATTTTACGAGCTCATCGCTCATTTTCTTTATTGAACAACAAACACTTATTAGGGACCAAAATATCTAAATAAATAAAACAGAGAATGTTTTTGAACAGAATATAGAGTTATCTCTCAACTACGATTTTAAGTATTACGATTAGTGGTCTTGGCTTCTGGGCCTTTCATGCTACAATTACAATACTTTGCATAAAATGGCTTCCGAACAAATCAGTACAAAATATAAACCATAACTTATGGTAAATGTTTATCAGTACTGTAATATTATTCACAAACTCAACGTGATAATAATGAATTATACCGAGAAGATTGTAACAAAGGGTGATATTTAAAATAGTCATGATTATCCCTAACTTCGGTACGGCCGCATTAAAATCATATACCTAAATTAAATGTCATTTTATTTATCTCGAATTTCATGACTTGAGAAAATTCTAACATAAAAATACGGCAACATTTCATTCACAATTTATTTGAATTCATTTAATTATTCTCAATAGTTTATTTTTTATCAATTTCTGGTTAACATGGGATTAATCATGATATTCGCTAGCGCGTTACGCCGCTTGCGCCATGTGCCAGCACCTTGCGCGTGGTATTGCAGTTGGCGGTACCAGGTTCGTGTACGTGTATTCTCTTCTGCCTGCAAGCACAAAAAGTTATGTTTAAAATTTGTTTCAAAAATATAATTTCATGTAAAAAATATGCATGATTTTACTAAAAAAAAGCTCATCGCATAGATTTCTAAAAAACATCGATGTTTCGATACATCGATGTTTTTAGGGTGATGTTTTTTGTACATCCATGTTCGTTCGTATGTATGATATGTATATGTGATATGTATACGTTCGAATGTATCGATACATCGATGTTTTTGGTTTTGATATTTGCATCCCTAATTGCCAGTATGGCGTCAAGATACTGGGCAAATTCTCCTTCCATTATGGAGTAAGCTCGTGTTCAATAATTTTATATAAAGGAAGAAATAGAAACTCATACATACCTTAAAAATATACGAGTCTTTAGTAGTGATCTCGTGAACTTCGAAGAAATGTTCAGGCTCATGATCTGCGGCTACTACGCATCGATCAAGGAACAAAGGTTCTCTCTGCAAGGTATATCTTCCAGCCTTCTCCCTAAGGAGTAAGAGGGCTGCCTCTCTTACTCCACTGCGAGCAAAAAGTGCCTCTCCTTCCTTCTCGCGTGCTTCTCTATCTCTTGCTTCTCTTGTCTCTCGAATCTCGTTCGTTTTATGGGTGATCGTTGGCTAGAAATTAAAAATTAACATTATTATATTTCTTTTTTATATTCCATGTAGTGACGTTCACCCTATTTTTTCTGGCAAGTATTAAAAAATATATGTAATTGATAAAATAGATAATAGCACCGCTGCATGCTCTGGCTGGCGTGGGATAGTAGACCATTATCTATTTTGCTGTGGTGGTTTCCAGCAAATATTGAGACATACAAGAAGTCTCTGCCCAGTATGGTGTCTACAATGTTACCGATTCATTATTTCATCATCTCGGATCATATACATTCGACTGCTGGGCTCGAGCTACATTCACTATAGGAGGGAAATTGACCTTACTATACCATGCTGGTGAGACAGATTGATATCGGGTTTTGTTTCGAGTTTTCCTGCTCTGGCATATTTATATGCATATTATATCCTATAACCCCCTTTTACGACACACGGACTATGTCATAAATTTTTAAAAGGTGCAGCATATACTCAACAGTGCTATGTAATTGAGCTGTTTTTATAAAGTGTAGGGACTTTATTCCCGAAAAGGTTCATTGAAAATATTTCTATCCCTAAACAGATTACGAGGCAATTAGTAAACGAGTCGTCTAGTAGATAATATAGCAATTTAATTAAATAAAATAACACTGAAAATGATGATAAAATTTTATCGTACAAAATATGTATTTTAAAAGAGATACAACAAAATTTTAAGCTTTTAATAATAAATTCGAATAACAAAATCAAAATCAAATTACAAACATAATTCAGAGATCAAGTTAAAATAAACAACAAGACAACTACAATTTATCAAATTAAAATAATAACTCTAAATGTATAGCAACATCTATCAGTTAAAATAATCATACCCAATTAAAATAAAATTAATTTATTATCACAGAGTGGTAGGACCATACTGTTGTCTGTCTACAGCCGCAGGTCGGTCCATCCGGTGTAGTACTATGGAACTACAGAAAATCGACGTCCGTGTAGCAACAATTTGTTATTGCGCTTCATTCGGTGAGCGAGAGAGCCGGAAGCCCAACTTTCTGAAGGTGTTTCCATATGGTCTAGTACCACCGAGCCTCATTGCATGTATTCACACTCCCTTCACTTTCTTTGCAGTAGCCAGCTTCCTTGCAAAAGTCCATGAGCGGCAGTAACACTTACCATCAGGTTTACTGTTTGCTCGTAAAAAAGGTAATTATTACAACCAATGAAGGAGGTGTTATTTGCCAATAGATACGGGTCTTTGCTCCACTTATATATGTTTGTTTGCAATAACCTCAATCATCAAAATCAATAGCAATCACATTCTTATCATCGTTGTATACCTTTTTAACTATGAAATGGATTGAAATGTGATTTGCGCTAAATCGAATGTCATGGTCGAAACACATAAAACCAGTAATCGCCGTCCGCTGCTGGACGTAGGCCTCCCTCATGTTACGCCACAAAGTGCGGTCCTGTGCCGCCTGCATACAACGACGCCCAGCAACTTTCACCAGGTCGTCGGTCCACCTGGTGAGGAGGCGTCCTACATTGCGTCGTTCGATACGTGGTCGCCACTCGAGATCATAATTTTCTTATTTAGTCCCAATCTATCTATGTCATGCTTCAGTCAGTCCATACTTCTTTTCTTTCATCTTTCCTTACCCGCACAGTCTTTAACATATTCAAAACTTTTCTCACAATCTTAATTTAATCCCATCACTTGACATGTTCACTACGTTAAGCGCTCACTCCTTATCCTTCACTGACGCAACTTTCAAACTTCCTCTATAGTAATCACAAAATAAAAGGTCCGTTTTGACAATTTACGCCCAAGAAGTTTTCTAATTTTTACCGATCAAACTGTTTTGAAGGTAATTATCTAATTATATTTTTCATTGACGGGTACTGCCCACTGGGCTAAGTGCTGTGGCATAACGAGTTTTTTCATATCGTCCACAGACTATTAATAATCGGTTAAGGAAAAATAAATCGATCAAGATATATTTTTTAAGGCGGACTCGTACTTGCCTTACTTATTAATTTGAATACTAGTATTTAGACCAACCATTTACAGAATTTCACCAGTTGTGTAGTGATTTTTACTGAAAATACGACAATATGAAAATGAAATAATATATATATATATATATATATATATATAATTATATATATAATTATATATGTAATTATATATATAATTATATATGGGTAACGATAACTCAACTGACAATTTCGGCTCATCATCTTAAGAAAATGTTTGATTGAAGATTCATTTTTCTCGATATTTTTGTAATTGAGTGAATGTTATTGTATCCGAAAAATATTAAATGATAGAAAAATGACCATTCCTAACATTGTATCATCTCAGAATATCTACAATATCATAGTTAAAGTAAAATTTTCAAATCAGAACTTTAATCCAATGCACTTTACAATACATATTCAAATCGATTATATACTCATATAAACTTGATTCGATTTATCGTGAGTATCGAGTACTGAATCGTATGGTTCATCACTAAATACATCGGTAAGACCAAGTGTCAAAACGGGCCTCTTATTTTGTGACAACTATAATACGGTCATTCCTTATTACTAACACACTACACATCCATCTTAACAACATTCGCATCCGTTAAATGTAGTCTTTCCTCAGTCGCTTTTGCATTCCAACATGCTGATCTATACAGGATAACAGGCCTTATTAAAGTTTTGAATTTTCTCTTTAATTTAAAGGGTACTCGGGAGTCGCATGCTGTACCATATACCACATCAAACACAAATAGTATAAATGTATAAGTAAATCAAATTAGCAATATCAAATTAATAATCATGGAATTAATATTACCCGTGTGTGACGGAATAAGAATACAATTCCCCACCCCATATCTTGCCCGTGGATGTCGTAAAAAACGACTAAGGATATCCCTTAGTAAGTATATAACATCTATAGAAAAGAAGGCAAACTCCAAACAAAACCCTCTACCAACCTGTCTCACTAGCATGATATAATAAGATCAATTGCCCTCCTATTATGGAGGACGCTAGAGCCCAGCAGTGGGACGTGTATGAGCCGAGATGATGACGATGAATCATGAAATGGTCCTTACATATTCTTTTTTTTTTTTAGTTATATAGCTTTTGATTCAAATTGCGTAACAGAACTGACCATGTAACTTATAGTCTAGATGACATTTAATAAAATGCTTTATTCTTGCGTAAGAAATTATTAAATACCAAGCGCATATGAAAAATTCCGAACGGTAGAAATAAATCACCCACTTAAACTCGTTAGTAATAATACTAAACAGACTGACACAGCAAATTAACTTATCAGTTGTTCTCCTGCCTAGGAACTTGTACAACCAACGTAACAAGTTTGATAACGTAAGTTGTACCACAACTCAAAGTAACTCTCAGACGATATAATCAATATTTTATCAAGACTGAACTAGTTTCCAATGATATTCATCTGTGCGGTGATAGAGGCAGTATACAATTCAATATACCTCAGGTCAGCTCATGGTATCATAAGACTATTAAAAATTATAAGGAGGTGTTATTCATCTGTGACAGAGTAAGAATACAATTCACCATCCCTTCTCTTGCTCGTGGGTGTTATAAAAGACGAGTAAGAGACACAATATGCATATTACATCTATGCAAAAGTAGTAATTCCGTGTGGTGACAGAGTAAGAGTACAATTCACCACTCCCTATCTTGCCCGTCGATGTCGTAAAAGACGGCTATGGGATATAATAAGTACATAACATCTGTGAAAGAGAAGGAACACTCGAAATGAAACCCTATACCAACATGAAACCAGCATGGTATAAGTGGGTCAAATGCCCTCCCATTGTGGAGGAGGCCCAAGCCCAACAGTGGGACGTATGTGGGCTGAGAAGATGATGATGATGAAGAAAAGTAAAACTCAAAATAAAACCCTATACGTCTGACCAGCGTGGCATAGTAGGCCAATTTCCTCCCTATAGTGGAAGAGGCTGGAGCCCAGCAGTGGGACATATATGAGCCGACAGGATGATGAATATTCATTTATCTAAACTATACAATTTAATACCCCCTATCTTGCACATATGTGTCATAAAAGACGACGAAGGCGTCTAATATCCACATAAAATCCGTACAAGAGAGGGAAAAACTAGAAAAAATCCTAAAAGAATAACCTCACAAAACCTATACCAATTCGTCTGACGAGCCTGGTGCCATATAATAGGTAAATTTCTCTCCTATTGTGAAAGAGCCTCGAGCCCAGCATTATCACGTATATAAGTTAAGGTGATTGACTTAGTGGTGATGGAATAAAAATACAATTCATCACCCCCTATCCTGCCCGTACATGTCGTAAAAGACGACTAAAGAATGTAATACGCATTTATTATCTATGCAAGAGAAGAAAAACTCGAAACAAAAACCTGTTTGACTAGCATGGTAGTAGGGTCAATTTTCCTCCTACTGTGGAGGAGGCTCGAGCCCAGCAGTGGGAGGTGTATGGATGGATTAATAAAATGATGATTAACCAATGTGGATAATGCTATAAACGGCACGCTTTACTGGTAGGTTGGCGGTCGCTATTGATGTTGTCTTCTCCAGTAGAGCGCTGCTACTAGTTTTCCTGGTGATACTTCACGTAGTTTTTATGATATCGACGAGGAAGTAAAAAGACGTGACACATTGTATTCTTAACACCTCACAAGACGGCAAACATATGTATTTATATAATCACAAAGCGATAGAATTATGTCGCAATAAAGTCTTATGCCAACCAGTTTAAGCAGTGTAATTTAGCATTCATATTTATTTCTGTTTTTGAAGGAACTTTATGCTCAATAGTGGACATATGTCTTTATATATATATATATATTTCTTGTATACGTGTGTATGTCACTGAACTACTTCTAAACGGCTGACCCGATGTTAATGAAATTTTTTGTGTATATTCAAAGGGATTCAAAAATGGTTTAGATTTACAATTGGACCCGACAGGTGGCAGTATTTTATTTGAACAGAACAACGTATGTTGCGTCAGCTAGTGAGCTTGTAAGTATATTCAAAAAAATATTTTTTAGAAACAAATACGGGCGAAAAGAAAATATCCTGGTGTCATGGGGATTTCATAAACATACATACATATAAACGAAAACAAATTACTCACAGACTCGGCATAATCATCTGTAAATGGTACGAAATATTGTCTTACTTAGTAATCGAACATACTATACTCCCCGCATGAGATCGATATTTAGAGCGCTCTATACAATCGCATTTGTATCCAGTCCAGCTTTACATAAATTATATGATTTTTATAGGAACGTTCCAATAGATCAAAGAGAATAACAGAACTTACCTTTCCGTTAGTTACCAAAAGAGCGTTGATTGGCGTCAACTTGATGGTACGTCCTTTCCGCCAGTTATTGTCGTTCGGCTGGGTGAACAGCAGCTTACCCTCCATCGCAAACCTTAAAACAGAGATACAGATAAATATATCATCATCATCATCTTGCTCTTATCCCAATTACTTGGGGTCGACGCAATATGTCATCTGTTTTGACATATTGCAAAAAGTTTCGGCAATGACTTTTATGACCGGCCGCCTGCCTGACGTCAACCCTCCTTGGGAATGTAATCGTTGACCCAAATGGTACCAGATGGAGTTGGTCCGGGTCAATCTAGGGCTCTTAGTCGTCTTTTACGACACCCACGAGCAAAGCAAGGGTTGGTAGTATTCGAAGCCGCTACCACACAGCACGATATAATGATATATATGATATAATTAAATTACAGCACGATATATATGATATAATTATATTACAAAATGTATAAAATCTAAACCTATACTTATAAATACATATACGCTATTAAATTGACGTCAAATACATTTACCGTACTTCCATATATAATTAAAGTGACTTCAAATAGAAAGAGAAAATTCTGGAAGCTCTAATAATGATTAAAAATAACCTTGTGTGTTGTACAAATTGAGTAATGTTCATTGATCTCGTGTAAATCCACGCAAATTTGGTAATGGGTAAAAATCAACTATGTGCTAAGCTGTATTGTAATGGGAACTGTAGAACCTTAGACCTACAAATGATACATCCTTTTATGGTGGAGGATTTTACAAGTATAAAGAAAATAGATTAACATTTTAAAATTTCTACATCGTCACTACATAGCATAAAACAAAGTCGCTGTCGCTGTCTGTCCGTCCTTATGCTTAAATCTTTAAAACTACGCAACGGATTTTGAAGCGGTTTTATAGATAGAGTGATTCAAGAGGAAGGTTTATATGTATAATACATGCATAATATTGTAGAGAAACACTGATAAACTTAAAGGTTTCTAATGTGATGTCGTAAATAAACACATTTTTTTGCGCCTATATTGCAAACGCTGGCTGAATCCCACGAGATAAATGAAAATAATGTACGACATTATTGTACACCTTAAAAAGGTCAGCAAAAAAGTCCGCGATGGTGTATGTCTATCACTTAAGGATAACCCACAATAACCATATTTTTTATCCTTTACATTTTACGAGAAAAATGGCTTATTTACGAAGTGATTTTAAGTGATACAGTATTAATCCTTACCCAATTAAGTACCTTAAATACATTTTCCATTTAATATAGATCAATATGGCCCTTTACAGCATGTAATTTAAATGAATATTTCCGAAGATATTACAGATTTAAGCGACTAAGCTGACTTTTATCCCGGTAATCCCACGGGAATAGGAACGACGCGGGTAAGGCGTCTGAAACCGAAGCAAAGCGAGGGCGGGTTGCTAGTATGTTATATTTAACAAAAAAAATAAGATATTTATATTAGTTTAAAGGTCTTCATTACACGTATAATAATCGATTAAACTATGATGTATCACCAATCCTTATTCGTCGAGGGAGTCTAAAAAACTGACTAAAGGATCTCCTGCAGGGTGAGCAACTGCACCTGTGATTGCTAACCCGTTTCTCAAGGGAGGCTTATGTCCAACAGTGAACATCAGTGGTCAAATCAAAATCATCTTGTCAAATATATACACACGTTCAGATATTTTCTCACTGTTTTATTATAGGTATAGATTAGATACCTAACATTTTAAAACATAAACCACTGACTTTGTATGAGTCATAAAATCATTTTATAATTTTCCCCTTGATTCACTTATATATTATGTTTTAATTTGGAAGCCTAAGTGCACTGTTAACTTTTATCGTCTAATAATATATATAAAAAGAAAACATTATAGCGCAATCGTTTTAAAATGTTATATCCTTTTTAAAAGTTTAATTACTTGTATTTCTATAGGTCTTGAATCGTAAAAAGCCCCGTTGAAGGCTTTAGATATCATTACTGCTACTTAAGCGACGATTATCTACTTTATAGCCTAAGTAATAAGAGAGATGTGATCACAGACAATATAAAATATTTAAACTAAAATTGTTATCGTTATGAATAAAAATTAATTTTTAATTATTGCTTGTTTTAATAGCGAAGGAAAACATTATGAAAGATTTGCAGCCTTTTATAATTTAACGATTTCTGATATTTACGAAAGTATACACATTTGAAATAAAACTATTCTAACGATAATGAATTTTATGCTATTTACATATGTCTGATTTCCAGATGTTTCGAACACTTTTCAGCATTCATTGTCACGAGAACTCTTGGTAACCATATTCAATATACTTAAAACCACCTGTCAGCTTTAATAAACTTAAAAATCACATCTGTTGGTCGTCATAAACATCCATGACAATTGACATTTTCTCGACTTATAGAAGTTCTATTGCTTGGACAAGAGATTCCTCTACAATGCATGACAATTAGCCAATTATAGCATGCTCAGCAGTGAGTGGAGTGGCATTCACGTATTTAAATTTTACTTCTTTTACAATTGCATCATCTGCTTACGTCAATTCTTCATTGCCTGCTCGGTTCATACAGTGTCAATCATGAGCCTTCAGCATAATATAGGGAAATTGACCTTCTATACCATGCTGGCTATGCTGGGTTAGGTACAACCTTATTTAAGTTTTCTTTCTCTTGCAATGATGCTATCTGCATACATTCCATCGCCAATATTAGGGATACCGACGGAAGGGATGGCACATTACATGTTATAATAATTAACAAAATATTTGGCGGTAATTTTGATTATCCTAATTTTATACTTAAAAGCGCACACTGCGATGTTGACTATCATGTAACTATTAGTTTATTTATAAATTTTCATGTCATTCGTCAATAAATTATTTTAATGCAAATTACTCAATCGACAAAAACGCAAAAAGAATGTGATAAATTACTATTAGTAAATTTGGAAGGGTTTTGTCACTAACTTACAACAATATTCATTGAGTTAGACTTTTGTTTTTACACATAATAGCATGTAACTATACTACGTGGCCCATTTTTCTTAATTTTAAAGTCCCGTTGATCGTCCGAAGTACAAGTTAAGACCCAATTTTCTTCAAGCGTAGTATTTTTGAAAAACACCCTCCTTGAAAGTCACACATTCTGTGTACGTTCCCCTATCTGAGGTACATCATTTTGCACTAACTACTAATTTCTCAATCATACCAAAGTCTGAATAGCAGTTATCATTTTTAATGGTGTGATGAACAAATTATTATCCAATGGGAGGAATTAATAATTTAATCATCTTTAGTAATAAAATAGAAATGCCCTAGAATTTTAAGCAAGCCCTAGCATCTTACCTAGCGTCATCATGATTCCAATCTAAAACATCGACAGCCATTTTCCTCAGTTTGATGTCTGCTACATGGAGATCATGTGCTGTTCTTCGAGCTGCAGCTAATCTTCGCCACAAGGGAACATCCCTAGCGGCTGCGGCGGCCGCAGCAGCAGCTGCATTTATCTCTTCAAGTCTAGATTCAACACAGCGTTGAGCGGCTTTAACATCGTCGCGTTCGGTTGCGCAGCCGGCGGTCGCTCGATACAGCCGTGATAGAAGGAGGGGATATTTTGTCACGCGTTGTACTGGTACCTGAAATAGCAAAGGTTTGTCCATAGCAAAATATTTAAAATAAAGTCTCTTACAGTCTTTATACCTCAAACGCGAGCCTGATTCTTAATGAAAAGGCAATTTGCGTATTATAATAGACCAGTCCACGCATTGTCACCACTAATATACAGCGCTGACCAGATGAGTTCATAGGTTAGAAAGTTACCTTAACCTTCTCTTGTTTCTTTTATCCTCAAAATAATAATGATAACTTCATTGCGATTTATTCAAATGATATAAAAATGTTCATTTAGAAATTCAGGGTAAAATTTCATGTCAATGAATCGATAAATTTCGTGTCAATTAATAGATGCAATCTCTAGTAGTTTTAAGTCGAACTGTTTTGTGTGCTTTACTATGTAGTACCCTATCTTTTCTAGGCTTATTGTAACAGGCATTTAAACGAATAGAAATGGTTTTCTAATGACACTGCAAATAGCGTAGTAGATAATAATGTAGTTACCATGAGAAATGAGTTCAGATTCATCCTCCTCAAGACGGCATTTTCCATCTGCGAGACGCGTAAGAATATCCTCAAAAGCTCCTTCTCTTTCTCGAGTCCAGCCAGTAGGAGGGCGGCACCAGCTTGTTTAACACAGTATGACTGGAATGCCGTCAGCATGCCTGAACACTCCAATAAAATCTTCCCAACGTTCACAGTCAAGAAATCCTGTAACAGATATTAAATAATAAAAAAATTATAAATCTATCAACTTACGATATTACAGCGAGTGTCTAATGGTTTTTATTTTTATTTTATTAGTGAATGAACATGCCTACTCATCTTAGCTATATATACGTTCCTCTGCTAGACTCGAGCCTCTTCCAGAAAAAAATTACCTACTATACCATGATGGACAAGCAGGTTAAATTTCTGAGGCTAGGTTGTTTTATATTTAGCTAATCAACTTATATTTTCTATCTTTATATATAATCTTCCTACATATGTATGTCACTGAACTCCTCCTAAACGGCTGGACCGATGTTGATGAAATTTTTGACGTGACAACGTCTTATAATTCGATGGAGCCGGCTGCATGCACGAAAAAAACATGACTCATGCGGCGTTACCTCGCTCTAAGGCGTTCCATTTAAGGCTTGAAGTGCAAGCGAGAGCGCGGAACGAGCGACAAAGAGGCACAATCGGCCTCCGCGTTCGGCAGCGTTCGACATCTGTCTCTCTCCTACTTGAGTGAGCGATACGTCCGCGTGGACAGCTGCTATACAATAATACATTTACATGTTTTCCTCAAGTATGAAGTGCAGTGAAAAGTGAATGTGGTGTCAATTATTTATAGCAACGATAATTGCGGCGATAATCTTTCTTTTTTTATAATTCTTCTAAGATTCTTCTTCTTTTTTATAATCTTTCGATATTAAATATATGTTCAGTGATATATTGTCGAATATTCGACGACGTTGACGTTGTCACGTTCAACTATCGTCAGTAAACCGACTTTACAGACAATCGATTTTTGTGTGAGTGTTCAAGGGGATTGGAGAATAGTTTAGATTCACAAATGGACTCGGTAGGTGGTGCTGCGGTCGATTTCAATGAGAATTCCTTTTACAATTTTCTAACGGATAGTGATGGCCGAGTAGGGTGGAGACGGATGATGATGGATGGTTTGGGTGGTGACAGATGGTGGTGGATGGTTCAGGTAGTGACTGATGGTGGTACATGGGATGGGTTGAGTGGTGACTGATGCGTTGAGTGTTAAGGGATGGTGATGAATGGAATGTGACGGATGAGATGACTGATAATTAATGGGTTGAGCGGTGACTGGTGGTGATAGATAGGAAAAGTGGTGGCGTATGGGGTTAGAAGGGATAAGTGATAATGGATGGTATGAGTGATGACGGATAGTGATGGATGTGATAAGTGGTGACTGTTGGTGATAGATAGGATGTGTAGTAAGGGATGGATTGAGTGGTGACGGATGGAATGAGTAGCGACAGATGGGGATGGATAGGATGATTGGAACGGATATAGTTAAGTTAATAAAGTACAATGAATTAAAAATATTATAGATTGGTGTTTTGCTATTTCTATAGGTCGTCATCGTACATAGCCATTCCTCCTTCAGACATAAACCACAACCTACACACTTATAATAAGTTAGTTATTATTTATTTAACTACCAAGACATTCACTAGAATTAATTTAAATGGCAGAACACGGTTGCCGGGTCAGATAGTATTTTTACGTTATATGCAAGTTATTGTTTTTATATTATAAGTTTCTTTTCTTCGAAATATTTATATTTCATTTGAAGGTAAAAACTAGCCAATTCAATAGATCATAAGTTATTTGCTTATAAATAAATTGACAATTACAATTTAAAAAGTTCTATTTCTATTATATATATTTCAGAATAATCTAT
This sequence comes from Lymantria dispar, assembly GCA_032191425.1. Taxonomy (NCBI): domain Eukaryota; kingdom Metazoa; phylum Arthropoda; class Insecta; order Lepidoptera; family Erebidae; genus Lymantria; species Lymantria dispar. The sequence goes on along the minus strand of CM063457.1, from coordinate 18,169,240 downwards.
CGAACTTGGCATCCATATAACTCAATTCTTTTGTCGGTAAAGTCAGCAACTACGTCGTTATTATCGTAATATTGAACTTGGCTGCCTTTTTCACATTTAGGTTTTTACCACGATATTGTTACTTTTCTAAAAAAAAATATTATTATTTAAAAGTGATCTATTGAAAAGTGACCTATTTATAATTTTATCCATTTTAACGATGTATACTTTGGCAATATTTTCTACTATTATTACTAACCATAAACAATATAATTTTTTCATATAGAATCATTTTCTTCTTACACTGGCAATAAATTTTGTATCAAAATGTGGGTCAATATTTAATAACTAATTTCTGTATCGGGTAGATAATTATAAAATTTTCTGCAGTAACGATGACTTGTTGGACGTGAGACATCTTAGTCCACCCGTGATCATGAACGCTGTAAAGTGTTCGAAACGTCGGGTAATCAAAAATCAAATACAAACGCGATAAAATCCGTAAAGTAGTTTTATTTAAAATGTATAATACTCGCGTAAACATCAGAAATCAATATTTTCTACATTTTCTTGAATATATGTTACTTCAGTCGTAACTCAACTTTATTTACTCAAATTACCAAACATAAAACAATCTTATAGGTATATCATAAAACAATCGTCTAGAGACGACCATACAGCAAGAGTAACTCGCGTGTTTACACCTACACGCGCGGAACCTTAGCGTCAAAGTTGTACTTAATTGTCAAATATGTAAAAGTAAGTTATATAAATAATGAAATTAAAGCACCTATAAAAACTTTAAAACTAACCTGTCATGATGATACTTACTCTCCTATGAAGAAGAAATAAATTTATTTTATTACGCAAGTGGCCGAATTTTATACGTAATAAGAATTGTTATATCGACTTTTTTCAAATTTATGGATTTTTCTTTGTACCTAACTGGATGCCAAATATGACTTCCTAGCTCATTTGGAATTGGGTTAGATTTTTGATCTATATGTCAGTCAGTAAGTCGTAAAACGAAAAAGTCAACTTTTAAATATTTTAATATCCAATACATACCTCATCTCCTTGGTCCACTGCAATTTCTAGGCCGTCCCGTAGTTTTTCAGAGAGTACTTGGTTATTTTCCATTAGTTCTTCAACATTTAAAAATATAGCACTAAGTTGTTCCTGTGTCAGTAGACCAGCTACTAGCATAGGCTTGTAAAATTCCTCTAAGATTATTTGAAGATCTCTACCATACTTTTCTTCAGTCTCAACTATTTCTGTAATGATTTCTTTCCTCTCAGCTCTCTTTTTAGCACACTTTCTGCACACTAACGGAGCATATATAGTACCTAAAATAATACAAAACAAAATAGATTTTGTTACATATTTTATTATATATACATACAACAATAACTCGAAACCAATATATCTTATTAGATCATATTATTACTTACTATCAGAAAGCTAACATTCTTTATAGATAAATCAGATACAGATCACAATTTGGTTATTGTTGGCTTACCTTGTTCTGTCAATTGAGTTTCAACCGCTGTATCACAATCTTCACAAAGGTGTATCGGTGTATCTTTATCCGTAATAGAAGTACATGGGGATATTTTTCCTTGCAATCTACTTCTCGAAGATTTACTTGTTTCTGACCCAACACCAGAATCATTTCTTTCAATTTCTGCGGATGTTTTCTTAGATATTATTGTTTTTTCCAAATTTTCGTGGTTCATAGTTAATGAATTATCTTCACTTGAATCTGAAGTATGTGATAACTGACTGGTGTTACTACTGAGATGGGTACTGTTTATTTCAATACCGGATGATTTTTCTTTCGGAGGTTCTAATAAAATAGACGAATCGTTATGTGGAGCATAACTAGTTATATACGTTTCTTCATCATCAATACCTCTTTCTTTAGCATCAACAAGATAAGATAAAATATCATATTTTGAGGCTCCCTCAAATATAGAACGTGACCCACTACGTTTTTCATCATCTAAAATCAATAAAGAGTTCGGTGGTGGATTTACAGGTAACGGTGGTGGCATATCTCCTATCTCTTCATATATAGGGTCACTATTTAAGCGAATTGACTCATAATGATGGTCGTCGTCGGTATTATTTGCGATTTCAATTTCACAAAGCGCAGCATCCACCAGCATTTGATAAAATTTCGATCTTGTTGAATTAGTATCATCTTCAGTAGATAACTCACTAGCTGAAGCATTATAGCAGTCCGACATTGGTTCGAGATCAGAAAAAACTCCCATAGCACCACTCTCGTACTCCATACTTTCATAAGGAGCAGAGCAGCTATTTTCTTCGTTATCTGGGCAGACGGCGGAGTCTCTTATGCTGTGCTTTTTTGACTCTTTGTCTTTAGTGCTGGTTTCGTTCTTTGGCTTCGTATCTTCCCTATGGACAATATTTTTACCATTTTCTTCTTTTAAGTTTTTCAAAGAACTTTCAATTAACTTTTCAATGGTGATTTCACTGCTCTCCGTCCCTTCTGAATTTTTAGTTTCTTGTAGCTTTATCAAGGAGTTTTCTATTAATTTTTTAACCAATTCTGAATCTAATCCCTCAGCTAAATGAGCGAAGAAAGGATCCTCAAACAGTTTTGTTACAAAGTTACCATTATTAGGTTGTAATTCAATAGGTTTATCTTTATTAGAATCTATTATTAGATCATCTCTTTTACCACAAACATGGGGTACCAAATTACGCTTGACAGCTTCTACAGGATCATTTAGTATAAAAGACAGATCACTTGAGTAGTTTTGATCTTGCAAGTCATTATTTTTATCGGCGTAATATTCCTCATAGTTATTTGTATCAAGAACATTTTCACTTTCTTGTGAGAGTACCGCTCCAATATAAATTTGACTCTTAGATTTTTTTATTTCATTTTGAGGATTACCAACACTTATCGTGACCGTAGTACCAGTCTGATAAGTATTACATGTATTTCCATAATCATCATTTACAACAACTGAAGATAAGTAAATCGGGGTATCATTGCTAACGTTCATAGTTGAATAGCATTCGTTACCATTAATCTGTATGGATGTCTTTCTAGGTTCGTTTTCAGATGATCTTAATACACCAGACTGCGTTTTTGAGTCATCAGTATCAGAATCAAATTGCTTAACCCGCAGAATAGTTTTTTGTTCATAGTCATTAGCATCTGACCACTCATCACTAGTTGAACTGGACGAGTTAGCACGAATAAATCGTGTTTTAACATAATTGTGTTTCTTTAGCTTTATTCGCTCTTTTGACTTTAACCTGGGCGGTGGTTCAGGTGATTCGGATACACCGCGTCGTAAATTAGTAAGGATTTTTCTTGTGATATCGCTACTATCACTGAGATTACCACATTCCATATTGCTGTCATTTTTAGACAAGATTTGAGTTTCTTGTGACACTATTTGAGGTTCATCACAAACATTTTGATTTATATTGTTTGTTTCATTTTCAATAACTGAACTTAGAAAAACTTGACTTGTGTGTCCATGTTTACTTTTCGGTCGTAAAGCCATTGTGTCCAAAAATCTTGGTGGTTCCACTAATAATGTTGATGTTATACGTTCAGATTCTGATCGACGAAGAGCCGGCACCTTTGGGACATTATTATCTGAAATATGAGAAAATGTTAATACATAGATGACTAATTCATAACAATATAGAAGTTATACACTACACTATACTTTCCTATTTATCCTTCACTATTATTTCCCCAAATATATACTATAATAGTAGGGAATTTTAAGAACATGTAATTATTGTCTGTAAATATGACTAGACTAAAAATTTTACATAAACCAATTTTACATTGGCCCAGGCCAACCCCATCTGATGCTATCTGGTGGCCGGTCATAAAATTATTGCCAATAACTTTGCAGTATGTACTATAAAAGAAGAGTACATAAGTAATTAGGATAAGAGCAAGATAATGATCGCGTTTGGATTTGAGTTTTAATTTCCCGATATTTCGAACACTTTTCACCTTCATAGTTACGGAAGGACTATAATGGCTCATGTTCAACAAGTCATAGTTATTACACGGATTTATTACATCTATCCGCTACAATATTAGTCATAAAATTTTAACTCACAATTTTGATACAAATTTAATGCTAGTACAAAAAGATAATAATTCTATATGAAAAACTTATACTGTTTTTGGTCAATAATTATTCGAACTGTTGGTATTTATTATATGATATGAATTTATTAATTTAAAGCTAAAAAATCTAATATACTATTAAAGTGTTTGACAAATTGGAAAATCAAAAATCAAATACAAAGGCGACAGAATTCGTAAAAAAAAAGTATATTTAAAATGTGTAATATTAGCATAAAATCATAAATCGTTAAATAATTACCTTCCTTACTAATATTATTAACAATTTTAGCAGACGTTTGTTGAATTCTTTCATGTATTGAACCATTAACGTCTTTAGATACAGATTCACACGTATTTATGTGGATATGCTCATATATTTCCTCACCATCAATTGCGTTCTTTGTATTATAGCTGATGAGTTCTTCTAAGTTTTCACTAGTTTCATTTAAGGTTTGACTTACAATATCTCCTTCAGCTACAACGTCTTCTTCCGTTTCAATACAAGTTTCAGATACAACTTCTTCATTCTTAGGCTGTTCAAGATTAAATTCAGCAGTATAGATTACCTTTGTTTCTTCATTTTCTACCAAAAATTGCACACGTTTTCTTTGTAATATACTATGGGTCGAGACTGCATTTTTATTTTTAGGCTTAGGAAAATAAAACATAGAAGAATTGTGTCGTTTTCGTTCGGACGGCTCATCCGGTGTGCTTAATTTTAAATTACAATCATTTGAATCATAGTTTCTAGGTTTTTTTAGAATCGACTTTATGGTATCTGTATTTTGATTTTTATGCTTAGAGTTGCGAGAATTATCATTAGCTCCTTTTTTATAAGAACTTCTTTCCGATAAACGTTGATTATCACTTTCACTATCGTCATCTGTCTTGATATTTCTATTTCTTCTCGGTGGTCGCTTTGGAGATAGACTTTTTTGTTTTATTCGATTTGCAGTGGATAAACTTAATATTTTCTTACCTGTGTTCTTACTGAAAGACGTGGATTTCTTATTTTCATTTTTAATATTTGGCAATGACAGGTTAGAAGACGCTTCCTGAGACTTTTTTTCGCAGGATTTGAGATCATAGTCAACGGGATCATAGACCGAAATATCAGTTATTGTTTTAGATTCATCAGAAACTCTTATTCTTTGCCCACTGATGGCTTTTACGTTGGAATCTATTTGAGACTTCATTGGCTTTAAGTTATTACTTTTCATAGATTCTTGAAATACATTGGCAAACTCATCTTCAAATTCAATTTCCGCTATGGATTTAGAATTTGTGTTAAGTTTTACTAAATCGTAGGGATTAATATCGCAAGCTAATATTGACTTCTTGGAGTCATTTAAATTGTTCGCTTCCTCTTCAACCCATATTTCATTAACTCTACTTACTGATTTACTTCTATTTTTTTGAAGTACTTCTGGACTTGGTCTTTTAGTTTTCACTCTACAAGGACTTATACTTTTTGCTCGTAGTCTAGTTGTTGAGAATTGACTCCCTATACGAGCTTCATGTGGAGGTGCCAATCTACTTCGTCTCATTAAATCATAAGGATCACTATCACCATTAGACTTAAGTATACTTGGCCGCGCTTTTGAACCTGGTACTCTCACCGTTCCTGCTCGCATCAACCCCGATTCACGATTTAGCTGATGACCTCTGACCGTACCCCCAACCAAAAGATGTGGACTTTCTGCTATGGTTAATGGCAAACGAGATCCTTTACATTTCTTACAAATACTGACTTTGGTTGAGCTGGTTTTTTTAGTACCGTTAAGGTACTCAGGGCAGGAACATAATATAACAGCATAATTGTGAGGAGTAGGTTTTTGTGGAGTACTTATTAAGACAGGGCCAGGCACCTCCGGATAAGCAGTGAAAACACTAGGTCGTACAGGCGGAGCTTGGGTCCGTACGGACCCGTACAGCCACGTCTCAGCGTACTTCATTGATTTAGATAACGCTGATCCTCCTGGTCCACTGATAGTTCCATACATGTACGGGTTCTCTGGAGACTTTTCTGATGCCTTGGAACTTCCTGATGTATTCAGTTTCAACTTCGATGACCATTTCTTCGGTCGTGAGTTTTCTGATGTATCGTAAATCTGAAACAAAAATAAATAAATGTAATTCCTTTCCATGCCTTTTTTTGTACATTTTAATGATATTTTACATACATTTACAAGTAAGCTTATTCATTACGTTACATTATAGCTAATCTTAATTATACATTATTCATCACTTAAGAACTCGATTTCCCGTCGCTAGCTTTTTAGATTTTAGTGAAATTTATGATTACTGCTCCATACTTATGACTTGCATTTTATCTATCAATTGGGATTAATAATACCTGATTATGTTCAACCATAATATACCTAATCCTTTATCTTGTGTGGTTTGGTTGTGACTCACCGTTTGCGGAGCCCCGCGCTCGTTATCGACTATTCAAGAATTCCGCTGGAGCAGCCATGGAGGATTGCCGACCTGTACTAGTGGCAGAACAGTGTCCTATCTTTCCAACTGGTGCTGGTCTTATGGCGCTATATTTGCTTTATAAGTAGGTATCTGTTTATGACCATGATACCTAAGGGAGAGAAATTGTCTATATTCTTGGGCTTTCGTTACTTGATTGGGGTCTCATTTTTCAAAGCACACAATCGATATTCGCTTTATACCCACCTAGGATAGTAGTAGTACATGATTGTTTGATTATAGGATAACTTTGGCTTATGATTAGACAAGTGCCGCTGACTAATGTAATATCTATCTAATATCTAATGACTTGACCGAAAATTTTGTTTTAAGATGCTATTATATCTTAAAATTAAATGTAATTTTGTATATTTAAAACTGTATAATTAATATTTTTTGTGATCATGTCTTTTTACTTAAATCTATACATTTTCTTAACCACGGCATGCAACAAATCAATCAACATGTACAAAATTTGTGCCAAAAGCTGAAATTGATATGTATATTAAATAGAAACAATGTTGAAAGTTTTGACTTTATTATCGTAATACCGTCGCATTTAAGAGAAAACTGCAGGGGACGAACTATCATCAGCCTTCACCTGATGCCGTCTAACAGACCGGCTGGTATAAAACTAATAATTTTAACAGTTAATCGTGTGAATGTTGGGTTAACCGTATGTGTGGTGTATTAATGGAGATTTACCTAGCGTAATCAATGTAATGGTATTATTGATATGAATAGCGAATACCATTCGCAATGATACCCATGTATTTAAATAATAATATATAAGCCATATGTTATACATATGGCTTATATATAGCATTATCGTCGACGCAATTTGTCATCTTCTTTTGCACAAAACCTACCAAATGCCATCTCTGCATTTATTCTCTTTCTATTCGTGACATGCTTCACACAATTAGATTTAGATTACAATTAGATTTTATTGGTAGGTAGATAAATTATACAAAGGAAGCTGTTTGTACAACTAGTGCACACACACACATATATATATATATATATATATATATATATATATATATATATATATATATATATATATATATATATATATATATATATATATATATATGCATCATATTACTTTAAATAAAAAAGAATCAACTAATTATCAATAAGATCATTCAATTAGTCAATCAAAAAAATCGAACGATCGATCGAAAATCGACGAGTAAGTTGTAGCAAGTTGTTTGTTGTTCGGGAGCGGGAGAGCCGGAAGCTCAACTTTCTGAGGGGGGGCGGGGCCGGAACACCTCCACGTGGTGCTCCTGGAAACGTCCATTTGGACGGCCACGCGTCCATTTGGACGGCCAAGATTTCGGCAGGAGGGGGTCTCTTGTGCGGCTCTGATGGCAGAGCGCATGGCGGATCTGACCCGGGGCCAATGGGGCGGACGGCCAGCCTTCAAGCTGGCCGTCTGTTCCGCCAAGGACGCCAGTCGGCGGTAGATGCTGGAAAGTCTCGACCGTGACCCCTGGGGTCGCCCCTATGGTGCGGCGCTGAGTAAGCTCCGCGCACGGGGCCCGCCCCTCACCAAGACTCTCCAGCCCAGCTTCCTCAACCGGGTCATCGAGGACCTGTTCCCACGACGGGCGGAACACGCGCCCCCGGTCATGGCGGCGCCAGACAATGAACGGGAGGGCGATGGTGGCAGTGTTCCGCCCATCACGGAACCGGAGATGGGGGCGGCGGTGGCGCGCATGCGCGGCAAATCCACCGCCCCCGGGCCCGACGGTATTCCAAACCGTGTGCTGGCCCTGGTCCTCGACCATCTGGGTTCCCGCCTCAGGGAGCTGTTCGACGCGTGTTTAGCGTCCGGGCGGTTCCCTGGGTGCTGGAAGGAGGGGAGGCTGGTTCTCCTGCCGAAGCCGGGACGGCCTTCGGAGTCGCCATCGGCCTACAGGCCTATCGTGCTGCTCGATGATATGGGCAAGCTACTGGAGAGGGTGGTAGTTGCCCGCATCGAGCGGCACCTCGTCGGCACGGGGCCCGATCTGTCGGACGCCCAGTTTGGTTTTAGGAGGGGTCGTTCGACGATCGAGGCCCTGTTGCGTCTGAGGGCCGTGGCGACTGAGGCCGTCACCGGCGGGGGAGTGCTGTTGGTGGTGTCCCTAGACATCGCCAACGCATTCAATAGTCTGCCATTCAGCTGTGTCAGGGAGGCGCTCCGTTACCACGGAGTGCCAGCTTACCTGAGGCGGCTGGTGGCAGACTATTTGGAGGGGCGCAGCGTCCTCTACGCCAACCGAGTAGGGGATGGTCGGTCCTCGGACCCACCCTGTGGAACATCGGCTACGACTGAGCGTTGCGGGGGAGCCTCCCACCCGGGCTGGGCGTGATTTGTTACGCCGACGACACGCTCGTCACAGCCCGCGGTGGGACGCTACAAGAGGCGGTAAGCCTGGCGACCTCAGGCACCGAAGAGGTCGTCAGGCGGATCGAGGCGCTGGGGTTGAGGGTGGCCCTGGACAAGACGGAGGCCCTCTTATTCCATGGGCCCCGTATGGACCCTCCCATCGGCGTCTCGATCACCGTCAATTCGGTTGGGATCAGCATCCAGGCCCATATGAAGTACTTGGGCCTGGTGCTCGACGGGCGATGGTGGTTTCGGAAGCATTTCCGCAGGCTCGTCCCGCGGCTCGTCGGCGTGGCGTCCGCCCTACAATGGCTGATGCCGAATGTGGGCGGACCGAGCGCGGCATGTCGACAGCTGTACGCGGGGGTCATCCGGTCGATGGCCCTCTACGGCGCACCGGTGTGGGCGGGATCCATGACCGCCCGACTTAGGGCCCTTCTGTGGCGTTCACAGAAGGTCATAGCGGTCAGGATCATCCGTGGGTACCGCACGGTGGCGACGGAGGCGGCGTGCCTGTTGGCCGGGACTCCCTCGTGGGACCTGGAGGCGGAAATGCTCGCCGACTTGTATCGGCGGGTATCGGGGGTGCGCGGGGGGAGCGGTGTTGTTTCCCTGAGGGAGCTCACCGCCTGGCGCGTCGACGCCCGCCGAGACGTCATCGCCCGTTGGGCAGACCAGCTGGAGAGGCCTCGATACGGTGTTTGGACCGTGGAGGCCTTCCGGCCGGTGCTGATGCAGTGGTTGGAAAGGCGGCACGGGGTGCTCTCCTTCCGACTCGTACAGATCTTAACGGGGCATGGATGCTTCGGCAAGTACCTGTACAGGGTCGCTAGGAGGGAGAGAACTCCGTCCTGCCACCACTGCGATTGCGACGAGGACACGGCGCAGCATACGCTCGAGGTCTGTGCTGCTTGGGCAGAGCCGCGTCGTGAACTCGTCGCAATCATCGGTGCAGACCTGACGCTGCCGACCATCGCTAGGGAGATGCTCGGCAGCATCAGGAATTGGGACGCGGTCGCAGCCTTCTGCGAGGCAGTTATCTCGCAGAAGGAGGCAGCGGGTCGCGAGCGCGAGGAGCACAGCCTCGATGATGCGACCCGCCGCCGGCGACTGGGGCGGCGCAGGCGGGATTACCTGCGTGCCATGCCGCCCTAGCCGCGGCCGCGGGTGACGTGACCGGGGATTAGTCCGTCACCCGCCAAGAGGCCGACCGCGTGAGGAAAGACCGACGTCCTCCCCGAGGGGGGGACGTCGGTCGATGGGAGGGTGCCTCGGGTAGGGGGTATTCCGTCGGGCCGACCACTGATGACAAGTAACCCTGCTCCAGTGGTTGGCCCAACGACGAAGGCGACGTGGTGTTCGGGTGGGTTGCGGTTGTTGCGTGCTTAAGCCCCTCTGTCGCCCCGGACGGGGTGGTGCGGAGGCGCGCCGACCGCAGCCCACCCCAAAAAAAAAAAAATGCTCAACTTTCTGAGGGTGTTTGCGTGGGGTGGGTTTTGGTGCCTTTATTATCACCGAATCTCATTGCACGCATTCACACTCCCTTCACTTTTTTCGCGGTTGGCCGCGGCCTAGTAAAGGTTCATGAGCGGCAATACCACTTACATCAGGTGATATGTTTGCTCGTTTGCTACCGTTTGCAATAAAAAAAATAATAAATAAGTCTTTATTTAAGTATAATTAATAAAAAAGTACTCAACGCGTTTAAAGAAGTTTTAATTTCAATAATTGCTTTTCATTATTAGGAGCCAAGAGTCGCGATTTATGTTATATATGTTACGTACAAACTTATCTCTAAAATCTAAATTTCAATTTGCGGCTTACGTACCATGTATTAATTATGTACATACGTCGATCGATAATCCGCCGCTATTGCCAAATTAATGAAGATAGTGGTTATTCACTAAATGAACGTGTCGAATATCATTAAATATTACTAACAAAATACTCATAAACATGATTATACGATAGGTATATGTTATTTAGATAGTGGTTTTAAGGGTTCAGCAAATAATCGAGAATTAAAATGTATATATTTGTATACATGTGAAGGTGGCGCCCCGACGGTATAAGCCGACTCGGGTCCATTCAACTCGAGACTGTTACCAAAAGTGTAACCCACAGGGAGGGGCGGCTGATAACAAGCACAAATACCGGTGGCCATCCCATTAGGCCTTACTAGAGAGAGGTACCCGGCAGGTTATGGAGTCGCCAGTTACCCATCTCGTCGCCCTGTCCTGATCGGAGCCGATGTAATTACACCATAGCCTACCTCCAAAAATAAACTGCGGTATTTGTTATCAACTCAAGAATCGAATTAGTGCCTTATAATTACTGGCACGTCTTATAATTACAACACTACACAATCAGTGGTATTTATAATACTTGTAGATTAAAGTTTAGAAAAACAATTACTTTAATAGTATGTCTTACACCACTTTAATTGCAGAAGGTTCTAAAGTAATTAACACTTTCGCTTCGACAACGACATTATGCGGCCACTATTCATCTAAATACTCCGCTCGGTAAAACACAGTCACGACCGATTACTTACTGTTCTGTAACTTTGAGAGTTTCAAAGGTTTCTTAGCTATACCTACAGTAAAACGCATATAAGTTCATGTGTGTGAAAATGTATGTGTGCACGTGCACCTGGGATAGCATGCTACATAATCCCGAACAGAGTTGCTATTGCCGTCAAGGACCAACCACTTTATTTCGAATGGCAGTTGATTCTAATACTATAAAACGCATATAACTACATTCGTAGCAGAAACCGTATCGTATGAGAATTATTTTCTATAGTCATGATAAAAATAATAACACACCTTATTAACACAAATACTTTTAAATTAATTTAGACCCTGACTACGCATATAGTTGGGTTTACGATTCAATGTGTTACACCTTTGAGATAGAATTGTATAGACCGATTGAGGGATCCAGAAATATCGGCAGCAAGCAATCTTCTCTACGAAAGTATGAACAATTTACAACAGCAAATACAATCGCCAATTTGCCTTCCAAACGCAACAATACCGACATTATGACCCTTTCCCTCTTTTCTCCTATTTCACCTTTTTTTAAGACGGGCTATGGGGAGCACACACTCCGTCTATTCCGCCCGGAGTGACGAAAGGACGGAGCGCGGCCCCATAACATACCGTATTTCCTCCCCTTTGCCATTAGGCCGGCCGCTTATACTGGTAGTTCCTTGTCCTCAGTGGCTAGTGCGACGGGATACCCTTAAAAGTACCGTCCCTCCCCGACGCCTCTCGGGGCATCGTCCTCACGCCCCCATTTCACCCTTAGGGATAAATATCAGGCACCTTGAATAATCTATTAAAATTAAAGTTAGTGAATTTATTTAAAACATCTTTATGCGTATATATTATATTTCAGGTGATTATAATCTTGAAACGCCACTTTTACATAAACAGCAGTCACTATTAAATTTGCCCTTCAAAATGATCTCTTATTATACAACAGATCGTGTATAACTTTTAATGTCAAAATATGAAAGTCAAAGGAGTTATCTAAAGTTGCTTAGTCCTAGCACTAGTCCTTATCGTTAAAAACTTGGTTAATGAATATTTAGTAATAACCACAAAATTTTCTAAGGCCAATTCTTAGAAAATGAATAAATTTGCTGAGTTCTCGTCGTTAAATCCAGTGGAATGCATCCATCCATCCTCATTTGCTTATGCAATATGATTAGTCATTTAGAGTATACGAGACTGCATTGCTGATATATGAAATATGACAGCTGATCGTGCGTTTCTTTGTGGTGACGAAGTAAGAATACAATTCATTTTAACCTTGCCCATGGGTATCATAACTCGAATAAATTATATAATATGCATGCAACACCTATGCAAGAAAATGAAAACTCAAAATAAAACCCTATACCAACCAGTCCGGGGCGACGTAAGGACGGCGCGCAGGCTCATAACCCACCCGTACCCACGTGACCTTCATCGTTGGGCCGACCACCGGAGCAGGGTGACTTGCCGTCAATGGTCGGCCCAACAGACATGTTGATATACAGGGTTACATTTCGAATTTTCCTATCTCTTGCACAGATGTTATGTGCATATTATATCCCATAGTCGTCTTTTACGAAATCCACGGGCAAGATAGTGGTGAATTATATTCTTACTTCGTCACCAGTTCACCACACAGAAAACATTAATTATTTGAACACTATGTCTATCCAAGAAAGATAGAAAAGATGGAAATATATAGAATGAACAGATAGTATCTAATATATAAAAGTTATTTCACCCATATCACGTAAAACGGAACTAAAATTTTGCAAAAAAATATATGTGGCTAAAAGTAATAATAACATATTCAAAGTAAACCTTTCCTTTCGTTTACCTTTAAAAATACAACTCTTTTTAGAACAGTTTCAGACTTGATTCTATAAATAACACCACACCACATTTAAGTGAAATTTCAATTATGAATTCAAACTTAGCCTAAAAACACAAACACCAAAAGAGCGACAACAAAGTCAGGTTTTAATTATCTAAAAATAAATTATATAATGTCAATAATTTCTCTAACTACACATACAAATAACTATAAAAATTTAAAATTTTGAATAATCCCCGACACAATCTAAAATTAAAAAAAAATATTATGTTCTCTTCAACAGGAATTATCAATTGATTGTCATTTAACGATTATATTGGCACGCGTGAAGCACTTAATTGAGTACTCAAACGCCATTATATCATTTTGGAAAGAGCTGATACTCTTACACTGCTGGACCGATATTAACCAAACATAGCTATGAACCACCGCAAGAAAACTCACTTTCAAATGAAAAAAAACTACATCGTAATCGATCCATCCGTTTGAGAGCTACGATGCCACAGACAGACATCAACGTCAAGCATATTACACCCCTCTACTTACGTCGGAGGTTAGTTAAGTAAATTACAAATTGATATTCGTTAAGTAAATTGCAAATTGATTAAATCTAGTTTTTTTTCTTTCTGTTGGTGGTAAACGATCAAACAGCACACCTAATGGTAAGGGATACTGCTCATTGAGCTTTGCTAGACAGCTGCCTACCGTCAAGAAAATGAAGGTAATATGAATGTATACAATGAGGTTCTGTGATACTAAAGACATCACTAAAGCCGCTACACGCAAACACTCTCAGAAAATTGGGCTTCAGGCTCTCTCGCTCATCGAACGAAGTGCAGTAACGAATTACTACTACACGGATGACGGTTTTCTGTGAGAGTGTGGTATTACTCCGCACGGACCGATCCGCGGCTGTAGACAGAAAACTGTCGACAGTGTGGTCTACCACAAAGAAAATAATTTATATATCTTGTTTGCATAATGGAATTGTGATATTTATTTAGATTGCTTTTTACACATAAATCTTTATCCTATAAATAACTGATGACGTCACGTGCTTGTAAATAAATTTGAAACCTCAAATCATAATACGACGTGACTGACTGAGTGAATCAAACTGTTGTTAGCTTAGCTGAAAACTTTTTCAAAAGCAATTTTGGCAACGATTTTGTGCCGCTTTTTAGCAATAATAATAATCATTTGTTAACAGCTGCTAAAGTAATAAGAACTATACTATTAAGCAAAATAATATAGTAAAATAAATTGTTCATATGTGGTCGTAATTCAATGCTACAGTTATCAAATTACCGCTTCTGACAACTGATAGCTTGACCTAATATTGTAACCCAGTTAAATTGTAGTATTATTCTTAAGTTGCAAACCCCACCTAAAGTTTAATTCTATATTTTAAATATATAATTTAATTGTATAAATATATATAGTCCCTTCCGATAGGGGCAACAAAATGGCGGCGCACGGCCCCATAACTTCTGCTACCAATACCTTGACGTCCGTGGCCAGTCCAGTAGGTTACCTTTTTCCGTACCATCCCCGTCGACGCCCCGGCCTCTCTGTAGGTAACGGATTCTTCCCCGGTTCAGTCACCCACAGCCTCAGCAAAGGCTGCTGCCCTTGCTTGCTGGGTATTCTCGCGTGCATAGCCCCAGTCACCAGCGATGTAGTGTGTCGGCATGATCCATCTCAGCCCTGAAATATTCCACGGCTTCCTTCCGCGGGACTACTGCCTCGCATAAGGCTGCGACCGCGTGTCAACTCCTAACGCTGTCGACCATCATTCTAACAACGTTGAGCTGCGTCAGGGTGGCATCAATAATTGCGACGAGTTCGCGTTGCTCTGCCCATGCGACACACACCTCGAGAGTGTCCTATAAGACGGTGTACTCTCCCTCCTAACGACCGTATGGCAGGTACTTGGTGCAGCGACCATGCCCCATTAATATCTGTAACAATTAGAAGGTCCAGTGCTGCCGACCCAACCTCTCCATCAGTGAACCAATATTAACCTAATATAGTTAAGGACCACCGCAAGGAAACTGGTTTTCAAGTGCACTAAATCGCATCAAAATCGATCTATCCGCTTAAGAGCTACAATGCCACAGATAGACACACAGACAGACACACACACAGACAGACAGACATCGACGTCAAACATATAACACCCCTCTTTTCGTCGGGAGTTCAAAACAAATAAAACTGATAAAAAACGTGTTTCTCTATAAAATGATCCATACAATTTGTGTAGTACGAGGCCCGATTAACGAGATATTTAATGGTGTTTCATTAAATGCCTCGTTAATTTTTTTTCAACATAGTGACTGAAGTTCGCGCCCTCGCGTCTAGCCAACTTGGTTCTTCATTCGGGAGAACCACTGAACTTATTCAAAAACAAATCTATTCTGTAGAAAATTGTAGATAAGAAGTATCCCGTTATTACAGGAATAGATTTCATTTATTAGAGTCCCGTAATAGAATATCAATACATCTAACGAATTGTGACAACTATAGACTTGTATAAGTATATAAATATACGCAAGTATAAACTTACATTTATCCATTGAAGAAAATGTATATATATTTTTCTTTGAAAGTTCAGAACAAGATACCCGAAGAACTTTGTTAAAAGGTTGCCCTATATGATATAATCCTTTATCAAGTACGTATTTGTTACAAATAAATATTTCATAGAATCAGGATAAGATTGATATTTTTTATATTACTATTTTTTTTTTTTTTTTTTTTTGGTTGGGTCGCAGTCGGCGCGCCTCCGCACCACTCCGTCCGGGGCGACAGAGGGGCTTAAGCACGCAACTCCCGCAACCCACCCGAAAACCACCTCGCCTTCGTCATTGGGCCGACCACCGGAGCAGGTTTACTTGTCGTCAGTGGTCGGCCCGACGGAATACCCCCTACGCGGGGTACCCTCCCATCGACCGACGTCCCCCCCTCGGGGAGGACGTCGGTCTTTCCTCACGCGGTCGGCCTCTCGGCGGGTGACGGACTAATCCCCGGTCACGTCACCCGCGGCCTCGGCTAGGGCGGCATGAGGCGCAGATAGTTGCGCCTGCGCCGCCCCAGTCGCCGGCGGCGGATCTCCTCATCGAGGCTGCGCTCCACGCGCAGACGATCCGCCGCCTCCTTCTGCGAGATCACTGTCTCGCAGAAGGCTGCGACCGCGTCCCAGTTCCTGACGCTGTCGACCATCACCCTAGCGATGGCCGGCAGCGTCAGGTCGGCACCTTTATATTACTATTGGTGGCAAATGAGCAAACAGCGCACCTGATGGTAAGTGATACTGCCATTCAAAAATCTTTGTAAGGTCTTTATTTATTTGTATAGATATAAATAATTTAAAAATATATTTTATTACTATAAATACTCATCTCGATTTCACCCGGGTTCAATAATTGTTTATATGTGTTATTTTTGTTTATTTTATTTTATTTTTTTTTACTTATACGCATAAGATTAGATAACTTAGTACTGCACCTAATCCGTATGTTTATTATTATTATTTTTCTATTATTTGAATATTACATATTTACAAAAGCAGCTGTAATTTGTTAGTTTAATTATATTCGGCTGCTACCTGTACTTTGCTGACAGACGTCGCAGGACGCTGCAGAATAACAGCGTTGCGGTATCTCTCTTAAAATAGATGCCTCAACATTATGCTGAGCAGCGGTCCTTTTTCTCTTTCACGAAGGGAATACCAATGTTGATATCAATTTCTTTTTGTATTTTTTTTTATTATAATTTATTGTTTTTCTATATTGTACTCACTGTTTGAGCTTTTGTGATGATGCCCTGCCGTGAAGGAGTAATAAATTATGTTTCTTTCTTTTATATTGGGTTGATGGTAGCTATATATAATCTAACCTTTTAATGTCATTTTCCTTTTTTGTTTTTAAAATATTTTACCACCCACTTTATTACTTACCTAGAAAAACCTTTTGTCAATAAAACAGGACGACCTAAAATATTGAATGAGTTTATATAAATAATTTACTTTTTTCTTGTTGTCTTAGTTTCAAGTTTTCATCATCGTCATCTCAGCCCCTATACGTCCCACTGTTGGGCTCGGGACTCCTCCATTATGGGAGGGAAATTGACCTACTATATCACGCTGGTCAGACGTGTTAGCAAAGAGTTTTGTTTCGAGTTTTTCTTCTCTTGCATAGATGTTGTATGCATATTATCCCTTAGTCGTTTATTACTAAGGATTAAGAATATAATTCACCACACCAAATGCCTCCCGAGGGTATCGTGAAATACGATTAAAGAATATGGTATAGCTATAACAACTGTGCAAGAAAAGGAAAACTCGAAATGAAACCCTATAAACCCTATACCCATCAGTTTTTTTTTTTCCGTGTGGTGATTGGGTAAAAATACAATTCACAACTCCCTATCTTGACCGTGGATGTCGTAAAAGAAGATTAAGGGCCATCCTTAAACTACTATAATATGCACATAATATCTGTGCAAGAGAAGGAAAACTCAAAATGAAACCCTATACAAATATGTCTAACCAGCATGTTATAGTAGATAAAATGCCCTCTTGTGGAGAGGGCATGAGCCCAACAATGGGACGTATGTGGACTGCGATGATGAATCCGTTTGACCAGTGTGCTATGTCAATTACCCTTCTATAGTGGAGAAGGTTTGAACTTGATGATAGTGGAACGTATATGAACCCTGATGATCGTGATAACGACTATCATAGCCGCGATTCCCACGTAGAATCTTATCTTATCTTATATCTTTAAACGAGCAATTCTTGTATATGTATATATATATATATATATATATATATATATATATATATATATATATATATATATATTCAGGATCTCGGAAACGGCTCCAACGATTTTGATGAAATTTGGCTTACTAGAGGTTTCGGGACCAAAAAATCGATCTAGCTATGTTTTATTTATAGAAAATGTTGTTTTGTCGGTGTTTTAGCTAATCAATACAATGATATAAAATGTCAATAGAATATGGATTCAAATTTCGCCGTCAACGTCAAGAATGGCGACAGCTCAGTTGGGAAGTTGTCCAGTTTACTTTTTGTTTTGTTTTGGCATTCAAACAGCGTCGGATCGAATCTCGGTGTTATTATTATTCTCTTTTTGTAGTTTTTGAAATGTTTACATTATTTATTTTTATTTTTTATTAATATAAAATATTTTTATTAAAATACATACTTATATAAGTATTAAATATTTGAACTAATTTATTTCTCCTTTAAAATTCAAATCATTCTGGAGTTCTAGATATTTTAAAGTCATCATGAGGCTCATAAATTCCCCAATCCTAGGCTCAAGCCTCCTCAATAGTGTAAGGGAGTTCCTCACACTACCTACTCAAAGACCTACTATACCACGCTGATCCCAATACTGGGCTGCAGCCTTCTCCACAATGTGAGGCACTTTCAACAGGATTGATATAGTCTTAATTCAAATTGGCCGGCTATGCAGGGATGTAATTTGCTTGCATTCGTCAGTTTTCTAATATGATCACCATCCATGCTCACTTCATCATCACAAAGAGCAAATTTTTATATGGAATAGTATACCATATAGTCATAATTACTATATATAAACACAGAGATATCTCCAATCTCCTTCTAACACAATTTGCCGCGTGTTACATTACGATATATATTCTTATACATAGCCTTAACGGTGTCGGTTTTCCCAGTTGTATCAAGTTCGCGGCTATGACATATTTGTGCCGAAGGCATATCTTTAAAAGCTTCGTGTCAACGAAGTATGGAATATAATATGTAAGATGCATAAAGATAATGGTAGTACATCTATTCCTCCCATTATTTTGTGCACATCGCCAATTTAGTTCATTGAAACGTTAAAGATGTCGTGAAAGATAACACAAGACGCTTATAGAATGTCTGCAAGGATAAAGATTATTCGTTCATCCAATATGTATATATCCTTCAGCAGACAAAATAAGAATAAACCTGTAGTTATTATACACAGTCTTACCTATATCTCGGCAAATATACGTCCCACTGTTGGGCTCGAGTCTCATCCACAGTGAAAGGAGAACTGGCCTACTGTACCTCGCTGATCATATGGATTGGTATACAGTTTTGTTTCGAGTTTTCCTTCATATAAGAATCTTACAGGCAGGGTATCCAGAGACTAGCGAACTGGAACACTTAATCACGTCTTTAAATCTTTAAATCTTTCGGGCAGTACAGGCGCGAATACCTGCGCCTGATGCCGCCCTAGGCGAGGCCGCGGGTGACCGGACCGGGGACTTTAGTCCGTCACCCGCAGAGAGGCTGACCGCGCGACGGCGACTGAGGTTCTGGGACGGGGACGTCGAGAGGTGAGGGTACCCGAAAGGGTATTCCGTCGGGCCAACTACTGACGATAAGTCACCCTGCTCCAATGGACGGCCCAACGACGAGGGTGACGTGGGTACCGGTGGATTATGGGCCCGCGCGTCGTCCTTTCGTCGCCCCGGACAGAATGGACCACGTGCGCGCTTACCATAGCCCACTCATAAAAAAAGGGTATCTAGAGACTAGCGAACTGGAACACTTAATCGCGTTTATAAATCTAATGGCGATAAATTGAATTAAAAAATAAAAGATTCGTACCAGTTATTTTTTTTATCCGACTCCTTTTATCAGTAGATATCTTTTATTTCTCGTGCTTATCTACTACTGCTTGTCTAATTCATAAACACAACAAGTTGAATAATATTATAATAGTTTGGATACTCAATAATCCTTTAAAAATGCTATAGCTCTGTATACTAATTCTTATAATGTGGTGTGAGTAATTTAGGGTTTCAGCGCATCCGACACATAGGTCACGCCACTTGAAATTAGCGCGCGAGATATTTTAATGAAGCCCCGAGTTCATTGCAGCGTGTTTACCTTCATATAATGATCAGTGCATTACGTTTCCGAATCTAGGTTACTGAATATATCTACCTCAAGAAAATGTTAGATAGAAATGTTCTCCACTTGAACATTTTTTTCGTGATATTATAGAATCAGTGTTCGTTATTCAAAATTAAAATTCAATATGGCTTTTGGAAGGTATTTTTTTTGACGTCACTTACTCTTGATTAATACAAAATTCGTACTTAAATCTTTTTAATAATAATAATTAAATTAAAAGCGCAAGGCAGCTTGTGGCATGATGAATATAATAGTTTTACAGCTACCGTTGGCAGTTCACAACTGTTACATGCCCTCGTCTGCAGTGCCATCGGTAATGTGCAATTTTATTTTTAGATTAAATTTTTCCAAAGGCTTCTACGTGTTGTGCACATGTCTCCATGTAAGTTTCCCAAAGTATCAAAAGTACCGGATGTTTTTTCAAATGAAAACAGGAGATACAAAATAATTACTTTTATAAATTATGGCAATCGGTAAGAGATGTGTACTGATCGACTAAATCTAAAATTTAACTGTCTGAAATGGGAATGCGTAGGCTATATAAGTAACGAACAACCGATATGTAAGAGACTTTCTTAAGTGGTGTCTAATATTACATTTCAAAACAAGATTTCAATGCTGAATAGATGAAATGTGCGTACGTATCAAAAGTTATTTGGCACACTTTCTTATTGTATTATTAAATAAAATATACTTCCTTGCTTACAATTTTTATTTAATTTATAAGTTAAAACACTGTGAAGACTAATGTTGAAGTAGAATATTTATCTACTTCTTCATACAAAGATGAAGTTTGGCACAACACTTTTTAGACAAACAGCAGACGGACATGTTTTAGCAAGTGTTAGCAAGTGTTTTAGACAGACAGCTAACTTTAGCTAGCGCCCAGTGTGATAATAAGTACTTACTCCAATTGATTTATGTCCTAATTTTGATATAATTTTTTTTTAAATGTATAAATATTAAACTTTATTTTGCATACGAGTCCAATCAGTTTGTTAGTAAAAACACGATCAATTTGTTAGTTACAAATTGAATCATCTGCTTTGGGTTTAACACTAGAAAATAATTTTATGTTGAAATTTTATTTTAAAACCAAACATAACTAAGAAAATGCCAAAAAAGCTTTTCCGTGAATATTTTTTAAGAATCTCATAATTTTATAACTAAAGAAAATAAAAAATATTATGCATGCTCATAAGCTCTCTTATAAGTAAAAATGTAACCATTTCAAAAGAAAATTCAGCAAAGAAGATAATGAACATTATCCAATTTAGACTTATATATTTTTGAATCGTAATGATTTTTTTACAGAAACCGAGTTGACAGAATAACTAGTATATTTAAAATGATCTTGTAGAAAATATACAATTATAGTTTATACAAAATAGCCATTAACACATTTTTTCCATTCTATTAGAAAAATTACGTCAAACACTTATACAAAATTTAATACAACAACAAAGTGTTGAATAGATATTTTTATAAATTTTAAATGAAATCTATACAAATAAAAAAAATTGGAGTGTCTGTTTGTAATGTCAAAATAATAGG
Organism: Lymantria dispar; assembly: GCA_032191425.1. Lineage (NCBI taxonomy): Eukaryota > Metazoa > Arthropoda > Insecta > Lepidoptera > Erebidae > Lymantria > Lymantria dispar. The sequence continues at coordinate 18,147,379 of CM063457.1, read as the reverse complement.
CCTTTTTATGCTCACAAGGTTATTTGCACTATAAATATGCCTAAAAACCACTTTATATTTTTTTTGTCTGTCTGTCTGTTCCGGGTAATCTTCAAAACGGCTGGACCGATTTAAAAAATTCTTTCACCAATGGAAAGCTATAATATCAGAGAGTAAACTAGGCTATATTTTATCCCGGTATTCCCACGGGAACTACGGGGATAAGGCGACAGAAACCGAAGCGAAGCGAGGGCGGGTTGCTAGTTGTAAATAAAACTATTTTACGGATTTTATCGCGTTTGCATTTAATTTTTGATAGCCGAACGTTTCGAACACTTTACAGTATTTATGGTCACATGAGGACACGCGTAAAATTTTATAATTAAAGATCTATAAAAAAACATAATTCAATAATATTTTGATTAAAGTGAGAACTACCCACATGTAATTCAGCATCAACATGGGTACTACCTCTTCCTATACTCGTTTACACTTAGTAAACGAATATAGGATACAAGTTGATAACATTAACGCAAGAGAGATGAAAGCATCTGGTATACATACTTTGCACTTTCAATTTAATAATGTATGACCAATTTTCACGGCAAAACGTAAAAATATCATGCCCATAGAATGCTCATAGGCTATATAGAAAGAAAAATGAACCGTGTAATAAATCTTATAGCTTGAATGCAACTGCTATTGACCGACGGTGATCGATATCTCGTCTCATTTGGTTGAAGATAAAGCAGATTTTAGATTTTCCTCCAAACAAAATATGTAAAATTAACATAGAATTAAGAAAAAACTATGAATAAAATATGTTATTTGACTTTCATTTTAGGGTTCCGTACCCAAAGGGTATTAACGGGACCCTATTACTAAGACTTCGCTGTCTGTCCGTCCGTGTGTCCGTTCGTCTGACTGTCACCAGGCTGTATCTCAAGAACCGCGATAGATAGACAGTTGATTTTTTTACAAATTATGTATTTCTATTACCGCTATAACAACCATACTAAAAACAAAATAAAATTATTATTTAAGGGGGCTCCCATACAACAAACGCGATTTTTTTACTCAATGGTACGGAACCCTTCGTGCACGAGTCTGACTCGCACTGGGCCAATGTTTAATAACACAAAGATTATTTAATAAAATATACATAGGAGCATATAGTCTTCGGAAAATAAAGCCGTGAGTTTATAAATCATCATCATGCCTGATATATATCCTGTTGTTGGGCTCAAGCCTCCTCTAAAATAGGAGGGTAATTGACCGATATAGGATTTTATTTCGAGTTTCCCTTTTTTTGTATAGATGTTATATTCATATTTAATCCAGCAATCCGCTTTTACGACTCACATGAGCAAGTGGGGGGAATTGTATTCTTACTCCGTCACCACATGGAAAAGTGATTTTATACAACAATACATAAATTGTAATTAAGTCCCGCAAAAACAAAGCAAAACCATTAAAATCTCAGTATTTCCATATATGTTGACCGACGCAAACATTGTTACGAGCTTTACGTGTTATATCGTCCAGCACAGTTTTGTTTAATAAAAACCTAGCGCGCGAGCATGAAGCAACTCTGTTGGATTTCCATGCAATCATCTATAGTTTGTTATTTAAATAAGTTTTACATTTGTTCCAATAAAAACTATCACCGTATTCAATTTCAATTCATTGATTAGATTATTGGTTGCTGAGATATTGAGGTTAAAGACATAAGGGTTCTTTTTTGTTTAATCTCGGCTATCTCCGCGACGAATGTTCGTATCAAGCCTAATAAAAAATTAAAGTGAAGCTGAATAAACAGGCTATCTGTTTCATAAGGTAGTTTTGACGGAAAAACTTTCGCGAGGCCGTGCAGCGAAAAAAAAAAGAACGAAAATATGAAAAAAAAAAATTTTCGCTGTATTTCTTCTGATCATGTTGGAACCGTAATTCCTAAAAAAAAATTTACCTCAAAATCCAGAAACTAGAGTCTTAAAGCTTCAAAATATTTTCTTTTTTGCAATACAATCACTTTTCGCTGAAATATAGCCAGTCAAACATTGAAGAAAAATCTGGAGTTTTTTTTCATTCCCTACATTTTTGTGAGTAGTGTAGTGTTTAGTTTTCACTTCTGTGGGCAGTCCTCATTACTACTTTCTTGTTTTTTTTTAAAGACAACACCCTGCAATAAGGGAATTTACAAATATCTAAGTAACGGACACAAATTACATCCAGACTCAGAACAACAATTTGTGGATATTGACGCACAAAGTGTTGTCCTACGTGGGATTCAAGCTCCTGACACTGGCATTATAGCTATTAACCACTACGCCATCTGTGCAGTTAATAGTATATGTAAACTGTTTAAATATAAATAGATAGAATCTTAAATTATATTATCTAGATAGATCGCCAGATTGCGCTCGCCCAGACGGAGGCGTACACAGCCCGCGAGGCCATAACAAGTAAATACCCACGTTTCCGCCCCCGGCGCCGGGGACGAAAAGCGTGTCGCGTTAAAGTCATAAACGTGGGAGTGCCCACTTTGCCAGCGACCCCCCGAGCCGAGGTCCGTACCCCACAGGGGGTGCCCTCGGGATCGGTCGCTTAACGTTAAACGAGTTGAGAGCCCTCAGCGCTCACCCACCAGTCCAGGTAAAGTTGTCATAGCCATCTGAGGCTAACAACTAAGTCACACAAAAAAAAAGCCAGATTGCGAGGGTCGGATAGAAGCTGCTGAGTAGCAAATAATATTCTGACTATATATATATATATATATATATATATGTATATATGTGTGTGTGTGTCTATATATTATACGCGATATTGGATCAACGATAGGTTGAACAAATTATAGATTTCGAGTCACGTCCACTATTCTATTTCGTTTCAGCTGTATTGAAACAATTTATTATATTATACACAACTGTAATAGACCCTTTGAATATATTATTTCTTTTGAATAGTATCCCTTTTACTACAAATAGTTTGTATTTGCAACTCTATGAGGATACTTTTAAGATGATTGGAATGAAAATTGAATTTGTGTAATAAATTGTCATTTGTAGCTAAATACTTAATTATATTGTATTGTCCGTGTGGTGACGGAGTAAGAATACAATTCAACACTCCCTATCTTGCCCGTGGATGTTGCAGAAGACGAATATGGCATAACATCTGTGCAAGAGAAGGCAAACTTCAAATAAAACCCTATGCCAACATGTCTGACCAGCATGGTGTAGTAGGTCAAATTCCCTCTCATTGTGGAGGAGGCCCGAACCCAACAATTATAAAATTTGATGTTGAATGACTATAGTCAAACTTCTATTGGAAAAACAATCAGAGGTATATTACTCACATTTCGTATATTTTTAGCAACAAATCTATTCGTTAACTGGGCACAACTTCTAACTTTGAGCTTGTTATTGCGAATTTCCCTAAATAATTTTCAAATATAAATTTTGCAGAAATAAAATCGAGGATTCGCACACACAATTTTAGTATCGAGCGTTGCAAGCTTTTGATTTCGAAGTTTTCTAATATTTTTGACGAACACTATTTATTACTTTTTTATATATCTTGCAATAAAGAAATCGTTAGAACATTATTTTGTAAATTAAAACAGTGTTCATCGGTATTTTTTTTTTGTGTGTGTATAGCTGTTAGCCTTAGATGGCTTTCACAGCTTAGCCCGGGCTATGAGTGAGCGCTGATGGCTCTCAACCCGGAGCTCCTCGGTATATTTAATACATATATTTCATGCTATTTTAATTTATAGCAGACAAGCCAATATATGGATTTCTCTTATTAATTAGTTATTTTTATAGTTTCGCAAATTTATTCGCAACAAAATGAACAACACGTAATTGTACTCTCGTTTTTTCCATGTCAGATATCATCCCCTTGTTCTATATTATAGGGATGGCAGTTAAGTGAAGACAACTCAAAACTCTATATTTCTTCATTCATCATTTCAGCTCATATACTGTTGGCTCCTTCACAATAGGAGAGAAATTGACCTTCCTATATCAACCTGTCAGCGTCCTGTCAGTCACAACCCACAACCTGTCAGTCAGGTTGAGGGTTTTTTTTCAAGTTTTACACCTTTTGCATATATGTCATGTACCTAATATATACTTATAATAAAACTGTAGCGGTCAAAATGTTAGTCAGACAGGTTGGTTATACGGTTTTATTCCGAGATTTCCTTCTCTCGCATAGATGTTATATGCGTACTTTATTCCTTAGCCGTCTTTTACGACATCCATGGGCAAGATAAGGAGTGGTGAATTGTATTCTTACAGCATCACCACACGGTAAAATATATGCTTATATTGAAAATTTGTTGACGACAAAATCAAAGGACTCTAATTTCGAACAAAATACCTCATGGTAAATAATCGCATGTCTAAATTGTAAAAAATGTGCGTGTTAAAACCTTAGAATTGCAATAGCATAGTTAGTATCGTATAAACGATGTCCTCCATAACCCGAGAATATTTTTATTCATATTTTATAATTATATACATCTATTTCTCAAGCCCTATACGAGCCTACTGAGCACGAACTACCTCTAGATTTTTCAGAATTATTCAAACTTAGGTATCATTATACTACTGATAATCTTATATACATATTAACCAACAAGTATCAAAACCGGTCACATTTTTAATATTAATACAGTGTATCTATATAGTTTTCATTCTATAAAAGTTATTAATTACAATCCGAATAGCAATTTGATAAAACATATTAACTCACCTGACCCAATTTTTAAATTATTTCGATAGTTATGTTCTATTATTTAAGAGCCACAAAAATATCAGGAAATCAAGTTGGTAACTCATCAACAAATGGATGTTGTAGAAAGGGGGAAAAAGTATTTCCGGGTATAACGTGTATCTTTATACCGATTATCCAAATGATATTGATTAAACTATGTATACATAGACTTATATTAAAGTAATAGGATGTGTTTCTTTGTAATATTTCTTGTTGACCCAATTTTTTGATGTTTCATGTAAACATTAAGAACTATTATGGTCTTGGCAAATAATATGGCAAATTCAATCGAGAATAATAATTGTATAGGTGCCAGCATATTTTTAAAGCAAAAGGAAACTCAACATAAAACTCTGTACCAACCCGTTCCACCAGAGTGGTATAGTAGGTTAATTTCTCTCCCATTGTGTAGGCTCGAACCAAATAGTGGGACGTAACGTGGGATAATTATGATATTTAACAATATTTACATTTTACATCAGAAGCCAACATGAAATTTTTATTATCATTTCTCTAAGTTAAAATTATATGTATTTTTTTTTTTTTGGGGTGGGTTGCGATCGGCGCGCTCCTCGCACCACTCCGTCCGGGGCGACAGAGGGGCGTAAGCACGCACACCCGCAACCCACCCACGATGCACATCGCCTTCGTCGTTGGGCCGACCACCGGAGCAGGGTTACTTGTCATAAGTGATCGGCTCGACGGAATACTTGGGGTACCCTCCCATCGACCGACGTCCCCCCCCCCCCCTCGGGAAGGACGTTGGTCTTTCCTCACGCGGTCGACCTCTCGGCAGGTGACGGACTAATTCCCCGGTCACGTCACCCGCGGCCTCGGCTAGGGCGGCATGAGGCGCAGGTATTCGCGCCTACGCCACCCCAAAAAAAAAAAAAATTATATGTATGGTCACACTTTAGTTAATAAAACTATCCATATTTAGACACACATGGGAACTGCAATCACGACCACTTTTAGTTTTTATTCAAACCGCCATATTTTCTCCTTTTTAACAGACGGCCAGGTAGATCATGTAGGTAGATGCAGGTAGATCTGATAGTAAGTAGTGATTGCCGCTTATGACTTCAACTAAACTAGGAGACACACATCAGCGGCCAACCAACCACGCCAACCGTGACAAAAAATGGTGCAGAATTAGAAATTAAATGATCAGGGGAAGAATGAGGAGAGGTTTGGGCCTCCTTTGTATTGAACATAAACGTCCCACATAATATGGTATAAAATGGATCACCAGATTAGAAAAGCCAGATTAGCAGTTGTATTCATTGCCTATATTTTAAAGTAGTGTTTATTTTATTTCGACTTATATACGTCCCACTGCTGGGCTCGAGCCTCCTCCACAATAGGAGGGCAATTGACCTTACTATACTATGCTGTTCAGACAAGCGGGTGTAGGGTTTTGTTTCGAATTTTCCTTCTCTTGCATAGATATTATACGCGTATTATATCCTTTACGACGTCTTTTAGGACAGTCACGGGCAAGAAATAGGGTATGGTATTGTATTCTTACTCCGTCATCACACGGGATTTTTTAATTGGAAAAATTTAGTTTTTGTTATTTTAAGGTAAAGTCTGCATATAATAGTTTCATTAACGCTGTAACAATGTCTCATAGTCACTTTTTCGGAATTTGTCAAACCTACAAATTTTCACTATGAGGCTCCAATTTATTTAAGGTCCTGTATTTACCAGTCTACAAACCTTTTTGATAAATAGCCTACACCACAGGTATAGATTTTAGACTCAGCCTGTAGTTGCTAAGATTTTAATAAATAGACTATTCACCCTGGCTATAATTATATAGATATTTTTGTTACTAAAAATTATCCAAATATTTTACAACATTAGTGTATTAAATATGTGGATTTATTACATGTTAGGTGTGGCAGCAGCTTCGCTTGCGTAATCTATATATATAAAACAAAAATATATTTGTATATCTATTAAAACTTTGAAACCATCCGACCGTTCTGCCCCGAATAAGTTTCATAAGAAAAGCAATAAAAATGAAGATTCTTGTACAGTACTAAAACAATGCTTTAGGATCCGGTAGATGACACTGCGATCGATTTCAAGGACTTTCTTTTTTATTTTATATAAAACAGTATATGATGAGGCGAATATTTAAAGAAAATAATAGCATATAATGCTGTTATTTTCTTTAAATTGTGTGGTGGAAATAGTAATAATATCAAATTCTATAATATCCATAACATATCAACTACAATGTTGTTATCCTTACAGTTGCCATGACAACGGCGACTGCGCAGTGCTACATCGTTTTTACTATATTTTGCAGGATTTGTTACCAATTATTGACACTACTTCATTACAATAGGAATAGGACTAATTAGCCACAGTGTTATCCTTACTAATATTATAAATGTGAAAGTAAGTTTGTTTGTTACGCTTTCACGCCTAAACCACCAAACCTATTTCAAAAATTCTTTCACCAATGGAAAGCTGTAATATCAGGGAGTAACATAGACTATTTTATCCCGGTATTCCCACGGGAATGGGAACTACGCAGGTAAGGTGACTGAAACCGAAGCGAAGCGAGGGTGAGTTGCTAGAATATTATAATTTTTTATATAGCTCTCTCGATATATAAACTATATTAAGATTTTGTAGAAGCAAAGTGTCAGTTCCCAAAATTACCGCATTCAAAATTATTTTTTGCAAAAAAGAAACTGGTCTTCAATAATGTAGGCAATGTCGATAATTTTTAGATTTTTGTTTATTTTTCAAAAATCGCTTGCCTGATTTCGATGAAATTCATGAGACCATTTGGTAAGAATACCTTTTACAACAAAAAAAGAATCACCAAAATCGGTTCATAAACGACGAAGTTCTCTGCGAACAAACATAAAAAAGCATATATATTTTTTTTTTTTTGGGTGGGTCGCGGTCAAAAAAAAAAAAAAAAAAAAAAGCATATATACGGTTGAATTGAGAAACCTCCTCCTTTTTTGAAGTCGGTTAAAAATACACTTATTATTCCCGCTCTAGCAACTCGCCCTCGCTTCGCTTCGGTTTCAGTCACTTAACCCCGCGTAGTTCCTATTCCCGTGGGAATATCGGAATAAAATGTAGCCTATGTTACTCCCTGATATTATAGCTTTCCATTGGTGAAAGAATTTTTGAAATCGGTTCGGTAGTTTAAGCGTGAAAGCGTTACAAACAAACAAACAAACAAACAAACATCCTTACTTTCGCATTTATAATATTAGTATGGATGTAATAAATCTGCAATTAATGCTACAAATCTCACGCATGTATAAATATAAATTATTTGTAGTTCAATAATAATTTCCTTCACACCGAACACCAACTACTGAAACCGATGTTATTGTATGAGCAACCGATATTTTTCTCGTGCAAATACAAGAGTTTGCAAATCGCCCGGAGGTATGGTGTTAAATCATAAACTGTTTTCTCTTGACAATCCTTAAATTTTCCAATTCTTTGTTTGATCACCATATATTTAATCAGAAGTGTTTATGTTTGCCTGGAGAATTTATGTTTGCCTGTATACTTTTAGAAAATCCAAGATATTTTCAAGGATACGAAAGTGTATTTTTACAACTGGTAGTTGGTTGTTTCAGAAAAGAGAAATACTTGTACTAGAATTAATTAGTAATAAAATGTATACCAGCGGCAGTCTTTAATTTATTTTATATTTTAATCATTTTGTTGCTCGCTTGTTTTAATTTCAGTAATTTTAAAAGTTTAAATTAATAAAATGTTAAGTACACTTTACAATAATTATAGCATATGCATTAAAGCATATGCTTTAACAAATCGATAAATTCATTTATTACAAAGCAATTTTTTTATGTTTCTACGTAATTCAAAGTCATTTAAAAAAAGCTTTTTGCTATAGCATATTTATTGTAAATAATATAAAACATAATGTCACAGTAAATTCTATCAAATCCGGGAAAGTATACAATAACTACGAAATAGGTTTATATCTGCAGAAGACCATTAAAAAATTAAGGCGTATGAAACTTTGAACATAGCACAGTACAAATAAGGATAAAGTAAACTTAGGAAGATAATAAAATTTCATCCAGCTTGATATATATCCACAAATCCTTATAGTGGTGTCACCATCCCTTCCTCTCCTGTGAGTGAAGGTGAAAGTCAGATAAGTGACACAATCAGATAACATCACTACGAGAGAAGGTAAACTGAAAACAAAACCGTACACCAAACCATTGGACAAGCGTGATACAGTATTTAAAATCTTTCGTTTAAAAGAAGGCTTAATCCCAGCAGTGAGATGAATATGAACTGAAATGATGGTGAGGATTATGTATTTCTAACTAGCCGCTCGCCCTCGATTCGCTTCGATTTCAGTCGCCTACCAGCATAGTTCCCGCTCCCGTAGGAATATCGGGATAAAATAGCTTAAGTTACTCCTTATATAGACAGCTAGCTGGTTGTAAAATATTATCAAAATCGGTTCAACCGTTTTGAAGATTACCTTAAACAAACAAAGACAGACAAAAAATTGTATTTCAGGCATAGTTGTCGTGGAAATAACCGTTTGAGGACGAAAAAAGCCTAATATTTTGACATTACAAACAGACAATTCAATTTTATTTTATTTGTATAGATTATAGAGTGATTTTGACATCTATACTATTATTTTAAAGAGGAAAGGTTTGTATGTATGTTTGTAACGAATTGGCTCAAAAAGTACTGGACCGATCTTAAAAATTCTTTCACCATTACAATGTTACATTATCTCTGAGTAACATAGGCTATATTTTATCCCGGTATTCCCACGGAAATGGGAACTACGCAGGTAAAGCGACTGAAACCGAAGCGAAGCGAGGGCGAGTTTCTAGTGAGTAATAATTGAGTTTTCCTCTTACACTAAAGGAGGTGGTGAAACGGTGTATTTTTAAACCGTCATCATACGGACAACGCGATCTCCTATGACAAACATACGCTTAAGATGATCCCAACGAGTTCTTGTCACGGGTTGTTAAATTTTTTTTATTGAATGGCGTTTTTATGCGAACATATAAAATCGACTATAGGTCCTTGTGAGGTGTAAAATCGGCCTATTTTTACGCCCTCGAAAGTCGTAACTTGTCGAGTGGATTTTTATTTGAATGACATTTTTCGAACTGTTAGTAGATGCCTACTTTTCGACGGTTTTTTTACGTGCCACATAAAAATTTGAGTTGCTATTTGTAAGTAACGAATTTCTTTTTATGTTTACTTCTTAACTTTCGTATTTAGACATTGATGACGGTATAAAGCGCGTTCCGAATACGTCCACGAATGAAGGTACTTAAAGTCTTTTTTTTATTTATTGGATTACGCTGCGTTCGCATTAAAAGCATTTTTATTACGAAATCTAAGTATAAAGATAAACTGCTACTTAGCAATAAATGATAGCTAAAAATACAATAGGTCACTGAAAACCGCTCTACTTAAAGGCTTTAAGACGTCCTACTTAAAATAATACAAATATAATCCTACTAGTTTTTATTCTCCACAATAATACTAGATTGACTTCCTAACCTTGATGAGGTTCAGCAGAATTTTTTTTTGTAAGCAGCCACCGAGCTCCTTATTCGAAAAGAATAATTAGGTTTCAGATTAAACCAAATAACGGGCTATTTGTAGGCTCTCTGATTTTGACAGGCAGTCTGGAACTAACCGGGGCGATAAAGGTTGCATGCGGCTCAATAAAGCTATTGGTGGCCCGAGCATTTGGTGGTGAAATACGGTACCCTAGGCTGGTCACAGATGTCAAGAAATCGGTATCAGTAGTCGGCACAATGCCGATGGGAAGGGAATACGGTTATGAGGTCGCATGCCCCTTATCCGTCGCCCACGGCGGATTAGACGGGGTGGTCCGGAACATACCCTACCAAATAAAAAGGGCTAGAACATGCCTTTTGAGTGCCTGATTTCCTAATAATCTACCTTACAATGAGTTTTTTCGTGCTATCTTTTAATTCGATAAGAAATTAAGTACAAAAAATGATGGATTTAGAACCCTATTTTATACCCCTTTCTTTAGTCAGGCTATGGGCCTAGACATACGTCGTCCATTCCGTCAAGGGCGACAGAAAGGCGAAGCGTGAATATAATACAAAAAATACAATGTATCACCAGTCTTTATATTTAAAGGGTAAACAGGATCCGAGTAGTCCCCAATTTTAATACATAAAGTGCTAGTCATTCATTCAAAAAAGAAAGAACAGTAATATAATTGATGCTTTTTCTTGTTTTTGAATTTTGACACTTCATTACAATCCATTGTTGGCAATGCACTCAAATTTAAAGTCATTCGTCTTAGCTAACATACGTCCTACTGGTGGACTCGTGACTCTCCCACAATAAAAGGGAGATTGACCTGACTATATCATGCTGGTCAGACAAGTTGGTGTAAGATTTTGTTTCGAGTTTTTCTTCTTTTGTACAGATGCTATATGCATATTATATCTCTTAGTCGTCTTCTACGACATCCACGGGTAAGATAGCGAGTACTGAATATCCTTATTCCGTCACCACGGAGAAGAGACACTTTAAGTCATTATCTGTCAATAATTCAAAACATCGGATAAAGTAATGTGATAGCATTTTACTGTAAATTTACCGGGGAATTTTGTCAGAAGATGAAAACACGCTAAAAGAACTTTTATTTTATACATACTAGATTATTGTACTTTTCTAGCATTACATGACATAAAACCACATCAAACATTATATAATATGGGCTATATTAAAATGTTGAACATAGACATAATATATTCACGTTCTCACTAAAAGTCCTAATGGTGGGTTATATAGTCGTACGCCTATTATTAGCTTGAAGACTACGGTCAGACCACAGCTCAAGAGTATAGAAGGACGTGTACTCAGGAGATTTGGACATTTAGAAGTGACTTCAAATAATATCATAGTCTACGCCGGGCATTTTCTAGATTTCATTTTTTTTTATCGTACTTCGAACATAATTAACTTAAGCATAAACTTAATTATCTCTCAGAGTTTTATGTTTAATTGGCAGTACCGTTTACACTAAGTAGGAGCTCGAAATCGTTCCCAAAGCGCACATCGTTAGCTTTTATATGAAAATATAAATTATTGCAGTCAAAAATATATTATACAGCAGATATTTTTTTTTCCGTGTGGTGATGTCGTAGGAATACAATTCATCACCCACTCATACCCGTGGGTGTCGTAAAAGACGACTGAGGGATATATTACGTATATGACATCTATGCAAGAGATGGAAAACTCGAAACAAAACCCTATACCAACCTATCTAACCAGCATGTAAAGTAAATTTCCCTCCTATTATGGAGGAAGTTCAAGCACAGTATTGAGACATATATGAGCCAAAATAATGAAATATAAAATAAACCCCAGTTAACTATTGCCGAAGTTTATTAATTATTTATATTCACACGCCGCTTTTCAAATACCTCATATACCCACTCGCTTCCTATTAATTAGCTACGCGGTGAACTATTAATAAAATCTAATTAGTTTTAGTCTATGCTTATCAAATTAGTATAATAAACGTCGATAAACCCATTAACTCCTGTCACGTTGATAGTATTTTACAATCCATAATGAACGATAATTAACATATACTAGTAAACCTATACTCATCATCATCATCATCATTTCAGCCTATCGCCGTCCACTGCTGGACGTAGGCCTCCCTCATGTTGCGCTACAATGAGCGGTCCTGTGCCGCCTGCATCCAACGACGCCCAGCTACTTTCACTAGGTCATCGGTCCACCTAGTGGGGGGGCGTCCTACACTGCGTCGTCCGATACGTGGTCGCCACTCGAGAACCTTTCTTCCCCAGCGGTTGTCGGTTCGTCGAGCGATGTGGCCTCTGCCCATTGCCACTTCAGCGTGCTAATTCTTCGTGCTATGTCCAGGTTACAAACCTATACTCCAGGTTACTAATGTATGATCTGCGTCTGATGCCGCCCTAGTAGAGGCTGCGGGTGACCCGACCTTTAGTCCGTCATCCGCGGATGGACTGACCTCGCGACGACGACCAACGTCCCGGGAAGGGGACGTCGACGGGAGAGGGTAGCCCCTCAGAGTATCCCGTCAGGCCGACTACTGAAGACAAAGAACTTTGCGCCGGTGGTCGGCCCATCGACGAAGGCGACGTGCTATCGGGTGTGTTACGGGGCTTCGCGTCGCCCTCTGACGTCACGGAGAGAGCCGGGCGGCGGGTGTGCTAACCGCAGCACACCCCAAAAAAAAGTTACTAATATCACCAATAAATATTACGAAATTCGGTTTAGATATAAAACATATTTCTAAAACTTTTCTAGAAACGCTGTTGTAGTATGCGGGAGCTTAATGTGGCCTCTCTCTGATGTAATTAGTTAGTGAAAGCAATTATTAGGCTTATAGGAAGGCCTACAAGATTAGATACTGAATAGTTTATGTAATATAAAATGGCTTGCTGGATGACTCAAGAAAAGCCTATTCAACTTTGTCTTATAATTTTTGTTTTAAACTCCTTACCTAGTAAAAAATTCTCACCTTCCTACCTACCTTCTTATCTTATAAATACTAATATTGAACCTAACAGAATGAAAGAAAAAGTGATCTATTTAATAAAAAATACAAAAAATATTTTCGGCAAACGTGATTAACTTCGTAAATCAGATTTGTATGCAATAATATTTTATAATTAATGGGAGCAGGTATTGATGACACATTTTTTTTTTTAGTTTTTAAAAAACGAGTGAAAGAAAATAGTCTTAAGAAATTAATTCTTGTATCATTGGACACATCAAGCGACATGTTATCGCTAACACGTATATATGTAGTTACGTCAATGTCATTATATTTATGCCGATAGATGTCATAACCAGACAAAATAAAAAAAAATCAAATTTTAATTCAAGATCAAACAATTAGTCTGAATAACCAAAAATAACAACTGATTGTTTATAGTTTTTAATTTTCACTTCTGTCCTCATCATAACTGCTTTGTGTTCGTTTTTTATCTCGTTATTAACGAAGTCAGTTCATAACATTAACGTAATAATCTGCCTGTTTTAACCTCCACTCACGTTGACATAATTATCTTGTAAACCGCAAACGTAAAAGATTTTCGACTATAATTACTCTCCTGTTTTATTATTGAGAGTCTCACATTTTGTAGAACAAAAGCTTGCGTATATTAAGCTCATTTGAGATTTAAACAATGCTTAGCTGTCGGGAGCCCTCGACTGTTCGTGTAATGACACTTATCTATATAAGTAGCTCACAAGACCTTTTGTTATATGTATCTACAGGTATTAAGCAACTGGAGCAAATTACTTGTTCGAGTTTAAGAGAAGCAAGTAGAAGCAAAATACATTATTAAATATTAGCCGTTTTGTAATACATTAATTTAATTCGATTTCGTGTTGAATCAAGAATAATTATAGCACCAAAAATATTTCATGAAAATACAAGAGACATAAGTTTATCTTTTCATTATATCTCAGTCTCATCCTGTAGGCGATTTGCAAAGGCAAATCGCCTACAGGATTTATTTATTAGTTACACTTATCCACAAGCTTAAGAGAAGCAAAATACGATATAAAACCCTGTACCTATCTATACCTATACCGTCTGACCAGCGTAGTGTAGTAGATTAACTTCCTTTGTAACGTGGAGGAACTGTACAGTATCGCAAAGTGATAATATCTTTAAAAAGAAAATTGTTCCGAAATATTTTTTACTTATAAAATGGGTTCCTATTATCATATAAATTTTTACAAAGCTGTATAATGATTATACAAAACATTAACTTTTATAATCGTTTAAAATATTACCTATTATAACTTAAATATTTAATTTTCAACGGCAAACACCAACGTACCTGGAAACAAAGCAAAAATTTACATTAGATTAAAACTCGTAGTAAAAACAAAACTGGGAACATTTAAAAAACGTAATTGGTATTTTGTATATCTACACAATATCATTTTATAGTGTCGTGATTATTAATGCTATATATAACTTTTTTCATATATAATCTTATTATTCATATACCTAGTCACATAATAGTATCCCCTTATTTCCCATTGTCACCAACATAATATGAAGTTAGACCATCATAATACAACTAAATTTCGCCCTTTAAAAAGCCTATAAGACCATCTCACCTTAATATAACCTAATTTCGCCTCATCCAATGAATTTCAGTAACAAATTGGTACTCAGACATCGATTTTCTGCAAGAATGTACTACCCCAAACATTAGACAGACGACTGTCGACAGTTGGTCCTAACCACATAATAAATGTGGTCTCATCATTCTTAACAAAAGTACGTGTGCAAATACTCCATATTCATGCATATTTACAGATTCTCAGTAAAAAAATATTCTTGTTGAATCGTTCTTAAGACGAAAATGGGAGAATGGGAACGAATAATGGGAGAACACAAAAACGTTATATTTCTTACAAGAAAGAAAGAATAAATCACTGTGTCACAGGGATCTCACAAATATACACTGACGGACACTCGCACACTCAGAACAATTATTTTTGAATAGCATAAAGAATTGAACTGTTTTTTTTTGGGGGGTGGGTTGCGGTCGGCGAGCTCCTCGCACCACTCCGTCCGGGGCGACAGAGGGGCGTAAGCACGCACACCCACAACCCACCCACGATACACGTCGCCTTCGTCGTTGGGCCGACCACCGGAGCAGGGTTACTAGTCATCAGTGGTCGGCCCGACGGAATACCCCCTATTTGCCCCCTATTTGGGGTACCCTCCCATCGACCGACGTCCCCCCCTCGGGGAGGACGTCGGTCTTTCCTCACGCGGTCGGCCTCTCGGCGGGTGACGGTCTAATCCCCGGTCACGTCACCCGCGGCCTCGGCTAGGGCGGCATGAGGCGCAGGTATTCACGCCTACGCCGCCCCAGTCGCCGGCGGCGGATCGCCTCATCGAGGCTGCGCTCCTCGCACAGGCGATCCGCCGCCTCCTTCTGCGAGACTACTGCCTCGCAGAAGGCTGCGACCACGTCCCAGTTCCTGACGTTACCGACCATCGCCCTGGCGATAGTCGGCAGCGTCAGGTCGGCACCGATGATTGCGACGAGTTCACGGCAAAGAATTGAACTGTGTAGGGATCAAATCTATAATACTGGGCATAGAAGATCGCTATTTAGAACGCAATCTTCCGTACTATCTGGATTTTCTTTTCAATATCAAGTAACAACTTGAATAAAGTAAATATTGATAAAACAGCTAAAAGGATCCAAATAGCTAATGCGTAAAGGGACCCATACCATTAGTCGTTTTTTACGACACCTAAAAATGCTGTAAGGCTATAAATTGTGCTTTCTGTAAATTTATATTTTATTTTATTTGTTTTCTGTAAAAAAATACCAACAATCTGCAAATAAGGAAATAATTACGGTATTATAGAAACCTTCACAAATATATAATTAACGGACACAGATTACATCCAAACACGGAAAATCAATTTGTGGATCACACAAAGTATTGTCCTGTGTGAGAAACGAACTCATAACACGGTAGGTCGGTATCTCAACCACTGCGTCATCTATGCTGTCAAGTATTCTCAATTCATGATCATTAAAAGGTAAGGTAAGGTAGTGCCTAATATAACATTTTAAGCACAATTCTGTTAAAAGTACACAAAATACGTCAAATTAAACCGCGGGCGTTATCTGGCCCGATATAATTTCCGTCTTTCTCTAGGACCCTTAGACCCATTCATTCCAAACGATCACAAATTGGCGATTTCGTCACATTTATCTCCCGAATCAATTCCGCGTAGTGAAACGTGACAAATGCCCTATATAAATTATTTTTAGAATGAATCCCGCCCTCTGTAATTGATTCGAGAACAAACGTCCAGTAGAACGGAAATTCTAATAAAGCGGAATGAGCGTAGAAGATATACAAGGTTTGAATTTGAAGTGTGACGTATAGAAAGACTTTACTATAAGAATATAGTCATATTAAAAATACACACTATTTCAGTGCAATCATTTAATTACTGGGTCTCTCGATTCCCCTTATTGTAGTTGAAGGGAATGATGAGTGCTCTAGTGGTTAATTCCTGCTGCGGTCTAGCTATAATATTTTTCATTAAATTTAATAATTATATTATATCATGTAATATGAACATGTTGTTATATGTAATTTTACTTAAAAGAACTTAGTAAATAAATGAATAGTAGACAAACCCACTAAAATTTTTGTCGAATCTTCTCAGTGCGGTTAGATCCGCACAGTGTATTATGAACCCCATTTTTGTTGCATGCTGTTTTTATTGTAGAAATCGATAGTTCTTATTATTTTAAGCATCAGAGTAAAACACCGAAGTCGATACGAAATTTTACTTGTTGCAGGGTTTATGCGTAATAATTGATTTGAATTTCAATTACTTTAATATTTATATAATGACTACAATTATTATTATAATTACTATAATTATTTAATATAACTTTAACGTAAGCCTTTGCAGAAATCTATGAACGACATTTACCACTTATTACAGTTGTGATCTTGTCCAGGCGATCAAGAAAGGTATTAATTTATTTTTATTTTTAATTACTATTGATACCAATCATCCAATAACAAAATTAAAACATGATCTCGCTACAATAAAAGATGCGCTTGACTCTTTTTTGATGGCAAACGAGCAAGCAGCCCATCTGAAAGTAAGCTGCAGCTCATGGATCTCAGCTGCCTCGTCCTTTTTTAAATTCCGTTATACGTCTACATCTTAAGTTTGGGGATTAAAACTTTTGATATATTTTTTACCGTAATACATAATTGAAATACGCAATATATGTTTGGTTCCAAACTCTACCATATTGTAATTGCATAAAAATATTAATTATTTATACATTTACGCGCTTTCATTATTAACAGGTATCCATTACAATTAGTAAGTAAAAAATGACATCCAGTTCCTAGTTGGCAATGCGATCCTCGAAGTTGTCGATCATAGATACAATTTAGAGAAAAATGTAGGCTGATGAATACAAGTCAACTGGGCAGCGTTACTACTAGTAGAGCGACGACCTGGTGAAAGTTGCTGGGCATCATTAGATACAGGCGGCACAGGACCGGAACATGAGGCCTATGTCCACCAGTAAATGGCGTTAGGCTCAATGACGACGATGATTATTTGGTAATATTTCGTTTTAGTTAACACATATTGGATAACTTTATTCTCTATGATTCATTTTTAAGAAAATGAAAGACCATTGTAATTTCTTTTTAATTAAATTTTATTTTTAACTTTTCAGCTCCTTCGGATACCAACAAGTTTTCGTTAAACGCTTTTCAAACTTAGATACGAACAGTACAAGTTAACAGCTTGTAATAATGAATTGCCTCATTGTTTTCTTACCATATGTATGTTTCTGATTGTTGTAAAAATTTAAGTTTCCATGGGAAAATTAAAACAATTTGCAATATTTTCAAATTTATTATAATTTCAAACCTAATTTTTACAGGAACGTTGTGGAATGAATGTAGGTGTAGTGACAAGGATTGAGAAAGGTATGTTAAGTTGGTTCGGCCATGTAGAGAGAATGAATGAAAGGAGACTAACAAGGAGAATTTATAAGGCGAATGTGAACAGAAGTGTTGGAAGGGGCAGACCGAGGCGGAAGTTCCACAATCAAATCGGGGACGTTCTTAAGAAAGGCCAGGTTAGGAGTACTCTGAACCGAAAAACATACATGAGGAGATTAATGAATGTAGAGGAGGCGAAAGTGGTATGTCAAGATCGTAGCAAGTGGAAGGAAGTGGCCTCTGCCTACCACTATGGGAAAGAGGCGTGATTATATGTATGTATGTAATTTTTACTACAGATTTTTCATATTCAAGAAACTGATATACCTTAGTTTATTTTTATATTTAAATTAAAAACGTATAACAACATTATATGTCACTGAAACCCTTTGAGTTATTGATATCTCAGAATCATATCTGCTTTTATAGAACTTCATCTTGCTTGTGCTACACGGATACCAATATAAGACATTTTATTTCATATCCTGACTTGCTTTTGTATATAATCATTTATGATCTATCATATAGATGAGTTTTTAAGCTATAATCTGGATACACTGTGCCCAATCAGGCGAGCAACTGCAAGGCGACATCGGCGTGCGGACCCCATAATCAACCGTATGCACTTTTCATCGCCACCGGACTGACCACTGGCACCGATTCTTTGACCTCGGTGATCAACCCAGCCAGCCCCTTGCGGGGACCGACCCTGTTGACATCCCAGCAACAACAATAGAGTCACCCTCAGGCGTTCGGCCTCTCAACGGAGGGTGGACTACTTCCCGGTCCAGCCACCAATGGCCTCGGGTAGCGCGGCATCAGATGCAGGTTCTAGCACCTGCACCGCCCGACGCACCAGCGGCAAAGGGTATCATAGTAGAGGACTTCTTTCCTGATCGGCTCAATCACCTCCTTCTGCAATACGAATGCTTTGCAGAAGGTGGCGACTGCGTCCCTGTTCCTGACGCTGTCGACATCGTCTTAGCGATAGGTCAGCAGCGTCAGGTCGGAGTCAAGGACGCGGCCAGCCAACCCAGCCCACACAGACTTCGAGGTTTATATTATTTTATTTAAAAAAGAATGAGGATTATGTTTTATATTGCCACTAATATTCAGTTCAGCGTAAAAGATATGTCTGGATTTCCTCGGCATCTCTTTATCTGAAACTGACTTGGCTAAAATATTACATAGTCTTCTTAAATTTTAACCATCATGGCTATCAGACTGTTGGCGAACATACGAAGAAACGAACGAATTGGTTATGCACTCAATTACTACATAAGCAGTATATTCAAACAAAAAAAGTAAATTAATTGCAAATTCTTTTGAACCTTTGGTAAACACTTTTACTTATATACTATCTGCATGTTCTCCTATTTTCTAGTAGCTATATTATTGTTATATACAAAGATAAACTTGTATCCATGCTAGGTCTTATAAAAGTATATTATAACGCTATCGAGACTGGAATTTATACTTAAGTAAACAAAATATTCATATGTAATCACGAAAGTCATGCTTTAATATAAATTAAGGCCTAACATAAACAAAAATACTTTTGTCAGCTTGTCGTCATATAAATAAGCGAATAATCTTAGCGTTAACTGCATGACTACCCTGAATAGTTGTTACTGAACACGCAAACCTTTGTGTATATTATTAATCACGTTTTATCCGTAATATGTCCACAGTACCACGTAGTGCTATTTGAAGTCAGCTAATAAAATGTTAATTACATGTCTGCACCGATCAAAATTGTGTATGTAAGTGAAATTTTCAAATTATCTAAAGTACTTATAGGGCTTTATTAATTTGTTAAACGGTTTGGGTTTCAATGTGTTTCCTTTACGTATATTAACATAATTAATAAGGGTTTGTTATTACGTTAAACTGTGTCGTTAAACGGCGTATATATAATTCTAGTGTATAACCCGAATTAGACGCTAGTGTAAATTCTCAACCGATTTATACGATTTCCACGAGCAATTAAAATGTAGCTATAACTGTATTCTTATTTCGACAAAATGCAGGGAATCGATAATAAAACAAAGATTAAACAAACATAAAATATTTAGAACAGCTATACGCGATAATAAATGTATAATGAATATAAAAATAATTAATCAAGAAACACAAATTAATAGAATTAAAGAAAAATAAAGTTTTAATTTCGTTTTGCAAAACGAGAAACAAAAATAGCACGGTTTAGTAGTTTCACTATGATAAGTACGATCTCCAAGTATCCCCGCTGATTTTCAGTCTTTATTCTATTCCCACATGAAATAAGGCAATCATTCAATTATTACGGTAGGAAATTGGTTTACTAGTTGTAAAACGATGGTAGAAAGTTGATTTGATGTTTCGGTTTCGTAATTTAACGAAATTACTACAAATTCTAAAACTTATAATGTTTACATAATGATTTCTGATTTTAATGAGAGCATTACACATCATAAATAAAACTATTCTACGGCTTTTATAGCGTTTGTATTTGCTTTTTGGATTGCCCGACGTTTCCGCTTGTGACCATGAACGCTAAATCCGAAAAACAGTTTTAATTACAATATATTGTTTATTTATTATTTATTGTAATAACTAAAAAAATCTCATACAAAATTATACATATATACCGTAAAAAACATAAATACTTATGTATATAAATAAAACCTTGTACCATCAATACTGAGTCATTATTTTGTGTTCTGATCCATGTGAACCGAAAACCATCGCTACGTAATGGACCTCTAATATCGTTATCAGAGTCATCATTGACATCATCGTTAAAGATAATAAAGTAACCCGTGACCTGATTACGGTGAAAAATGGGAACCCCTACCCCCCCTCAGCAAACATGCCCGATCCACTGCACAGCCACGGTAACTTCATAAGAACCCTTTCTCCATACTTATTCTCGTGTACTTTTTGCTATTTAAAATTTAGCAAGATTATTCAATCAATAAGAGTAATCATTTTAAGTAGAATATTTTTTTTTAAATTTTGTTTCGTTATGGCCGAAAAGATAGCCTAGCATTTACAATTTCCTATATACTTTTAAAGTCTCGCATAATGGTGAATAAACGAATAGATACAAATGCTAAATAGAAATTATTTTTTATTTTTCCTTATTATTTTACATTTCGAGAGTAGTCTTTAATCCTACGCAATAGAGCGCGAGGCTATTGCTGCTACTCGATAGACTTTTACACTTAGATATTAGTGCCAAAAAATATCGAAAATCAAAAAAAATTGCAGAAAACGCTAAGATCATTTCATTTTGTCCAATTTATTTCACCCGGATCCGAACCTATTCTGGACTGACTCAAACAACGTCAAAGAACGCTTACGTTCTTGAATTTATAAACATGGCGTTTATAGTGAGCATGATTTTTTGCTACCAGCGAGCGTAATGAAGGGGAAAATCCGATTAGCTTTATGTTAGCTCTTTTAAATAACTTTTTATGTAATTTATTATGATGTATATTCTTATAAAAATCAATTAAATTAATGAGTTTCATTTTATGTGTATCTATCCTTTCTGTAGAATGACCCAGGTAGACCGAAGACCTTATCAAAAATTGCTGGGCGTCGTTGGATGTAGGCGGCACAGGGCAGTACTTTGTGGCAAAATATGAGGAAGGGACTATATGATGAAAGGCTTTTTGTGCGGTAATAGAGTAAGAATACACATTGTGAATTGTAATTGTACATTCACTACCCACTGTCTTGCCTATGAGTGTCATAAAAGACGACTAAGGGATATAATATGCCGATAACATCTATTCAAGAGAAGATGAACTCGAAATAAAACCCTATACCATACCACCTAACCAGCGTGGTAGAGGTCATCATCTCGACTATGTACATCTCGACTATGTGTGTGGGGTAAGCCCCACAATGGGATGTAGCCCCAGCCTCCTCCACAAGAATAAGTCAATATCCCTCTTATATAGAGGGATACTGAGAGGAATAAAAATGTATAGAGCAGCATGACATTGGTGTACAAACACCACGGTTAACACGGTTACAAAACCGTATTAAAAAAAGAAGGAATAGGTAATTTGGATATCTATATATATTAGATCTTTACCTATGAAATTGTCGTTATCATCATCATCTTGCTCTTATCCCAATTACTTGGGGTCGACGCAATATGTCATCTGTTTTGACATATTGCAAAAAGTTTCGGCAATGACTTTTATGACCGGCCGCCTGCCTGACGTCAACCCTCCTTGGGAATGTAATCGTTGACCCAAATGGTACCAGATGGAGTTGGTCCAGGTCAATCTAGGGCTCTTAGTCGGCTTTTACGACACCCACGAGCAAAGCAAGGGTTGGTAGTATTCGAAGCCGCTACCACACAGCATTGAAATTGTCGTTATGTATGATAAAAATTAAACGATTTTTTTTCATGTATTTTTATTTGTATTAATCGAAGTAATCACCCATGCAATCAATGCATCTTTGCCAACGCAGCGGCAGTTTATTGATGCCCTTCTTAAATAAATCAGCTGGACGGGAGGCAACAAATTCTTCAAAGGCATTTTGTACTGCCTCTCGGGTATTGAATTTCTTTCCCGCCAAAAAGTTATCCAAATTCTGGAAAAAGAAGTAGTCTGTAGGCGCAAGGTCTGGTGAGTATGGCGGATGACGGAGAACTTCCAACCCCAGTTCTTGCAACTTGGAGACCGTCTGCTGTGCAGTATGAGGTCGCGCATTGTCATGCAGGAGCAGCGGAGACGAGCGATTGACCAATGCTGCTTGGAGATGTGCCAGCTTCTCCATCATTATGTTCAGTTCTTCACAGTACACATCTGCAGTAATGCTCACCCCGTTTGGTAAGAAGCTGTGATGAATCACACCGGCGCTAGACCACCAAACAGTGACCATCACTTTTCTATGGGTAAGTTTTCGTTTAGGCCATTGTTTAGGTGCTGAACCAGGATCCAACCAACTTGCTGAGCGCTTGCGGTTATCAAACAGAATCCATTTTTTATCGCAAGTAACAATGCGTTTCAAAATTCCTTCATTTGTGTGTCTGTTGAGCAATGCAAGGCATGTCTCGACGCGTACTTCGCGCTGGCGATCATTGAGTTCGTGGGGCACCCATTTGTCAAGCTTTCTTACCTTGCCAATTTGACGCAAATGGACCAATATTGTTTTGACGCTAACGTCGAAAGCTGCTGCTAATTCAGCCGTAGATTGTGTATCATCGGCTTCCACAATCACCTTAAATTCGTCATTGTCGACCAAAGTCTTCGGACGACCGCGAGGTTCATTTTTCAGGTCGAAATTTCCAGAACAGAAGCGAGCAAACTAATAACAGGCGGTGCGTTGGTTTGTAGTGCTAGCTCCGTAAACGTTGATGTTGCGTGCCGCTTGTGCCGCGTTGCTGCCACGACGATACTCATGTTCCATAATTACTCGAATTCTTAACGTATCCATGATGACGAAAAAGATTGAAATGCGATGAAAACGTAACACTAATCAATAAACAAATGACTACTTTTGGAAAATGAATTCCATGTTTTAAAATAAAATTAATTTGAAATTAGAATTCTTAGCCAAACACAAATCAAATTATTATGATTTGAAATGGCCAGTACTGCAGAACGGCAATTACATAGGTAAAGATCTATTATATATATATATATATATATATATATGTAATTTGTGATGTAATTTGTGTCCGTTAATTATATGTTTGTAAAGTTCCCAGCAATACAAGGATTATTTCCTTAGTGCATGGTGTTGTCTTAAAATTATAAATTAGTCTATTATAAATTAGCCTCGATCTGCACCTAAAGAGGCTCGCTTTAGGTAGTAGATTGGGGGTCTAACGGCGGCTTGGTCGGTAGGCGGATTACTGCACACGGCGCGCACCGTGAGAAACTTCCTCTCTTTTTATTTTTTTCATAAATAAAATTTATTATTTATTATTTATATATATATATTCCTGCCATATATAAAAATCTCATGCCAGTCCATACATGCCCCATAATTGGACGTAGGCTTCCTCTAATTTGGGAGGGAATTTGACTTTCTGTAACAGACGTGTTCGGCCTATGAGCCGACCTTAATCAGGCGGAAAGCGGATATTTTTGAACAGATGATTATTGTTGCTATGTGGTCGCGACTATAAATACTGCCAACTAAATGCTTGCGGATGTCGTAAAAGACGACTAAGAGTCTTATATCGACCTAAGATAACTCCATCTGATGGCGCCTAATCACCAATTACATTCCCAAAGAGTTGATATCAGGTAGGTAGCCTGTCATGAAACTATAGATAAAACTTTTGCAAAATATACGATTAAAGAAAAGTTGATACTGACTTAACCATTTTTTATTGCTATTGGTGACAAAGGAGTAAACAGCACATCTAATGGTAAATGTTACTGCCAATCCTGGACTTTGCTAGTACGCTGCCTACCGTGAAGAAAGTGTGAATACGTGCCATGAAGTTCAGTGATACTACGGACATCACCAAAACCAATCACACGCAAATACCCTCAAAATAGAATGATGTTAATGTTGACAGTAGATGTCATCTTCTTACAATCCTTTATAATATTATACGACACCCACAAATAGGAAACAAGTAATAGAAAAAGAAGCAGATATGTATGCATGCACTATTTTAAAACAACAAAATAAACTACAGCAATGCACTCACGAATGGCAGTTACTTTTAATTGAAGATAAGATTCGACAGTGCACTGCTTATCTAGAAACGACGTGATCCCGCTACTAATTACTGCTTGGCACTCTCACATCTACAGCGACGTTGTACACATATGAAACTGTCGCTGGTAGAATTATTTTATAAAATGGGGGTATACAGAAAATTACAGAGTAAGAAAAAGGACGGAGTAAAAATGCAATTCTCCACCAACCTATCTTGCCCGTAAGTGTTGTAAAAGACGATTAAGGGATTAAATATGCATATTACATTGATGCATAAGAAATTAATTTCTCTCCTATTATGGAGATGACTCGAGACCAACAGTGGGATGTATATAAGCTGAGATGAGGCGATGAATTCAAATTAATAGCTTACTTGTTTTTAAATTAAATTCGATTAAAATTTGGATTTCATAATTGATCTAATAACAGAGACATACGTTTAGTAATAATGAATTTTTGTTAGCTTGAGATGGACGCTAACTATAGGGAAGACAAGACAGGACTACGTCGAGACGTCACTTAGAAGAAAGATGAATACCCGAAAGGGTAAAGCATTAGCCGAGTCATCGAAGCCAACCAGTAATACCGGAGGTCAGTCCAAAAGGTCGAGAACAGACAGGTTAGCTTTGCATCCCTTCTGTCATCTCGAAAGATTGAGTGAGATACAGAGCTAGCCGAACCGGTCATAGAATAAAAAGGTTTTTTTAGGCTATTTATCATTTTACTAAAGTAAATTTCTGTGTTTATTCAATACTAGCAACCGCCCTCGCTTCGCTTCGGTTTAAGTCTTACTCGCGTAATACCCGTTCCGTGGGTATATCGGAATAAAATATAGCCTATGTTACTCCCTGATATTATAGCTTTCCATTGGTGAAAGAATTTTTGAAATCGGTTCGGTGGTTTAAGCGTGAAAGCGAAACAAACAAACAAACAAACATCCTTACTTTCGCATTTAAAATATTAGTATGGATATAGATAAACTCGAACTCTTATACGATATATAAACTAAAATAACATAATAGCTTATTATTAAACGCATTGCGTTATTATTATTTTTCATGTCGTGTTAAAATAGGGATCTTAGGACTTCTTTTGTTTCCGTTGATTCTACTAAGGAATTTATGCAGATAATACGACTGTAAGCAATTTGGAAAATAAACCGTAGACCACTTTTATAGCCAGCATATCATACAATCACATGCTAACCATACGGCCATATCCAATTTTATCGAGGAAGCCCCAACCAAGAATGAGACGCGTATACATGCTAAAAAATATGAGAAAAAGACCAACAAAGACATTCATCATCATTATATGCTTAACTATTACAATTTTCGGTCTTTCAAATTCAACCAGGCATGGTAATTTTTTTTCAAGGAGGGATTGTCTTACCTACGATTTCAGTATAAAACAATAAAGAGTTTCTAATGTTATGCCATTTGCCAGGATGTTTAAAAATACTTCCTAAACTGAAGATCATATTCATAACAGCTTTACATATTAATATATGAGAGTAAATATTCATTGCATTGTAAATGCCGGTTATATAATAAAGTCGCGTACTCGTTTCCATTTATGTATTTAGTTGAAGGATTTTATGTAAAATTTAAGCGACAGTAACACTACTTAATAAGCTCGCATGTTTTTTTTATATACGATAATAATCCGGCCGTTTTAAAACGCAAATAAGTGCATAAATAACACTACAAAATACGCGACAAAAGCTTTTTAGCAAATTTATCCTGGTATTATTGGATGCAACATAAATTTTAAAAAACTTGTTGTTTTTGTTTGCTTATTGCCTGCACCTGTTTCGATGAAGTTTTTCTATACATATTCCTTCAATTTGAATCTACATGAATCAATAATTATAACTAAACGTTCATTCTTATTTGTAGTGACGGAGTAAGAATACAATTTACCACCCTTACCCATGGATGTCTTAAAAGACAACTAATATATCTAATTAATATATATATAATATCGATGTAAGAGAAGAAAACCCGGCATAAAACCTTATGACAATTCGTCTCACCAGTGCGGTAAATTTTCGAGAGGACTTATGTACAAGTGGGACGCATATAGCAAACTAGGGTAAATAAATAATGCCGAACCAGCTGCGGATGTCAAGGAAGCGGTACCAGTGGTCGGCCTAATGTTGATGGGACAGGAACTCGGTGGGTTTATAAACGGGTGTACGCTACATCACTATTACTACTGCCAGGCTCCGAATACATTAAACAATTTTTTACTACTCGATCTACAATTTTAATTCTATTTTTTCAAATTATTTCTGTAAACAGCTAATCTATCAAGCTATCAATTTTAATCTTTCAATCTCACTTATTACAATAATGACATACTTGTAGATCGTAGGTTTTTTTAACCCCCGACGTAAAAAGAGGGGTGTTATAAGTTTGACATCGATGTCTGTCTGCCTGTGTGTGAGTGTGTGTGTCTGCTGTGGCATCGTAGCCCTCAAAAGAATGGCTCGATTTAGATGCGACTTTTTTCATTTGAAAGCCATTTCCCTTGCGGTGGTTTTTAGCTATGTTTAATTAATGTCAGTCCAGGCATGTAAGAGTATCAGCTCTTATCCAAAATTATGTAATGGTGTATGATTACTTGATTAAGTGCTTCAAGCGTGCCATTATAATCGTTAAACGACAATTAATTGATAATTCCTGTTGAAGAGAACGTAATATTTTTTTATTATTTTAGTTTGTCTTCAAAACTTTCAATTTTATTAGGTATATTTTTCCAAGATAATGACTGCCTTAGGACCAAATCTGAATCATCATCATGGATCGAACTTAATAACAGCAAGATTGGTAAATACTCAAGTATATTGCGATTTAGCATTTAACATGCTAGATTAATAAAAACTTGTTCACGAATGAAAACTGAATGCCCCACGCAGGACTCGAACCGCTATTGGTAATCCATTCTAATCATCCTACCAATTAGACCAGTGTGGCGTAGGACAGTTAAATTGTCACACATATTTGTTGTCATACCGATCAGTATGTAGTTTCATTAACATAAGTTGTTATAGACAGTGTAGTTAGTGCGGCCGTGACATTAGCAGTTTATTATAAAAAAAAATCAAGGAAAACTATCTAAAGAGAACGTATCTTGTTTACTTTGAGTAGTTTAAAAGAAACTATGTATTTCTTAAGTTAAAAGACAATATTTATATAATTATACTAGAGGCTCCTTAATTGGTTTTTACGCTATTAACTTTGTCATAACATATGAATTATTTATTATGTTTAAATGTTAGAATACTTAAAAAATATAACAACCTTCACTATAGCGTAGGGATTTAAGGGTTAAATAAACGTAAAAATAAAATAAAAATTGTTATATTTTATAAACTGAATTTGAGCTAAATACGAAACACGTCTTCCACCAATTCAATTAAAGAATATTTATATAAAATTTGAAGTAGACTAAGTTGTCACGTTGTTTTATATGAATTTTGCCTTCCCTTTTACACCCTCTTAGGCGTAGAATTTCGAAAATCCTTCCTTATCGTATGCCTATGTCATACCAAGAAAACAACCTGCAAGTTTCAGATCTCTACGATCAGTGGTTTAGGCTGAGCGATGGTCAATCACTCAGTCATTCAAGACAAAACATTTTATACGTCTAGATCGTCAACGACTTGGCAAACAGAGATATAAGCACGCCAATTTCACGTTTTTAAAATTCATTACTATTTAGAAACTAGGCTTTTACCTTATTAAATTATTTTTAAGGAACCTATCTACCTATTTATCAGCCTATTGACGTCCACTGTTGGACATAGGCCTGCCCACGGTAATGCCACTCGGAACGCTCCTGTGCCATTTACAATCAACGATTCCCTGCGACTTTTAAGATGTCATCAGTCCACTTAGTTGTTGTCCTACGCTGCTTCGTTCAATTCATGGTCGCCACTGGAGAATTTTGAAGGAATAAATACGAAATCTATACCAATAAATAAAATTGGAGTGTCTGTTTGTAATGTCAGAATAACAGGCTTTTTTCATGCTCACACGGTTATTTGCACGACACCTATGCCTAAAATAGCAATTAAAAAATTTTCGTCTGTCTGTCTGTCTGTCTGTTTGTTCCGGGTAATCTTCAAAACGGCTGGACCGATTTCAAAAATTTTTTCACCAATGGAAAGCTATAATATCAGGGCGTAAACTAGTCTATATTTTATCTCAGTATTCCCACGGGAACGGGAACTACGCAGGTAAAACGACTATAACCTATAACCGAAGCGAAGCGAGGGCGGGTTGCTAGTATTAAAATATAAATGATCAACTTAACAATAATAAACTTATAATACCGTGGTATTTGACTATACGTTATATAGGTACATTATTAAGCTTCGTTAACATCTACGGATTAGTGAGCATGTGCAGTACGTAACTTTAAAGCGTATTTATCGAACAAACGCAAGCAAACAACATAGTAAATATGTGTAGGTCTTAGAATAATAACGTATAGAAGGATAGTGTCCATACTTCGAATTTTCAAAATTTGAATCTAAAAATACTAATGGCGCGCAGAGGATTACACACGTTCACACGCAAACCACTATACAAATTATGAAATCAAATTTTGTTTTTATTAACATAAATCGTCGAAATACTTTTAAAAGTAATGTTAAAAACATTTTTAAGTTTTTCAAATGTGTTGTGACACTATTTGAATGCACAAACCGTCATAATTACATATTTATTTTTTAAGAGTTGCGTACCTTCGTACAGTACAATGACTTGTACATTACGGAACGGTTCCGGCGTAAGCTCCATTAGGCTCCAATTGAAATGCCTCACTTTTTGTACGTGAACTTACCTTCTATAGGTTTTATTCTAAGGTATAGGTATTAAAAATGTAAAGAGTAAATATTATCTCTTTAATACTCAACCGTATGGTGACGGAGTAAGAATATGACGTAGCAGGTAGTGCCGTGTTGTTTTTAAAAGCAATGACGTCAGCATGGCTAACGTCATCTACCTCACTACAATGTTGATAGTGTTGATGGTGTTCCACGATAAACGTAATTGAAACAATAAAGTTGAAACAGTACTCGTGTTATTGAATTCTAGTTTAAAACTAAGTGGAGTCTAGAGCTCCGCACTGTTCGGCTGCTAGCGATCGAATGAACGTCGTACCTTTTTTTTTTTTTTTGTGTGACTTAGTTGTTAGCCTCAGATGGCTGTGACAACTTTACCCGGACTGGTGGGTGAGCGCTGAGGGCTCTCAACCCCTTTTAAAGTTAAGCGACCGATCCCGAGGGCACCCCCTGTGGGGTACGGACCTCGGCTCGGGCGGTCGCTGGCAAAGTGGGCACTCCCACGTTTATGACTTTAACGCGACACGTCTTCCTTCCCCGTCGGCGGGGGCGGTAACGTGGATATTTATTACTATTTGTCAAGGCCTCGCGGACTGTGTATGCCTCAGTCTGGGCGAGAGTAATAGCGTCGTCGGGTTCGTCGAGTATTAGTCGCGGTTGTTTGGTCGCGGACATTTTAGAGGGGATGTAAGAAGCCGCCCTTACCACTAATGGGTTCGGGTGTGTCGCGGCAGAGTCGAAGTAGCGGCGGGAGCACTGTTTCATGAATTGCCTGATGGTCGGCAAGCCAAGATCTATGTGAAGATCCACATTGCGCATGTACCACGGTGCTCCCGTCGCTCGGCGCATAAACCTATTCTGTAATGTTTGTAGCCGATGTAGCCTGTGTGGCTTCGCTTGTATGAACACTACACTTGCATACGTCATGATAGGACGTATACAAGCGGTGTATAATCTAACTTTACTACGGAGAGATAGCTTAGACTTGGCGTGTACTAAGCTGTGTAACCGTCCTAGCACTAGGGCTGCGCGCGTGCGGACTAGCCCTATGTGAGGACCGAAGGTCAGTCGTCTGTCCAAGGTCACACCCACATATTTGACCTCCCTTGTCCAGGGGATGGGTTGGTCGAACATCTTTATCTGTTGGTATTCAGCCATTGGGTGGCGGCGATCTATCCCCTTATGGAATATGATCGCCTGGCTTTTGGTGGGGTTTATACCGATTCTCCATTTCCTAGTCCATTTCGCTAGGGCGGTAGCCGCAGTTTGGAGAGCGCTTATCACTGTTGTGGGGGATTGACCTGCATAGAAGATGGCAGTGTCGTCAGCGAATAATGCTGTTTGTATTTTACTATGTTGGGGTATGTCGCTGGTGAACAGCGAGAAGAGAATTGGAGAGAGCACCGATCCCTGGGAGACGCCGGCTTCTAGTGGGTGCGGTGCTGATAGAGTACCTTCCACTCTGTAGCGAAAGCTACGCTCGAATAGGAAGTCCCTAACTATCATAACTAAGTAGTGGGGGATTTTAAGCTTTATTAACTTGAAAATAAGACCATTATGCCAGACTTTGTCAAACGCTTTTTCTACATCAAATAGAAGCATACCCGTATATAAACCGCGTTGCAGTTTATAACTTGCATACTCGACTATTCGATGTACTTGCTGAACGCAAGAGTGTTGCGTGCGAAAGCCGAACTGAATCGGCGGGATGAGGTTGTTATCCTCAGCGCACTTTCTTAGCCTACTAAGTAGTACGCGCTCATAGATTTTACCTAAACTGTTTAATAAACTAATCGGGCGATATGATAACGGTTCGGTACGTCGCTTGCCGGGTTTAGGTATACCTATTACCATGGCTTTTTTCCATTGTTTAGGTAATATGTAATTAACTAATGCGGCGTTAATAATTGCTGTTAATATTAATAATAATGAATGAGGGAAGAGTTTAATAACTCTGTTAGAAATACCGTCCGAACCGGGGGATTTCCTAGGGTGGAGACCTCTAACAATCGACTGAACCTCCTCCACTGTCGCTGTTGGTATTTAGGCTCTTGTGGCTCAGCGTCTGCGGTACGCGTACGCGATGTACATCGTTCCACTTCGCTGTTAACGGTGTCGGTGTGTCGCGCGTCTGTGTGTTGTGTACTCGACGTACATTGCTGCTCAAGGTCGGCCGCCAGACATTCAGACTTTTCATCGTCATCGTACGCCGGCGGTTGATTGGGGCAGTTTAAGGGTGGCATGGTGGACACCGTATCCTTTTTGAAAGAACGGGCTAGCCGCCAGTAAGCCTGGTGCGAAGGCTCCAGTTGGCTTAAGGTGGCGTCCCATTCGTTTTGTCTAAACTCGTTTATAGCCGTTTTGACCGCCCTCTGCATTGACCGCATATGATAGGGGTTCGCTTCGCAGGGGAAGCGGTCGTAGGCTCTTATGGCTGCGTTCTTACGCCTCAGTAGGTCGCGGACGTCAGCGGGTAAGCGCCCTCTACGATTGCTCGTGTCAGGCACTCTCCATGAACAATCGTTAACTAACGATTGTACGTGACCGGTGAGGGCGTCGATCGCGGATTCGATGTCCTCTTTGTTATTTAATGTATTACATACACTGTCAAGATGAGCCGACGAGGAGGGAGACTGAAGTTTAGCCTTCAGTCGCTCCCAGTCTGTGCACACTTTCTCAGTGGGGGGGTGGGGCCTGAGGGGCCGTATCGGGGGGCGAAGTCAATGACCACCGGGCGGTGATCCGAGTTAAGCTCGTGAATTACCTCTATTAGACATAAACGAAGGTTTATGTTCTTTAATAGGGCTATATCTAATACGTCGGGCCTGTGCCCGACTGTGTGAGAGAAGTGAGTCGGCTCCATTGGGGCTATGATGTCGAACCCGAGCCGATCTGCGTAAGTCTCGAGGGCCAGTCCCCTGCGGTTGTTGGTGTGGCTATTCCATGACTTACTTTTGGCGTTTAGATCGCCTGCGATAATGACGGCGTGGCCGAGTTTTAAGAGAGCTTGGAGATCACTCTCAAGCAACTTTTTTGGTGTGTCCCCATTAGGAGGGGAAAGGTAAGCTGATGCTATGATCAGTGGCTGGTGACCGGTGAGGGCCAGCCGACAGACCGAGGCTTCAATGTACGTCATGGCGGGGGGATCTAGGGGTGTGCAGTGCAGTGACCTTTTGTAATAAATGAGAGTCCCACCTAGGGGAGAGCCGACCCTATCGTTGCGCACTAAATTGTAGTTTGCAATTTTAGGGTCTCTTAGATAGGGTTTGAGGAATGTTTCTTGGACTAATAAAAGGTCAAGCTGCTGATCTTGTAGAAATGTACCTATTTCGTCTCTCTGACGAGAGAGACCGTTCGCGTTAAAAAACCCTACGCGGGGTGATCGTGTTTTTACTCTGCCTGGTGTGTACGTATCCATCATTTAGGCTCTGAAGGAACCGAGGCTCACAAGGACGGGTGAGAACCTCATGGCGACGTTGAGTAACGCGAGGCTGTTGCCTTCGTTTTTTCGCAGTTCCGCTGCGATTACGCGTATTTTAGATAAATTTATTATTGATGCGAATCTGACCACTAGGTCTAGATCCGGGTCTAGACCGCTAGCGGCTGGCGCGTGTGTGTGTATAGTTTTGCCTTGAGGAGGCTTAGGGAGGCCCGCGGGTGGCTGTTTTGACCCAACGGTTGGCGGTTTATTGATATTATTATTAATAGCGGCCTTTGCCGACGGTGTCGCGTTCGCGGGTGCCGGCGGGGTGGCTAATTTGGTGGGCAGGGGGGGGTATTCCGCCCTGTTTTGACTATTAACCCACGGGTTACGTGTGGGTTTCGGTGCCGGAAGGTACCTTTGTGTTGGGGGTGGTGGTGGCCTCCTCATAACCGGCCGTGGTGCGCGTGGGCAGCCACGGTAGTTTGCGGGGTGCCCCACTTGCCCGCATAGTACACACGATGGTGGTGTGGTACTTTTGATCGGGTCATTGGCCTTGGGCCTGGCACAATCCGCCGTTGCGTGGTCCTCTAGGCACTTAACGCACCTAGGCCTCGCTTGGCAGTTACGCGCCGAGTGGCCGTATAGTTGGCACCGGTGGCATTGCGAGAGCATGCCCTTACGGTGTGGTGGTTCGACCACGATGCCGGAGAGTCCGCACACCGTGGTGGTGTTGAAAATATCCTTTCCCTCTTTAGAGAGGTCCAGGACGACCATTATAAGATCGAACGGTTGGCGTGTGTGTCCACGGATCATCCGGTGCACCTCGATCACCGGTAGTCCTTGTTGAGTTAGGTCCTCCTTGACCAGATCGGTACCTAACTCGACTGGAACGTTGCATATAACTACGCGAATGAATGTCGTACCAGCAAATGGTCGTATATATAGTAAGGCCGAGAGCGGGGAACTCCCGATGACAATCTAAACTGTTTTATGATAACATGTGTTGTACTATCTATCTTAAGTATGGGAACTAATTATTTTGAACTAAACCTAATTGTTTTAACTGTAATTATTATTCAAGTTTATAAAATAATCAATCGTGCGCCGATAAATACAATTTACCACTACCTAACGTGCCCGTGAATTCAGGATTATACCGTTAAAGAAGGCAAATATTTTGTGAAACAAGATTATGTGAAATGATTTAGCCTATAACCAGCGTACAATCATTCTAACAATACTTCATTTGTAAAATTAAGGGGGATAGCTTAGAATATATAATAGTACGGATGAACATATACACATACATACAAATATTGCGATTAAATACATAACCCCAGCATAATCGAATATAATCAAGTAAGTAATATACAAAGTCACAATAGTTAAAGCAAGGCGAACCCTAAAAGAAAACGTTTTAATCTTACCTACAAAGTACAACACTCCGCACTGTAATAAAAGATAATATTTGTAAGGAACTACACAAGTGGTACCTCGAACAATCCCGGTAGCTCTTAGTTCAAGCAAGGAAACATCCCACATTTTATTGTTCTCATAAATTTCCCGCTGAGATTTTTTGTGGAGTTTTATACTATTGCCAAAGAAGCAAGGTATGTTTCAACAGATATTGGCTAGATTATTTTATAGTTTCTTGACTGCTTACGTACTTTTATAACCTATTTATACGCTTAAATGCCAACATTATATTTTCCGTATGGTGACAATTCATATACACCATTATGAATAACATATTCATATACATCACTATGAAAAACATCAAATTTGTTTGAAATAACACTATTTTTAGGCATTTTGTCGCATTTATATTTGTTTTTTAATTGCCTGACGTGTCGAACACTTTACAGCGTTCATGGGAGGAGTCCTGTGACGCGAAACACAATAAAATCACTAAAATACTTTTATGTTAATTATGTAATTGTAAGTATTAGCACTAATTATTATATTTATAGTTGACAGATTTGATGGTCATGGATTCCATCATAAGGGCAAAGAGAAAAGGGAAAGCAGGCTATACTTATTTATTTGATGTAAATCATTTACTTTGGATCAAGGGGCCTCAATGCCTAATTCACCAGATAATTGATATATCAAGCCTGTGAATTAAATATGATAACATTGCCTAGTATGCTAATGTGAGTAAATTCATGATCAATTAATTACAACGTACATTATTATGTAAAATATTAATAAATTTAAATTTACTCATTAAAATGCAAAATAGTTAATTTAAACATTTGATTATGTAAATAAAGTTGTGATGAAAAATATTCAATTTGAACGTTATTACATTATAAGCTCACCATTGTCTAAATACCATCCAAGAGTTTGCTCAAAGCTTTAGGACGTATTCTAATTGTTTCAATCCAATTATAAGGGTTTATTGAATTGTAACAATTCAATAAATTCAATTTATTGAGCCTGGGCAATAAAATTATCAGTTTGTCTGACGCCAAAAGGTATTTTTAATAATAATTCGTTTCACTGTCATGTTTCTAATTCAACCGAGTTGGTTTTATTGTGCTTCTGTGCAATCCCTACAATAGCTCAAATTGAAATACCTGGATTAAAACCAAAGTTTCAACTAATTAGAAAAGGAACTTGGTTCCGTGGTTTTCTAATTTGTACAGGAATTGAACAGGAATGTCATTTTCTATAACTGGAATACAATGCCTCAGCATTGTATTTAAGTTATACATATATATTTGCTGTGTGGTAGCGGCTTCGAATACTACCAACCCTTGCTTTGCTCGTGGGTGTCGTAAAAGACGACTAAGAGATGACATATTGCGTCGACCCCAAGTAATTGGGATAAGAGCAAGATGACACAGTAGGTCTATCAGTGGTTTTAAACGTTCGAAAATACATGTTTGTTATGTTGTTTCACAAGCGTAGTTCCTGTTCCTATGAGAATGCCGGGATAAAATATAGCCTATGATATTCCTTATATCGACAGTTACCTGGTAGCACAATATTGTCAACTTATTACTACACGTAGGACTTGACCCTCAATTTATTGGAAACCCATTCTAAATGTTAAGGAACATGTAACCGCTGCTTAGCGTGAGATTAACCTTCCGAAGACATTAATATATCTATTTATTTATTTAAGCTAAATGCAATATTCTTTAAGGTTTAGTTAAGAAGAAAATTACAGCACCTTCCCTTAATACTTATAATTTGAGAGAGAAATATCTCAATTTAATCTACAACAACAAATCTGAACAGGAAGATTTATAATTGTTGGGTACGATGTAATTCAAGTGAGCTTTTTACGTATTTGCTTTTGAAATCAGTTTGTATTTTATTCGTGAATAAGCTCTATAAATAGAGGTACAAGAAATCTTATTATCTACTGTAGAATGAATAGATAAAATCTCTATACTTTTTATAAAAAATTCTAGCGAAGTGGCCCAGCTGAATGCTGGAGCTAAATATAACTATGAAAGTGTATTAGATACAGAATTATTACGATTTTTTTTTGGGGGTGGGTTGCGGTCGGCGCGCTCCTTGCACCACTCCGTCCGGGGCGACAGAGGGGCGTTAGCACGCACACCCGCAACCCACCCCACCTGCAGGTCGCCTTCGTCGTTGGGCCGACCACCGGAGCAGGGTTACTTGTCATCAGTGGTCAGCCCGACGGAATACCCCCTACGTGGGGTACCCTCCCATCGACCAACGTCCCCCCCTCGGGGAGGACGTCGGTCTTTCCTCACGCGGTCGGCCTCTCGGCGGGTGACGGACTAATTCAACGATCACGTTACCCGCGGCCTCGGCTAGGGCGGCATGAGGCGCAAGTACTCGCGCCTACGCCGCCCCAGTCGCCGACGGCGGATCGCCTCATCGAGGCTGCGCTCCTCGCGCAAACGACCCGCCGCCTCCTTCTGCAAGATCACTGCCTCGCAGAAGGCTGCGACCGCGTCCTAATTCCTGACGCTGCCGACCATCGTCCTAGCGATAGTCGGCAGCGTCATGTCGGCACCGATGATTGCGACGAGTTCACAGCGCTACGCTGCCCAAGCGGCGCAGGCCTCGAGCTTATGCCGCGCCGTGTCCTCGTCGCAATCGCAGTGGTGGCAGGACGGTGTACTCTCCCTCCTAACGACCTTGTGCAGGTATTTGGCGAAGCACCCATGCCCCGTCAACACCTGCACTAGTCGGAAGGAGAGCACCCCGTGCCGCCTTTCCAACCACTGCATCAGCATCGGCCGGAAGGCCTCCACGGTTCGCACCCCGAACCGAGGCCACTCCAGCCGGACTGCCCATCGGGCAATGATGTCCCGGCGGGCGCCGACGCGCCAGGCGGTGAGCTCCCTCAACGAGACCACACCGCCCTCCGCTCGCACCCCCGTCACCCGCCGATACAATCCGGCGAGCATTTCCGCCTCCAGGTCCCACGGGGAGTCCCAGCCAATAGCCGTCGCCAATTATTACAACGATAAAAGCCGACGTTATTTAAGAAAACTGCTACTTACACAAATTTCATACAAAAAATACTTCATATAAATATACTATCTTAAATTGAAATTATTTCGCAATTTCCATCACTTTTGTAAATGTTATATATGTACATATCATATCGCTTAGTCATTTGTATGATACAAACAGGCAAGGTGAGATAAGAGGGGATGGGAAATTATATGAACACTCCGTCAGGTTTCACTTAAGCTGTTATTCTAAGTTTATAAGAACTATTACAATATACGTTGGCTGTATAGCGATACAGACCGATAAGAAATCTTAAAATAAGAAATCTTAAACGTAACACACGTTTCACAAAAACTTTTAGCAGTTTTAAAATCAGCAAACCCGATAGTACAATAAATAAGACCTCCGTTCACTTGCAGTCACATATACACATATTAGCACATTATACATACTAGCAACCCGCCCTCACTTCTCTTCGGTTTCAGTCGCCTTACCCGCGTAGTGCCCGTTCCCGTGGGAATACCATAAAATATAGCCTATGTTACATTATAGCTTTCCATTGTTGAAAGAATATTTGAAATCGGTTCAGTGGTTTAAGCGTGAAAGCGTAACAAACAAACAAACTTACTTTCGCATTTATAATATTAGTAAGGATGTATTCCGTAACTCAAGTAACACGACAACAATACTGAAAGATGGTCAGAATATTTTGTGATATAAGAACGTTTGAATATATATGAGGTATCGACTCCCCACATTGACGGTCATTGAAATTCATAACAACCGTGGCGCAAGGCTCAACATGATCTTCTGTTTAAAAAGATATTTTCATTTTCTCCCTCCATTTTATTATACAACATTATTCGAAGTAATATCGTTAATAATAAAGTATACTTTTTAACAAACAGTCCTTAGCTTTTCTCATTTTTTTTTTCATTCATCACTGTGATTTTCCGTACCTTGCGTGATTTTCACCACATTTCAATAATAATAGGCCAATTTCGTCTATAACCAAACTTCATTATTTACACAATACAGTTGCGGAAATGATTATACTTTACGCGCTCACTTATGACGTATAAATCACGAATTATGTAGTTAATTTTTTTTTTTATTGCCTACGATGGCAAACGAGCAAGCAGCACACAGGAGCAGGCAAGCAGCAGGTAAGTGCTGCTGCTGTACATGGACCTTTGCAATACCAGGGGCACAGCCAGGCCGTTGCCTACCGTGAAGGAAATACTCGTCTTAAACCTCGTTTAAAGAAGGACATGTCATAGCGCTCGGGAAACACAGCAGCAGGTAGTTCATTCCAGAGCCTGCACATACGTAGGAGAAATGAACGCTGGAAACGTACAGTTGAAGAACATAACGTTTCCAGGTGAAATGGATGAACCCTGCTACGATGTCGATATTTATTAAAATGGTTTAATATGGTGTTGATAATCTTCTAGCAAACAAATTACACCTTTATCATAATCAATGATTAGAACAAGATAAATAATTAAATAAGCTAGAGTATTTGTTTTTAATAAAGTCCCTAAGCTTAAGTTTTAAAAGGAATATCAACCATCTGGGCAAGTGTAGCGATATACCATCCTTATGAAGGACATTGCCCAACAAGGGACTTCTAGGACTTACTAGATGGTAAATAACAAAGAATGATTTTAGGGTCACGTACGCAATTCCACGAGTTTGAATACGTGCTGCGCTCGAGACTCCTTCCTGATAGGAGAAATTAACCTACTATAACATGCAGACATATCGGTATATGGACTTATTTGGAGTTTTCCTTTTCCTACACATATCCCATATATTTTTTTTTTTTTTATTTATTTAAGACAACACTAAGGAAATAATCCTTGTATTGCGGGGGACTTTACAAACATAATTAACGGACACAAATTACATCCAGACTCAAAACAACAATTTGTGGATCGCACAAAGTGTTGTCCCGCGTGGGATTCGAACCCCCGACACTGGCGCTGTAGGTCGTTATCTTAACCACTACGCCATCTGTACAGTCACCCCTTATATACCTTACGAAATCCACGGGCAAGATAGGGAGTACTGCGCCTAATGCCGCACTAGGCAAGGTCGCGGGTGACTGGACCGGGGAATTGACCGTCATCCGCAAAGAGGCCGACCGCGTGAGGGCGATTGACGTCCTGGGAGGGACGTTAGAGAGTGAAGGTACCTGAAAGGTTATCCCACTGGACTGGTCACGGATGACAAAGAACTCGGTACTAGTAGCCTGCGCAATGGCGAAGGGGCGGAATACGGTGGGTTATGGGGCCGCACTCCGCCCTTTCGTCGCCCAGGACGGGGCAAAAGGGGCGTGCACTGACCATAGTCCACGAAAAAAAAATAGGGAGTGCTGAATTGTATTCTTACTCCGTCACCACACGGAGAGAAAATATAATTCACTAGTCTAGTCATCATCATCATCATTGCAGCCCACATACGTCCCACTGTTGGGCTCGGGCCTCATCTACAATGAGAGGGAATTTGACCTACTATACCATGCTGGTCAGACATGTTGGTATAGGGTTTCATTTCGAGTTTTTCTTCTCTTTCACAGATTTTATGTGCGTATTTTATCCCGTAGTCGTCTTTCACGGCATCCACGGGCAAGAAAGGGCGTGGTGAATTGTAGTCTTATTCCACTACACTCCTTTAGTAATCAAGATAAAATACTGCCAAAGTCCGTATACAAAATTGATCTTCAAATACTAATTTAAAGAGACACTCACTTTTAAATGGAGTTAATTTGTTTTCACAAAACACCTTATACCTTATAAATTCAACGTCCTTAACGCTTTAACGAAAGTCCTTCTAAAGTAATTATTATTCACAGCCGTAACTTTCTCAAGTATGTTAGAAGCGTCGCCTATTAGTTGTACTAATATCTACACAGCCACCCCTATCTGACCTCTGTGACCCCAAGTGTAGATATACCTATAAAATCAGCGGAGCCAGCCCATTAAAGCGACTAGTTTTATTCGAGACGAAAGATATTAAGTTAATTTTAGGTAGCATGTTGTACGTACCCAACATATTGACAAAATTTGAAATCGGTTTTAATTAACTAAAAGCCCTGTAATTTTTTCAGGGTTTTGTATCGAGATTTTCTTCTCTTGCATCGATTTGCCCTGCCTACATCTCTAAGTCGACTTTTACAACACCCACTGGCAAGAGCTAACCTATTATAGTCTGTAACCCCCCCTGGGTTACAGACTATAATACCATAGGTACTTGAAAAATAATAAGTTTAAGTTAAGGGTATGGTATAATAAGTTTAAGTTAAGGGGATATGCATTATTTTTCTATTTATCACTCTATTGTGCCATAGCTGCTAGGCTTGGCAGGTGCTTTGCCGGTCGAAGGAAATTTTGTAAGTTTCTCACAAGAGATGAACTGCTGCCCATTCGCCTAGTGATTCCTTAGCCAGTTTTTACGACTGATAAAAGGAACAAATAGTGATAAACTATATTCTTAACGAGTCACCACACAGGCTTAAAGCTACTTAATTTTAAATAGATCATCATCATCTTGCTCTTATCCCAATTACTTGGGGTCGACGCAATATGTCATCTGTTTTGACATATTGCAAAAAGTTTCGGCAATGACTTTTATGACCGGCCGCCTGCCTGACGTCAACCCTCCTTGGGAATGTAATCGTTGACCCAAATGGTACCAGATGGAGTTGGTCCGGGTCAATCTAGGGCTCTTAGTCGTCTTTTACGACACCCACGAGCAAAGCAAGGGTTGGTAGTATTCGAAGCCGCTACCACACCGCAGACACACTTAATTTTAAATAGATCCACGGAAAAAAATATTTGTACTTCGACGCCACACAATAGAAATTACTATGATTGGATTGGTAATCCTGTATCGATAGTTAACAGTATTAACCGAAAGCTCCTAATGATTCTCTAACCTATTTCTGAGTGAATTTGTTTGCAATTGATCACGTTACGTCACGTATAAATAAAAAATATTGTTGGCCCAAAGCATA
Source organism: Lymantria dispar (assembly GCA_032191425.1). Lineage (NCBI taxonomy): Eukaryota > Metazoa > Arthropoda > Insecta > Lepidoptera > Erebidae > Lymantria > Lymantria dispar. The sequence goes on along the minus strand of CM063457.1, from coordinate 18,105,610 downwards.
AATGATAGTACCTACGAGTAATCGATTAAGGTTATATAATTCTCTTACGTAAAATAAATAACAGATGTTTTTTATACGTTTATGGCTAAGGTAATTAATGACCTAAATACAAATGAAAGTATTTTTATATGTTAAAATCAGATAATCACACGATTTTACATATGTACCTATATATATATATATATAGATATATATATATATATATATATATATATATATATATGTATAGGTCCGGGGCGACAGAGGGGCTTAAGCACGCAACTCCCGCAACCCACCCGAAAACCACGTCGCCTTCGTCGTTGGGCCGACCACCGGAGCAGGGTTACTTGACATCAGTGGTCGGCCTGAGAGAATACCCCCTATTGGGGTACCCTCCCATCGACCGACGTCCCCCCCTCGGGGAGAACATCGGTCTTTCCTCACGCGGTCGGCCTCTCGGCGGGTGACGGACTAATCCCAGGTCACGTCACCCGCACTGTTTAATCCCTTAATCAATTTTAGAAGGCCCAGATCCAAGAACATTATAGGCTTCATTGCAGTCTTATTTCATCACTACAGAGATTAAATGTCTATTAACGTGTCAATTTGATGCCACGACATCAGAGAATTGCTGACACCAACTATATTATTCAATTCATAATACTAAAACATGATAAGGAGTCGACATAAATTCATTCTAACAATGATATCTGTACATGATTATATCAAAACTAAAAACAAAACGTAGAAATACTCTCAGAAACCTCCTTTTCATCATACTAATTAGACAAACGGAATCCATTTTCCTTTATCTGTGTGATACGAAACACACTTATCATCGTTGGTGTAATAAGACCTTCCAGGGATGATTCGGGCCTTTCTATACAACGTAATTAATCTTGGGTAAATTGATTCATATAAGAAAAAATGGGGGCGCTAGTAATAAGTTTCTATATTTCAGGAAATAAATGTTAGCGTTAGCAATGAACACATTAATATCTACGTAATAAATGTTCATGGTGAATTAAACGTAGTAGAAGATAGGGACGTGCTGATAATCTATACCAATAAATAAAATTGGAGTGTCTGTTTGTGATGTCAAAATAATAGGCTTTTTTCATGCTCACACACACGGTTATTTGCACTATACATATGCCTAAAATACACTTTATACTTTTTTGTCTGTCTGTCTGTTTGTTCCGGGTAATCTTCAAAACGGCTGGACCGATTTCAAAAATTCATTCACCAATGGAAAGCTATGATGTCAGGGAGTAAACTAGGCTATATTTTATCCCGGTATTCTCACGAGAACGGGAACTACGTAGGAAAGACTGAAACCGAAGCGAAGCGAGGGCGGGTTGCTAGTACAATATATACACACTCATTCGAGAAACTAGCTGATTGGGGGTTTCATAAAAACTAGCTGGGGAGCCACCAAGAGAATCACTTCATCATCACTGCTGGACGTAGGCCTCTCTCATGTCACCACAAAGTGCGGTCCTGTGCCGCCTGTATCCAACGACGCCCAGCAACTTTCACCAGGTCGTCGGTCCACGTAGTGGGAGGGGGCGTCCTACACTGCGTCGTCCGATACGTGGTCGCCACTCGAGAATCCCAGCGGTTGTCGGTACGTTGAACGATGTGGCCTGCCCATTGCCACTTCAGCGTGCTAATACTTCGTGCTATGTCGGTTACACCTATTCTTCTGCGGATTTCCATATTTCGGATTCTTACTCGCAAAGAAATGCCGAGCATAGCCCGCTCCATAGCACGCTGAGCGACTTTGAGCTTAGTTACGGGGCCCACATTTAAGGACCACGTTTCCGTGCCGTAGGTCATCACTGGTAACACATACTGATCATAGTCCTGTGTTTTCAGAGCAGCAGTATTCCCAAGAGTAATTCTAGCAACGGCAATCGCCAACCCGCCCGCTAAGCATGGACACCATTGCTCTTAAAAAGACAATAATGTAGTGCTATAGGCCAGTGGCTGAGGATTTTTAGGCCGCAAACCTGGAGCTTACTGGAGCAAACCCACAATCCCTTTTTTTACAATCAAATCCAAGAAATAAAACATTAAAAAAACTTCTTTAAACATTCAAATCTCACTGCTGGGCACGAGCCTCCTCGGCAATGGGAGAAATATTGATCTACTATACCACGCTGGTCAGACCATGTTGGTACAAGGCCCTGTTTGTGGGTGTGGATGTTTTCCTTCTTTTGCATAGATGTTATCTGCATATTAATCCCTTAGTCATCTTTTACGACACCCAACGGCAAGATTGGGGGTTATGAATTGTATTCCGTGAACACACGGATAATCAAACTTCATAGTCGGCAGTGTAAATTATAACCACCACCTTATATCGCTTGGCTAAAGATATAGCGACTTTTATTAGCAACTACCTACCTATCTACTAGCAACCCACCCTCGCTTAGCTTCGGTTTCAGTCGCCTTACCCGCGTAGTTCCCGTTCCCGTAAGAGTACCGGGTTAAAATATAGCCTATGTTACTTCCTAATATTATGGCTTTCCATTGGTGAAAGAATTTTTTAAACCGGTTCGGTGGTTTAAGCGTGAAAGCGTAACAAACAAACTTACTTTCGCATTTATAATATTAGTAAGGATGTAGCTCGCATGACTCAGATTATATTTCTTTCATAATTTATCGAAAATGTTTCATAAGATAATTTTTTGTGAAACATCGCTTATACAAATAGCTTCTATACATCGCCATTTATCAAAGCATACAATAAAAAGCGCCAGGTTTTCGTCGTTGCCGTGTTTTATACTAACAACAATAAAATTAATAAGTTTAAATTAACACAATCGTATGAAGGACGTATAACTTTCTGTAATCACAAGCAACTTTTGAAAAGTTTAATCAAATGCGAACACATAAAAATTTAGCTAAATATATTCAAACAAATATTTATTCAAACTTTATGTGATAACGCTAGCAGCTTGGCTTACATAGATTTTATTTAATGTTTTTAATAAACACTTTTATTTGGCTAGCCCTACTTGTTTTCTTTTAAAATTCATGACGTCCCGTGGCATTAGTACAAATATCAACATTAATGGCTACCATAATACATTTTCCGAGGGGATGGTGAATTGTATTCTTACTCCATTACCACACGAAAAGTATACCAAGAATTCACCACCCTTGCGTACTCTTGCGTACCTACAAGAGAAGTAAAACTCGAAATTAAACCCTACACTTCTAACCAGTGTGATGTAATAGGTCAATTTCCCACCTATAGCGGAGGAGGCCCGAGTCTAACAGTGGGACGTGTATGGGATAGGATGATTATGATGATAATACATCAATCATAATTTTATATCAACGCATTTAGTTACCATGACAATGACTTCTGTACAACACACCCGACTCTCATCTTAATCTTAATATATATAAATTACGTGTCACGTTGTTTGTCTGCGATGGACTCCTAAACTACTTAACCGATTTTAATCAAATTGCACACCGTGTGCAGTTTGATACAACTTGAAAGATAGGATAGCTTACATCTTAATTTATAGTCGCAATATTATTTTATTGCAAATTATTTGTCTATTATTTGACATTCACAATTATCTGTTAACTCCAAACGATTTTAACAGATGGCGATATCTGTTGACTGGATTGAGTAAGTAATTTATGTGTACTCAAGGGGATTCGAAAATAGTTTAGATTCACAATTGGACCCGGTAGGTGGCGCTTTATTTGAACAGAACAACCTCTGTTGGGTCAGCTAGTTATTTATATGTTTTCCCCATTTAGTACCATTTTTAGACACTGGTCGGTTTTATTAAGTAACAATACTATACCATTTTCGATATACAAGCCATAAGATGTTTTAGGATTCAACTAATAGTTTCAAAAAATCAATATTACAAATAGTAAGATAGAATCATAGATTTGCTGTCTAAATTAGAACACAATTAACCACTTCTTTCTTTGCCGTTTGAATTATAAAAGACGGCTTTTTTTTTGGTGGGTTGCAGTCGGCGCGGTCCTCGCACTACTCCGTCCGGGGCGACAGAGGGGCGTAAGCACGTACACCCGCAACCCACCCCACGTGCACGTCGACTTCGTTGTTGGGCCGACCATAGGAACAAGGTCACTTGTCATCAGTGGTCGGCCGACGGAATACCCCTTATTTGGAGTAGCCTCCCATCGACATAAAAGACGGCTGAGAGATTTAATCAGATATCTGTGAGGGATGTAAAACTCGAAATGAAACACTCTGTTAACGTATCTGATCAGCGTCTTCATACCAATATAGATGATTACGATTCACCGATACAGATTGATTAAGAAATTCTTTCGTTCAAAATTATTACATGTGATACATTTCGTGTGGTGACATAGTAAGAATACTATTCATCACCTATCACGCCCATGGGTATCGTAGTCAACCACTAAAGTAGAGACACGATATCGAAAAGAAAGTATCGATACTGGACTCATGAGTAGTATCGACGAAAAAGTATCGTACTAAATAAAGTATCGAAACAAAAGTATCGATACTCCAAAGTATCGAGTACTGAGTATTTTTCCTAGAATCTGTGTCGTGATGAGCTTTTTTTTAGTAACTTGACCGTCTGTGTACGGATTAAAATATGTCGAGCCACATTTTAGAAATTTACGTTTGAACTAGATGGCGTTACCATAAACAGGAGCCGAAAGGTCAAGTTTAACATGGATAATTTCTACAATTTATTCGATACGATACCTGCCAAAAAGTACTCATCGAGTAAAAATATCGAATTCAAAGTATCGGTATCGAAAGAACAGTACATACTCGATACCTAAAAGTATCGATACTTTTTTCGTGTCCCTACACCGAGTAAGTCTTCAAAAGCGTTATAAGCGACAATCGTTAACAATGATCAATACTTGAAAATGGAAAGTGGTTCTTCATCAATACACCTGCAGCCTTTCACGGTATTATGTAACACACTTGTGTTTATTTATCGATACACATCTTAATGATTCGATATGTTAAAAATATGCAGAGATATTTACTATTAAATAACTAGAATAACAACGCAACAGTTTCCATAAAATAAAAGCTAATATGATGCTATTTTATTGACCTTTGTGTAGTGGTAGGACCACGCTGTTGACAGTTGTTTGTCTACAGCCGCGGGCCGGTCCGTCCGGGGTAGTACCATACTCTCGCAGAAAATCAACGTCCGAGTAGTAGTAATTTGTTACTGCGCTTCGTTCGGTGAGCGAGAGAGCCGTAAGCCCAATTTTCTGAGGGTGTTTGCGTGTGGTGGGTTTTAGTGAGGCTTTTAGTATCACTCATTGCACGCATTCAAACTCCCTTCACTTTCTTCGCGGTAGGCAGCGGCCTTACAAAGGTCCACGAGCGGCAACAACACTTACCATCAGATGTACTGTGCCTATATATATGCCAGAATTGGCAATAAAAGAAACCTTATATAGTTTAAAAGGAAAAAATAAATACCTATAAAATATCCTCGTAATCAGACAATGTATATGGCTCTTGATCCACGTGAAAATATGTTAGAATAAAATATGTTCCACCAGATATCTTGTAAACACATTTTAGCCTCTAATTCCACATTTCATGCACATTAATAGCTTAATTATTGATTGCACCTAATACGTTACGCCACTTTTGGAGATTATGCTGCTGACCGATACATACCTGAATCCAGTGAGATACTGTCACCACTTACTGTCACTTACTATCGTGCACAAGTCCAGGCTTCTCTACTGAAATTATCTGAATATCGAACCCTAATATCATTTTAGCTTAAACCACTAATCGAATCAGGAATTACAAGATCGGAATTCGCATGCCTATATCAATTTATCAACAAAACATGTTTCATTGTTATAAGAAAATATTATAATAAGACCTAATAATTTTTAGCGCTTATATATTACAGATTAGTATAGACGTATTGAAACACTCTTATTAATAAATAGCACGGCAGTATCATATTGCAGTTAGTAATATCTACGTTATAAGCTGCATTCCTCCAAGAAAGTGGATACCGTGCAAGCACACCAGTTTATTACACAAGTATTCTGTTAATTTACCAAAGGACTTGGATTCCGTTAACATTTTGATTCAACTTGATTTATATAGTCCGTGAGACAATTTAAACTTGATCTATTTAATTTTCAAAAGATTAATAGATGAATGTAAAGGCGTCTGATTAAGTTTTTTGATAACACAAACTCGAATATGATAAGATACACTCTTATTTATAAAATATACTCTGTACAATTGTTTGTCACTCGTTTATCGTATCGCCCCTACTATATAGTACATCGCTGTATAACATCGATTCATAAATTGTCCTGCATTCTTTTTTTTATTGGACCAGAGCTGTTAGCCTCAGATAACAGTTACATACGCGTATACCACTAATGGTGTGCGTAGTGGACTCTTAAGGAAGATATTTAAGCAACGGTGTTCAGGGACATTCCCTGTAGGGTACGAACCTCGGGTTACGACATTGCTGAGAGCAATATTCTCACGTAATTTTCTCTGATGATGAATAAAGGCACGGTTTAACACCTCGACTACGAGAACGGAACCGTGGCTTTATTTTTGTTATCGCCTCAAGGGCCGTATAAGCTGTTAGGAACTTTAGTTATCTCGTCATCAGGCTTGTCGGGGTGTAATTGGTCGTGGAAGAACCAAATTGCCTACAGGCATATGAAAGACATAATCTGCCCGATAGTTAGCAAGTGGAAGTGTAGATTTGCGTTGCATATGAATCAAGGTGTACCCGTACCGTAGCTTCACGTTTGACCTTATTTGTTATTTAGAGCAACAGATAGATAAATAAATAGTCCCGCGGTCCGACATCCCCGTCATCTTCTTGATGAAGAGGATGACTTCATTACGATCGCCCATCAAAGGGCTTACACAGCTCGCGCAGCGATTACATATTAAACTCCGCGGTACCGGCCTCGCCGTTGAGGTCGGAAACCGCGTCCTTAACCCAAACGTGGCCACGCCCACTTTACTATCAACGACGCTCCGAGCCGAGGTCCGTTCCCCACAGGGGGAACCCTCGGGCGATGTTTGCTTAACTTTCTTACCGGGTTGAGAGCCATCAGCGCTCACCCATAGTCCGGGCTAAGCTGTGAAAGCTATCTGAGGCTAACAGCTATACACAGTAATACACACACAAAAAATATTAAATACATAAATAGTCAGTCCATTCTGGGCAGGTTACGAACCACATACAATATCTACGGCTAGAGACGCAACAAACATAATTAAGTGCATTCGCGTTATAATGACGTTAATATAAAATCTGTTTGAGGTCTTTAGTTCGACTGTTTTTGTTCAAATTCGACGACCGAACAGTGGTTTAATGATATTGGTGCCTTTAGTTCTCTTGGTGTGAAGAATTCTAAAAAATAAGGATACAATATCAATACCATGGAATAGCTCTAATCAAATTATATCTTCTAAATTACTCTTGTCATCTTTATTTCATGCTTCTAAGGATATTGATAGAGTAATAATTGCAATCATGAATTCACTAGAATCGCTAGAATTGGTAAACCTATTAAATGAAAATTAAAGTGAAAATCATTAATGATTAAATTTCTTATAATTTAAGAATAAGTTGAACAGATATTGAATTAAGTCTACCGCCCCAGAAAGCAAATTAAATATATTCAAAATTACAAAGAACAAAAAATGCTACTTTAAGGTAACAAGAAGAAGTTACAGATCAAGTTAACTTGAAAATGAAAATACCTAAACAATTTACTGCAGAGAGATGTTTGTTCAAACTAGCGACACAAACAAGGTTCAAAAGATACCATAATTATTGCTAAGATCAATTCAGAATCCTTTGTACGAGTACATCTTAACATATTTTGACTTAATAAGTTGTGATATTTACATCACTCTAGAAACGTTCCAATGGAAAGTAAGATTATATATTTTTTTTAAATGTATATTGTTTTCTTTCCGTGTGGTGACGGAATAAGAATACAATTCCCCACTCCCTATCTTGCTCGTGGATATCGTCAAAGACGACTAAGGGATATAATATGCACATAACGTTATGGAAGAGAAGGAAAACACGAATTTAAACCCTATACCAACATGTCTGACCAGCATGGTATAGTAGGTCAAATTCCCTCCTATTTTGGGGGAGGCCTGGGCTCAACAGTGAGACGTATGTAAGCTGCGATGATGATGATATTGTTTTCTATAAACAAGAAGGTAACTATTTTTATAGGACAGTCATAGACACACCGACCCTATATAAATTGGGATAAAGGAGTGTGATGATACATTAATTCCATAGAAAATCATTAACTTGTTTTAAATAACCAGTAGAAATTTGATTGATTTTTACATTAAAGCCACATCAAATAATATTGTGAATATATTTCAGGACTTTTAATTACGGTTATACGTGTTTGTTGACTTTTGTCTGATTAAAATCGTGCATGGTGTAGGTAATTTAAATAATAGCTGTCGAATATTTAATTTAACACGTTTTAAGATCATAAAGTCGCGTTTCATTCATATTTTATAGCACAATAAATATGAGTAAGTGAGCAAGAGAGATTATGAATACCGAATGTTTAAAACATTGAATATCAAAATTGATACTTAAAGTACAAAACGATTTTTAAAAAACATCGCATTCTGCTGAGGTATTTAATTGCTATAAATAATAAAAAATGTAATATATCCCGCAAAATTTATATTACGACGAGTTTCCGGAATGGAACTAGGATAGCCATATCAATTAAATTATTTTTATAATGTTAATTTACTCTGATTGGATATTTGCACCCCTGGCTTTTCGAAGAACACCTCTAACTTTTCAGTGTTATGTGTATATTAAATCGTACATTATCGGTTATGTTTATGTGAGCTTAAGATATATTTACTTTACGGACAAATTTAAAAAAATCAAGACAAATATCGATTATCTGAGAATCACAAAAGATACTATAGCACCTACATATAAAATCCGTGGTCTCTAGACCACGTTCTAGCCACCGTGGTCCACCGTGGTCTCTAGAGCACTAGAACTTTTGCTCGCAGCTACCACAAATATTCATAACAGTCGATATGGAGAATGGATACCATCAAAAATTTTTTTCTCCCATTTATTTCGTCAATCATTTGGTCTTACCTTAGAATATCATTATCCTCTTAAAATACGAAGGACTAATGACATTGTTTCGTAGAAAAATTATATTCTGCTCAAAATACATAGAAAAAGAAGACCGACTCTAAATACATTTGGAGATAATAAAAGTTCATACGCATTAAATTGGTTTGTGAAATTTGACGAAATCTGTAAATATAAACGATATTCGTGTGATTTTTATTGACAGGAAGCGTCAATAATTTCTACATTCACTTGTGGCGTAGTCACTAAGCTGATCAATTTTCATTTTAACAGCGTAATAATTACGCTGTTATAATTAAATCACAATGGAAGCAAGTAGAATTTACTTTAAAATACTGTTTTTACGTAGTCTATAGAATTTCGCTTGCAATTAAGCCTTTTTTACTTCATTTGACGCAAAAATGTATACGACTACATATGTACATAACTTTATGTGCTGAAGTACTAAAGATATTTAAAATATTTAGATTTTTATAATAAAAATAACTAAGTGATTGAAAACACACTACATTGGATTTAGATGAGATAACGTCGACATAATCAACACAATAAAATAGTTATTTTCATCATCATACTTATTTTAAATTGTAATAGTAACTGAAAGTCTTATTACAACCGATATTTTACTCCGATCTAAATGTTTGTACTTAAAACACCGCGATGTAAAGTTTTCCACGACCATTAAACCCAAAGTCTTCATCTAACTTCACTATATTCGGTTCCATTAGAATTGTACTTAATACTCGAGTAAGTTTAGCAAACAGTTTCAACTAAATGTGGATACTCAATAACTAGGGGTAAAATATTTAAACCACATTATAGTCTAGCCATCATATCATGGGTTTTACCTTGGAATTAGAAATAATAAGATGGAAATTCTTATAGATCTTTTATACCAAGGACCCAGACGTACCAGATATACTTTATTGCCTGAAAGACGAAATGTGACGTTTTGAATAGGCCTTAGAGGTACATTGAATTCCAGCATACCCACAATGTTGGTGAAACGACTCATTGACGTACCAAGTGAGAAATGCAGTTACTAATATAACAAAATTATGTTAAATTCTCACGTTTAACACAGATAACCCTCAAAAAAGCATGTTACTTACTACTAAAGCAAAAAGCATGTTATTTCAATCATGTATTCGTGAAGCCAGACAAATTATAAGGCAACATACATCGAGACACAAAAACTTCAGTGGTCAGGATTTTTTTGTAACAGCGCCATCTACCTAAGTATAATAATATTTATTGCCTTTAAAAATATTTATTGTCCTATTGCGATTGTAATTTGTTACCGTCATTAAACTGTACTTAAAATCGAACAGTCATGAGAAAAATCTTACATCTTTAAACGAGAAATTCTTGTATATATATATATATATATATATATTCAGGATCTCGGAAACAGCTCCAACGATTTTGATGCAATTTGGTATATCAGAGGTTCCGAGGCCAAAAAATCGATCTAACTTGGTTTTATTTATAGCAAATGTTGTTTTGTCGGTGTTTTTAGCTAATCAATACTATGACATAAAATGACAATAGAATAGAGATTTGAATTTAGCTGTTGCCGTCAAAAGTGACAATAGCTCAGTTGGGAAGTTGTCCAGTTTTCTTTTTGTTTTGTTTTGGCATTCAAACAGCGTGGGATGGAATTTCGGTGTTACTATTATTCTGTTTTTGTATTTTTTGATATTTTTTTCATTATTTCATTTTTATTTTTTATTAAAATATATCTAAATAAGTTCGGCAAAAATACAACAAAAATATACCGAGCAAAGGTCGGTCAACCAGATATTATAAATAAAAAGACATGAGAGACAGGATCTAATTTGTGAAATTAAGGTTTTAACATTAGATGCTGATTATATCAATGATTTTCGTTTAGATCAATATGAAATTGTAAAAGGCTGTCTATGCTCATAGTGGGGAATGGCTGTTGCAATGCTACTTAATTTTTGACGTTATAACATCTTATAAATTGATGAACGCCGCGAGCTTGAAAAACTGTCACGTGCCGCCTGAGTAGAGTGTATAAGCGAGAGCGCGGAACTGGTGATAGAGAGGCAAGACCGGCCTAGTCCTATCACAATATTTGTATCGGCTTGTGACGCATCTATCTAAATTTATAATTTTTAATTACCTCCTTTGTATTTTACAAAATAATGATATCATCATTTCCCTGCCCTCATCCCACGCTAAGTGGAGTCGGCACAACATGTACTTACCTTCCATAACCTCCTATCAGCCGTTATATCTGCACTCACCCTTTTTATACGCATATCCTCATTCACACAGTCCATCCATCTCTTTTTGGATCTCCCACACTTCTTACGTCCATCCACATTCATATCGACCTCGTCACATGCCTTTCATCCCTCCTCATCACATGTCCATACCAAGACAACCTCACGCTCCTAATCTTCTAGATCACTGGTTCCATTTTCAGGCTTCCCCTAATATACTCATTTCTTATCTTATCTAACCTCGTAACCCCACACATCCATCTTAGCATACGCATCTCTGGGGCATGCAATCTTCTCTCATCCGTTGTTTTCAATGCCCAACATTCAGATCTATACATAGCAACAGGTCAATTTTACAAAATAATGATAATTCAGTAATAATAATATAATTCAATTCATAAAACATTTATTTTTTTTTCTTCATTATTTTCTTATAACATTAACATGAATAATTATTGTCCATAAACCGACTTTACAGACAACCAATTTTTGTTTTTTAGTCTAAAACTATTCTAACTTTCAAAAAGAAATGAAACTTATAGAAGAACCTGAAGACCAAACTCTGTGTGCCGTTAGACAGTAACCTGTTTGAGCGTCTGGTATTCAGAGGTCTTTGAACAGCAAGTACTAATTTCCATGAAATGGGCTACCTGGTCGTCTACCACTAAAGGTAATATAAAAAGTGTCCGATGCTTGCGCTGCATAGATATTACATCCTATGTATTATTATATATAAAAGGCCTATTGGCATACTTCGCTAGTATAGTGGTGGATGAATTATGTATAGGTATATCTATATATTAATACGTGAAGCAAAAACTGTGTACCCCTTTTTACGAAAATTACGGGGATGGACAAGTATGAAATTTGGCACAGTTGATGTATATAATGAGGAGAAGTGCATAAAACTGAAATTTCATAAAATAATGGATTAGAAATGCATTAAATTTATTTAAAAAGGCATTACGCACACTACAACGCAATCGATACACACACACACACGTTTGTGTGAGTGTGTTGCGTAGCAATGCTTCTACACTTTTGTTTACGGTTAAAATCTCTGGTCGAACTGAAGTTCGACCAAAGATTTTGAGAGACCAGGAATAGTGTCTAATAGAGATTTGTGCTTATATATTAATTATTAGTGAAATACAGCTTGCTCAATTTACAATTATACATAAATAAAATTAAAGAAAATTGTGTATACTCAGTGCCAGATAACGTGGCAAAAGACGACCTTCACCTACCTTCACCACGATATCTTAAAATGCAAAAAAATCTATCGCTTACCATACAAATCTATCGAAAAGTTGTATCGCAAAATTCTCTTGGTAGAGGCCTACAAGGAAGCAACATTACAAACAGGACAAGCCAAAATTTTACGAAATCTAGTAAAATTACCACAGGAAATATATGTTTTTAGTATCCTATAATCATGTATTTCATTGTTTTAAAATACCAGATTAACCTGTAACTGGTGACATTTCATTATTTTATAAATAATATCATTGATAACAATGCCAAATTACTTTTAAATGTCTGAAAATCAAAAGTTTTTAAGTAACATGAAAATTAAAGTACCGAGAATATTTATATAAATTCAATATAATATAGATCCTATAATTAAATACGTAATTAGCTTCGAAGAATTATGTAACGCTCAAAAAATTACAAGTTTTAAGTTATGACATTTCTTTCAACTCATTTGACCGTCAGGTGTGATAAACCTAAAGGATCGTACAAGTAGATGCAAGATTTTAGGTTATGTGTTTCAAACATAAAATCTTTTCTTAACTGATTTTAGCGTCAGGTGTACGAGATCAGTGGCGTCGTGTGGCCCAGTCGCCATTTTGTTTGACATTCCGTGTGGAGCACGTAAAAGATATTGAAAAAAAATGATGGGCCTCGATGACAGTATATACCGAAAGATTGATGCATTCATAATTCATGTATCAGACAGTAGTGACAGTAACAGTAGTGGAAGTGACAGTTTAGAAATATAGATTTTTGTAAAGTCGTAAATAAATTATTTTAGTATATTATTTTACCTCACCTTACGTATTTAACAAAAAGTTAGCCTTAAGATAGGTTAGCTATCAGTTTCATGCTAGGGCAGTGGTAAGGTAGGTAACGTGTACGTATGCTTTATTATTGCACGCGTAGGTGTTTAATAATTTCATAATTAAAATTTTAAACCAATTACATGCAGACAAATGTTTGTAACCTCTGTACGGTCTAGCCACCTTCACCACGATATTACAACGATAAGACGGTTTGTATGGAGTGATAGAATTAGCGATAAATTACTTGGATTTGATGATATCGTGGTGAAGGTCACCAAATGACCTCTTTTGCCATGCTATTTGGCAAACACTATAGCAGAAAAATTGATTAAAATGAATTATGGCCGAATTTCGACCACACGGCAACCACTAGTTTAGTTAAATATACTTAACGAAACGTATGTTTATCACAAGCACATCCAACTGGTAATATACGATGAATTATAAACATACGTTTCTAAAGATTAATAGACACGATTTGTGTGATGATAAAGTGAGACTATCAAGCCACTATCTTCTCCATAAAAGTCGTAAAAGACGACTAAATGATATGATAGTTCTTATCATCTGGATAAAGTCTCATCGTTGGACTAGAGCCTGGAGGTTATATGAATTAAGTAGAAAATAAAGACTTGCACAATAGAATCCATTGTCATAAAATGATGTATTAAAGAAGTAAGTTTTAATTTACAAATTTGATGGTAAAATTATTTTTAACTAAGTGCTACTCAAGCTAGGTGCTTATTTCTTCCATAGATCTTAGTCTAGAAGATAGGTAAGAAGTTATATCAAGAAATAAGGAAATAAAATAAAAACTTGTTTAAAGGTTAGGTATTAGTATCTGTAATTTAGACGACAGGATAAGAGCACATTCATCGCCACTCCTTATTTGACCGTGAGCGTCGTAAAACTCGGCTAAAGAAACACGAGCATAATGGACAGTAGCTCACTATTAAAAATATATAGTATAACAGCCCTACTAGGATCACCAAACCACTTGTGAAGCGTGACGGTTATGAAAATAATCCCTTCAATAAAAGTCCTCATTATAGGATCTTCTAAATAATAAAATGTTTTGCTAATATAATTAAATAGCATGTAATAAAAATACGAATCGCTTTAAGTAATAAATAAAACAATCATCAAAACTTAATATAAATAAGCGGGTACCCATCTAAAATATTCATAATTTATTGTTATAAATAATTTAATAGCCCAAGGGTCGTTGGATCGCATGTTGACTTACGTAAAACAGAAATCACTGAACCAAGAAGAATACGACGTATTCGAAGCGAGTTATAAAAACAAAGGTTGCTCAAGAAACACATGATAAGTAAGCTCATGTTTATTATGAAAGTATAGGTATATTATTTTTCTTTATTTCTTACTTTCTTTCATTTATTAGTATAAACCTATTACCTACCTATTAGTATAAACTTTTTAATTTACTTATTGTTCGTGGTACATACATGCCTGATGTATTACAAAAACACTACTAATAGGTTCAATTATAATAATGGTGTAAGTAATTGCTTAATGACTACCCTAGTCATCAATATAATTATAGGGTCACAGAACAAATTAATTGAATTTACTGCTTAGTCGAATTCACTGCTTAATTAAATTTATTTTTATTTCAACGCCCTCTATGTACCAAGTACAAGTACTTACCCGTTGCGTGGCATAGCAGGAAGGGTCGAGACCACCCCCGGGTCGGAACATCGCCGTGCTGACTGCTGCCATCTGCCGGCTACCTCAGGATACCCTTCCACCGCGACATTGCTCTGTAACAATAGAATACCTTTGTTTACTTGGGGAAATTGATCATGAAACGAACATATATCTACCATAACTATAAGTAATTGTAGATACCTTGAACATTACTTTCTTACTTCAATCTTTGCACAATTCCTAATAATTATGTGCAATAATTGTCGCATATGCATGAATTCTTCAGTATGTAATGTGTAGGATACTAAGTACTACTTGGTTGACTAAAACTCCGAGTGGAATAAAACATTAAAGGATTTTTTTCGGTCAGTAAGTAGCTCGTAGTAACACAGGCATTGGAACTAACCGGTAGATGGCAATATGTCAGCCTCAGTATTCGAGTGCTACATAACAATGTAGACAATGTCCAATACCTAAGCTTCTGATAATAGGAATGTTTCCAACCAATATTGGGGCACATAACCTTCAAAACGGCTGGACCAATTTTGATGAAATTTCGCTGCCACGTAGCTGTCTATATATGGTGTAACTTAGGCCTTTTTATTCTTAGAAAAACCCTATATAATTTTGCACGGTCTGGGACTTGAACCTGAGGCTATTTTTTTGCAGATATTGCATATTTAGAATACGGGGCCGTGCCGAAATGCTCTTACAACTAGACTGCACTGAACTTATTTGCTGCGTTTAGTATGAAATAGAACTAGAAACAATTTCTATTTTTACACATACCCGTATACTCCTATATACTCAACTACTATGTATGTACCTATATACTCAGCGCGTGTCCTGTGTTTTGACGGACTTAGGATACAGTGTCGCCACACACATACCCACAAGCTTATCGGCGAGGGGAGTACCAATAGCAAGCAGCAGCACATTCTAAAATACCATAGTGCTAACTAAGATCGTCAACCCGCCTGCCGAGTATGGCGTTTATGGAATTATCCCATTTCATAACTTATTTCCAATAATGTGCTAGATCTGAATGTCTAAAGTACCTGTAACATGCAGGTACATGATTACATGGTTGACGCAATTTCCTAAGTCACGGTAGATTACATTGATCTGATAAATTTAATGTACATCCATCTACACAATAATAATCCTCAAATTTTTGTCAATTACAATATGATATATTAATTGTCTCACAAATAGGTCTATTAAGCTCTGTTCAATCCGTGGTGCTATACCGCTGCGTTTCACGTAGTTGTACAAATTGTTATTTACTGGCTTATTAGCCAACTTTGCTTCATGTCTCCCGCTTTGCATAGGAGGATTCCAACTGCTTTCCAACTCCTCCTGTTTTTCTTTTCTAATTAAATTTGTTGCGTGTCCCATGCCCGGGACTTCCTGAGGGTCAAACCTCGGTGTCTTATATGGAGACCATTGTGGATCCTGGCTTACAGGAGTTCCAGCGGTGGGAATGTGTGGTGGGATTAGTCCCGAAAATAAAAAATAAAATAAAAATGACTCGCATAAATTATATAAATAAGTATCATTACAAGCCCAGAAGATTGTGAACTTAAATAAATCATTATCATTACTGTCATCTTAGTTCATAAGAGTCCCTCTTCTGAGCTTGATCTTCCTCCAGAATAGGAGGGTAATAGACCTACGATATTACGTTAGTCGGACGTTGTTATAAGGTTTTATTTCGAGGTTTGCTTCTCTTGTACGGATATTAGCTATATAACATTGGGTAGTCTTTTACCACACTTGCCACAGGCAAGAAAGAGAGTGGCTAATTGTATTCTTCACCAACATCATTTTTAGGAACATATCATTAATCTTTAAAAACTATTCTTTGTACTTAGTCTTTTGCTTAACGATCTTTAGAAATCTACAGAATCCGAATTTTTGTGTCCATTTTGAGGTATACAGTTCAATAAACGTTACAAAAAAAAAACAGAATAGGATCAAGTTGGTGCAATGCGCAGGCGCATCCGTATGACGCGCCGCGTCAGTGCACTTAGGATCAACGACCTCGTAGAGACAATTCCCACACGGCTTGCGGTAATGAGCACCTACTAATGCTGTTCCTTTTGAGACTATTAGTATTTAAGCTCATAAATCATTTCTTGTCATCATTCGTATATAAGTAAAAAATCTCAAACTGATGGTATTTTTAAAAAGATAAACCAGGCTTTCGAACTAAATCGCCATATTTTATGAATATGTTATGTTTATACTTCCCGTGTGGTGACGGAGTAAGAATACAATTCACCACTTGCCCGCGGATGTCGTGAAAGATGACTGAGGGATATTTAATGCAGATAACATCTATGCAAGAGAAGAAAAACTCAACGTTTATTAATCATACATAATATATTATCAACTGTCAATACGTCTGACCAGCATGGTATAGTAGGTACATTTCCCTTCCATTATGGAGGAGGCTCGAGCCCAACAGTGGGACTTTTGTAGGTTGAGATGATAATGAAGATTTTGTGTAGATAGTGGAAAATTATGCCGCCGCGTCATCATAGCACAGTTTCTTGATAGACTGATTTCTAAATCTAAGATTACGTGCGTCGCTTATGATCAATAGTGATAAGCATTTACTACATCTCGCTAGAATAATCCTCATTATCTGCTTTCATTACACGCTATATTCGATCCAGAGCGGTCCGGCGCGGCGTAGGGAGCCATCTGGCTCCAATTTAAATATGTACTTCATTTTTTGTGAGCGAAGTTACCTTCTATGAGTTATTATTCTAAGCCTATAATAATAGTGCGTCTCGTTGATAACGTACAATTAACATGAATATTACCAGATCACCAGGATAGTGCACAGCACCGATCTTCTGGGCAACATAGCAGCAATTGCGATCGCCCACATAACTGTCATAATTCACGATTATGGCATTAGCACCCTTTGTAGGGTGGCGAATGTTCAACAGTTAATAGTTTGATCAACAAATGGATAAATTAAAATTTCTTAGAATTATCAAAAAAAAACGAAGGTGATTAAAGTTACAATAATTATAATTAAGCAGTTCTTAGTACCTGCATAATTACGTGTCATTCAATTAGTTAATAATTATGATAATTATAATGATGTTGAATAATTCATAAAATTATATAAAATTTTACCTACACGAAAACAACACTAAGAAAATCTCATGCGTTATTTCCCACAAGACGTCCAACACTTTTCATTTTTGAGCTTCTGTGGATAAATAACTTAATTCAATTTCAAATTAACACATTTTCTATTTTTGACTGCGAACATAAAATATAAACACAAAATAATAACGCACTGTCGAATAATGACATAATTGTGACCTCCAAACACATTCCCTGATGATAAAGATATAGTGAAAGTAACACAAATATGAGTCATTATCGCGAAACGAAAAGTGTACAATTTTAGCACAATCATAAGACCGTTGTAAAGAAAATTGCCGGACTGGTGACACAGTTGATAATGAGTCCGTGTTAGGGCTGCTACTATACTCCATACACTAACTGTTTAGTTAAATTCTTCACTTTATTTAGAATATCAACATGTTTAATAAGTATTTCACGATAAATGACTGCAGAAAAATAGCAGAAAACTCTTAAGTATCATCATCACAGTCCATTGGCTTACACCACTTCCACAATGGGAGGGAAATTTACCTACTATACCGCGCTAATCAGACGGGTTGATATAGGGTTTTGTTTCGAGTTATTATTACAGATTATAAATTCTTAGAAATCTTATTAGAATAGTTAAGTTTCCAGTATAATTTGTTTCAATATTAATAGTGCAACCAATATAATTAAAATAGGCCTATTTTTAAGCAACAAGTTTTGCTTGTGTAATT
Source organism: Lymantria dispar (assembly GCA_032191425.1). NCBI lineage: Eukaryota > Metazoa > Arthropoda > Insecta > Lepidoptera > Erebidae > Lymantria > Lymantria dispar. Next base: position 18,086,606 of record CM063457.1, on the reverse strand, counting down.
GCTTAATCAATATATACTAGGTATATTTTTAAAGCAACTATTTCACTGACTGCTCGAAGCAGAGACGAAACTGTAACGTTGACACTCACTAAGAATTGATTCACTAAATTACCAAAAAGAGTGAATAGTCACTGTGTGGATAAGTTTGTGTAGAAAGAAAAAACTTTGTCCATTTTCATAAAATTTAACAAAAATATTTTCAGTATAAATAAAACATGTTTCAGAATTGAACAATTTTCTTCCTTTAAGGGTGTAAAATAGAAGATCAAATATTGCGGTACTACTTTTGTTTCATATCTTATTGTATCAAAAACTAGCTCAGGCAAGTACTAAATAGCGTTTTATTTTTGCAATATAGGGAGACAGACGCACTGAAAAGGAAAAGCCTGATAAATAATGAACCGCTCAGAGAATAAATTCCTCTCGAAGAGTGTAAAAGGGGTGAGTTTTCTTTTATATTGTTTACAATACAAACAATGATAATAATAAGTAAAATTGATAATTTTGAATAATCCTCGACACAATTATTTTTTGATTTAATTGTCATTTAACGATTATACTGGCACGCGTGAAGCATTTAATCGACTAATGATATGCCATTATATCATTTTCAAAAAGAGCTCACACCCTTAGACTGCTGTACGAGATATTAACCGAAATATTGCTAAGAAACAGCGCAAGGAAACTAGTTTTCAAATAAAAAAACCGCCTGGAAATCGGTCTTTCCGTTTGAGAGCTATGATGACACAGACTGGCACACGCACACACAGACATCGACGACAAACTTATAACACCCCTCTTTTTGCGTCGGAGGTTAATAATAATACTTAACAGGGACGTGAGACATGGATTTCTATGCGAACGAAGTTGCATGCAAAAGTTATAATACATATTCTGCATACGCATTTCAATAATAATTCAATCTGAGAGACAACAGACGATTATTTACCGACTAAATAGCTTAAAATATGGTTAATGTGACAAAACAAACGTTTGGTATTAGCCATTTCTAGAAAAGGCACAGCTGCTATTCAGGTAAGGTGGGTGTTATGAATATAAGCAAAATCAATTTTCTATATGTCGTCTTATTTTATGATTATATTTTATCAATAATCATCATCTCAACTCATATACGGCCATACGTAATAGTAGAAAAATGGGGAAAAAATAGTTGTACTATACACCCCCTCTCTTACCCGTGGGTGTCGTAAGGGACGACTAAGGGATGTAATATGCATATGACATCTATGAAAGAGAAGGAAAACTCATAATAAAACCCTATATGTACTAACACGTCTGACCAGCGGTATAGTAGGTAAATTTCCCTCCCATTGTGGAGGAGGCTCGATCCCAACAGTGGGACGTATATGAGCTGTGATGATAATGATACCACGCTGATCAGACGAATACGGTTTTATTTTAAGCTTTCCTTCTCTTGCATAGATGTTATATGCATATTATATCCTTCAATCGTCTTTTACGACGTCCACGGGCAAGAGTGATGAATTATATTCTTACTCTGTCACCACACGGATAATATAATTACAAAATAGATATTTCCTAATAAATAAATTTATTATTTATTTAAATTAAATAAATAAAAATAAAACAAAAAGCCTTTTATTTCCTGCGCATATAAATTACATTATTATTTATTATTTAAATTGTATAATATAAATGTTAGTTTTTAATTATGTTTAAGTTTTATACACTCTGGTTTTTATTTTATTTTTTTGATGAAAGATGGGTATAGTAATGTAGAAAATATTAAATGTCGAAATTTCTGATAAAAATTACTCATATTTGATAAATCTATTTTTCATTAAAGTATACTTAAATTACGATCAATGTATTACATTTATACATTAAAAAATAATTGACCTTTCCTAATACGTGGTTAAATTAATTTACGTGAGAGATAGATAATTGACATTGCACCATACCTGACATTGCACAAAGCTAATTGTAGTCATAATGAACTAATAAACGATAACAGGCTAATTATTACTATTTTATATAGTCTAGTCTTTTCCGTATGGTGACGGCGTAAGAATACAATTCATCACCGCTTCTCTTTTTCGTGGGTGTCGTAAAAGACGACTAAGGGATATAATATTTATATAACATCGATGAAAGAGAAGTAAAACTCGAAATGAAATCCTATGCCAACACGTTTAACCAGCGTGGTATAGTAGGTCAAATTCCCTTCTATGAAGGAGACCTGAGCCCAACAGTTAGACGTATCTGGGCTGAGATGATGATGATGATAAGTCTATCTGACCCAACAGACGTTGTTTTATTCAAATCTACAAAAAATATAATTCTTCTTTGAAATCAATCATAGCGCCAACTAAAAGGTTCAATTATTAATCGAAATCATTCTCGAATCCACTGGAACACACACAAAAAATCATCGAAATTAGTCCAGCCGTTTAGGAGCAGATCAGTCACACGCGGACAGAAAAAATAAATATATAAAGATGAATTCTTCGAATATCATGATTTCTGATGTTTACGCGGGCATTCCATGACAACTAAAACTATTTAATAGATTTTATCGCCTTTGTATTTGATTTTTGATTGTCCAACGTTTCGAACACTTAATTCATTGTCACGGGCGAACTCTTCAAATATCGTTGTAAAATTTCATCATCATCATTCATCATCATTTCAACCTATCGCCGTCCACTACTGGTCGTAGGCCTCTCTCATGTTACGCCACAGAGTGCGATCTTATGCCGCCTGCATCCAACGATGCCCAGCAACTTTGACCAGGTTGTCGTAAAATTTAGAAATATAAATATACATTTTTTGTTCTAAGTTTTCATATGATTCGTTAACTGTTTATTGGTAAAGTGGGCTGTGTGGCTACGAATACAACCAATCTCCACATAACTCATGGATGTCGTGTAAAAGAAGATTAAAAGCTTTATATAGAGCAAAGCCAACTTCATATGATGTCGTCTAATCAACAATTACATTCCCAAAAAGGGTTAAAGTTAAGCAGGCGGCCCCTTATAAAAGTATTGCTAGTAATTTTTGTACTTCTTTTTTATTTGGGACTAATCCCACCACACATTCCCACCACTGTCACCCCTGTAAGCCAGGATCCACAATGGTCTCCGTATAAGACACCGAGGTTTGACCCTAAGGAAGTCCCGGGAAACGTTTTTTATTGTCTTGGGACCCGCAACAAATTTAATACAGTAATTTTTGTATTATGAAAAAATACATAAAAAGTCGACGGCAAATAATTGGCGTAGCGGTTGTGATACCAAGCTACCCTGCCAGTGTCATGGATTCGAATCCCACGTAGGACAACACTTTGTGCGATCTACAAATTGTTGAGTCTGGTTGTAATATGTGTCCGTTACATGTTTGTAAATTCCTCCGCAATACAAGGATTATTTCCTTAGTGCAGTGTGGTCTCTTTAAAAAAAAAACCCTGTGCAAATCAATTTATCAAATGCCGTTTGCTGTCCTTAAATAAAAAGGGCGGAATAACGAGAAAGGCATACAAAAATTTTAAAGGTGAAGAAATTCGAATATTAGTGAAATGTGTGTTTAAACATTTTTATTAGTGGTCAAAACGAACCAAGCAAATAATTTTATTTCTTAAAATTACGTAATACATACCGGTTGACGGTGACTTATGATGATACCACTTATATTTTATACCCATAAGTATATATCGCAAAATAAATTAATTATTTAAATAGATTCGATTTTGGTGGCGACCTTATTTGTTGGAGGCCATATACAGCCTGCTAATGGAAGCTAGCTTATTTCCACAGTAGTAAGAGATACATATAGTATTTATTCAAGTTTTCTATCTTTTGTAAGTGTCATCTGCTTTTTTCTACGCAGTCGCTCGTGAAACGAAAAGGTGATAACTACTTCGATTCTTTCTTCCCGCGTTGCCGGCTCTCTCGCTTAGCGAACGCAGCGCAGTAAAAAAATTACTACTACTCAGAAGCCGATTTTCTGCGAAAGTGTGGTACTCCTCCGGATGGAACAGCCAGCAGCCGCAGACAGAGTACTGTCGGTGTGGTCCTACCACCTTAAAACCCACAATCAGATGGCATTAACAGGAATTAGCAAGTATATTCTACAACCTACTTTTACGTAATATTATGGATAACCATTAGCATCTTGGAAGTTCTACTTCAAATTAATTAAGAGAAATAGAAACATTCCAAGTTGGAGCGACAAATAAAACCATAAAATAATGTTATCGATATGTGAGTGAAAAGGAAATAACCAATAATATATTTTCACAAACGATAACTTGTGTAATAAAAAATCTTAAAAAAGCTAAGTGTGACATGCGTAGGTCTAAACTTAAAGTAATAAATAAGACCACACTTTCTTGCAACCTACATTATTTTATCGCGCGATATCGGCGCGAACATATTGAAAGCAACCTTTGTAGTTAAACGCGGATATATACTCTACTCATGTAACAATATAGTTCTTTATACAGTAATTTCATCATTCATCATCATTTCTGCTCATATACGTCCCACTACTGGGCTCGAGTTTTCTTCAGAATAGGAGAGAAATTAACCTACTATTAACATGTTGGTTTCATTTCAGGTTTCCCTTCTTTTACATAATTGTTATGTGCGTATTATATCCTTTAGTCGTCTTTTACGATACCCACGGGCAAAAGAGGGGATGATGAATTATATTCTTACTCCGTCACCACATGGAAAATTTATTACAGTTTTAAAGTATATAATTTAAGTATTGGAACTAGTTTGATGTTATCGGTTTTCGAAGTTATTCTTTGCAATAGTTGTGCGTTCGCTACAAAAAAGAATCCGTTTATACGTAGTAACTTAGTTCCAAAGAGTAACTAACACTTCAAATCTGCGAGAGTATGTATTAAGATTCTTGACCGCAAACTATTGAATAAAATCAAATTTACGAATACTACCAGTGCTTACACTGCTCGGAGATGTCGTAAGAGATGACACAAAGCTTTACATCAACCTAGGCTATCTCCATGTGATACAGTTTGGTCAACAATTACATGTCCGAGGAGGCATTAAGTGTCATCACTACATATTACAAAACAGTCGCTGCCCGCTGTCTGTCTATCCCTATGTATGCTTAGATCTTTAAAACTACGAAACGGACTTTAATGTGATTTTTTTTAGTAGACAGAGTGATTCAAGAGGAAGGTTTATATGTATAATCATCATCATCATCACAGCCCACATACGTCCCACTGTTGGGCTCGGGCCTCCTCCACAATAGGAGGGAATTTGACCTACTATACCATCTAGTCAGACATGTTGGTATAGGGTTTCATTTCGAGTTTTCCTTCTCTTGCACAGATCTTATGTGTATATTATATCCCTTAGTCGTCTTGTACGACATCCACGGGCACGATAGGGAGTGGTGAATTGTATTCTTACTCCGTCACCACACGGAAAAATATGTATAATACATGCATAATATGTCGCTCTTTCAAGAGTAACCTCTAAAGAAAACATGTTTGTATTGTATAATGACAAAAAAACGTTGTATACCTATAAAGACATTCTGTAGTATATTTAGTATCAGCATTGGACCTGTATGAAGCCGGGGCAGGTCGCTAGTAACTTATAAGAGCGATGAATTGAGGTAATGTAGATTTACTACAGTAAAAGAGCCTTATCAGATGAAACACTTCAAATAAAATATATAACTAATATATTATTTACCAATGCCATGAATACTGGCAAATATCGGTAATTAAAAACAAATATAAACGCGATAAAAGCCGTAATTTGGTTCTATGTGTAACGCTCGCGTAAACATCTAAAATCATTACATAAAAATGATCGAATAACGAATAGCGTCATAATTTTATTTTATATTCATAATTAACTATTTAGAAAATTTAAATGAATAATAAATGAAGACGTAACCTTGGAGAAAATAAATTGCTGTTTTTAATGTCATTATGTGGAGAAAACGTCGAACAATAGATATTATTTGCTTTAGACATATTTTATGTCAAGAACGTTTCAAACATTTATTTTTTGAATGGAAGCTTCTTTGCGTGCATGAGGGTAATTTTTTTACGGATGAAACGCAATTTAGTGATACGAAAATGTGGGACATTTTTGTCCAAGAAGAGGGAGAGAGCAATAGAAAAAGATTGAGGGGGAGTGAGAAAGGGTGAAGATAGCACGAAGCACATAGCCATGGAACGACAGTAGTGAGCAAGCGAATGAGAAAGATCGATCGACAGAGAGAGAAAGTACAATTTTATTAATTCTTTAATGTTCTTTTATTTTCGTTTTTTAATATTGACAAAAAAGACGTGGCACTAAAGAAGTTTCACTTCTGACATGCGTACTTTGTACGCACGCAATTTTTTTTATCATATTTTAATTATATCTACTCGTATTGCTGCCATTGGGCTCGAGCTTCCTTCATAATAGGAGGAAAGTTAATCTATTACACCATACTGGTCAAGGGTTTAATGTAGAGTTTTCCTTCCCTTGCATAATTGTTATCTGCATATTACATCCCTTATTCGTCTTTTATGACTACAATGGGCAAGAAACGGGGCAGGGAATTGTATTCTTACTCTGTCACCAAACGGAATATTATAACTTTAGGCTTCATATTATTTTATCGGAATAAATGTCATTGTGATTTATCTGTCTATGTCCCTTTGCTTACCTTAGTATATAATACGGTGCTGTACCTATTCTTTTTTTTATTGAACTCTCACCGCCTTCAAGGAAGTCTAGTAATTGGCAAAAAAAATGCAGCATGATTTTACGCTGCATCTCCTCCTACTAATCGGACCACAAGTGTTTCTGCCTTCATCTTATTGTCGGTTTTTCGTATTACACTTTCATTTACGCTCACCCGATCTGATAACATATTCCACCTCTTTCTATAATTGTGAACCTTGTAACCATTTCCTAATCCCCATCGTTGTCAAACACCGCTTTAAGGATGGCCGTCGGCGACATTTGATACTGATGATTGCAGCAAATTACTAGTACTCATCCATACTATTGTATATATATATATATACTACAATAATACTGTCCCAACTGAGTCCGCAGATGAGTCGACCGGAAATTAGTCCTCCACCGGCAGATATACCGCCGATCGCGTGAGGGTAAATCCCCGGCAACATTGTTAATTGTTGCCAGATTGTCGATAGAGACGTTACCCAAAAGCATAACGCGTTGGTGTGGCCATGAATGCCAAGGCATCGATATCAGTGGTCGATATAATGGTGCTAAATACACGGTGGATCATGGATGGATCAATGTCTTTGTGAAGGGTGGTATACCATATACCACCCTTCCCAAAGACATTCCATACAAAGATCTTCTAAATACTAGAAAACATCCTTTCAACTACATTGATGCTCATTATTTAAACATACACGTTAATATTTCTAATCCATACTAAAGGCTGGATGAATGACTATCAATATTCCAACCTCGACCAGTTCACAAGGGCCTAATACACCGGTGTAGTACAGAGACAATTTTCTAAAAGCTGCATTAATAGTCAACATACAACAGGTGCTACTTTCTATGAAAAAACGCAGTAGATGCTAATACGGACGTGCTTATGTGGTACTTATTAGGTTATATTGATCGACTAGTTTATAGAAAACGTGTCGTACAGAATGATATGATTATCAACTGTCATGTAAGTTGTATATAGGGATGTGACTTGGAGGGAAAATAATCGATTTTCTTTTTCTTTAAATTAAATCGATTATAAAATAATCGACTAATTAAAAATAAATAATCGATTATAAAATAATAGATTTTCTTCTCCCAACAGGATTTTGATGACCTTTTTTTTAGGAAATGTGAGCTTTATTTTCTAATAAAGTATGAAACACTGCACGCAGTATCGTGATGACCTTCTTGAAATCTGGCAGTGTATAAAAAATCGATTAATCTATACCAATAAATAAAATTGGAATGTCTGTTTGTAATGTCAAAATAATAGACTTTTTTCATGCTCTCACGGTTATTTGCACGACACCTATGCCTAAAATAGCAATTAAAAATTTTTGTCTGTCTGTCTGTCTGTTTGTTCCAGGTAATCTTCAAAACGGCTGGACCGATTTCAAAAATTCTTTCACCAATGGAAAGCTATAATATCAGGGCGTAAACTAGGCTATATTTTATCCCGGTATTCCCACGGGAACGGGAACTACGCGGGTAAAACGACTATAACCTATAACCGAAGCGAAGCGAGGGCGGGTTGCTAGTTTTAATATAAAAACAAATCGATTTTTTATTATTTTCATAATCGATTATAAAAACGATTATTACAAAAAAATAATCGATTAATAATCGATTATTATAAAAATAGATTATTTTTTCACATCTCTATATATACAACTTGTATATATAAAAATATATATATATTGATATTTTAACAGCTTAGTGTCCGAAACATAAATTTTTATCATCATCTCATCTCATATACACGTCCCACAGCTGGGCTCGAGCCTTCTCCATAAATACGCCATAAATATATTCAGATATTTAGACATTTCTTTTTCAATCCACTAAATATTGTAAACAAAACTACTTTACAGTCCGCCTGTGACCATGAACACTGTTAAGTGTTCGAAACGTCGGACAATCAAAAATCAAATACAAACGCGATAAAATTCGTAGTTTTATTTACAATGTAATATATTATATTAATACTCGCGTCAACATCAGAAGTCACCACAAAATATTGTTCTATCTATGGGTCCATAAGAGATCGATTCAATGTGTTCTTTCAAAGAACATATAAAAAACTTTTTGCATTAGTATGTAATTATTGTTAACGGCATCGGATGGAGTTAGGTCAACTCCGTCGACCGGTCGATGAAAAATATTCTTAAAGTTTAAATCTATATATTTATTAATACGTGAAGCAAAAACTCAAAAAGGGGTACACCCTTTTTACGAAAAGCATGCAATTGGACAAATAATAAATTTGGCATAGTTGAAGAATATATAGAGGAGAAGTTCAGAAAACTAAAATTTTATATAATAACAGATAAGAAATGCATTAAATTAATTAAAAAAAGCATTACGCACACTACCACGCAATCGATACACACACACACACGCTTACACACTTTTGTTTCCGATTAAAATCTTTGGTCGGACTGAATTTCAAACAATCATAATTATGATGACAATGTCTAATAGATATTTGTATTTATATATTAGTTATTAGTGAAATAAAGCTTGATTCGAAAAGAAATAAAATTGTGTGGCAGAAAAAATAATTTAAATAAATTATGGCCGAATTTCGACCACTCGGTGACCACTAGTTACGTATAGATCTTCCAAAATTACTGAAGACCTTTCTTAAATATGATGCACTATAAGACTGTTTAAATATAAAAATAGGATAGTCAATAAATATAAGGAAACCTTTTACAAAATTAAATACTGCAGTAACGATAGCATTCAATTAGAATTCTATTTGATCGTAAATACTGTGCTGCCGTATCGATATTAGATTTATTTCAATCCATTTATACAATGATACACCTCGTATCATGATCATGAAATTGATATGTCGTGTAACGTTTCAACGCCACGGAGGTAAGCGATCAGCGTAATTCCATACGGTTTATTTTTTAAAGTGATGTGCAATGATATCAATATTATAAATGCGAGTTATGTCTTGAAATATATTAGTTCAGAAGCATGAATTGCATACGTATATGGTGACGGAGTAAGAATACAAATCACCACTCCGTATCTTGCCCGTGAATGTCGTAAGAGACGACTATGGGATATAATAGGCATATAACATCCATGCAAGAGAAGGAAAACTCGAAAATAAACCCTATAGCAACCTGTGTGACCAGCATGGTATAGTAAAGTCAATTTCCCTCCTATTGTGGAGGAGGCTCGAGCGGTGGGACGTATATAAGCTGAAATGATGATGATGATGAAATGATCATGATAGAGCATTTTTAGAGAATTTGAATAAATAGTTATCATTATCATCGCAGCCCAGACAAGTGCCACTTTTAGGCTCTGGTCTACTCTATAATGGGAGGAAAATTGACCTATTATACCACACTGGTCGCTACGGAATTTTCTGCCACTTTTTCCTTATCTTGCATCGCTGTTATGTGTATAACATATGCCATGGTCTTTCACGACACCCATGAGAAAAATGATAGGTGGTAATTGTATTCTTATTCTATCATCCTACAGCAATGAATAAATGGTGTACTTTGAACTTTATTATATAAAACCAATTAGCCGTCCATTATAAAATGTAATCTTTTTACTTATACGAAACAGCACGGGCATCGATAGAGATTCGATACACGTCAAAGATTGCAACTTATTTGATACAGAATCAATTTCTATTAAATTCCAGTAGGACTTCCCACTCACAAGAGATATTATGTGTTGCGTACGAATAAGTACGTGATCATATTTACAGTGTGGGATGCGCTGTGATATAACAATTTTAGATAAAATTGTATTCTCGTGACAACGATATTAAATCTTAGTAATTTTCTTTTACCTTATATATAAATAGAAATATCTTCATATATATCTTGTGTACGATACTGAACTCCTCCTAAACGGCTGAACCGATGTTGACGATTTTTTGTCTGTGTGTTCAAAGAGATTCGAGATTGGTTTAGATTCACAATTGAAACCGATAGGTGGCGCTGCTGTCGCTTTTAAGAAGAATTTCTTTTATTTTATTTGAACAGAACAACGTCTATTAGATGAGCTAGTAGATATTTATGTATATATAATAGTAGCAGACCCGGCCAAGCGTTGCTGTGGCTAATGTTTTGTTTATATTACATTTTATTAAACTATTTAAGTGGAACTAAACTATTTAGGAGAACATCTGTCATGGAGGTCGTTATATTTTTTTACAAATGGCATCTATGTAAAAAAGGAAGTTAAAATCGTATATGACACGTTTATAGGTTTGGCATAGCAGCGCCATCTATTAATTAATTACTCAATCCAGTCAACCGATATCATCATCTGTTAAAATCGTTTGGAGTTGACAGATAATTGTGAATGTCAAATAATAGCCAAATAATTTGCAATAAAATAATATTGCGACTATAAATTAAGATGTAAGCTATCCTATCTTTCAAGTTGGATCAAACTGCACACGGTGTGCAAATTTGATTAAAATCGGTTAAGTAGTTTAGAAGTCCATCGCGGACAAACAACGTGACACGTAATTTATATATATTAAGATATGTATAGAATGGTAACAAATAATTTAATTGGTTCAACATTAACAAAGTCGTATGGTCTACGCAAACTACCAACCCTTACATTATTAAGACGACCGGGGCCAACTCATCTGATGGTCAGGTCAGTCAGGTCAATAATTGCATTCCCAAGGAAGGTTGACCATCAGGCAGATTAAAAATATAAAGATTCGCCAGCTCTTACTTTTCCATCAAACTCGTAAATAAGTAATGACTAAAGGAGCACCAGGAAAGTGGTCTGTTCTTGGATGAGTCTATAATCAACAGTGGACGTGGATAGACGTATACGATGAAATGGTTGCACTGTGGAGTGATGCTCAGCTTCTCAGCGTCTTTTTTCGATGGTAATAGGATTGCTTCGATGGCCAGATGTAATAAATTATGTAGCGAATTGTACGCGTATGTTTGTTATACCTTTGGTTACCATTTATTGGCAGGCTTATAATTCGACCGGATCTCGCCCAAACCATCTTCGAGGAAGTGTGGTATGGGGCCTCATATCATGCAATATTACCCTCTCCATCTTTTTTTTAAAGAAAACGGTGGTAAACGAGCATACAGTACACCTGATGGTAAGTGTTGCTGCCGCTCATGGACCTTTACAAGGCCGTTGCCTACCGCGAAGAAAGCGAAGGGAGTGTGAATGCGTGCATTGAGGCTCGGTGATACCAAGGGCACCACCAAAACCCTCCACACGCAATCACCCTCAGAAAGTTGGGCTTCCGGCTCTCTCGCTCACCGAACGAAGCGCAGTAACAAATTGCTACTACTCAGACGTCGATTTTCTGCGAGAGCATGGTTCGTCGTTTAATTAATATTAAGAATTTTAAAACAAGAAATTTTAGAGAACTATTTTATATACAATCTTGTAAGAGCATGTCTAATCATGGCGTGCTAATAAAGACGTGTTCTCATTTTAGGCAAGTACATAAACGCACGCGCACTTCGCTACTACTTAGCATACTTTTTCATAAACACGTAGTCACTATAAATTTTACGACCCTCAACTGGCCTTTCCCACAGTAAATATAACAGTTTTATATGCCTACACAAAAAGACCACAGTTACCACAGTGACCACAGATACCCACAGTTATTCATATTATAATAACTCTACCAGTACAATGTTTTATATTTTCAATAAAATTTATTGATTATTATCTACAGGTTGTATAAGGGTATGGGGCAAATGGTCAGACAGGAGCTAGGTAATGGTGGGAGGAACCCGTGATAAAAATTTGAAATAAAAATATCGACTCGTTAATGAATTAGAGATATATAAAGTTTACAATTTTGGCATCGCTTTTTCCTGTAAATCTGATTGAAATGTATAAAGTCAATGATACTTAATTTGCAACATATTCGTACTTTGTTAAATGTTTATTAGAATTTGAATAAATCAATGATTACGTTCGCAAGACAAACTTCGCTTTAAATCAGTTGATCGGCCGATGACCGTTGACGAGTCACCTTTGTACCTACGTTACCATTGAAGCGCTCGTGCAAATAATACCTATTTATACTGTCGAAGCTTTACATGCCTACATGTGGCCTGTCTGTACATGCCTACATAATACGTAACATTTAAGGCACAGACTCTTAGACTCATATTTTTGTAATCACTATAACTTTTATGTTTTAGTGTTTTTGTGTAATATAAATTCTAATTACGATCTATGACCGTTAAACTACAACATACTCGAACAGTTGCCCCCTATATAAATATCATTAAAATATGTAAGCGCCTCAAGCCCGCAATTACACGTACATAAACTGAAATGATTTTTTATTATTGTAGTTGGTGGCAAACGAGCAAGCAGCACATTTGATGGTGAGTGATACAGCCACTGAGGGACCTAAGCCGCCTACAATAACGAAATTAAAAGGAATGTTCATGCGTGCAATGTGGCTCGATGGTAATAAAGGAATCACCAAAACTCGCTACACCCAAACGCTCTCAGAAAGTTGAGCTTCCAGCACTCTCTTTCATCAGATGAAATACAGTAACAAATTGCTACTACTCACACGTCGATTTTCTGCGAGAGTGTGGTACTACACTGGACCGACCGGCCTGCGACTGTAAACAGACGACTGTATACATTATGGTCCTACCACCTGAGTTTATTACCACAATAACTTTACAAAGCAAATGTACAGTCAGTCACTACTACTCCTTGTTATCTGTTTACACTGTAAAAGGTGGCAATGGACACACGGGCATATGAAAAACTAAAATTAAAACTCCAAACCTAGCCGTCTGGCTAACACAATATTTAGGCCAATTGCCCTCGCATTGTAGCTTTCTAGAGAAATATATACGCTAGGAAAATGAAGAAATCCTTGCGCTACCATATACATACATATATTCAGAATTAAAAATATCTTATATCTTTAAACGAGCAATTCTTATACAATAATCTGAATCTTGGAAACCGCTCCAACGATTTTCATGAAATTTAGCACACTAGAGGTTTCGGGGCCAAACAAAAAAATCGATCTAGCTAGATTTTATTTATAGAAAATGTTGTTTTGTCGGTGTTTTTTGCTAATCAATACAATGACATAAAATGTGAATAGAATGGGAAATCAAATTTCGCCGTCGCCGTCAAGAGCGGCAATAGCTGAGTTGGGAAGTTGTCCAGGCGCATTCAAACAGCGTGAGATCGAATCTTGGTGTTATTATTATTCTGTTTTTCAATTTTTGATATATTTTGCTTTTTTTTTCTATATTCCATCATTCTTGGTTTTTTATTAATATATATCGTAAATATTTTCGTCAAAAATACCATTTACTTACAAAAAAAATATATACTTAAGAACGGTCAATCAGATATTAGTATTTAAGTGGCCTTGTATTTTAATACACTAAGAAAATAGTGTAAATTATAAGACAAATAATACGAATTATAACGTCGCATTGGCGATGCATTTAAAGTGATTAATACAAATAAGTTCACCTTGTATTAATATCACTAACAAAGTAATGGAAATTTTCAATGCCGGAACCATAGTTCGGATGTAACCAGTTCAAAATTACAACACATTACATAGCGCATAACACGAATTAATAGTTACGATATTTATTTACACTTATATTTAAATCGGATGCGTAAATTTACGCAAGCTGATACAATGAATTATTATGCAACGTATAATTCACAAAGTTAGTAGAGTGAGAAATTCACACACGGTGCTTTTACGTTTACCTGTTTAATTATATATAATTCGATAACTTTAAATGGAATAAACTTTTCTTAGTACGATTTTTTACGAGTTGCATGTATTATTTATGTAAAATTAAAGATGTTATGTAAAATATCTTTTTGTTCCTTATTTCTCTCTGGTTTCTAAATAATTTTGACTGCACTGATAGGGTAGTGGTTAAGATACCGACTTACCGTGCCAGTGTCGCGGGTTCGAATCCCACGCAGGACAACATTTTGCAAAATCCACAAATTGTTGCTCTGAGTCTGGATGTAATTTGTGTCCATAATATGTTTGTAAAGTCCCCGTAAGACAAGGATTATATCCTTAGTGCAGGGTGTTGTTTGTAAAAAAATGTATTTCATTTCAGCTCATATGCGTCCCAATGTTGGGCTCGGGCCTCCTCCACAAGAGAAAGGAAATTGACCTTACTGAACCAAGCTGGTCAGACAGGTTGGTATAGGGTTTTATTACGAGTTTTCCCCTATTTACATAGATGTTATATGCATATTATATCCCGTAGTCGTCTCTTACGCCATCCACAGGAAGATAGGGAAAAATTATTTATCAAAAAATAAAATATTTATTCCCGTTTTTTAATAAGCAAATGAAGTTGTAATCAAGTACTTACTATTTAGCCTACTTACCATCATAATAAGTAGTCTAAGTCACTATACGGATACAACTTCAAAGATTTTTATATAGTGCTTACTTATGTACATATGCCACATTAAAATTTAGTGTTTGAAACATACAATTAATGAAAGTTCGACTCCAAAACATTAAACAATAGCAAATCGATTATAGCAGAATATATGATCATTACTTTTTATTCGAACACATCTGATCGAATAGCGATTAACCAGTAATAACGGTGAATTCTCGTTAACCCAAATCTTTTGTCTGGCAAAATGGCTACTCAGATAGGTAATTATCAATTTATTTGTGTGCGTGTTAAGATTAAATTTCACATATCATAAACACTGGTAATCGTTGAATTTGTAAGTTACGGATTAGTACGATATACGGTACCCAAGGATTAGTAAAAAGTGATATTGGTATTTCACGTCAAGAATTTACAAAAATCCTTATCATCATCATCATCTCAGCCCATACATGTCTTTTAAAGACCGACGTCCTCCGCGAGCAGGGACGTCGGTCGAGAAGAGGGTACTCCTCAAGGGGTATTCCGTCAGGCAGACCACTGACGATAAGTTACGCCCCTCTGTTGCCCTGAAGGGGTCGGGCGTGGAGTGCGCGGTCCGTAACCCGCCCAAAAAAAAAAATGTCTTTTGGGTTCGTGCCTCCTCCACTGTGGGAGGGAAATTATATGCATATTATATCCATTAGTTGTATTTTACGACACCTACGGGCAGAAGAGGATGTGGTAAATTGTATTCTTACTCCGTCACCACACGGAAAATAAACTGTTTAGTACCCATAGAAATGTTATTGAAACTAACTGCGAACTGTGTCTATTTTGTCAGAAAATATTCAACAACTGGCAGCTATTAGGAGATGTGAAAGTTGTGAGTATATGGCGAGATATAAGTTATATTGCACCTCTGCTTTCAATTATAAAAACGTTAGACGATAATAAAAAATTAAATCTGGAGATATGCCATGTCAGACAGCAAAGGTACGCCCATCTGTTTCATTAAAGAAGTAAAAGTTATGTCGTAAAAGAATATACAATAGTCACATCTTTACCACTTCGGCATAGATGCGTAATCCAAACTAATATCTTTACCAATAAATAAAATTGGAGTGTGTGTTTGTAATGTCAAAATAATAGGCCTTTTTCATGCTCACACGATTATTTGCACTATACATATGCCTAAAATACACTTTATAATTTTTTTGTGTCTGTCTGTTGTTCCGGGTAATCTTCAAAACGGCTGGACCGATTTCAAAAATTCTTTCATTAATGGAAAGCTAGAATATCAGGGAGTAAACTAGGCTATATTTTATATCCCGGTATTCCCACGGGAACGGGAACTACGGGGATAAGACGACAAAAACCGAAGCGAAGCGAGGGCGAGTTGCTAGTCTATATCTATACCAATAAATAAAATTGGAATGTATGTTTGTAATGTCAAAATAATAGGCTTTTTTCATGCTCACACGGTTATTTGCACGATACCTATGCCTAAAATACAGATTAAAAATTTTTCTCTGTCTGTCTGTTTGTTACTGGTAATCTTCAAAACGGCTGGACCGATTTCAAAAATTCTTTCACCAATGGAAAGCTATAATATCAGGGCGTAAACTAGGCTATATTTTATCCCGCTATTCCCACGGGAACAGGAACAACGGGGATAAGGCGACAGAAACCGAAGCGAAGCGAGGGCGGGTTGCTAGTTATAAATATGAAAGTAAGTTTGTTTGTTTGTTTGTTACACTTTCACGCTTAAACCTCCGAACCAATTTCAAAAATTGTTTTACCATTGGATAGCTATAAAATCAGGGAGTAACATCCTTACTAATATTATAAATGCGAAAGTAAGTTTGTTTGTTTGTTACGCTGTCAGGCTTGAACCACCGAACCGATTTCAAAACTTCTTTCACCAATGGAAAGCTATAATATCAGGGAGTAACATAGGCTATATTTTATCCCAGTATTCCCACGCGAACGGGAACTACGCAAGTAAGGCGACTGAAACCGAAGCGACGCGAGGGCTGGTTGCTAGTGCTATATATATTTAAAATTAAATTTAATTGACTAAAAGTCATATATCTTTATCCACAATAAAACTACTCGTGCAAAAAGTTCGTCTTTCTGTACCTTAGTAAACTAGCTTCTGCCTGCGACTTCGTCCGCGAGGAATAGTTACTTTGGGCTAACTTAAAGCAGCAAGTTGATTTACCTAAAAGATGAAAATATTTTTAAATAATACGATGCAGTTACTCCTGATTTTTGCGAAAATTTAACCGTTAACGCAACGGAAGCTCTCAAAAGGAAAATATTACGTGATTTTAAAACATTCTTCATTGGTGTTCCGCTCCTATTAGTCCTAACGTGATGATATATTTCTCCTTCCTCGATAAATGAGATATCTAACACTAAAAGAATTTTTCAAATCGGACCAGTAGTTCCTGAGATTAGCGCGTTCAAACAAACAAACTCTTCAGCTTTATATATTAGTATAGATTAAATATTTCTACAGGTACTTCGTCTCTCTCTATTTCTGTCCCTTAGTAAATTAAATATTTCTATAGGTTAGTGAAGATGGTCCTCCGTAGGGATTTATTCCTACAAACTTTAGTTTTTAGTATTAGCGACGGCAAGTTGTGTAAACGGTACATTAATAAAAAAACGGGGTAAAGCACGTAATAAAAGGAAGTTTCTATATTCCCTTGCGGATTCAAGTTTCTGCTGACTAGAACTTTTTCTATATGTATTGTGACCTCAATCAATATACGGGTCAAATCTATACGTGTATGTTCTTATAGTATTTCTTCATGTTTCATCATCATCATCATAGCAGCCCACATACGTTCCACTGTTGGGGTCGGACCTCCTCCACTATGGGAGGGAATTTGACCTACTATACCATGCTGGTCAGACATGTTGGTATAGGGTTTCATTTCGAGTTTTTCTTCTCTTACACAGATGTTATGTGCATATTGTATCCCACAGTCGTCTCTTACGACATCCACGGGTAAGATAGGGAGTGGTGAATTGTATTCTTACTCCGTCACCACACGGAAACCCACATCTCTTTATGCTTATATGGTTAATACTTATCTCTAAAATAACTGAATATTATCGTCACACCGTTTTCTTCTTTTCTTTCAAGTATTTTTTCAGACCGTTAGGTGATATACAATATGACTGGTAAAAGATTGTACATGTTCAAGGAAACGATAGATAATGGCCACATGTAACTAATAAAAGTATAAAAAGAAGATAATATTAATTAACTACATAGTAAACATCAACAATATTAGTGTTACAAGACTTCCAAAAATATTGTCACCCTACTGGCGATACACCGATACCGAAATCGAGTAACAGTTTTGTTAGCACTGTTGTCAAGATTTTGGATATTTATTACTAGAATTACTTAAACTAGGTGTAAGAATAATGTCATAAAACACTAAAGTTATTTGCAGATTCATAGCTCTTACCAATCCTGAGATAAAGTGATTTATTTCTAATCAAAACAATAGGTTTGCCAGCGTACGTTGACCTCTGTCTGCGGCCCGCGACCTTAAAAAATACCTACTGGGTCGAGTCGCATAGGTAGAATATTTACCTAAAATGTAACTAGTTCAATGCGCGAACTGTTTAGTACCTATAATTGCTGACGTACGTTGACCTATCCCATGTGTCCATAACTAAATATTTTTATAATATAATTAGTTCAAAATTTAAGTACCAATTTTTTTTACATATTCGGTATCAGAATCGAGTACTGAATACCCTCCTTCAATATGTACAATCTTTTACCAGTCATCCTGTATATAAATACCACTGTAAGAGCCTTCTCTTAAAAAAAAACAAGACCCATTCCATCCATCTGGGCAGAGAGATAAGCATTCTTTCACACTGTGCAATTTTACATCATAACATTTCTGTCATCAGCATATCTGCGCTTCAAATTGTTTTATTCAATGTAAATAAACACCGATTTAACCTTCACACAGGTTACCAAGATAAGAAAAAAAAACACTCCGTATAATTAAAAGTATACAATTTATTTCCTAGTTTTATGGTCTATGAATGCCATCCAATACGCCCATCAAAAACTGTTTTTCCGTGAAGGTTAATTCAAGAACAATAATAGCGAATCTTTGTTTAAAACTATATAAAATGATAAGTAAAGATACTGTGTGGTAACCATTACGAATACTAACAACCTTTGTTCATGGGTGTCGTAAAAGCCGACTAAAAATTTGATATCGACCAGGGCCAACATACCATGCTGCCTGGTCTACAATTACATTCCCAAGCAGGATGGAAATAAAGCAGGGGGCCGGTTACAAAGTTATTGCCAAAACTTTCGTAATATATTGAAGAAGAGTGCATAATTATTGTGTCTACCCCAAGTATTGAGATAAGAGCATGGTGATAATTATAATCTTGCCCGTGGATGTCGTAAAAGACGACTAAAGGATATAATATGCACATAAGATCTGTGCGAGAAAAGGAAAACTCAAAATGAAACCCTATACCCTACCAACATGTCTGACCAGCATGGTATAATAGGTCAAATTCCCTCCCATTGTGGAGGAGGCCCGAGCCCAGTGCGACGTATGTCAGCTGCGATGATGATGATGATCGTAATAATTAAGGAATATTTAAATAGCCTTTTTTTTTTTCATTTGGGCGGCAACTACTTAATAGCTAAAACGAACACGCCAAATATTTTATCGCAGTTTTCCACACGATGCATTGAGTGGCCAAATATAATAGTTAATATTATATGTATGTATGTAGATAAACATTGCATGTGTGTATTGCTCCTCTATTCAACCTAGTTGCTAATTAGAGCACAGCAGATGTCTTGTTTACATTTGTATAAAATATTTTAATGAGGATTGTGGTTTGCGTATTTTGTTACATTTACGATGTTACTATATATATAAAATATTGTTTGAATAATTTAATATGTGTCTAATAATACTAGACACATATTAAATTATTCAAACAATATTTTTTATTACTTTACCAAACTCTTATTACAATATATCTGACTAGCTTCTGCTCGCGACTTCGTACGCGTCGTATATATATACACTTTGGGCTAACGCTAACTTAACCTAAGACTTTGTTTGCGTAGAAAGTGAACCCGCCCTCGCTTCCCTTCGGTTATAGGTTATAGTCGTTTTACCCGCGTAGTTCCCGTTCCCGTAGGAATATCGGGATAAAATATAGCCTAGTTTACGCCCTGATATTATAGCTTTCCATTGGTGAAAGAATTTTTGAAATCGGTCCAGCCGTTTTGAAGATTACCCGGAACAAACAGACAGACAGACAGACGAAAATTTTTTAATTGCTATTTTAGGCATAGGTGTCGTGCAAATAACCGTGTGAGCATGAAAAAAGCTTATTATTTTGACATTACAAACAGACACTCCAATTTTATTTATTGGTATAGATACGTTTTTGTCACACATGATTTTCGCTAAAATTTAGCCGTTTATGCAGCGGAAGCTCCCAAAAGAAAAAAAAAAAGGCCCTATTTTGAAACATTTTTCATTGGTGCTCCGCTCTTGTTGGTCGTATCGTGATGATATATAACCTACAGCCTTCCTCGATAAATAAGCTACCTAACACTGAAAGAATTTTTCAAATCGGACCAGTAGTTTTTGAGATTAGCGCGTTCAAACAAACGAACTCTTCAGCTTTATATATTAGTATAGAGTATAGATAGCACTGAATCATCATCATCATCATCATCATCTTGCTCTTATCCCAATTACTTGGGGTCGACGCAATATGTCATCTGTTTTGACATATTGCAAAAAGTTTCGGCAATGACTTTTATGACCGGCCGCCTGCCTGATGTCAACCCTCCTTGGGAATGTAATCGTTGATCCAAATGGTACCAGATGGAGTTGGTCCGGGTCAATCTAGGGCTCTTAGTCGTCTTTTACGACACCCACGAGCAAAGCAAGGGTTGGTAGTATTCGAAGCCGCTACCACACAGCACATAGATAGCACTGAATATGTTTGATAATTACCTTTATAATTGCAACAAATACTATATAATGATCCTGAACCAACGTCATTATTTCGGCTCATATACGTCCTATTGTTGGACCCGAGCCTCCTCCACAATGGGAGGAAAATTGACCTTTGTTTTTTGTTAACGCTGTGGAAATGCAATTTACGCACTACCCCCCCGCCGGTAACAGATGAGGGGTTGTGTGGGACTCGCCAGTCGCCTATGCAACCGGAATACCCACTAAAACCAACAGCGGTCCCTTCCGCGCTTTTACAGAGTGCCGGAGAGATCCTCTAATGACATTCGATCCCCGACACTCCTACGCAAGGCCGTCGGGCTCGGCGCCTCCCCCTCCCTGGTCGCTGCCTACGGAGCGAGTTAGCGGACGCAAGTGCCTCGCGTTCCCGCTCCGCGGCTTCCTTCCGGGCGATGACCTCCTCACAGAAAGAGGCCATCGACGACCAACACCTGTCGCTATCGAGCATCTTTGTTATGATGGTCAACAATGACAGGTCTGTTCCTATGACCGCCGACAGGTCACGGCGCTGAGGGAGGAAAATTGTCCTACGATACCACGCTGATGAAACGTTTTCATTTTTCTTGCATAGATGTCATATGCATATTGCATCCCTTAGTCGTCTCTTACGACACCCACGGGCAAAACAGGAGGTGATGATTGTATTCTTACTCTATAATACTAGCTGACGTAATGGACGTTGTTCTGTTTAAATAAAATGAAAGGCAATCTCCTTGAAATCGACAGCAGCGCCACCTACCTCCCCTTGAACAGACAATAAATGTCATTAACACTGGTCCAGCCGTTTAGGACGAGTTCAGTGACATACACACGTACGCAAGAAATTTATATAATAAAGATAATCATCAGATAATTTTATAATCAACATATATATTGATATAAATTTTAAGATTTTCTTTATCTGTCCAATGGTATCACCGACCAGATAATGGTTCTTGCAGATAGCAAAAGACAATAATATTCTTCCTTCCTATTCTACAATAGATGTTATGGTGTTATTACCTTCTTGAAATGTAGCGTGAATTTATTCAAGACGTTTATAAAGTTATTACCTGTAACAATAAAACGACAATATTAATATCAACGGCTAATATTTGAATGTGTTAAAACATATATTCCGTGTGGTGACGGAGTTAGAATACACTTCATCACTCCCTATCTTGCCCGTGGATGTCGTAAAAGACTACTAAGGGATATAATATGCACATAAGATCTGTAAAAGAGAAGGAAAACTCGAAATGAAACCCTATACCAACATGTCTCCGTCGGGCCGACCACTGACGACAAGTCACATCTGCTCCGGTGGTCGGCCCAACAACGAGGTGACGTGGGTACGGGTGGGTTATGGGCCCGCGCGCCGTCCTTTCATCGCCCCGGACGGACTGGATCGCGCGTGCGCTTACCATAGCCCAACCATAATAATAAAAAAAAAAACAACATGTCTGACCAGCATGGTATAGTAGGTCAAATTCCCTCCCATTGTCGAGGAGGCCCGAGCCTAATAGTGGAACGTATGTGGGCTGCAATGATGATGATGAATGATGGTATATAATATCTATGCAAATGAAGGAAAACTCAAAACAAAATCCTATGTCAACAAGCCTGATCAGCGTAGTATAGTAAGTCAATTTCCCTCCCATAGTGGAGGAGGCTCGAGCCTTGCAGGCTCAGATGAGATAATGATGTAAACTGATCTAAAAAGTTTATTGTTACTCCACGCTTATATTATTTAGTACTAGCAACCCGCCCTCGCTTCACTTCGGTTTTATTTGTTTTACCCTCGTAGTTCCCGTTCCCGTGGGAATACCAGGATAAAATATAGCCTAGTTTACGCGTTGATATTATAGCTTTCCATTGATGAAAGAATTTTTGAAATCGGTCCAGCAGTTTTGAAGATTACCCGGAACAAACAGACAGACAGATAAAAATTTTTTAATCTGTATTTTAGGCATAGGTGTCGTGCAAATAACCGTGTGAGCATGAAAAAAGCCTATTATTTTGACATTACAAACAGACACTCCAATTTTATTTATTGGTATAGATGTGTAAGTTTTTTAAATTCATCATAAACATCATATCTACTCATACATGTCCCACTGTTGGGCTTGAGCCTGACCCACAATAGGAGGAATATTGACGTACCATGCGACGCTGGGTATAGGGTTTAATTTCAATTTTTCGTTCTCTTACATAGATGTTATATGCATATTTAATGGCTTAGTCATCTTTTACAACAGCCACGGACCAGAGCGATGGACAAGGGAGATGGGTTGGTGAATGATAGGTATTCTTACTCCGTCACTACACGAAAAACTTTGCATTTACCTTAAGGAAGTATGAGTAAATAAAACCATTATATTTGTATTATTTTATTTCAGGCATAAAGAATGGAATCATGGCATAAAGAATGAAAGCATAGAAGAATATTATAATAAAAATATCATTAAACTAAGAAATTTAAGTGCATATTACTTAGGAAATAAATGTGTATTTTTAAATATTCTATACTATTTTATGCATGATGATTTATTGTTGCAGATAAATAAAGGTCATCAGAATTCGAAATCTAAACTTTCAGTTCAAGGATTTCGTATAACACTGAAACTTAAATATCAAGTAATAAAAATTAATAAAATATATTCGTTTGAAACAAGATAAATCTATACTTCCATACTAATATATAAAGCTGAAGAGTTCGTTTGTTTGAACGCGCTAATCTCAGAAACTACTGGTCCGATTTGAAAAATTCTTTCAGTGACAGATAGCCCATTTATCGAGGAAGGCTATAGACTATATATCATCACGCTAAGGCCAATAAAAGCGGAGCACCAATGAAGAATGTTTCAAAATCGAGTTTTTTTTCCTTTTGATAGCTTCCGCTACGTAAACGGATAAATTTTCGCAAAAATCATGTGTGACAGAATCGTATTATTAAAAAATATTTACACTTTCTACGTAAACAAAGTCTTAGGTTAAAGTTAGCGTTAGCTAAAGTATCTATACCAGGCGGACGAAGACACGAGCAGAAGCTAGTTATTTATAATCGCAAGATTATTTTCGACTGTTTACCGAATACTTATAGCGTCTAAAAGAAATGTGAAGACCTTATTGCCAATGACAAGCAGATAACCACAGATGGTTGGCGTTTAACATTTAAATGCCAATGTGTTATATAACTTAATGTGTTGATAATAAAGTTTAATTCGCTTTTTTACAAAGGTTTTGTCGAAAAAGAAAATGTCAGATAATAATATGCTAACGACACACTGGCTCTCACGCGATGTCAGTACAAAAATAGTATGTTTTTAACTGAGGGATTCCACGCAAAGAAATATCTACTTTGAAGCAATATAAAATGTCGAAGCAATATATAAGACTGGCATTACCAAAAATATATATTGATGTTACTTAGTAGTAAAAATATTTATGAGTCTTGTAGATCTTAAACAATACCAATAGTCTGGTTTACGTGAATATTAAATGTTTGAATAAAAAATCTGTTATTATATTCTGGTACTAGGAGAATCCTTGCTAATATTATAAATGCGAAAGTAAGTTTGATTGTTACGCTTTCAAGCTTAAATCACACAACTGTGGACAATTCAAGAAAATTATCCCCTATTACTTATCAATTATTATTAGTAATTATTATTTAGTACAGCAATGGTTAAACGTGTAATTAAAGTAATATAGGAAGGCGCCAGAATGGTCTCGACGTTAAACCGCTTTTTTTATACTAACACATAATGACATATTATGTCAAAGTAATTATCTAAAATTACGGTGAATGTTATTTATAATATCAAAAATATATTGAATTACTTAATCACATATAAAAAATACTGGGGGCAATATTACAAATCTTTGTACTCAATTTAATGCGAAACTTTTTATACAACGTTAATCGTATCTGAATATGTATCGTATACGTATCGAATATGTAATCGTAATCGAATACGTATCTTGGCATTAATTAGAGGTCGGGCCTCTTTCATTGTGAAAGAGAATTTGATCTACACCCACACTGGTCAGACGTGTTGGTATAGGGTTTTATTTTGAGTTTTCCTTTTCTTAATCTGAATTAATCCCTTAGTCGTCTTTTACGACACCCATGGGTAAGAGAGGGTTGCGAATTGTATTCTTAATACGTCACCACACGGAAATTTAAACGTAATTCCGTTTTAAAATATGATCAAAAACGATCTTCTACAAATCGATATCTGATATTTACGTGAGTTTTCTCAGACCTCCGGTGACCATAAACGCCGAAAAGTATTCGAAACGTCGGGTAATTAAAAATCCAATCTATTGCGATAAAATCCGCAAAAATAGTCTTTTCATGTGTTCTATAAAAATTATAACATAAGTACTTACTAGTTCAACTTTGTTACTTCTCACACTTTCCTGAGATTCATGATCAAATATTAGACGTTTAAACTTACGTCATCCACTGGCAAGAGCGGTTGTGGTGAATTGTATTCTTACTTCGTCACCGCACGGCAAATTTTTATAGAGAATTTTTATAGGATTTTATTACAAGTTTTGATTCTCTTGCTAAGATGTTATATCTTTTGAACGTCTTATACGACAACCACGGTAAAATAGAAGATGGTACTGAAACTCTGTAATCACACGGAGACTCAAAGTTACGTATCAAGTTTTTATTTTTCTCGCTCTAGTTCTATAAATATTTCATAGATTTTTTTATTTAATATTAAAAATAAACCTATAAACGGCAATACGCTTGAGCTAAATATATTGGTATTGGCAAAAGTAACTAAAAATTATGTGATCAAATATAACTGAACATATCCCTTTTAATTTTTTTTTTTTGTCTGGGCCATGGTCAGCGCATACGCCGTAGCTCCGTCCGGGGTGATGAAGGGGCGGCGCACGGCTCCATAAACCACCGGTTCCTCTCCTTCACCATTGGGCTGACCACAGATGCCGAGTTCCTTATCCTCCGCGGCCGGCCCGAACTAAACGTATCTCTTTTTTTGGAGGTGGTCTACGGTCAGCGCACCCGTCGCCCGGATCCGTCCGGGGCGACAGAGAAGCGTCCCGCGCAGCCCCGTAACCCACCCGTGATACGTCGCCTTCGTCGTTGGGCCGACCACCGGTGCAGGGTGATTTATCGTCAGTGGTCGGCCCAACACTAAACTTATATAAATTTTTGCTAAGAGGGGTCTTAGCAAAAATTTCATATTTCTAAATCTGTGCTACATTACTTAATACAGGCATACATATAACACACACACTGATTAAGAGAACTATTAAAATTTGAATACTGTGGCATGCGTCGTGCTTTGCTCTCGCTTATGCAAGCCGTATGTAGGTCGGTTCGCAGTCTGCGCAGACGCCGCCCGGAGCAACGTTATCTTGATCGTAGTAACGTATACTTACTAACTGTATTTTATGTACATCTTAAACTGTTAGTGTTAAAATTGTAATCTTTTAAAATCATGTAATGATATAAGAATTATTAATTAATGTACCTACTTTCTGTTTCAAATAGAATATTGTACGCTTAAATACAAGTAGGAAAAAACCGTAAATATTTTTTTATAATAATACATATTATCATACTATTTACATTAGTCACAGGGATAGCTGTGAAACTAAACATTTGGGCTCGATTTCAAAATGTACACCTAATTTTCTTAACTGTTTCTTAAACTATATAGATTTCAGCGTTGAATAGTCTTTTCCATAATATATGTGAGCCTAATATGCTCCTGGGCATGCGTTTATTGCATTTCATATTCTCTCCTAGTCGCGAAAATCTTGGAATTTAATTGTATTTTACAAGTTTTTATTTAATTTCACCTGTCCTGTTGTCTGTAATCAAATCTTGCAAGTTAAATTTGATCCGATTTCTGATTGAGCTGAAATTTTGCATGCATATAATATATAAATCGGATGACAATGTAATATTATTGTGACATATAGCTGATCTGATAATGGACCTGGAAGCTGGCCATAGGAGCTCCGTGATTAAACGACGCAACCCTATCGAGTTTGGGCTCATTTGATTCATATTGACGAGTATTTTGATACTATATGGTAACCAGGGTCTGATGGACCTGGATTTTTAACTTTTTAGTTCACTTTTTTGTTAATACAAATAATAAAAGCTTGTTTTTAAAAAAGGTTTTCTTTAATTTACTTATTTTTAGCCACCGCCGAACGAAGAACTATCTAATTTAAAGTTTCTGTCAAATTGTAAATTATTCTTCTCATATATCTAAGACTTTAGAAGAAGCTGGCGGTTGAAGATATATGGAATCAGATATATGGAATACTATCTCTGAGTGTATGTAAATCGCCGGTTTGGGTTGCCATTTATGACTACTGAGCGACTATTCAGCCAAGTATCCTTAATATCTGCTATATTCTTAGAATATTGGTATTCTTTTAAATTTCAGATGATGGAAAAACACTACAAGCAAAAAAATATTCAGGTGAGTCTGATCCAACTAGAAAAACGTTCATCATCATAATTAGGAATAATAAAAGAAACTAGAGTATAGAGTGGTCAACTAAAATCAATCTAAGGGCAAAATTTATGAGACCGTGCTATATGATACTTATATGGATAAACATGTTGGGCTGCAAAAGCGACAGATGACAGATACTCACATGACAGATACTCCGCTATATACAAACAGACAGATACTTCGCTGACTCACATGACAGATACTTGCTGCAGGAGCTGCTGACGATGAGATGGATGCATGGTGTGACATGAATTGATAAAATAAGGAATAACTGTATCGGAGGCAGTTTGAAAGTTGCACCAGTAACAGAAAATTAAGAAGGGAACGCCTAACTTGATATATAGATGTGATAAGATGAGATGAACTAACGTTCATCTTGTAATAATAGTTAAAGGTATGAATATTGAAGGTTTTAGGGCTTCTCTTTTTGGGTGGGGTGGGCCATGACCCAGCCGTAGTGCGTCGCCTTCGTCGTTAGGCCGACCACAGTTGCAAAGTTCCTTGTCGTCAATGGTGGGCCCAACAAGGTTTTAGGACTAAGGGGATATCAAAGAATATGACGTAATGCGTCATGTATGATATGGATAGACGGGAAGTGATCACAGAGATGACATCTGTTGGGCTGTATGGAAGAAATATATGGCGTCGACCCCAAGTAATTGCAATAAGAGCATGATGATGATGATGATAGTTAGGGGCAGATTTATACCAGTTTTTTTGCACCTTATAAGGTTAAGGTAGTTCCAGGCCGGCTACGGATGTTAAAGAATCGGTACCAGCGTTCGGCCCAATGGGGACAAAATACGGGGAGCCTCTATGCTTATGGGACCGCACGCCGTTCATCCGTCGCCCCGGACAAATTGGGCGGGGCGTCTCCAGACCATAGCCTACCACAAAAAAAAAGATTAAGGTACAAAGTGTATAAAGATGCAGTATTAAGGTTGATGGACACGTCAAGACACGTACCGACAAGTTTTATAACAATATTTATTTACCGTTAGTTTAAATCAATGCTTGTTTTACTTTTCGATCTAACGTTAACAATTATACAATTATTTACGTAGTCAAAAAGAAAAGTATAATTTTATAAAGAATTTATGTATACGTATAATTCAAATAACGTATTCTAATATCAAAAGCTGTAATCATTCTTATGTTTGTATAAATTCGTACGTCATTTTCTGTACATGTGTTGGTTTTGATAAAAAATTAACAATATTTTTACAACTGCGAGGTATTCTTTTACAAGCGTTTTTATGGTTGAACACGTAATAGATTTGTATGTTAAAGCTAAGGTAGTCGAATATTTTTTGTATGATTTAAGTAGTAAAATACGTTTACGTATAAATATATTTTCATGATTGCGGCTTCCGTACCACTGCTAAAGTAACATAACTAATACTAATATATTAGAATATTACGAGCAAGATAATACAATTGGCGTAGTTTAAGTAACGACCTCTCATGCTGGTTTCGATCCCCATGCAGGACAGACTTGTGCAATCAACATATGATTGTTTTGAGACGGGGTTTCATTTGTATTCTTTTAAAATTCCACGCGATACAGGTTTTTACAGGTTAGTGCAGTTTATCGCGTGTGACTTTAAAAATATATATATCTTAATACATAAATTCACAAAAAAATCGCGTCTAATTTACATAGCAATTATTAATTAATATTTTATTATCGTCATCTCTGTTTATATATTTACGTCTCCCTGCTGCTCTCGAGCCTCCTAAATAGAAGGAAAATTGACCTAATATACCATGCCGGTCCGACGGTATAGTATAGAGTTTATTTCGACTTTTCTTTCTCTTGCATAGATTTCATACACATTTTATATTCCTTAGTTGTCTTTTATGACACCCACGGACAGTATGGGATGTCGAAATAAATTATTTTCACCATACAGATAATTAATACTATATAAAAATAAATGCCTAAAAAGCATTGATGTAACAAAAACCCAAGATACACAAACAGCGTCTCAAAAACGTCCCCATAAAAAGAGCGCCACAACAAGAATTTAGCATTCTTTTCAAGTGATTTGACCAATGAGAAGCGAGCTACGGTCGTAAAAATTTTATGGCTTATCGTACGTATTATTGTGAATACAACTATAAATTATGCTCATAAGGTTGAATTTTCATTAATGTACAATAATTATTTAGACTAGAAATACCTAAATACAATTTGGGACAGTTTTAAAAGAATTTTTGTATGAGATTGTGTATCTAGTTAATTTGTTACATCAATGCTAAAAAGTAAATTATCAACCCAATTGGGAATAGGGAAGTAATTGGGCAGGTTATGGGTCCGCACATCGCCCTTCCATTTCCTCGAATACTTCGGACGGGATGTCTCCAAATCAAAACCTATCAAAAAGGTGATAAACAAGTTCGTAAAAAGTGATAAATAAGCGATAGAAAGCCTTAAAGATGGCACACATTAAAGTACCAAAATTTGACCTCGATCAAGAAATAAAATAAAAACTTATTAAAAATAAACCACTATAGAGAAATCTTGAGCAGAAATACTCACATATTTTTGTTAGCCAATAAAATTAAAAGCAAACATAAGGTAGTAACGGCAATATTACAAAGGTTTGTAACCTTTTTGATATTGAGTTAAGGATTATTGATATATAAGATGCATATTTTGCAGGTAAAACTCCCAAGATCATAAGCATAAAGAGAGAAAGTGCAACGGATTTATAGGATACTAGTTTATAATATCATTGTGAAACTGGCCTCGAAAGGCTTTGGAAAATGTAACATTTCAAATAATGATAATGTTCAACGTTCTAAACTAACTGTTTGATCTTCTAAATAATTAAGATTCTTTTTATCTGCTTTTCTAATGCTTAATTTCACCACGGACACCTACAATTTAGGTAACCTAAGGCAATTTAAATATATATGTTAAACGTTGAATGAAACAATATCATTCAATCTTTGATGTAATATGGAATATTGCTTTAGGGTTTACCTTTAGGTGCTGTGGGCGAAACCAGGTATTCATAATGTGCTAATTTTATTCATAGTTATAATTACATTCGTTTGTGATAGGCTGACAATGATTTTCAAGTGTTACTCATTTAAATAATTATGAAATATTTGTTGTTCTTTTTTTCAAAGGTAATATTTTGCTGAGGTAATATTTTCAAACGCTTAAAGTAAGTATGACATCGTGTTCTATAGTTTATTTTATCTTTCATATTAATATATTAAACTAATTGAATACAATTAGTTTATTTTATCTTTCAAGTATAATTAAATGGATTTCATCCACGAAACCACAGGCTATTTTTTTGGGGCGTCGGCCGGAGCAGGTAGTACCTGATGCCGCCTTAGCCCAGGGCGGGGGTGGATGGACCGGGGATTAGTCTGCTACTCGCAAAGAGGCCGACCGCCTGAGTTTGACGCCCTGGTAACACGGTTGTTGTTGCCGAAGGTCAAAAACCATATACCCAAAAAAAATAAACAAAGTAACAAAACATTTTGAATTAATTTATGAAACAAGTTTTAAAGATTCGTTTAAAATAAAGATTTCATTATCAGAAAAAAATATGGTAAGCAATTTATTTTTCTAGCTAATAGAAATGCATATTTCTATAAATACAATAATAAGTAAATTTTCAGCGATGGTAAGTTAACAATGTTATTTAAAATTGAAATTGCAGCTATAGAAATCTAGGACACAACAGCGCAAAAATATTCAAGGATGTCAACTGTCCAAATTATCACATTCCGCTACTGATCGTGATCAACCAATCGTTGAATTGGCTATATATTTAACAGTATTTTTTGAAAAAGAAATACCGTAAATGTATTTGCTAATATAACATACTAAGCACGTAGGTGTAAGATATTAAATAACACCAGTCTATCATTTGAGATCTAATCGTGAAGATTTACTTGGCTATGGCATATCGCCATATAATAATCATATATGTATAACGAGTACTAAACACTGACCTAACTAATGGTATACTCCATTTCAGAATAAGCGACATAAGAAGCCACACTTATTATCTCGTATACTACACACTTCCTTGGCGGCTATTAACATTAATACGGTCGCCAACGTATTCTGTTAATGAAATATGTACTTGTCTATATCTATACCAATAAATAAAATTGGAGTGTTTGTTTGTAATGTCAAAATAATAGGCTTTTTTCATGCTCACACCGTTATTTGCACGACACCTATGCCTAAAATAGCAATTAAAAAATTTTTGTCTGTCTGTCTGTCTATCTGTTTGTTTGTTCCGGGTAATCTTCAAAACGGCTGGACCGATTTCAAAAATTCTTTCACCAATGGAAAGCTATAATATCAGGGCGTAAACTAGGCTATATTTTATCCTGGTATTCCCACGGGAACGGGAACTACGCGGGTAAAACGATTATAACCTATAACCTATAACCGAAGCGAAGCGAGGGCGAGGGCGAGTTGCTAGTATTATTATAATAATGAAATGCGTTTTTTTTTTTATTGCAAACCTTGGCAAACAAGCAAACAACATGGTACACATGGTAAGTGTTACTGCCGCTCATAGACCTTTACAAGACTGCTACCTACCGCGAAGAAGGGAGTGTGAATGCGTGCAATGAGGTTCGGTGATATAAAGGCATCACTAACACCCACCACACGCGAACACCTTCAGATAGTTGGGCTTCCGGCTCTCTCGCTCACCGAACGAAGTGCAGTAGCAAATTGCTACTACTTGGATGTCGATTTTCTGCCAGAGTGTGGCAATACCCCGGTCAGACCAGCCCACGGCTGTAGACAGGCAACTGTTAACAGTTTGAACTAAAAAGTTCTACATCATGCAGTGACATATCATACAGCAAAATTTTGACAAAAATGCTACACGGGACACTTAAGTTGAACATCCACCGACAATGCCACGCGCAAATCGCTGACAGCAAGGCACTCGTGTATGGAGTCCCATGCTACCACAATATCACACAAATAGTTGAACGATACGCGGTCAGACCACAGCGCGCCACTAAAATTAGCATTAGGTTCAAACGCTGGTAAACCTTTAAATAGTACACGGCCGTAAATATTGCACATCGAGTTTTAGAAAGAGGCAATTGGTTAATTTCGGCTTTGTAGAGCATTGTCTCTGTCGCACATTATGTGTGACATATGCCAGTTATTCTATAAATTGGAGGCGGTGGATCGCCTGCGCGAGGAGCGCAGCCTCGGTGAGGCGATCCGCCGCCGCCGGCGACTGGGGCGGCGTAGGCGCGAATACCTGCGCCTCATGCCGCCCTAGCCGAGGCCGCGGATGACGTGACCGGGGAATTAGTCCGTCACCCGCCGAGAGGCCGACCGCGTGAGAAAAGACCGACGTCCTCCCCGAGGGGGGGACGTCGGTCAATGGGAGGGTACCCCCAAGGGGGGTATTCCGTAGGGCCGACCACTGATGTCAAGTAACCCTGCTCCGGTGGTCGGCCAAACGACGAAGGCGACGTGCAGGTGGGTGGGTTGCGGGAGTTGCGTGCTTATGCCCTTCTGTCGCCCCGTACGGAGTGGTGCGAGGAGCGCGCAGACCGCGACCCACCCCAAAAAAAAAAAAGTCATCCTATAAATGCGAAACTGTATAGGTGGGTCCCGTCAGAAAATGTTATATAGAGTTGCTAAAACTGCAAAATATAGAAAAAAAAAAGTAGTGTGTGACAAGGACATTCAAAGCAGAAATTAGTCTATTGTCTCTTTCCAATGATCGATGTGCAATATTTGTCGTTAGATAGTGAACATAACAATCAGAATCATTTGTTATTGTTTTTTAATTAAAAGCTAGTAAACATGCGATGTTCGCCATCCCTATCAATAGATAAACGATTTCTAAGTTCCCATTGCTTTCACTGAACACTCGTAGTTCACCATTTACCAACTATTTACACCTAATGCCTTTGTTCAATACGTGTAGATATGTATAGAAAATAAAAAGAAGTAGATCAACACATTGTAAGCAAGAAATTCAATAGAACGTGCTAATATGGACATGAATTTCGCTTTCCATTTTGGTTTTTGTTATATATTTTAGTATATACATCAAGAAAAATCAACCTCAAGTAAATATAGTATATTATTATTTTGTTAGGTATCGTATATGTACACAATGTAGTGGTATAAAAAAATGTACTCTCTTACTCTCTCTCTATCTTTTTCACTCACTTGTGCCCTAATCTCGCTGCATGGCTATGTGCTTCATGCTATCTTCACCCTTTCTCACTCTCTTAATCGGTCTCAAACGGTCTCTCCCTCTTCTTGGACAAACACGTCCCACATTTTCGTGTCACTAAATTGCGTTTCATCCGTAGGGTAAGGGTAAAATTTTCCTCATGCGCGCAAAGAAATTTCACTTCAATAAAATAGCATATTTGAATGCGCCGTTTAAATAGGTATAAAATTCTAAATTCCTAAGTTGAAAGAGTAGGTAAAATCTAGCAGCATGAAGTATAATATATAGACGTTAATAAAAGCGTTCACTATAACTTGGCACTTGACCGAACTAGCACGGATACTGTTCACCAGTAGCCCACATCAAATATAATACACCATTCCTATTAATTTTGCAATAAATCAATTTATTTATATCAATCAAGTAATTTTATTTACGTTTCTACATGAACACTTATTAAGTTATACTTCTTGGGTGTGTATATCACGAATAGTGATTAAATTATTTCATTTTTACATTTAAATGATAATTAAAGTTACATACATATACATACATTCACGCCTCTTTCCCATAGGGGTAGGCAGAGTAATTGGCTAGCCGAGGCCGCGGGTGACTGGATCGGGAAATTAGTCCGCCACCCGCCGAGAGGCCGACTGCGTTAGGAAAGACCGACGTCCTCCCCGAGGGGGGGCGTCGGTCGAGGTGAAGGTACTCTTCAGGGGCTATTCCGTCGAGCCGACCACTGACGTCACCCTGCTCCGGTGGTCGGCCCAACAACGAAGACGATGTGTCACGGGTGGGTTACGGGTGTGCGTGTTCACGCCCCTCTGTCGCCCCGGACGGAGTGGTGCGAGGAGCGCGCCGACCCTAACTCACTCCCAAAAAAAAAGTAATTAAGATAACAGCAGGACGCAAATAATAATGATGAGTGTATAAACAGAGATCTAACTCATTCTGACATCTATTTCATGTAAATAATTTAATTATTTGTCATATTCTATGTTGGTTAAATCTAAATTGTACAATCGTTTCTGTATTATAAATAATTCTTTGCAAATCATCAGCCGTACAAAAAGTATTGTCAATAAATAGAGAGTAATAGAGATATATTTTAATTGCGACCGTTACTTGAAGAAAACTACTACTGGTTCTGCAAAGTTGATCTCGTAGTGGTCTCCAATCACTTAGGCGGCAGCCTTCTAAACAATTATTTATACCTTACTAATAATATTTACGTTTAATAATAACATTCACTATCATAAGTCGTGCCGTGATATCGGGAAAATTTATTATGAAAGTCTATAAAAAGAACTACAGTTTAATTGCAAGTTATGAACGTTATAATTCCAGTTAGAAAAGTAATAAAATAAAAGAACGATAGGTTATTAGCGAACCTAAATAAGTATCATGAATCGAAATAGATATCATACTATCTACTTTGTAGTTTTATGCCACACACACATAGGTACTTTTGCATAGTAATAATCACCGCTTGCTTTCATAGCAAAGGCCTGCATGGAATAGTACGGCAGATTTCCTTTCATAAAAGAGACGGGTCCTGTCCAATTTTTGGACTTATATATATATATATGTAAATAGAAAAAGAGATTAACTATTTATTTTATTAATACACGTAATCGTTCTTCTTGCTTAAGTTTTTTTAATGATAAAATATACGTATTACGATTGTTCATTGCTCATAATAAATAGTATTGAAGGAATTATATATTCTGAAAACTTATAATTTTGCTCTTATAACTTACGATAGTACAGAAAAATTGCACCTACTTTATATTCCAACCAACACGCAAGCTCTGATTTTCGAGGAAGAAAATTCTTCCACAGTTTTAATGAGAAACAGGTGCAACTTTCTAAGGTGGAGCATTCTATCTGTCAAATATAATCCAACTCCATTGCACAACATTTGGTTGATATGTTATTTTACTATTATGGAAGTTGGTGAAAATCTCAGTACGGTATAAGCAGAGTATTTTCTTTATACTAACCCATAGTTAGGGGGCGTCCATAAATTACGTGAGGTGTTTTTTTTAATTTTCTGTAACTCCCTCCCCCCCTGGTCGTGAGATGTCGTGAGATTTTATTCAACGCCCTCCCTCATCCCCCAATCTCACGTGAGATTTTTCAAAATGTGGGTTTCTTACGTAAACGCGTTGGATTGTTAGTGTAAAAAGAAAAAAAAATTGCTTCGTGCTTTTATTTACGACTAGTAATATGTACAGTCTGGATTAAATGGACCAAAATAGTATAATTTAAAAAGAAGAAATATATAATTTAAAAGAAGAGAAGAAAAAAAATTGCGTGATCTTTGCCGAGACCCCCCTTTCTCCAACGTAATATTAGATAAGATTTGACTCGACCAATTAAACATCTCACGTATTTTATGAACGCCCTCTTAGTACAAATTTTTTTCACCCTAACTCATATATATCCCACTGCTGGGCTCGAGCTTACTTCACAATGGAAAGGAAATTGATCTACTATATCACATTAGTCAGACGGTTTAGTGCAGCGTCTTATTTCGAGTTTCCTTCTCTTCCATAAATGTTATATGCATATTACATCCCTTATTCGACTTGTAAGGCGCCCACGGGTAAGATTTGGTGTGGTAAATAGTATTCTCACTCCGTCAACATATGGAAGTATGTCATTAGTTACATACAATAAAAAATATAGGACAAAGTTTGTGAATTGAAGACGCTTGAGAAAATTAGATTTAAGGGGTGTAGGAATTTTAGATAAGTACATCCCGATAGCTTTGATTTTTTTTTTCAGTTTTACTGTTATGATTTTACTTTACTGTTTTATATAATGGAAGGGTCCATTTCATTGTGGTGTGCGGTATATTGATTAATTGTGGGCAAGTGGTGGGTCTCCCTTCCTTCCTTCCATTTTAAAATAATAAGGGATTGCCGCCATGTAGCGCCTAATTCAATAAATTATCTTATGAAATTATAATTTTAATTACCGAATAGAAGGCAATCTGCTGAAATTTTACTTTAGTTTTCTCCGTCAAATATGTACTTAATATAGATTTTTTAATAAATCTGACACTATTACTACTGACACTAAATACTGACACTATTAAAGTATCAATGAAGAAAATTCAAACTATAAAAATCATGTTACTTTTTTTTAAATATTTTAAATGGATTTTTTTTCGATCATTGCAATTAAGCATTAAACCTAAATGGGCTCTCTAGCTCTCCAGGAGTTAAACTAATAATTAAATAGCTGCCATAATATAAGAAAACACTGCGTTTACAACTCGAAACTAATTCAATTATTAAAAGCAATTATAAAGTACAGTATTCTTTCACTGCAATCATTTATAAACCCATTGAAACCATTAACATCTATAAAGTTCCCCGTTGTGTTCATTACGTATCAAATATCGGAGCAGCATTCATCGCTATTGTTTGCAATCACGGTTTAGATTCAATCTGAGACGGTTTCTAAACGCTTAAAGCTAAAATGTATACAATAACGGGCATTACAAGTTTTGTAGCGAATGGCCCAAATGAAGGAAATCTTCGTAAAATAATTTACCTTTCATTATTTTCTATGAACGTAATGGTAAATAGGGTTCCTTCTGAAGCAATCAAAGAAATGTATTACAGTGATTTAATAGAACAACATTATTAGCAAGGTTCCGTTTGCTATATATACCAAAGTAATTTTCCAGTCCTCGTTAGAAGGTGAAAGAATGAATTGTTGGAAGTAGCTCCAAATTATTGACATACATATGACTACCTATCATAAGGTCTTTGTTTTGAATGAAACTTGGGTCAAAAAAATTATTTATTATTATTCAGAATAAATTTAAGAGAGCAAGTACAAAATTTGGATATATTACCAGTGGGTGACAGATCGCTCTTATTATGCGAGACTAAAAATAATGTAGAAAAATACAGATTACTGACTCTTGTGCTAACAATGTCTAATAAGTACGCGATATTTTACTTTAGTTTGTACCAAACTATAAAGATCCATAGACTATCTCCTGCAGCAATAACCTAGCTTAGAAAGCAAGGACTAACGTTGCCGCCTACAGTTCAATACTGTCGCGGTTCAATAATCTGAACTGGTTTGGTTTAAAGTATTAAAGTTGTCTTTGTTTCTGAGTTTCACAAAAGGTTTTGTTTATTCTATCTAAGATCATGTGGATTTTTAGAACGATTGAAAAACTGTGCTTCAAAAATGCTTTTCTAACAATTGACAATGGTGTTACAAAAATATAAAAGCGAGTTACTTTTATCGATAAAACGTGCATCACGAAAATTTTTCTAAGTTGAGAAAAACATTTGAACCGACCTCGATTTTAAGTACAGTTAAATAAACAAGTCTTGTTACGTATTATTAACACAGAAAGTTCAGGATCTTAAACGGTTAACGTTGAAACAGGAAAGCGGTGATAGGCTTAACAAAAACTATGACGCGTAGGTTCTAGTTCATCCAATTAACACTTCCATAGAACTCTATAAATCTAAAAGATCTAAAGAGGAAACGTTGTATTTTTATATATTTTTATGTTTGTTAAAAAACTCAAAAACCACTGGACGGATTTCGGTAATTCTTTCACCATTAGATTGCTATCTTCTCCCTGAGTAACATAGGTTATTATATTCTATCACGCTATTCCCGTGGAAACGGGAACTACGCGGGTAAGGCGCTGAATCCGAAGCGAAGCGAGGGCAGGTTGCTAGTCTATAAATTATATAATAAGGAATTTTATTTGTTAATTTGAACGCGTTAACTCAGAAAGTACGAGTCGAATTTTAAAAGGAATTATTTTGTGCCATACGTAAACAATTTATTAATCGAGAAAAGTTATAGCTATATTACATAGAGCTGCTACAAATAGAAATGAAGTAGTGACCGCAATGTTAGCATAAAATAATAACAGTGGAAAGGCGAGCTTCAACTATTTTGCTCACTCATGGTTATCATAGTAACTGACGAGATAACAAATAATGTTATTGATGTATTATGAATGTTGTTTATATTGATATTATTGTTACTTGCTGTGAAAGAGTACAGGTATTCAAATAAAAGAGCTAACTAACATGAAAATATGCATAGCCTTGGGCTTCGGGCCGACCACGGAGGACAAGGAACTCTGTACCGATGGTCGGCCCAACGAGGAAGGCGACTGTCGCCCCGGACGGAGCCCACCCAAAAAAAAAAAGCGTTGGACTGAAATCCCGATAAGTGATTATTTTATCAAACTACAAACTAGTGTATTATTTGGTACAAAATTTAAAATATTCAAAACTGAGATTGCCTGAAGCTACGTTATTTGAACTAAATGCAATAGTTTCGAACGCCCCAGTTCTGCAATTTTACATATCAATGAAGTGACAGATGCCTCGGCGACAAGTGATTAACTCGTCTTGTCGAGTCTTGTCTAGACAAGTAATAAAATTCAAGGTAAGAGTCTTAATATTTGCAATGATTACTTAACGTGACTTTTACTGCGACCACAATATTTTATTCGAAAGGTAATCTTTTTTTCTACTGATCTAGTTTACGTGATAATACATGCCAAATTCTCTCTCACTACTGAGGAAGTTGTTCCAAAAATAAGATATGGATAGAAGAGAAGACAAAATTCACAACCTCATAGTAGTCTCTTTTTTTATGGGTGGGCTATGGTAAGCGCACACGCGGTCCATTCCGTCCAGGGCGACGAAAGGACGGCGCGCGGGCCCATAACCCACCCGTACTCACGTCGAATTCGTCGTTGGGCCGACCACCGGAGCAGAGTAACTTGTCATCAATGGTCGGCCCGACGGAATACCCTTTCGGGTACCCTCACCTCTTGACATTTCTGTCCCGGGACGTCGGTCGCCGTCGCGCGGTCAGCCTCTCTGCGAGTGCCGGACTCAAGTCCCCGGTCCAGTCACCCGCGGTCATAGTAGTCCCTAAGAACATTCATAAATAAACTGGAAATGCACCCCCAATATTAGCTTGCCCAAATTTAGATTTCAAATAGTCACATTGGAACATTACTGCCGTGTCGGAATTAAGCGACTATATTTATTTTGCTGTATGTATTCTTTGATCATGACAACGCAAATAATAGAAGCTGCAAAAAATAAAATAAAAATGAAAATATAAATTTTTGTTATCTCATTAAGGAAGAAAAATTGAGCGCTATAACAAGAAAGAAATAATGTCAAATATTCTTTTGAAAGACAAATGACTAAGAAATATTAATTTCCATTGGTATTAACTTTGCTAGTATATATTGTTTGTACAGGAGTGATTCTTTTATGCAATTCGATGCACAAACTTTCATAAGATTGTCTTCGTATTGTATTTGATACTAATGATTTATATTTATAACTTGACCGTGGATGTCGTAAATGACGACTAAGGGATTAATACGTATATAAGTATAATATCCATGCAAGAGAAGGTAAACTTCAAATAAAACCCCTATACCAATCTGTCTGATCAGCATGGCATAGTAAGATCATATACCCTACTAATGTAGGGAGGCTCGAGCCCAGCAGTGGGACGTATATAAGCTGAGATAATGAAACGCTTATTTTTAAATCTTTAATATTAATCTAGTTCTGGTATAAGCGTGCAGAAAAATATGTAAAATCTTTAATCGATATAAACAGTACTTACAACAAACAGTATGTAACTGTAAAATACAAAATGCTATGCAACACGAATAATGGACATTTGTAGATAATTACAATGTATATATGAGAATGTTTGACTATTCAGTTAAATAACTGTTAGCTGTATGCTTCGTTAAAATATCTATTTCCGTTTGTATTTTCTTCGTATTTATCTGCCTCCTAATTGAAATAAAGTAAAGACATATAGGCCATGTGGTGACGGAGTAAGAATACAATTCACCACCCCCTAACTTGGGTGGGTGATCGTACAAGACGACTAAGGGATATAAAACGCATATAACATCTATGCGAGAGAAGGAAAACTCGAAATAAAACCCTATACCAACACGTCTGACCAGCGTGGTATAGTAGGTCAATGACCCTTTCATTATGGAGGAGGCCCGAGCCCAACAGTGGGACGTATATGGGCTGAGATGATGATGATGATGAAAGACATATTCAATAATATATCTATGCTAGCGGTGCCCTTCGGATTCACCCGCAGTTCTTCTTCCCGTGGGAATATCGGGATAAATTATAGACTATGTGTTATTCTGATATGTAAGCTATATTATTATGAAGTTTCATCAAAATACATTCAGTAGTTTTTGCGTGAAAGAGCAACAAACATCTTCACATCCTCAAATACAAACTTTCGCGTTTATAATATTAGTAAGGATGAATTTATCATGAATTTATAAGGTTTTAGTGACAGTCCTGATCGCATTTTACCCATTCGGGGTAACATCAAAGTAGCATGAGGACCCAATAACCACTTTGCAATACTCTTTGTATTTTTAGTGGAACACGAGCATCGAGGGTAGCTAATTTTAGTAACGGTTTAGTTTATCGACCCACCCATTTATCGACGTATTGGGTTTATAACTAAATATAATTTAACAGATGGCGTAGAAGTTAAGATACCTACTTACCAGCTAGTGCCGCGGGTTCGATAAATTTTCTGCAATAACGATGACTTATTGGACGTGAGACGTCTTAGTCCGCCCGTGACCATGAACGCTGCAAAGTGTTAGAAACATCGGGCAATCAAAAATCAAATACAAACGCAATAAAATTCGTAAAGTAGTTTTATTTAAAATGTGTAATACTCGCGTAAACATCAGATATCATTACAATAAACATTTATTTTAAT
This sequence comes from Lymantria dispar, assembly GCA_032191425.1. Classification (NCBI taxonomy): domain Eukaryota; kingdom Metazoa; phylum Arthropoda; class Insecta; order Lepidoptera; family Erebidae; genus Lymantria; species Lymantria dispar. Next base: position 18,044,932 of record CM063457.1, on the reverse strand, counting down.
TAGTATACACTATAGGTGTGTTTTTAGGCTAATAATTTATTTTGAGCTCATTAGATGGCGTTGTACAAAATTCTAACGGCCCATTCACAACCTTACCGCTGTGAGCGGCAGCTAAGCGCGGAGCGGCGCACAGTGGGATAATCGCGTATGTTGCGTCTCAAAACTCCGTATCTCAGTTGTTTCAAAACTAAATGAGCTGTAATTTTGCACACATGTACTTGAATGTTTAAAGTTTAAATGAAATAACATTGATTTTAAAAAATCTGTTTATAAATTAATTAAAAAATAAATTTAAAAGTACATGAATTATATAAGAAAAAAATACAAAATATGCTTGTTTAATTTACATAAAATGGTAGAACATAGTAATAATATATTATAAACGTATAATACACTACTACTTCATACTATACTGGATGATGATCAGGTTATAGGACAACTGTTCGAGTATATTGTAGTTTAACGGTCATAGATCGTAATTAGAATGTACATTACACAAAAAACAATATAACATGATAATAAAATACTTAAATGGCAGACCAAACTAGAAAAAGAAAATTGTAAATAAAACTACTTTTACGGATTATATCGCGTTTGTATTAATTATTTATATATGTATTATATATTAATTTATAAATTTTATTCCATTACAACGACTTTCACATGAAACGGTTTTGAGACGGCTTTTTATAGGGCTTTACCAGCGTGCGCCGCTCGGCACGCCGCGCCGCTCGCCGCTTAGACCAAAGTCGTGACCAGGCCGTAAAACAGGTTATGGTTCCGTTACACAAATGTACATATCGAAGTGTGGCGTTACCGCCGCTGCAATGATCAGGTTCACCCTCGTCTATAGATATTTCACATCAAAAAACAGTTGAAATTAACAGCAATGATATTCATTAATTTAATCCATGTAGTGACGGACTTCATCTTTCATTATTTCGGCTTAATTTCGAGCCTCCTTCACAATTGGGGCGAAAAACTATTGTACCACGCTGGTTAGACATGTTGGTATAGGGTTTTGTTTCGAGCTTTCCTTCTCTTGCATACATGTTATATACATATTTTATCCCTTAGTCGTCTTTAACAACACCCAAGCCACAGCACACGGAACGATGTCCGACTTAGAAGCATAATCTTTTGAAGCATTTCGTACCAGTCTGTTGAATGCGGAGGGATGAATGACCTCATGTTCCTCCGCGTACCACCTGATCTTAGTTACCACAGCTGGTTTATTCCTACCGATGTAGTGAGTCATTTTGCCAAAGGACTTATTATTGTTCCAATTTAATACATAAATAAAACAAAAAACCATAGTTGTCTCCATCAAGTATCTAGAAATCATTATCGCTTAACATTAAATGGTATATAGTCAAGTAGATTCTGGCATTTTAAATAAAAAAATAAACCGATGTTGACCTTTGATTCCTCCATAAATTTAATAAAAACTAAAATAAATACCGTGCGGTGACAGAGTAAGAATATAATTCACCTTACCCGTGGGTATCGAAAAAGACGACTGAGGGATATAATATAATGTCTATGAAAGAGAAAACTCGTAATAAAACGCTGTACCAACTCATCTGACCAGCGTGATATAAGCAGGTCAATTTCTCTTTTATTATTTAGAAGGCTCAAGCCCAGCAGTGGGACATATATGAGCTAAAATGAAATTAAAAACATTTCTCATACTATAAAGTAATAATATCATTATATATATTTTCTTATTAATAATAAGTAAAAATGAAAATTTTAAATAACCCCCGAAACAAACTGAATTAATAAAAAAGTACTACGTTCTCTTCAACAGGAATTATCAATTAATTATCATTTATTGATTATACTGGCACGCGTGAAGCACTTAATCCAGTAAGCATACGCCATTGCATCATTTTGGAAAATAGCTGACACTCTTACACTGCTGGACCGATATTAACCAAACATAGCTAAGAATTACCGATAGGAAACTGGCTTCCAAATGAAAAAAATCGCATCGAAATCGGTCCACCCGTTTGAGGGCTACAATACCACAGGCAGACAGACACCGACGTTAAACTTATAACACCAGTCTTTTTCGTCTGGAGTTAAAAAGCCTTGAAGCGGCACTTATTCACCGTATCTTTATATTCAGCACAAAATCCACTAACCGGTATCACTATCAAGTTACCTTGGACTGAGTAAAGCATCTATTATAACAAAACATTAACGAATTAATAAACAATAACACTGTCATTTTTAATTTATAAGATTATCTTTTATATAAGTAACTCTACAACTCGTTTTATAATACCAGATTTGAACTGAATGATAAATACTCATCTGGTATTACCAAAATAACCTTGCCAGTTTTTAAATTGACAAGATCTCCATAAAAATGTATACAAATACAATTTGTCGTGCCATACTCTATTCTATACATCATTTAATATTCATGAGCTCAATGAAATACTATGTTAATGATTTTTTGAGGCGCTAGAACGTATACGGACACGTTTTCACTAATGACCTTTACATTTTAGGTAGTAGATTTTTTTTTTTTGGGCTGGGCTGCGGTCGGCCCGCTTCCGCACCACTCCGTCCGGGGCAACAGAGGGCCTTAAACACGCAACACCCGCAACCCACCCGAACACCACGTCGCCTTCGTCGTTGGGCCAACCACTGGAGCAGGGTTACTTGTCATCAGTGGTCGGCCCGACGGAATACTCCTTACCCGTGGTACCCTCCCATCGACCGACGTCCCCCCCTCGGGGAGGACGTCGGTCTTTCCTCACACGGTCAGTCTCTCGGCGGGTGACGGACTAATCTCCGGTCACGTCACCGGCGGCTAGGGCGGCATTGCACGCAGGTAATCCTGCCTGCACCGCCCCAGTCGCCGGCAGCGGGTCGCATCATCGAGGCTGTGCTCCTCGCGCTCGCGACCCGCCGCCTCCTTCTGCGAGATAACTGCCTTGCAGAAGGCTGCGACCGTGTCCCAATTCCTGATGCTGCCGAGCATCTCCCTAGCGATGGTCGGCAGCGTCAGGTCGGCACCGATGATTGCGACGAGTTCACGACGCGGCTCTGCCCAAGCGGCACAGACCTCGAGCGTATGCTACGCCGTGTCCTCGTCGCAATCGTAGTAGTGGCAAAACGGAGTTCTCTCCCTCCTAGCGACCCTGTACAGGTACTTGCCGAAGCATCCATGCCCCGTCAAGACCTGTACGAGTCGGAAGGAGAGCACCCCGTGCCGCCTTTCCAACCACTGCATCAGCACCGGCCGGAAGGCCTCCACGGTCCAAACACCCTATCAAGGCCTCTCCAGCCGGTCTGCCCAACGGGCGATGACGTCTCGGCGGGCGTCGACGTGCCAGGCGGTGAGGTCCCTCAGGGAAACAACACCGCCCCCCGTTCACCCCCGACACCCGCCGATACAAGTCGGCGAGCATTTCCGCCTCCAGGTCCCACGGGGCAGTCCCGGCCAATAGGCACGCCGCCTCCGTCGCCATCGTGCGGTACCCGCGGATGGTCCTGACTGCCATGACCTTCTGTGGACGCCACAGAAGGGCCCTAAGTCAGGCGGTCATGGATTTCGCCCACACCGGTGCGCCGTACAGAGCCATCGACCGGATGACTCCCGCGTACAACTGTCGACATGCCGCGCTCGGTCCGCCCACATTCGGCATCAGCCATTGTAGAGCGGACGCCACGCCGACGAGCCGCAAGACGAGCCTGCGGAAATGCTCCCGAAACCACCATCGCCCGTCGAGCACTAGGCCCAAGTACTTCATATGGGCCTGGATGCTGATCCCAACCGAATTGACGGTGATCGAGACGCCGATGGGAGGGTCCATACCCATGGAACAGGAGGACCTCCGTCTTGTCCAGGGCCACCCTCAACCCCAGCGCCTCGATCCGCCTGACGACCTTTTCAGTGCCTGAGGTCGCCGGGCTTACCGCCTCTTGTAGCGTCCCACCGCGGGCTGTGACGAGCGTGTCGTCAGCGTAACAAATCACGCAACGCCCAGTCGTAGCCGATGTTCCACAGGGTGGGTCCGAGGACCGACCCCTGTGGAACACCGCACGTCATGGGCGTTCGCACAACGTCCCCTACTCGGTTGGCGTAGAGGACGCTGCGCCCCTCCAAATAGTCTGCCACCAGCCGCCTCAGGTAAGCTGGCACTCCGTGGTAACGGAGCGCCTCCCTGACGCAGCTGAATGGCAGACTATTGAATGCGTTGGTGATGTCTAGGGACACCACCAACAGCGCTCCCTCGCCGGTGACGGTCTCAGTCGCCACGGCCCTCAGGCGCAACAGGGCCTCGATCGTCGAACGACCCCTCCTAAACCCAAACTGGGCGTCCGACAGATCGGGCCCCGTGCCGACGAGATGCCGCTCGATGCGGGCAGCTACCACCTTCTCCAGTAGCTTGCCCATATCATCGAGCAGCACGATAGGCCTGTAGGCCGATGGCGACTCCGGAGGCCGTCCCGGCTTCGGCAGAAAAACCAGCCTCCCCTCCTTCCAGCACCCAGGGAACCGCCCGGACGCTAAACACGCGTCGAACAGCTCCCTGAGGCGGGGACCCAGATGGTCGAGGACCAGGGCCAGCACACGGTTTGGAATACCGTCGGGCCTGGGGGGCGGTGGATGGTAATACCTGAGGTGATTTTGTTTTTATATTGCTTTAGATGCAGAACCGTCTTGGCGAGGGCTGCGAAAACGAATGACATTTACTTATAATGTACTGTTAATCTATATATCTAAAAATGAATTGCTGTTGGTTAGTCTCGCTAAAACTCGAGAACGGCTGGACCGATATGTCTAATTTTGTTCTTGAATTATTTGTGAAAGTCCAGAGAAGGTTTATACGGTGAGAAAATATGGAAAATTGCGAGTATAATACTAATAATATTATTTTATTTTCCCATACAAACCGTTCTTACCTGTCAAACATTTGACGTTCGTCCCGTCGGTTCGACATTTTTTAGCATAATTACATGTAGATCTAGATTAAAAAGTTTTTGGAATAAGAAAAGGCGGTATATCGCTTAGTCGTCTTTTACGACACTCACAGGCGGTGAATTGTATTCTTACTCCGTCACCGCACGTATAATACTAAAACCAAACTGATAAATACTAAAACAAAATAATTATGAAAAAGGCGGTGCGAAGTTCGCCGGGTCAGCTAGTCTAAAATAAAACTATATTTATATGTTAACATATGTAAATATTTTGTATCATTATCATCACAGCTCACAGTGTGCCGGAGGAAGGACTTCACGCGGACACGATCCTCCGCCGGCGACTGAGGCGGCGCAGGCGCGAGTACCTGCGCCTGATGCCGCCCTAGCAGAGGCTGCGGGTGATCGATTCTCTTCCCCAATATGATGCCAATTGATTTACTATTATTCCACGATGCTCAGACGGGTTTGTATAATGTTTTCTTTCGAATTGTCTTCTGAGGCGGTAATATATTCTTACTCATTCACTACAGGACTGTAATGATATCATTTAAATAGCCACAAAGCTTTATTATATAAATAATGTTTTATCATTATTTTTTATCTTAGTTATGAATGAGATTAAGTAATAATCTGTAGTATAATATAATAAACGTTAGTCAATCAAAAATCGAATACACGCACTATAAAATCCGTAAAAATAATTCTATTTATAATGTTTAATATTCGCGTAAACATCAGAATTCTTTAAACTGTAATATTTATTGTATTTGTAACATGTAAGAATGAAGTCATCCTATTGTGAAAGATACGTTGTAATGTAAAGACTGATTGTCTTATCTACACTTTATTACGCCGCTACTTCGTGTCCTTCAATTTGTAAAACACTGTTAGCGAGAATCATTTTCTACTTCGGCAGCTTGAGAAATAATTTTAACTTAAGTAGATGCGAACGGGCTTAATTCATGTTCGGCCCTAAGTGGGGAAGTGCTATTAGATTATACATTGAGATATTTAAACTCTCCATTATTCTGTAATTAATAGTTTGGTTTCAAATATGAAAATGGACACGTCAAATTAGTTTTTATTATACAATGCAAGGCCATCAGACATAATGATCGTCAATTCCGACAAGCATATTATTACTTTAAATGTGATTATAAAGAATGATGCTGTTCATTATACAGAATTAAAGTAATTTCAGACGGTAATACGTTTTAATAAACATATCTGTGTCATATAGCTTTTCAGCAATGCCTTTTTTTTATTTGGGGGAGTGGGTTACGGTCGGCGCACTCCTCGCTCCACTCCGTCCGGGGCGACAGAGGGGCGAGCGCACGCACACCCGTAACCCACCCGAACACCACGTCGCCTTCGTCGTTGGGCCGACCACCGGTTTTCAGCAATACCTCATGGTTAGCGTAAACGCAACGGTTCAGTATTTAATAAAACGGAAAATATAGGTACTATGACATATTAGTATGAAAAATGTAATTCGCCACCACCTTTCCTATCCATGGATGTTGTAAAACACGGCTAAGAGATATAGAATAGAATAGCATTTATTGTCACATAATAACTAACAATTATAATACACATTTTTCATTTATTTTGACAATAGGGGAATGTTCAGCGTAGTGCTGCATAGAAATTATGCAGGGCTGGTTTTCAGCATACCCCCTTTCCCCAAATATATAAGAAAGAAATAATAACAAGAGAAGAGAAAAAAAAAAGAAACGCAATAAAATAATTAACAATAAAATTGATAATAATATAAATAACATTAATGAATTGAATTATGAAGGATGTGCTTTTATATGATGAGATCGCTTTTTCATTTTTGTGTGTACGAGTGTTGAGTGCTTGTTTGCGTGTGTGCACGTGTGTGTGCGTGTGTGGGTGTGATCGATTGACGTATGTATTTATTGCAAAATTGTAGCTTTTTTGATGTAATTAATTATTCATCAGTTCGTTATACAAATGTCGCATCAAATATAGTTTTATTTCGGCATAATAGTAGTATTGTAAATAAAACTACTTTTACGGATTATATCGCGTTTATATTTGATTTATGATTGCCCGACGTTTCGAACACTTTGCAGCATTCATGGTCACGGGCGGACTAAGGTGTCTCACGTCCAACAAGTAATCGTTATTACAGACATTTACAATTATCTACCCGATACAGAAAATAATTATAAATTTATTAAATTGTTACCCACATTTTAGTACAAATTTATTGCCAGTGTAAGAAGAAAATGAATCTATATGAAAAAATTATATTGTTTATGGTTAGTAATTATTAATTATTAAATTTGTAGCAATTATTATTACAATTTGTTGATTTAAAACTAACAAAACTAATATACTACCACCGGATCGGAACGCGGTAGTTTTATTTACAATGTGTAGTGCTCGCGTAAACATCAGATATCATTATAATAGTAGTAGTTTAATTTTTTTTAAAGCGGTTAAAACTTGTATTTTGTCTCAAAGGAGGTGAAATGTTATTCCATATTTTTGATGCACTATATTTGAAACAACCTTTGAAACCACTAGTCTTATGCATTGGTATTGGAAGAGTATAAGATGAATTTGAGCGTATAGTTCTTGAAATAACATGCATATCTTTGTGAGTGAATGAAAACTCAAAATTAACTTAAAAATTACCTTGAATCAAAGAATCTTCTCTCCAATAATAAATTTGGTTTTAGATCAAATAAATCAACTGATCAGGCAATAAATAATATAACTTCTGAGATCGTATATAATTTAGAAGAGAATAAAGTGATGGGTGTATTCTTAGATCTGTCAAAATCTGTCTGTAACATAGTGTCGGTTCCACTCCTTCTAACCAGACTGGAACATTGGGAGTATTCGCGGTGTTCCTTTAAAACTATTTACTGAGTTTATTTGATAAATTTAACGATATATGTATCATAACAAGATTTACTACGCTATTATTTTTCCGACCATAGCCCCTGCAAACCATAAAGAACGACGGCATCTAGATCCATAACCAGCCGTATTGTAAACTTTTTGTCTTTAGTAGCCTGCCCGGCTGGACGTTGGACTACCTACTCTTTATAGTATCTTGGCTATTGGAAACCAAACTATATTATTTCAATACAATATAAGGCCATCCTGTTTTCACCTCCGGTTCTTTGTTAATTTTTCTTAGTTCCGCGGCAAGGCTACACCAATTATAGGTCTGTTACAATAAGTTCTTATGCGCCATTGAAACGTAACGTAAATGTTTAAAATAACAGCTTGTGAATACTCTAGTAATTACGCAGCCATTTACTTTTCGTGCTAGTTTTTTATAAGAGCATATCACCTTGTCTTTTTTTTTTGTATAAAGTTCCTCGTTATATTTTGTTTTTGGTTTGTTTTATAAACTTTGTGTAAAAATATTAAAAATCATAACTACTTTGCACGTCATAATACTTAAACTAATACTGTCTCTTAATTTAGCCTAGAACTTCTGCCTCAATAACAGTGATTTAGACAGGAATGCAGACTTGCTTATAAAGTTTACCTTTATCAATTAAAACAAGTGATTAATCACAATTTAGGACGCGTATATATAGCCACGTGTAGCTGTTTATATAAAACTTAGCCAGACCTGTCTTCTACGTCGAAAAAAAAGTAAGAGGCAAAAACAAATTAAAAACATCACAATGCAAAATTATTTCCTTGCTGTCCATAATAAAAATATTACGCATCTACCGAATCCATCGTCGTTTCCTTTTAGCCAAAGTAAAAGATAATTAATGTGATCGCATACTTTCGCCGAGAGCTTACTGAACTGAGTAACTGACACAGTGGCCAGAATACGTGGCAATTAGTCCCGCATTGGCGGCAATAAAGTAGCTATACCTGCGGTATCGCGCCCATTAGTGAAAATTTTATTAAATTTACACGCTTTGGTTTTTTTTTTGGGGAGGGCTGCGGTCAGCGCAGTCCTCACACCACTCCGTCCGGGGCGACAGAGGGGCGTAAGCACGCACACCCGCAACCCACCCGAACACCACGTCGCCTTCGTCGTTGGGCCGACCACCGCAGCAGTTACTTGTCATCAGTGGTCGGCCCGACGGAATACTATTTGGGGTACCCTCTCATCGACCGACGTCCCTCCCTCGGGGAGAACATCGGTCTTTCCTCACGCGGTCGGCCTCTCGGCGGGTGACGGACTAACTCCCCGGTCACGTCACCCGCGGCCTCGGCTAAAATTTACACGCTAGTACAAAAGCAAACTATTTCCTATTTTAGGTCCATTGCATATTTCATACAAATTCCTTCAGCCGTGCTAAGGAGTACTAAACATCAATTCATTAATGTAATGTTTCGAATCTAATAATAGTACGACGATTTGTATGCCTATAATGATTCCACGCCACAAATAAATGATAATGTTTTCTCTGAATTTTCTTACTTTTGTCTTTTTTTTATATCAAACTAGCTGACCCAACAGACGTTGTTCTGTTCAAATCTAGAAAAAAAATATATATCGGAATGGCCACAAAAAATCATCAAAATTGGTCCAGCCATTTAGGAGTTGAATTACAAACACACTAACAGAAGATTTATATATATATAAAGATAGAAAAGTTTATATAGTCCAAAAAAAGGTTACATTAGAACTTAGACACATTTTTTGTAATCACTATAACTTTTATGTTATATTGTTTTTTGTGTAATGTACATTCTAATTGCGATCTATGACCGTTAAACTACAACATATTCGAACAGTTGCCCCATAACCTGATACACCCTGTATATAAACGTTAAGCTTTCTTAAATTTTATAATTTTCTGAGCAATTTTCTATTTTTTTTTCGTAAAGGCCTTTTTTTTAATATTAGAAAACTTAAAAAAAAGTTGGACAATATCGGTAAAGTAAGGACTTTCAAGTTATATTATTGTCCTGCCCCAACAGCGCTACCTACCGTGTCCAATTGTAAATCTAAACCATCCTCGAATCCCCTTGAACTTTCACAAAAAATTTAGTCAACATCGGTTCAGCCGTTTAGGAGGAGTTCAGTGACATACACACGTACGCTAGAAATTTATATAAAAGATCTACTGGTTGACAGCAATTTCTTTTTGATCTTTGATGGTATGGATAGTAGCTTTGGTATACATATAATACCTTTTTGACATACTATGATGAATCCCATCTCTTCTGCCATTCCTTTAGAAGGTCTTCGTAATCAATGGATTGCGGCGCAAACTATCGAGCGATTTTATTATGATCGCGCGGTAGAAGAAAATCTGTGCTCACAGTTTCTCTGGTGCTGTAATACATTGATGCCCGTCTCTGAACCTAGTCAACCGGCAGTACACCTGCGAGCACTGGCAAGGCTTTGGTACTAACTGTTCTATAGGCTTTACATAAGAATATCAAAGCCAATCGTTGGTTTTGTAATAACTTAAGGCGTGCTATCACTATGGAAATTCTATCAGCCCAGACAGGTCAATAAAAAACTCTTAGTGATATTTTGCGATATTTACAAGTAGGTATGTAGTAAAGGTTGGCAGCAAAATCTCTTTGCTATTTTTAATTTATATCATACAGCACGTATCAACAAACATATCTCTTTATAAATGTTTTCTCTTTATTGTATCAGATCCTATTAGAAGCAACGGTAACCCACTTCACGTCGCGTGAAAACAAACAAAATATAGTGTTTACTCATTTCGTTGCGTGCATGTCACAAATTGCCTGTCAGTGCTCAATGCAATTTTAAACGAACAAAAAATCGTTTTTAAATTACCATCTAAACATAATAACGTAACATGCAGTTTCTCTCCGACCTTAAGATTACATCAGTCAATTGCAGAACTAACTACTAAAAAAATGATGGTAGAATATTTTACCTGAACATTATAATATATTCTAGATTTTTCTATCATCAAGTGTTCTAATTGAAACAGCACAAGGTTGATTTTTAACTTATTAAGTACTGAATGATTTATGATGTATATAATACTCTCCGTATTACACATTTGAATGTTGACGTTTCGAGAATTTTTCAGCATTCATGGTCACGGGTCGACTAAGGTCGTATCACGTTCAGCAATACATCAATACAAACGTCGGGAAATCAAAAATAAATTGCAAACGCGATAAAATTTTAAAAAATTGTTTGGTTTAAATTATTAATTAGTTAAAAATAAAACTTAATTCAAGAGAAACACGTTAAAATTTATTTGATTTTTTTGTCATTGTACGGAATAAAAGGTAGATATGGTAGAGGAGCTTTATACAAATAAATAAAAGTGAAATGTCTATTTGTAATGTCAAAGTACCTACTAGGTTTTTATCAGGCTCACATGGTTATTTGTACGGTACCTTTTTTTGGGCAGCATGCGACCCTTTAACCTACCGTATTCTCTCCCCATCGCTACTGAGCCGACCTCTGGTACCGATACCTTGACATCCGTGACCGGCCCAGCGAGTTACCCTTTCTAGAATCGTCTCATTCGACGACCCGGCAACAAGACATTGTTACCGGAGCATCGCCCTCACGACCCCTCTGCAAATTAGGGATGTGAAAAAATAATTGATTTTTATAATAATCGATTAATACAAAAAAATAATCGATTAATAATCGATGTTTACATTCGAGTATCAAAATAATAAAAATCGATGATTAATCGATTTTTTATTATTCGATTTTAAATTCGATCGAAATTAATCGATTATTCACTGCCAGATTTCCTAAAAAAAAAAGGTCATCACGATTGTTTCATACTATTTAGAAAATAAAGCTCACATTTCCTAAAAAAAAAGTCATCATAATCCTGTTGGGAGAAAAAATCAATTATTTTAAAATCGATTATTTATTTTTAATTAATCGATTATTTTATAATTGATTTATTTTAAAGAACAAAAAATCGATTATTTTCCCTCTAAGTCACATCCCTACTGCGGATGCCGGACTAATCCCCGGATGGAGTTTTTGGCGGGAATCTGAAGTGTCATGTGGTGTTCTTGTATTATATTCAATATCTTAGTGTTTTAACGTGTTATGTTAAATAATCTTGATGGCATTTTATGTAATATATAGCGACAGAACTGCTGAGGTGTAGTGAATATGATATAAAACTGCTATACATACCTTTGTATTTCCACCAAAATTCTCAGAAGATACCCTTAACAGTGGCCATTACACTGTTGAGGGCGACACTTTGACTTACTGACAGATCATTACTGACATGAAGAAACTGAGAACTTGAAAAGATAATTATAACTCGACACTGGCAAAAATGGCTCGTATTTGTAGCTGATTGCCAAGACAAAAAAGAAGAAGAAGAATCCCCGGTCCGTCCACCTACGATCTCGGCTAGGGCATATTATATCTCTTAGACGTCTTTTACAATACCCACGAGCAAAAGAGGGGGTGGTGGATTGTATTCTTACTCCGTCACCATACGGACAAGAAGGACCCGCAGTATACTAAACAAGGTAACATAGTATACTCACCAACGCTGAGCATTCCCCTATTGTCAAAATTAACTATAAAATATGTATAATACATATTGTTATTATGTGACAATAAATGCTATTCTATTCTAAAAATATCACCATACGTAGTATCGCAAAAGTACCGGTAGTAAATATTGCAAATAATATTTTACATGCGTTAACATACGCTAATAACATATAGTGAAGGAAACAAGTGAACACAGAACGTAAATTCTTAGCCGGGTCTGGGAAAAAAAAGTGAAATAAGATGAAAGCGCACAGAACTTTTTCACCACAACAAAAGTCGATTAAGAATCTTCCCGCGCCAAGCACAATGGCCGTTTGTATACAAGATTATAACTCGTAATTATCAAACGTAAGCGGATGAAAGTGTTACAACATAAGACCGAATTATTCGACGTTATTAATTAGATGTAAGCTTTCGCTTTTGTGTGAGATCGTGATGAGACTATAGGAGTAAGCCACAGTACTTCAATGGTATTACAGTTTGTATTATTACATTAATTGTGGGAGTGTTTCGTCATACAAATATAACGTAAATCCTGTCGTATTCTTTATAAAATGTAACTATAATACGGTGAGACTTATGTGCTCATATTATCTATGAAAGTCAAATTAAAACGTTTAATTATACTAGACATTTCATGGTCATAGACAATATTAACAGGCTGGATACGATACTTATGGACTACAGGCTGCACAAAATATCTACACTTCTACACTAATATATTGAAAATTTGTATTTTTGTGTGTGTGTGTTTGCAATGAATAAACTCAAAAACTACTGTGCTGATTTCAAAAATTCTTTCACCATGAAAGCTACATTCACCCTGAGTAACATAGGCCTATTTATCCCGATATTCCCACGGGAACGGGAACTACGCGGATAAGGCAATTGAAATCGAAGCGAAGCGATGACGGGCTACTAATGGTAAATATTATTACGTATTCTAAAATCAATAACATTATTATTTAAACTAAATAAACTATGTGGTGACGGAGTAAGAATATAATTCACCATACCCTCCCTTACGCATGGCGACTAAGGGATGTAAAATGCAGTAAACTTTAATGCAAGAGAAGGAAAAGTAGACATAAACCCTATGCTAACATGTCGGACCAGCGTGGTATAGGTCATTTTCCCTTCCATAGTGGAGAAGGCCGAGTAGAACGTGTATGGGCTGAGATGATGATGATGATTATTCGTATAAATATTTGATACTAATGTGTGTATATGATTACGTAACTATGAGATCAATAGCCACTTACTGGTTTACAGTTTGCCAGAAAATTTGAGAATTAAATGTCTATACTACGAATATAAATAAATAAATTTAAAAAAGTGTTAACATTTCAATTCGGTTATACAGATGAATCTAAAAAATATCAATATAGAAGAGTCAGCTGAATAGGTACCCGTCGGTACCACTTTCGCTTTTCACAAGATCTTTAAGATACGCTTTAAAGGTTGAACCTTTTCAAAATGAAAAGTTAAAAAACATTAATCTTTCACTCCCGCTCATCCATCTAAGTTGACACGTAATCTGGATTGATAGTGATCAACGATGTGTGACAGCAATGTTTATTTTTCTTTATAATTTCGTTCTCAATAAAATATCGTCAAACGCATATCATATTTGACATGTCGTAGATAAAAACTAATTGCGCCTGATGCCGCCCTGAGGCCGCGGGTGACTGGACCGGGGAATTAGTCCGTCACCCGCCGAGAGGCCGATCGCGTGAGAAAAAAGCCCGACGTCCTTCCCGAGGGGGGAACTTGGGTCGAAGAAAGGGGTATTCCGTCGGGCCGACCACTGACGACAAGTCACCCTGCTCCGGTGGTCGATCCAACGACGAAGGCGACGTGTCACGGGTGGGTTATGGGTGTGCGTGCTTACGCCCCTCTGTCGTCCCGGACGGAGTGGAGCGCGGAGTGCGCCGACCGTGAACCACCACAAAAAAAAAACTAATCCTCACTAATATTATAAATGCGAACGTAAGTTTATTTATTTGCTTGTTTGTTACGCTTAAACCGCCGAACCGATTTCAAAAATTCTATCACCAATGGTAAGCTATAATATCAGCGAGTAACATAGGATATATTTTATCCCAGTATTCCCAGAGGAATGGCAACTACGCGGGTAAGGCGACTGAAACTGAAGCGAAACGGGGGCGGATTACTAGTCATAAATAAACATGATTATTCTGTGTTATTTTTATCATAGAGCAGAACTAATCAACTAAACAAAATAACGAGACCCAAAAGCAAATTGGTTATGCAATATATTCATTACAACAATACATTTGTTACAATAATAACTAAATCAAATTGAAAGAACAATAAAAAGCGACAACGTGTAAGACACTTTTGTTTTGTCAGCGTGACTTGTGAAATTGTTAAGTATGCCAAATTTAGTGGACAATAATAATTATAATAAACTAGTCTGTGTTGTAATGGAGTAAGAATATAATTCACGCCCCTATTCTTACCCGTGATCGTCGTAAAATTAGTCTTTAAATAATCAGAGCAGTTTTCCCGTTCACAGGCTCTTATTCTTATACTTGTGTAAATATCAATAATGAAAAGATAATTAAGTTCATAACGTTATGCTAATATGAATATTACTTGGTATATTTAATGTTGACGAACGACTAATTAAATGTTGTATTGACCGTGACAATATAGTTCACAAATTTATTTTTGACTTTCTTTAACAAGGCCAACCAATCTCATCGTTATCATTGCAGTCCATACAAGTCTCACTGTTGGGCTGGGACCTCCTCCACAATGAAGAGGAAATTGACCTACTACTAGTACATCGCGCTCGTCAGATGTGTTGGCATAGGTTTTTATGCCGAGTTTTCCTTCTCTTGCGTATATTATCTGCGTATCATGTCCTCTAGTCGTTTTTTACGACACCCATGGATAAGAAAAGGGGTGATAAATAGTATTACTCTGTCACAACACGAAATCTAAAAAACTAATCTCATATGATAGCTCATTACCACAATTGACGCTGACATTAACAAATCTACCAATAAAAGTTAGTATTCAGTGTTATCTCTTCCATTAAGTACAAAAATATTGCATAAATCATCCATGGGGTGATGAATGAGGAATTATAAATAAAACTACTTTTACGGATTTCATCGCGTTTGTTTTTAATTTATGATTGCCGTTTCGAACACTATACAGCATTCATGGTCACGGGCGGACTAATAATCTTAGTCCGTCCATCTTATCCATAAAAGTAGTTTTATTTACAATGTGTAGTGCTCGGGTAAACATCAGGAATGAGGATATATAATATTATTTTTTTACCACCACATCCGCAGTCATTAGTCGCTTAAAGCCTACAGGTTCAATGGGCGACTCTAATCTCAATAATTTCCTTATTTATGATATTCTCCTAATGAAAAACATTTCGTGCCGAATTGGAGATAAGGCAATAAGTATAACTCATCATCCTCCTTTTATCACAATTACTTGAGATAGATAAACTATGTATTCCTCATTCAACGGACATATTACTAAAGTTATTAGAAATAGTTTTATGACCAACCGCCTGCCTGACGTCAACTTTCTTCCTTGAGAATATAATTATTTACCGGACGCAAATGAAGTCGGCCCAGGGCGAAATAAATTTCTTAGTCGTCTTTTACGGCAGTCATGATGTAAAGGGTTGGCACTATTCGTAGCTGTTACCACACAGTACAATGATAAGTATAAGTATTTATACTATAAGTTATAAAACTAAAGTGTACCAACATCTCGTTAGTCACGTCTACGTTAGTGACAAAAAATGAAATCTATTTCAAAATTACGGTTCGATTTCAACATAATGCTTGACCTCTGAACATTATTCATGCGCCCTCATTAATAGATAAATAATACATCGCCTCTGGCGAATTTTTTGATTTATAATGTCTATTTTATAAAGGTACGTGTGACCTTGGTAATTACCAGAAATTTTATCTACGCATTGTGCGGTTTAAATGTTATTTGATATATTATTTCCTTGGCTTTAAAACTTATCTATTCAAGATACATACAACATAGGGGATACCATTTTTTTTTATGGTAGGCAATTTTCTGGACACACCCCGCCCAACCTGTCTAGGGAGATGGATGGGCGGCGTATCATTTTTGATTTATTTTTTATTACAAATGATGGTACACGAGCAAACAGTACACATGATGGTAAGTTGCTGCCGCTCATGAACCTTTGCAAGGCCACTGCCTACTGCGAAGAGAGTGAAGGGAGTGCGAATGCGTGCAAAAAGTTCGGTGATACTAAAAACATCACTAAAATCTACCACACGCAAACAATCTCCGAAAGTTGTGTTTCCGGCTCTTTCGCTCACCGAACGAAGCGTAGTATCATATTGCTACTATTCGGACGTCAATTTTCTGCAAGAGTGTGGTACTACCTCAGACGGACCGGCCCGCGGCTGTAGACACACAACTGTCAATAGTGTGGTCCTACCCCTATAAAAATGGTTCAATAATCTACCGTGTTCCCTTCCTTTCGCCATTAGGCCGCTCATTTGTACCGATTCCTTAACATCCATAATCATAGGGGATTTTTTTTAAACAAGCTTAGCTTTTAAATCTCTCAACACTTTCTACTAGTGAGCATTGAGGAACAAAAAATATTACAAAATATATAAAAAAGAATTTAAAAAAATATATAAAAAAGCAGGTATTGATCACTACTTCATATGTCATAAGTCACATAATAACTAGCTTGCAAACAAAACACGCCAATTTCAATGCAGATACTTATTAGGAAAGCGTTAATATAGTCAGAAGAATTCACGAGAAGTCTTCCACAAACTATATAATATTTACTCTACATTTTGATACTATTTCGAAATTGTCACTACTTATAAACATACATTTAAAAAATCTCATGACATTTGGTATAATCATTCTCAACGCTCATATAGGGACCCAAGTCCAGTTGTCGTTGACATTTCGTTATCCTATTATGGTATACTATACAGATGTTGTATTTACCCTTTTAGACAAAGATTTTGCAACGATAGCAATGAATATTATGCGTTATATATTTATTTCGATAATTCTTTGATACATCGCTTGTTATTGGATATTAAACATTTTTTATATTATCTATATATTTCGTATAAACTTTGAATATTGAGGATTGCACGAGCTAATGGTTCGCACTAAAGGCGAATAATAGATGCACATACTACAAGCTTACAGTCTTCTAGTGGAGTCAAGGTATTCCCACTAAATTGACCCATTAAAGAAATATATGTGTTTTTAGAACACAAACATGTTACAGTGTTAAAATTATTCAACTATCAAAAATGATATAATTACTCCTATATATTCTACAATTTGTCACAGATTATTATAATGAAATAATTTTCTGATATGAGGTGATATGATTTTAAGCATATTTTACTTATTTTAGTCTGAATCTATTTCCACAATTATATCATCAACGTCCATTGCTGGACATAGACCTCTCTTTCAACAAACTCTTTAAACTTCACCTAAGTTTGTTAAGAATGAGGTCTGTGTCTCTAGCAATGGATGTCGATGGTATAACTGTGAGAATAGATTCAGACTCAAATAAATAAAATATGCTGTTGTTATGAGTTGTGATGATTATATTATTATTAAACACTATTATTTTAACTTGAATTTAAGTAGTATCAAAATTAACGGCATATACTTAAGGAGCGGGAGAACCTGGGTAAATGCCACGCTCAACTCCGCCCGTTACTCTATATGAAATGTCAGAATCGTGATTTTTCGTCGCGAAATGTTTCACAACCGTGGGCGCAATCTCTGCTTTGATATGAATCATTTTATCCAGAACTAAAACAGTAAACTATTGAATTCCGTTACTATACTCTCAGCTTATTATTTTATCTATTTATTACTTTTCAACAAGGAAATAAATAAAAGAAATATAGTAGTCTATAAACACAATTATCTAAAACAAGCGGAACCTAAAACTTACAGTTTGAAAAATAATAAATATTGTAAAACTATTTTACAGATTTTATCGCGTTTATATTTGATTTTTGATTACCCGGCGTTTCGAACACTGCAGCGTTTATGATTTATAATATATATTTATAATAAAATTATAAATTTTCAGTAATAAAGATGACTTGTTGGTAGTGAGACATCTTAGTCCGCCCGTGACCATGAACTCTGCAAAGTGTTCGAAACGTCGGCGTCGGACAATTAAAAGTGAAATACAAACGCGATAAAATCCGTAAATTAGTTTTATTTACAATGTGTAATACTCGCGTAAACATAAGAAATCATTATAATAAATATTGCCGTGGTTTTCTCATGATATTAATAAAAAAACGACAAATTTGTTTGCTGTAAAATTATTTATATATGCATGTTATTTATTTCTTGACGTCTGGCGTCATCAAAGTTTGGTTTCGCTTTGATGATGGCTCTTTCATTTAAATTAATATTAAATATTTATTGCATGTATTTATTGCTTTCCGTGGGACGTAGTAAGAAGATGCCCCCTATCTTACCCAAGGATGTCAGACGACTAAGCGATATGATGATATGCATTTAACGTGTATGCAAGAAAAGAAAAATTCGAAATAAAATTAGCCCTCCAAAACTGAGTAATATGAGGATGAACAAAAGTAATACTTTTAGTTTCATTTTTTTTTTAAACTAATCTTACCCTTATATTGAACATCTTTATATAAAACATGTTAGTACCTGTAACATAAAAATAATTTTAATACAAGTTCATTAATTGAAAAAAATATAGAGAAAATTATAAAAATAGTTTTATTAAAAATACTCTTCTCTTTAGACAGCTACAAAAATGTAGTAATCAATCATCATCATTATCATCATCTCAGCCCACAGAAGTAGCTCAGGCGTCCTCTGCAATGGGAGAGAAAAATGATCTACTATACCCCACTGCTCAAACCACTGGCTGAACATAATCATACAATGTTTCTCACATTGTAAACATATTAATTGTGCCAATTAAGTCCATTAATTCATCATCATCATCATTTCAAATCAAAAATCATTGTATTTAAAGGTGGTATCTGGCTAATAGGATACATGGTAGAATTTATTGGGTCATATGTACATTATCCCACAATATTATCACCTATCAGAAGCAAACTGAACCTTTATACTCATTGTATTTGAGCAAAAACGTAAATCGATCAAAGTGGTGAATATTAGCATCCTTAGAAGCTATCAGAGAAACACTGAAAATTAATACATGTGAGTTATATCTAGTCACAATTAAATAAATAACATATAGCATTCATGAATTCTAACAGAAAATTAGTTCAACTTCACAAAATTGTAATTTTATGATAACATCGAGATACGCTGAATTAATAACTAAATGGAAGTGTTGAATATTTTAACATAGAATGTTTAATACTTCACTGTGTTATAATCATTCAATTAAAACGTTTCCTAAAATGAGTTTCAAAATTAATTTAAATGTGGATGAAATTTAGGTATAAATCACCATCATCGATATCCTGCCCTTTTTTTGGTAGGCTATACATATACTGGGACTCAAGCCGCCACATCTGTCCGACGGATGGGCGGCGAAGGGCACCATAACCTACCATATTCCCTCCCCATCGCTACTGGGCCAGCAACTGAATCATCCTATCCGTATCCTAACTGTTTGACGTCGACTTAATATGATTATATTAAGTGTCGCGGTTCGAAGGGCATCACACTGGAGCTAGTTCTTACAAAACATGTACACAATTGTATATCTAGTAAGAAGGAAAAAAATAATTAAAAATAATAGACAAGTCCGCTGAGTTTCTTGCCGGATCTTCTCAGTAGCGGTCGCGTTCCGATTCGGTGGGTATATTTTTTTTTTTTTTTGGAAATTGTAAACCTGACAATATGTAAGTGCCCTCTCGGGGTTTATGCATAATAAATAATTTGAATTTGAATTATGTAGTCTACTTTTATAGTACATATTAGAAAAGTTATTGGCAATAGTTTTATGACCGGCTATCTGCCAGACGTGAAGCTTCTTTGGGAATGTTACTGTTGACCAAGCGGCGTCAGATGAAGTCCGCCCAGATCGTTATAAAGCTCTTAATTGCCTTTTACAATGCTCACAATGTAAGGGTAGGTGGGATTCGGAGCCGCTACCACACAGCAATTTAGATATAGCTAAACAACTTTCAAGAAAATTTACTAAGACCTAACTGCAATCGTTATATATACCAATTGAAGGCATTCTTTTATGGTTTCATAATCACCTTATAGACGAAATCTATAACATGTTATCACACCCTTAAGGGTGTGCGGTAAAGGCAATTAAGAAGGTAAATAATAAACGACCCCGTAAAAGAAGGAAAAATGTGAACATAACATTGCGTTCAACCGTCACAGAACAATCTATTAGTATGAATATTTAAATAAAATCTCTCTAGTTTGTAGCAAGATAAGTCTTTATAACATGCTAAATATCAACTGTTACTAGATAAATTATTCAGAAATGAGCTACATCTGAAATAGTAGTTTTGTAATCAATATCCTTATGGAGTTAAATTGCAGCGTCCAATCTTTTAGATCTTTAATTTGAAATAACTTTTTAAAAGATACAGTTCTACTTGTAACGGTTGAGAATATTTAGCATAAGGTATTCGTATCGGTCACGCCTGACCTCGCTTTGCGGAAGAAAAGTAACAGAGTTAGATTACTTCTTTTGTTTCGTTGCTGTCGATTACTGGACCGATAACATATTTTTTGCTCCATTTACTTTATACAATATTGTACGATGGAAGTCATCGGCAAATTCCGCCCTAATAGTCAAAACTGTCTCGCTTGTTTTAGAGTAAATCTTTTAAAAATACTAAACACTAATGAATCAATTATTAGTAAGTGACCTTATCTGGCAAAGTCCACTAATATCGATTATCAATTTACGCAAAACAATACGACACACGTAATTAAGCAGCATAGCTTCTTTCTTCTTCATCCCATAGCGGAAAGTAGCCATTGTTGAATTTTAAACTCCAAAATAATCAAAACATATTGTACTTCAAGTTTAATTAAGCAATTTTACAATTTAATTATGCAATAATCTAACTTTAATTTTACCAGTGGTCGGCTCAATGGAGATAGGGGTTACGGGACAGTACACCGCTCATTCGTCGCCCCGGACAGATTGGGCGGGGTATATCCAGACCTTAGCCTACCAAGAAAAAAACGATGACACACTAAACGCCTACTGCAGTAACCAGGACAGCAAAGATAAACTGGGCCCGGTTACTGCAGCCTATACACGGTAACAAGGCCTATACCGAGGAGCTATACGAGGTCGTCCGTGTTATTACGACGAGGAAATGTGCGAGGTTCATACTCGAGGCCTGGGTGGCCTCGGCAGAGCAACACAGTGAATTCGCCACAATCACAGGCCTTAGGTTTTATTTTGGGGGTGGTTTACGCTCGGCGCACTCCTCATACCACTCTGTCCGGGGCGACAGAGGGGCGTAAGCCCGCACAACCGTATCCCACCCGTAACACGTCGCCTTCATCATTGGGCCCACCACCGGAGCAGGGTGACTTGACGTCAGTGGTCGGACAGGTACCACCCTGACACAGCCGATCATCACTATTATGCTCAACATCATCGTAACTGCTACGAAGTCATCTAGCAGAAGGAGTCAGCGGAGCGGGTTACGGAGGTACTCCTCTGCCATGACACGCTTCGATGCCGATTTGTTGCGCTACGCAGATGCTAATAACCTAAGGCGACCTTAGCTGATTTCGTAGGTAGACAGACCGGGATTAAACCACCACCCGCAGAGAGGCCAACCAACCGGCCACGTGTGCGAGACTAGGCAGCAACATTGCTGTTTTATGCCACGACGTCGATAAAGACGGCACAGGAAAAGGTTACCTACCGAGTTGGACATCAAGATCAAAGGAATACCAATGCTCAGTTCAAAGGTATTGAGGAAAAGACGCACGCCACCATTCCATTGGCCGGAACGGATTGGGTAGCGTATGCCTAGACCATCATCATTCATCATCATTTCAGCCTATAGCCGTCCACTGCTGGACGTAGGCCTACCTCATGTTGCGCCACAATGTGCGGTCCTGTGCCGCCTGCATCCAACGACGCCCAGCAACTTTCACTAGATCATCGGTCCACCTAGTAGGGAGGCGTCCTACACTGCGTCGTCCTGCCTTACTACTGTACTACCTAGACCAGGTAGGCTACCTTAAAAAAATAGGGTAGTAAAAACATGCCTGTCGGGTTAATTGTTATCATTGAGCACCGAGCCATTGTGTCCTTTTATAGTATGAGTACATCTTAATATTCTACTTGCATTTTTGACGCATGACAGACTATTTCAAATACCATGGTATTCGTGTTAAAAATAGACATCAGCTTTACCTTAAGTGCTATTTGTTTTATAATAAAATATAAAGAATCTAAGGCAAAAAAACACTGTTTTATTAAACTTAAAAAAAAATTCAATGCCTTGTCATAAACAGAATGATTAGCGTCATATCACAAATAAGTTGGTCACGAATTGTTGCAATGGCCCTTGTCTATTTCTAACAATCTCCTATTTTGTTCTTAAGTATCATAACCTTCAAACGTATCAAAAACAACAGCATTGAGGCAATTTTAGTTATATGGTCGGAAGGATTTAATATTCAATAATCTGTGTGTATTTTTATATATTAAAGGAATAAATATATTAAAGTAATTCTGTTTCATGAATAATAAAAAGCGCTTGGTTTAGTATTCTTAGACATATATTAAATACATACATTAATTTTACATTAAATATTCCATACATACTCAAATTAATTGCTTATATAAATTAAAATATTACGATGTATAAGTTTTCTCAATAAATGCAAAGTAAATAAATAAATAAGAGAGAAGATAACAAATAAAGTAATCTAATACAAAGTATGTATTTCAAATCGAAGTATTATTACCTGATATTAATGCAGGCAAATAAATACTTCGATAAATATTAAGAATATAGATACGAACAAATCCTATTAATAATTAAATCCTTACTAATATTATAACAGCGAAAATAAGTTGGTTTGTTTGTTTGTTACGCTTTCACGCTAAAACCACCGAACCGATTTCAAAAATTATTTCACCAATGGAAAGCTATAATATCAGGGAGTAGCATAGGCTATATTTTATCGCGGTATTCCAACGGGAACGGGAACTACGCGGGTAAGGCGACTGAAACCGAAGCGAAGCGAGGGCGGGTTGCTAGTATTATGTACATAGAATATACGTTCCCAACAATTTAGTAGCGTAAAAATGTCACTTGATTTTTCAGCTGAAGTAGCAGGGTGTGAATAAAAATTACCATTAGGACTTTTTGCAAAGTGTTCAAAAGTTGTATAAAGACCCTATAATCTTACTTTTAAACAACAATACGTATAGGTACCTTTTTTAAACTCACTAGCTAGTTCTAGCACTCCATAATGAATAAAAAAATGTATAACATCTCTGCTTATCTCTTTCAGTATCGACTATTACTGGTAATCACAACAATATTTCCTTTAAAATGAAATCTCACAATTAATCAAACGCGATATAATTTATTTTAATAACTATACTGCTATACAATACCTCAGAATTTACCACAATCCCGTTAACATATTTTCCAATAGTTTATTTTAAACGGTACTTTCTTGACTTTTACTGATCCTTGTTAGCGTATTCTTATGTTTTTAAACTGAGTCTAATATATGACAGGTAAAATATTATGAAAAAATATTTATTATATAAAATGCATTTTATGACCATCAACTTGGTTATAACAAACTTAACTAAAGGTCTGAATACTTAGAACATAGCGCATTATAATGGAATAAGCTACGTTTTATATTGCTCAATTTTGCTAATATATTGCGACAAAATATCAACATCACAATAACGGTATGCTAAAAAAACACTAATTTAATAGGACAAATACAAAAGATCATAATTTTATTTATATTTCAACTAGCAAACCCGCCCTCGCTCCGCTTCGGTTTCAGTCGTCTTACCCGCATAGTTCTTGTTCCTGTAGGAATACCGGGATAAAATATATCCTATATTACTCCCTGATATTATAGCTTTCCATTGGTGAATAAATTTTTGAAATCGGTTCGGTGCTTTAGCGTGAAGGCGTAACAAACAAACAAACTCACTTTCGCATTTATAATATTAGTAAGGATGACTAGATATTGCAATTTTAGTAATAAACGAATTTAATACCTAACTATTTTATTTTGTGAATTATACAATATCTCAGCCACTCTCTCCACAGACAGCAATGCAACAAGAATATTTAATTAAATTTTTTATTTATTATTTGTACTGTAGAATCTCATTGTTTAATCTTATAATGATGTAATTTCCACTTATTACCATGATTTTTGTAAGATTAAAAAAAAATAATTTAATTGATCTTTAAAAACTTTATAAAACGAAAATAGACCTTCTGATAATATGATCGATAAAACGTATGCCTAAAGAACGAGAATGTAAACGATAATTTAATTACTAGACGTATCTAACCATGTTAGCTGATTGGTGGAATGGATGAGGCAAATTATTTTTTAGAAGACCACGTGAAATAAAATATGCATGTAATATTGCATTGTAGCTCGTATTTGATAGCAATTATAGTCACATACTATAAAAATTGGCTTTGAAGTTATTCTGTAAAGCAAATACATAATAAATACTAGCTAAGCCGAAACTCTCCGCGCAGGGCCAGACGATGAACCCGACCGGGAGCTGGCCCTAGTTCTCGAGCAACTGGGACTGATGCAGGTATCGACGGGGCAGCGTTGCTTCGGCAAGGACCTGCACACGGTCGTGAAGAGGAAAAGCATATCGTCCTGCCACCATTACAATTGCGGTGTGTCATTACTTCATAAATTTTAATTTTATTACAATACATCAAAGAGCTACATTAAGAATATTCGACCTATGCTTTACCCATAACCATTAGCTTTTGTACCTAACATACAAAGAGACCCATGTCTGGATCTGAATATCGGACATGGAAAAGATGGACATGAAAAGGCTGAATGATTTTGGGGTTACGATGCTGGATAAAATAAGAAATGACTACATTAGAGGAAGTCTGAAAGTGGCACCAATACTAGAGAAGATTAGGAGCGCCAGATTGTCTTGGTATGGACATGTGATGAGGAGAGTTATATAATCAATACAACGCTCAGACAAATGACGATGCAAAGAGCTAATAACTATAAAATCTTATATATATATATATATATATATATATAAGATTTTATATATATATATATATACGATTGACCCTAATATTCTTATGTAAAGCCTACAGAACGGTTAGTACCGAGGCCTTACCAGTACTCGCAGGTGTACTTCCGGTTGATTTGGAGATTCAGAGACGAGCGTCAATGTATTACACCACAAAGGAAACTATGAATACAGATTTCCTTCTACCGCGCGACCGAAATAAAATTGCTAGATTGTTTGCACCACAATCCATTGTTTATGAGGAACTTTTAACTGAATGGCAAGAAAGATGGGATTCATCATCGAAAGGTCGTCATCTTTATCTATTTTTTCCATGTATCCGGGAGCGCCTGGAGAAGGTGTGGCTGGAGGTTGACCACTTCGTGGCCCAATTTTTAACTGGCCATGGCAACTTTAAAAGTAAATTATTTTCTTTTAAACTCGTACCATCACCATTATGTCAATGTTCCACATCTGACCACGAGTATGAACAATCAGCACATCACATTCTCTGGGAGTGCGATCTCTGGCGAAACGAGCGTAACCTTATGTTAAACAGTTTGCAAGTCACCTGTGGGGTAGTATACTATACGGACCTTGTAGCAACTCGAGAAAATTTCCGTGCGTTCATGCGTTTCTGCCATACCTACTGTAGCAATCAATCTTAACGCTCACATATAGGCCCCGTAAAGCTCTTCCGTATCCGTGGTGCCGTACTGCTGCGCTATCGTAGCTGTACTCCTGTTTACTTATTGGCTGACTAGTCATTTTGTTTTCCTGTCTCCCGCTTTGCCTAGGAGGGAAGTGGAATCTCTCTTTCCCACTCCTCCTCTTTAATCTTTTCTAATTAAATTTGTTGCGGGTCCCAAGACAATTAAAATCATATCCCGGGACTGCCTGAGGGTCAAACCTCGATGTCATTTATGGAGACCATTGTGGATCCTGGCTTACAGGAGTTACAATGGTGGGAATGTGTGGTGGGATTAGTCCCATAAAATTAAATATATATATATTCAGGATCTCGGAAACGGCATCAACGATTTTGATGAAACTTGGGATACTAGAGGTTCGAGGTAAAAAAATCGATCTAGCTAGATTTTATTTATAGAAAATGTTGTTTTGTCGGTGTTTTTAGCAAAACAATACAATGACATTAAATTTTAAAAGAATATGAATTTAAATTTCGCCGTCAATGTCATGAGTTACAATAGCTCAGTTGGAAAGTTGTCCAGTTTCCTTTTAGTTTTGTTTTGGTATTCAAACAGCGTCAGATCGAATCTCGGTGTTATTATTATTCTCTTTTTGTAATTTTTTATATATATTTTTTTTATTATTTAATTTTTATTTTTTATTAATAAATATCTAAATAAATTCGACAAAAATACAACAAAAATATGCCGATCGAAACTCGGTCAACCAGATATTTATATTTAGGCGTCACATCATTACCTATATCAGTTAATTTTTTTATTACATCTCTAAAGTACTTTTTTGATTGTGATACAATTTTATTTCGTCTAAAATTTGTCATTTATTTTCACAATGAGGGAACATTATACAATTAATAGTTACTACCAAACCGATGTGCGTTTTCGTTGTTAAATTTCTCTTTAATAAAAGTTTAACAATGCTATATACACAAAACATGTGGACAATAGCATGGAAACATGGTTGGGTGAACAGCACCACAAGGCCTGTGTTAGGATTTCCGTCTGTTACTTTAGTATCTGATCATACAGCCCATTAGCTAACGTTTTAATTATTTATTATCTTCTCAATTCAGTAATCTCTTTATAGGTATAGCAAGAAATTAAGCTGCGTTCAAGAATTTTAAATACCTTAATAAACCTAAATAGAGGAAGATTTTTGTAGAATCCAAGAATATAATTTTTCAGTACCATTTATTTTCATAGACATACTGAGAAAAAATTAAGAAACGTAAACAGATACATCACTACTAGAGAAATCAAAATGGTTCTTCGCATAAAGCCAAGAAAATAAAATTGTTTTTGGATACAGAAAGAGGAGAGATTGTGATCCATCCTCCACCTAGACCAGACCTTGCTAACTGCGTTATTTTACATACATAAATAGCCTCACGCCTGCTTCCCAAAGAGGTGGGGAGAGACGCATTGCCACAAGCCGAAACAAAAATACTTCCATCATTTAACTCACACTCATTAAAGTCTTCATGCATTCTCTACAGTTACGCATACTATACGCATATAAAAAAAATGTAAATTGGTTTTAGTATCTATTTGGCTCCTATTCTGTTGCATTAAGTTTTTCGCTGGCCGGGGTGAGGACCTGGTGATCTGTAATACAGGTATATCCCACTTCAGACACCAGCTCCTTACATACAACCAACATATTCATTAGCATAATTTCTTGTTCTATGTAAAACCTGATTTGTAAGGAGTAATAAATAAATATTATTATTATACTCTTAACAGAACCTTTTACCAGCACGTCTCCAATTTGATCTAGAAACGGGCATGTGGTCTGCCTGTATTTTCTTAAAATTTAAAAACAAAGAATATTCATAATTATAAACGCATAAGAGGCGTCATCATCCTGCTCTTACACCAATTATTTGAGGTTGACGCAATAGATACTCCTCTAACATCGCACATAATGAAAGGGTTTTATGATAGGCCTTATAGCAATCCTCCTTGAAAATGTAATTTTATGACCAGACGGCATAAAATGAATATGACCCTGATCAATGTTAAGCTCTTAGTCGACGTAAGGGTTGAAAGTATTCGTAGCCATCAACACAGTGTAGAAATACACAAGAAGTTAATTCAGGACTTCTTAAATATGGAAACAAATCGGCGGTCCTCGTGTTTTCAAATATGCTGTAATGTAATTTCATTATAGTTTTAAATAAAAGGAGAATACTTGGAAAAACAATAGAAATAATATTTTGTTCACATATTATTTTAATAATATGATATATAATTCTTTTAGTATACTACCTACGTATAAATCGTGTTAAAGAGAAGGGAGGCTCGAAAATAAACCCTTTATCAACACGTCTGATCAACGTGGTATAGTAGGTCAATTTCCTCCACTTTGGAGAAGGTTAGAGCAGTGGAACGTATATGAGCTGATATGATGTTGATGTGGAAGAGGCTCGAGCCCAGCAGTGGGACGTATAAGAGCTGAAAGACTGATGATGATAAATCACAATACTTAATTATTTCTAACTTAATGTTTATAAAACAAATTATTCTCGTTCGATAATGTTTATTTGTTGTGTTTATGTGTATTTTAAAGCGAAATTATCAGAGATTTTGTTAAAAAAAGTTCTCATTTAGATTTATTTCATATATGAATACTAGCTCAAGTAACAATAAAAGTGTGGTCAAAAATAATATTACTTTGAATCTCATTGATGCTGAAATTCCTGTCAACTAAAGTGAAATATTCGTCAGTAAATTAATTTTTTTTTTTATTGCAAACGGTGGCAAACGAGCAAACAGCACACCTGATGGTAAGTGTTGCTGCCGCTCATCGCTCATGGACCCTTACAAGGCCGCTGCCTACCGCGAAGAAAGTGAAGGGAGTGTGAATGCGTGCATTGAGGCTTGGTGATACCAAGGACACCACCAAAACCCTCCACACTCAAACACCCTCAGAAAGTTGGGCTTCCGGATCTCTCGCTCACCGAACGAAGCGCAGTAACAAATCGCTACTACTCAGACGTCGATTTTCTGCGAGAGTGTGGTACTGCCCCGGACGGACCGGCCCGCGGCTGTAGACAGATAACTGTCGACAGTGTGGTCCTACCACTCGTTAGTCAGTTTTCATTAAGTTTTATTCTGGTCTTGCTTTAAACCGAAATATCGCAAAACGTTTTCATCGTAATAATTTTTTTGTTTATTTCATTTAAGCAGCGCTTAATAATAGAATATATATATTTTTATTAAGAATAACGGACATAGTTTTCATCTATAGGCACTTAGTGTGAAGAGCCACATTTTTAATATAAAAATAAACTTATTTGTAGTTCCATTATTTGTACAGAGTGAAACCCGCACAACATTGACCTCAGACCTGACTTCAAATAACCAGCTCTGAAAAAAAACCGTGCCAATGTCATCTGGGTAATAACTTTTACTGTTTGTTTTTTTTTTCTGAATGGTCGATAGAGTATACCAAATAAGACATGTTGATTTTTATATTTTGTGTTAATAAGGTATTCGCTCTGTTGTTTTACTTTCATATTACGATTTCATTTTTCAAGGTAAATTCATGTAATTTGAACAAAGATAGAACATCATAGACGTAGACATTTTTGTTTTCAACAGACTTCATAAAGGAGGGAGATTCTCAATTCCCCTATATTTTTTGTTATGTTTGTTACCTCAGAACTTTCGCATGGGTAAATCGATTCCCTTTTTATTTAAAAGCTACTGCTGCCCCTGTGCCAATTAGTCGGGGTTTGACAATGGCATGCATGAGAAAATGGTTTAAGTGTTCTGAATTATATTATTGACGTTTTAATTTGAATGCTGTGTAGTAGAGGTTACGAATACAACCAAATCTTATATTACTTTAGGTATCGTAGAAGACAACTCAGAGCTTTTTATCAACCTGGACTAACTGCATCTGATGCTGTCTAGTCAACAATTATATTCCCAATGAAGATTGACGTCAGTCGGGCAGCCAGTCATTAAGCTATTGCCAATAACTTTTGCAATATATATTAAGAGCAAAATGATGATGATAATGATATTGAAGTTTCAATTTTGTTTTCATCGTCCAAATACGTTTGCGTTTCAAATACATTTCAATATTCATGATCACGGGGTTACTGCGGTGCTCGACCACGAAAACTTAAAAAGAAAATTAAGAAGAGACAAAATCCGTATGGTGTAATGGTATTCTGAATGATGATGGAGTAAGAATACAATTCGCCCTCCTCTATCTTGGCCGTCGGTTGTAAAAGACGATTAACTGATACAATGCGTATAAAACATCTATGCAAGAAAAGGAACATTTGAAATAAAAATTAATAGCCCTACGTTTGATCAACGTGATTATGGTAGGAGAATTTCCCTCCAATTATAAACAAAACTCGAGCCTAACAGTGAGTATATGAGCTATGATGATGATAATAAAAATTCATATAAAAGGTTCATCCAGAAAATTCGTGTTGACATCAACAAGCTGGATGCAATTTGTACTAATTATATGTTTGTAAAGTCAAACCTAAGACAAAAATTTATTCCATAGCATAGTGTTATTTAAAAAAAAAGCAACGGATGAGAGACTGCATATAGCGGAGATGCGAATGTTGAGATGGACGTGTGGAATGACAAGAATGGATAAAATAAGAAATGAACACATTAGAGAATGTTTGGAAATTGCGCCAGTGACTGAAAACTTAAAGAGTGAACGGCTGAATGAGTGAATGGTATGGACATGTGATGAGGCGGGATGAAAGTAATGTTGTGAGAAAAGTTTTGGGTATGAATGTTGAAGACACTAGGGGTAAAGGAAGACCGAGGAAAAGATGGGTGGACAGCGTGAGGCATGACATGAATGATTTGGAGTGACTGCAGAGATGATGTCTGATAGGACCGTATGGAAGAATGACATATCGCGTCGACCCCAAGTAAATGGGATAAGAGCAAGATGATGATGTCATGATGTGTTATTTAAAAAAAAAACTAAATGTTTATCGGATGTAAAAATCGACAAAAAAAATCTACACTATTCAGAGTAAGCCCCAAATCCGTAAGTAACGATTACTAGGAAGGGTGAACTGTTTATTTTACCGAATTTTACTTAATATACCATGCTGGTCAGACATGTTGGCATAGGATTTCGTTTCGAGTTTTCCTTCTCTTGCGCAGATGTTATGTACATATTGTAATATCCCATAGTCATCTTTTACGACATCCACGGGCAAGATAGGGAGTGGTGAATTGTATTCTTACTTCGTCACCACATTGAAAGGAAACTTATTACATATCGCTAAATATTTAGTTTCAAAACACGCCTCTTAATCGTCGCATATGATAACCGTGAATATGAATTCATTAATCACACATTTTCCGCATGGTGACGGAGTAAGAATACAATTCACCACCCCCTCCTTTACCCACGAGTATCGTAAAAGACGACTAAGATATTAAATATGCATATAACATTTATGCAAGAGAAGAAATACTTGAAATGAAAACCTATACCAACATGTCTGACCTTCTTTCACACACAACCTTCTTTCTATTATAGAAACGTCATGCATATTATACAATAAGAAATCATTATATTACACCCGGCAATAGAATTCCCTTTTTCCTTGAAAGATAATTTAAAGGCGTACCCAATTTTATTTTTTTCTAATGAAAATCTGTATCACACTAACAATTGAAAAATTAAGGTCATGATTACGTTAAAATATATATTTCCTAACCATCATTATAATAGATATTTAACAAAAGCTATAAATATATGCATAATTATATATTATACAAATGTTTTTATTATATTTTGGTGAAACTCTTTTATGTATTAAGTAAAATACATATATTCATCATCTAGTCCATCGACTCCACTATTATAGAAAACCTCTCCGAAGGCGTCACGGCTTAGGCGCTAGGTGTACTTAAGTTGTTAAGTGAGAATTGAGAACAAATCTATTGCTATTTTTCAGCATTAGTTTTAGAACCGCTATATGAAAAACAAGTCTTGATTCTTAAAATTGATGCCAACTGCAGGATCAAATGCCGAATAATGCCATTTATGTAAATATGTAATCTTAATCTGCCTAACTGTTCCTTGTATGATCCACAAATAATTGTTCTGTATCTGATCTGTGATAGTGTATCCATTAATTTTATATTTGTAGTCTGCCGCGATACACAAATTTATTCATTAATACACTGTGTTATATTTATAAAAAAGATGCGATATCTTTTCCCTGACGAAGAAGCAGAAGATTTACCAACTAATCTCTCTCTATAATTTTTTTTCGAGGATTGATTATTATGAATTTCGTCCGATGAACCAGTAAGAATACAATTCACCTTTAATTCACCACCACGTTGTAAAAAATCTCGCGTGGTTATACCTAAAGATGTAGAGCCTACATAGAACCTAAAGATGTATATTCATATACAACTTACCCACTTTTACTTTTTTTAACCGCTGATTATATTAATATATGTAATATGCACATATATTTCTGAAAATTTCTTTTATAGGGGTCATCGCATGACCGAGACCTAGCGTTATATAATTCATCAAATACATAACGCGTTATTGTTATATCGGCGAAAGTGCCAGGTGCTATACTGTCTACTGTCAGCCAATCTTTAATTTCACCGCGTCAGACCGGTTTCTTCTTTTAAAACGATAATGAACCATTAGATATTATTGTATTGAAGATAAGTCATTCGGTTCGTTTAGAATCTAAACGTAGATCAACTAGGCTTTGAAAACATTTATTATTAAAAGTCAAAATGCGTCAATTTCTGGTTCTCAACAAGTAATTTAAATTATTTCATCATTTCATCTCATGTACATCCCACTGTTGGGCTCGAGTCTCCTTCTTTATAGGGATATTGACCTACTATACCACGTATGTCAGGCGGTTTTGTATAGGGTTTTATTTCGAGTTTTACTTCTCTTTCATAGATGCTATTTGTTTATTTAACCCGAACACCCTCAGACAAGATAGGGAGTGGTGAATTGTATTCTTTATATTCTTACTCCGTCATCACATAGAATGTTATTTAAGTTACGCAAAAAGCCTATTTGATTAATATTTATCTTATATCTTTAAACGAGCAATTCTTGTATATATATATATATATATATATATATATATATATATATATATATATATATATATATATGTATATAATATATTCAGGATCTCGGCAACGATTTTGTTGAAACTTGGCATACTAGAGGTTTCGGGTCCAAAAAATCGTTTTGTTTTGTCCGTGATTTTAGTAAAACAATATAATGACATTAAATTTTAAAAGAATATGAATTAAAATTTCGCCGTCAATGTCATGAGTTACAATAGCTCAGTTGGAAAGTTGTCCAGTTTCCTTTTAGTTTTGTTTTGGTATTCGTAAACGTCATGAGATAACGTAATACGATAGCTCAATTGGGGAGACGGCCGGTACTAATTTTGGTTTTTTTGACATTCAAACAGCGTCGGTTCGAATCTCGGTGTTATTATTATTCTCTTTTTGTAATTTTTTATATAATTTTCATTATTTATTTTTTATTAATATATATCTAAATAAATTCGACAAAAATATTCCAAGCGAAGCTCGGTCAGCCAGATATTAAATATAATGTGAACAATATACTTACTAACTACATCCACTCACACGTCATACCGTAATTGTGTGCATGTATAATATATAATATCTGGTTGAACGAACTTTGCTCGGTGTATTTTTGTTGTATTTTTGCCGAACTTATTTAGATATATATTAATAAAAAATAAAAATGAAATAATGAAAAAAATATCATAAATTACAAAAACAGAATAATAATAACACCGAGATTCGATCCCACGCTGTTTGAATGCCAAAACAAAACAAAAAAAAACTGGACAACTTTCCAACTGAGCTATTGTCACTCTTGACGGCGACGGCGAAATTTTAATCCATATTTTATTGACATTTTATGTCATTGTATTGATTAGCTAAAAACACCGTTAAAACAACATTTTCTATAAATACAACCTAGCTAGATCGATTTTTGGCCCCGAAACCTCTAGTATGCCAAATTTCATGAAAATCCTGGCTTGCCCATGGAAGAGAGGTCACAAGGAGAATGGGCAGCAGTATATTCCCGGTAAATTTATAACACCAACACTCAATCGTCATCACGCCTGCCAAGCGGATTTGATTATGACAGTCTCCCCCCCTGCTAATGGGTAGAACTATGTAAAAGTATAAAAGTAAAATTAATACTCTGTTTCGTCGCGAAATATTCCACACCGATGACAGATCAAAATTATCTGTGACCTTTCAAGTAATTAACTTCGTATCTTAAGCAAAGGCAGATCTTTGCAGCTAACTCGGTATCTATTCGCGTATTTTAATGAATATTAATGATTTGACATTTCATTGGAACCTTCATCAAATTATCATTCTATTTCATGCTACGTCGATTTGACGAATTAATTCCTTTAATGGCGTGGGACGCACCGGGCATCTGGACGCACTCCGTCCGTTTCATAACCCATCGTATTTCTCTTTGCCAGAGTCCTTAACGTCAATGTCCAGCCCAGCGGGTTAGCCTTTCGTGGTCAGCCTCTCTGCGGGTGACGGTTCAATCCCCGGTCCATTTACCCGCGGTCTTAGCTAGGGCGCCACGAATGAACTCCTGAAGCATATTTTACTAACTATATTTGGCTGATTCCGCGTGGAGACAGAATAAAAATACAATACACAACTCCCTATCTTGCCGGTCGACGTCGTAAAAGACGACTAAGGGATATAATATGCATATCATGTATGCAAGAGAAGAAAAACTTGAAATAAAATCCTATACCAACTTGTCTGACCAGCGTGGTATAGTATGGTCAATTTCTCCTATTATGGAAGAGGCTCGAGCCTTCATCACTAATAGTAAGCAATAAACTTAATAGTAAGCAATTCTCACCTGAAACACGCGCAATCCTGCACAACCCCTACACAATAACCTGAAAACAAACAAAACCTTTTAAAAACAATTGAAAATATGTAACTATTAAAGGTTAATCAATAAATATACGCCCATAGATAGATTATTAAAATAAGATTAAGTAACATACGATAACATACTCGTAATAAGAATATTATCTATACAACCAATTACTTCGGATGAAAGTGAAAATAACGAAAGTAAGAGGTCCGGCGAGAGGCGGCCATGTTCTCGAAACAAATGATGCGCGTGTATTTGTCGAACCTGTTCCTATGTGTGGGTGTGACACATGATTGCAGCAACATAAAATGGTAGCGATATTTTTCTTTCCCTCTCAGCTCATATTAGTGAAATGGGTTACAACCTTTTCCATAATTGTTACAAGTGAACTATGCTATATTGGTAATTTGCATAGGGTTTTAATATATGTCTATCATTGAAAGCGATATTACCTACGTGCCAGCCAGCCATTTGTTGATCGCACAAAAAGCTATGCTATCTGGGAATCGAAACTATGACGCTCAACATAAAACGCCACCATATCACATGTGCAGTCAAATCTTGCTTTTCTCAAACAAAAATAAAAGTATATACGAAACTAGCTGACCCAACAGACGCTGTTCTGTTCAAATCTAAAAAACTGGCTAAGTGCGAGTCAGAATCGCGCACGAAGGGTTCCGCACCATTATCTATAAAAGATGCAAAAAATCGCGTTTGTTGTATGAGCTCCCCTTAAATATTTACTTTATTTTGTTTTTAGTATTTGTTGTTATAGCGGCAACAGAAATACATAATTTGTGAAAATTTCAACTGTCTAGCTATCGTGGTTCTCAAGATATAGCCTGGTGACGGACAGACGAACAGACAGCGAAGCCTTAGTAATAGGGTTTCGTTTTATTCTTTGAGTACGGAACCCTAAAAAAGTAAAGGAATGCTCCTTACAATTGATTCTCAAAACCCAATGGATTTCAGAATGGTTTAGATTAATAAATTGGTCCCGGTAGGTAGCGGACCCGGTAGGACACAAAAAAAATCGTCAAAATCGATTAAGCCGTTTAAGATAAGTTCAGTCACAAACACGCGAACAGACTCGAATGCCAATGGTATCAAATAAATTTATTAATAAGGAAATATAAGTCTCATTGTTATTTGCTAAAAATGTAAAGAATGGTGAATATTGTTCAAATCGCTTTTATATTGTTCAAACAATTACGTGAGAGTTTGAAATCTGTACGAAAAAAATGTCTGTAGCAACTTGCGTGTGAGATTTTATACGATAGCCTTTCTTTTAGCAGAAGTTTGTGTTGCCAACATAATATTATCCATCTGTCACTATTATGACAATCAACAGTTGGTTGGATTGCGCAACACAAGATTGATTGACAACCATTTTGAGTCTTATAACCATTATCTATACCAATAAATAAAATTGGAGTGTCTGTTTGTAATGTCAAAATAATAGGCTTTTTTCATGCTCACACGGTTATTTGCACGACACCTATGCCTAAAATAGCAATTAAAAAATTTTTGTCTGTCTGTCTGTCTGTCTGTCTGTTTGTTCCGGGTAATCTTCAAAACGGCTGGACCGATTTCAAAAATTCTTTCACCAATGGAAAGCTATAATATCAGGGCGTAAACTAGGCTATATTTTATCCCGGTACTCCCACGGGAACGGGAACTACGCGGGTAAAATGACTATAACCTATAACCGAAGCGAAGCGAGGGCGGATTGCTAGTTACTTATATTTTTCAACAGTATATGTACGTATCGTAAGACATGTCTTTTGTTGGTCTCATTAATGTTTAAAAAATAGAAAGTTAATCTTAAAAACGCATGTTCTCCGTGGTGACGAAGTAAGAATACAATTCACCACCCTCTCTCTTGTCCGTAAGTGTTGTAAAAGAAAGATGCATGTAACATCTATGAATATTATATCCCATAGTCGTATTTTATGACATCCACGGGCAATATAGGGAGTGGTGAATTGCATTCTTACTCCGTCACCACACGGAAAGTAATTTAATCCATTTAAGGTTCAAATATTTCAAAATAATAATTAAAGACTATGATTTTTTTTAAGACAACATCCTATACTAAGAAAATAATCCTCGTATTGCGGGTGTCTTTACAAACATATAATTAGCGGACACAAATTACAACCAGACTCTGAATAACAATTTCGGGATCGTACAATGTGTTGTCCTGCGATTCAAACTCGCGACATTGACAGAGTAGGTCAGATGGCGTAATGGTTTTTACCATTACGCCATCTGTGCAATCAAGAAAGTCTTAAAAACCAATTTGTTTCTGTTATAAATAAACGTAAAGATAGATCGTGTAGCTGCCGGAGATGGACGGACGATGTTGATCGGCACGTATGACGGCAACGAACTCAAAACTAACATTGAATATTAATAAGTAAGGACTATTTTTAATGAACCGTTGAATAGAGACTATCGACATCTTATTGTTTAATAATTTCTTTGTTGGAATAGTGGCATAAAGAATGTTATTATCCTAGTTGTGAAAAGTATATAAACGAGCTTTTATAATAGTAATTTTACTAATTAATGACTAATCAATTACTTCAGTGTTAGGTTCCCTGGAAAAAACAAGCCTAATAACACTATTCTATTACAAAACAGGTTATATAAAAATAGGTTTTATAATAAAATTATTGATAACCCTTAATGATTTTCATTCCTATCTTAATGAAAGTTATTTGTCTAAATTTGAATATAGCAAGAAAAAGAAAAAAAATATGTCAGCAATGGAATATTGTTTTTATTATAATGTTCATGTGTTTTTAATGCTGTTGGTGGCAATCGAGCAAACAGTACACCTAATGGTAAATGATACTGCCGTTAATGGACTTTTGCTAGGTCACTGCCAATCGTGAAGAAAGTGAGTGTGATGTTTTTGTTTATACTAGGATGTGAAAAAATAATCGATTTTTATAATAATCGATTAATACAAAAAATTAATTGATTAATAATCGATTTTTACAATCGATTATTAATCGATTTTTTATTATTCGAAATTCGATCGAAATTAATCGATTATTCAATGCCAGATTTTCTAAAAAAAAAGTCATCACGATTGTTTCATACTATATTAGAAAATAAAGCTCAAATTTCCTAAAAAAAAGTCATCATAATCCTGTTGGGAGAAAAATCGATTATTTTATAATCGATTATTTATTTTTAAGTAACCGATTATTTTATAATCGATTATTTATTTTTAATTAATCGATTATTTTAAAATCGATTTATTTTAAAGACCAAAAAATCGATTTTTCCCTCCAAGTCATATCCCTAGTTTATACTAAAGGCACCAAAACCCACCACACGCATACACCCTTAAAAAGTTGGCCTTGCAGTTCTCTCTCGCCGAACAAAATACAATAATAAATTACTACTACCTAGACGTCGATTTTCAGCAAAAGTGTGATACTACTTTGAATGGACCGGCTCGCGGCTGTAAACAGTGTGTTCCTACCACATAAATCATCTAATTAAGACTTAAGATAACGAACTTCCCACAAGCTTCTTAATAGCTGACAAAAATATAAGGAGGTATCGTTACTGTATGGGCATCTAGAAATATAACTCCACGTTAAACAATCTGGCCAATATGGTATATCAGGTCAATTTTCCTGCCATTATTAAGGAAGTTCGTAGCTAAAATTGGACTATATATAGGCTAATAATAATAGAAATAAAGAAATGTGTATACATTACTATAATAATTACTATAGCTTAGTTTCTAAGCATTTATTAAGCTTGCTATCTATAAGCGTAAAGCTATGCACGCAACAGGTTGCAATGTAATGCAATGTAATGTTACTAACACAACTTAACAGTTAATTGATTACGACATAACGCTTCAAATTATTTGACAACTTATTACCTAATACATTAGAACACGGTTAACGCTATAGTAATAGTAGAAATGTTAGTTTTTATTGATATCAGAAAAGTAGGAGTGCCAATAATCGGGTGGATGGGCCGGAGATTAGCTCGCCGCAGGGAGCCTGACCGCATGATAGCAATGCCTTGGCAATAGTGCCTTGTTGCCGAGGCGTCGAAAGGAACGGTACCCAAAAGGGTAATCCGCCGGGCTAGTCACTAATGTGCGGATGTCAAGGAATTGGCACTAGTAGTCGGCCCAATGGTAGGTTATGAGGCCGCACGGCGCCTATCCATGGCCCCGGACAAATTGGACGTGTTGTGCCCAAACCACAGCCTACCACAAAAAATAAAAAGTCAGTGCCAATAATAGCTTACTACGCAATATTTTAGGATCGCTATGCTCTCAGAAAAATACTTTTACTACTACTTACTAATAATTTACGCTTAGAGATTCGAAACTGAAATTTCATTTTGAAGTAAATAGTTTCGAGTTTATAGTATAATTATTTTCCCAATAATTACATAACCAACATTATTTGACATTTCATTTCGCTTCATTTTTTTTTTATTTTACGGACTTTGTCACACAGCGCCCACGTCGTCCTATAGGAACAACAAAGTTAATAATACATATACAATAAAGATTTATTGTTAGTTAAAATTGTAATAAGTAGATACTTATTACAATTTTAACAAAGTTAGTTAAAATTGTAATAAGTAGATACTTATTACAATTTTAACTAACTCTGCTAACCTAAATAATACTTTCATCTTTTCAGACCTAAGATCTGCTAATATGTTGTTGTTATCTATGGATCTAATCATTGCGATGTAGACCTGCCTATAATTTTCGTTTCGAACACATGTCATCAGAATATGCTGAACATCCTCAATAGATCCACAGTCATTACAGTTTGGAGATGGGATAATTTTCATCAAAAATGCGAACTTGTTTAATATAATATGTCCCGAGCGTAATCTATTTCGTTTTATATAATTTTATTAGTTAATGCAATATAATTTAACGAATTATCACGAAAAACACAATAATAGTTATTCCTTCAAATAAAACTCTGTAACATTTTAAAATTAAAACAATATCTTTTTAAAATAAGCACTTACAAGGCGCATTGTACACAATGCGTTTCGTATGCGTTTATAATTTACCTCATTAGTATTAGTTCCTCAGCCTACTCGTGTCAAGTCATGGTCGTTTGTATTGTTTTGTACTAGCGGTACTTCTTTGACGTGAAACAAGAAAGTATGTGTGTACAATTGTACAAATAGAAAAGCAAAAGAGATCACTTGTTTTAACTTATACCACTTGTTTTAACTTATACCTATATATCTTGGCTATTTTAGATGGAAACAGGCCAATGTCGATTTATATATAGGCACGTGATGCAATAAGTGTTATTATTGCATAATTATACAGAATATTAATATTTACAAATTTATGCGCGGTAAGATTTATAATTATACAAACGTGAAGAACTTTATTGTTATCCTTTTTTAACTGTATTAATATATATGTGTTACGTTCCACTATTGGGCATAAATAATGGAAAATCATTGAGCTGAAATTAACTCCAAATTACGGCAAAAACTACAATCTACCATCAATGTAATGGATAATTTCTATATGCATATATATGCCTAGCTTAACTGTACTAAACTCTGTAATCATTCCACCACATACCGAGGACGGCCAAATAAATACCTACAGATGAAAGTTGACTGATTTTTATTGCTTAATGAGCTAATTCCTTTCATGCAAAAGAGGGTCCTCCTCAGCTGTAAAACGTATATGAACTAAGAAAAAGAAGTAGAGTTCTAAATTGTGATCTCTCAGGCTGAGTGTCATTCATGGGTTTTGATAGATTAATTTGATGCCTGGGTGTTATTTGGATTATTTGAGGGTATTTTTAAACATATATTGATATCCTTTTAAATAAAACACAGCACTAAGAAATAAATGTGTTGCGGGGGGACTTTACAAAAAATGTATGGACACAAACACTCAAAGTTGAAACAAATAATGGTGGATAGCACGGACGTATCTAATATTCATCATCATCGCAGCCCACATTCGTCCCACTGTTGGACTCGGGAATAAGATCGAATTTAATCTACTATACCGTGCTGGTCAGACATGTTGGTATAGGGTTTCATTTCGAGATTTCCCTCTCTTACACAGATGTTATGTGTATATTACATCCCTTAGCCGTCTTTTAAGACATCCACGGGCAAGATAGGGAGTGGTGAATTGTATCTTTACTCCGTCATTACATGATATTGCCTTTAAAAAAAAATATAAATTTATTGTCTTCACCTCAATGATAAATGTATAAAACTCTTTATTAATGGTAGATTTATGATGATACCTCACGCAAAAAAAAAACAACAAATATGTATAGGTACGATCTTAATAGTCATTTTTTTTAAATATTTAATCACTTTCATAGCTCTGTTGTAGTTATACTGCATATCCAACGGTCTATTCTCAAGTCACCTACCGTTACGTAAGCCTGTGAACATTTCTTTCGAACCATTGTGATGTGAGAACGAGAGCTTTCTACGCAAGTATGTAAAAAGCTGTTTTGTCAATGGATCACGAATTTAATGATGAAAAACTTTAATATTCAATGTTTCTTTGTATCCGTATGGAATATATAAGCGTATATAGTAGGGATGATCGATGAACATCGATGTTCGATGATCATCGATGTTGAAAGGAAAAACATCGATGTTTTAACATCGATGTTGCTATAGGCAAAACATCGTAACATCGATGTTAACTGTTTTTAACATCGATGTTGAAAGGAAAACATCGATATTGAAAAGGAAACATCGATGTTGAACGGAAACCATCGATGTTGAAAGGAAAACACACACAACACATCGAGAAGATTTTACTTCATCGTCGTAACATCGATGTCAAAAACATTCGACAGATTTCCTAAAAAAAAAAAAGCTCATCTCATCAAAAAATAAACATCGAACATAGATGCTCGGTATTCAATAAACATCGAACATCGATGTTGGGCTTTCGATGTTGACATCGATGTTTTTCTAACATCGATCATCCCTAGTAAATAAAATATACTGTATGATGACGGAGTAAATATATAATTCACTACCTCCATTAGTGGTAGGACCATACTGTTGACAGTTGTCTGTATACAGCCGCGGGCCGGTGCGTCCTCAGTACCACACTCACGCAGAAAATCGACGTCTTAATAGTAGCAATTTGCTACTGCGCTTCGTTCAGTGAGCAAGAGAACCGGCAGCCTAATTTTCTGAGGGTGTTTGCGTGTGGTGGGTTTTGGTGATGCCTTTAGTTTCACCGAACCTCATTGCACGCATTCACACTCCCTTCAATTTCTTCACGGTAGGTAGCGGCCTAGCAAAGGTCCATGAGCGGCAGCAACACTTATCACCACCAGGTGTACTGTTTGCTCGTTTGCCACAGTTTGCAATAAAAAAGAAAGATCTCTTGGCCATAAAACACGACTAAGGGATGTAATAATCTGATAACATCGATACAAAAGATGGAAAACTCAAAATTGCTATGCTAACATGTCTCATCAGCTTGGTAGATCAACTTTCCTCCCACAAAGGAGGAAGCACAAGCCCAAACAGGGGAACGTGTATGTGCTGAGTTGAATGAATGAGGCAAATAAAAATAAGCAGTTATTATTTCTAAGTAATTAAAGAGTAATGATATTATATCTTTGGCAAACTGCATATCGTTAACCAATTAAGTCAAGTGGTATTCACTACCGCGCGATGGCGATTGACGTCTTGGACAGACGATCGAAGGGAAGGGTACCCCATAGGGTATCCCGCCGGGCCGGCCACGGAGGACAAGGAACTCGGTACTAGTCGGCGCAATGGCGAAAGAGAGGAGACGGTGGGTTATGGGGCCACGCGCCGCCCCATCGTCACCCCAAAGGGAGATGTACGGAGTGTGCGCTGATCATATCCCACGCCCAAAAAGAACAATTCATCATTCCTATTATTTTTAAGATTATTATTACTAGCTGACCCAAAAGACATTTTTTTCAGGCTCAAACGGTTATTTGCAAGATATCAATGCTTAAAATCTAGTAAGCGAATAATCATCAAAACGACTGGAGCAATTTTGATAATATTTTACTAGTTAATACCAGTCTATATAAGAAGTAACTTGGGGTCGTTTTCCTCTCAACAAATTCCTGATCGGGGAATCGCATCAGAGTTCTTATGGACTGAATTGGAGTACGCGATATTAGAGATTTAAAATGTGGGCGAAGCAACAGAAACCGAAGCAAAGCGAGGGTGGTTACTAGTATTTTCTATAACTATTACACTATTCGGTAACACAAAATTAAAACAAGTCAAAAATGCACCGCTCAAAACTCATAGAGGCCATAATAGTGTTGTGTAACAAAACACGTATCTATCAACAATGTCGGACCAAAATTGAGAAACACCTGTCCATATGTACACAGATGTCAGAAATGTTCTAATCGAAACTGAATTCAAAGCGTTGTGTAAACTTCGCCGAGTAATATTGAAACGCAAAAGAAATATATGTAGTAAATATTTAATGTTGCTCCATAGATATATTTTATTCATAATATTACGTTTATTAATTTATGCAATAAAATATATCGAATATTTTAATTACGTAAAATGACTTATATTTTATTTACAATTATATTATTAGTGGTAATATTCTAAGTATACGTGAAGCTCTCTCTAATTCCTTTATATTTGTCTAATTTAATTAAGAATGTATGTTATTTTCATAACTATTTTATAAATAT
This sequence comes from Lymantria dispar, assembly GCA_032191425.1. Taxonomy (NCBI): domain Eukaryota; kingdom Metazoa; phylum Arthropoda; class Insecta; order Lepidoptera; family Erebidae; genus Lymantria; species Lymantria dispar. The sequence continues at coordinate 18,000,828 of CM063457.1, read as the reverse complement.
TGTATTTATAAAATTACTGTGACAATGTATCACAAAATAATCAAATTAATTATTTACTACTATTCAAATCACTCAAAAAGGTGTCAATTAAGTACATGTACGTAAGAATCCTAAAAACTGGCTAAGAGACCACCAGAACTACACTACATCACTCTACTAAGCAATTTATATCACCAATAACGTTCGCCAACTCGCTAGCCAAACATAGTTATTATGGCATTATACTTTCTTATAGGGATTCTTAAATCGAATAGTAGACATCGACAAACTGATAGATGGATGAATGAATTATTATAAATAAGTATATGTCTAGTCCGTGTGGTGACGGAGTAAGAACACAATTCACCACTCTCTAGCTTGCCCATGGATGTCGTAAAAGATGACTAAGGGATATAATATGCACATAAGATCTGTGCAAGAGAAGGTAAGCTCGAAATAAAATCCTATATCAACATGTCTGACCAGCATGGTATAGTAGTTCAAATTCCCTCCCATTGTGGAGAAGGCCTGAGCTCAACAGACAACGTATGTGGGCTGCGGTGATGCGGTGCGGTGAAGTACATATCTTTATTCTAGAAAAGGATCACAACCTACATATTTTTGAATATCTAAAAACTCGGAGACCATTACTCTCTGTCATATAAAGTAGCAGATATGGAGAGACGTATATGGGCTGAGATGACGATGATGATGATGAAATGATGTATATAAACTTCCAATTAATATAGTCTCTCGCGCTTTCAACAAATTATTCAACATAACGATGTTAACAATATGGCGGTTATGCTTTTATAATAAAATTTGAGTAATAAAAGAAAATCAGAATAGCATACTTGAAGGAAACCAATGATATTTCCATGAATCTGTGTGAGACACGGCGGTCATATTAATAGTAAGACAAAAAAATACAATCGCATGTATAATTGGCCATTGTTATAACATGCGTAATTATCGACTCGCGATTTAATGTGAGTACATAATTACATGGATGCATTTAGCTGATTTTGGTTTCACTTTGTTCTTTTTACGGTATTTACCACAAAGATATTTAGAATTATTTGATTGGTAAATATCAAATTTAAAAAAATCGGCTAAGAGCGAGTCAGACTACTACGGAACCCTTCGGTTCCGTACCATTAAGCAAAAACGGGGCAAAAAAATCGCGTATGGGAGCCCCCCTTAAATATTTATTTTATTTCATTTTTAGTATTTGTTGTTATAATGGCAATAGAAATACATTTGTAAAAATTTCAACTGTCTAGCTATCGCGGTTCTTGAGATACAGTCTGGTGGTCCCGTTTGTACCCTTTGGGTCCGTACCCAAAAAAGGATATTAATATAAATAATATGGAAGGAAAAGAGTTTATAATTTCATAGCGTATTCAAAGAAAATTAAAAATTTTATTGTTATTTTGAGAGTAAGCTTGTTCTTCTTGAATATTAAAATTCTAATATTAAGGTTATAAATGGATAAATTTCTACTTATATTTCACAACATAACGCTTAGTTCCATATCAAGTATATATTTTTTTTATTAATTTACTTATTAAACTTTATTCATCCAGCACAATGGCGGACTTAATAATAATTCTAGTAATAATAATTCTACTAATAATTCTAGACTTCATACTTGTACGCTATAACTCTATTTCTTAGGTAAAAAATAGCCTCGACTATCGTAATTAAAGCCTACAAGCTAGCATAGCTAAAAGTATCTAGTATATAATTATGTGTCTGTGCCACTTGAACAGAGCAGCGTCGTGAACTCGTCGCAATCATCGGTGCCGACCTGACGCTGCCGACCATCGCCAGGGTGATGCTCAACAGCGTCAGGAACTGGGACGAGGTCGCAGCCTTCTACGAGGCAGTAGTCTCGCGGAAGGAGGCGGCGGATCGTTTGCGCGAGGAGCGCAGAGTCAATGAGGCGATCCGCCGCCGGCGACTGGAGCGGCGTAGGCGCGTATACCTGCGCCTCATGTCGCCCTAGCCGAGGCCGCGGGTGACGTGTCCGGGGAATTAGTCCGTCACCCGCCGAGAGGCCGACCGCGTGAGGAAAGACCGACGTCCTCCCCGAGGTGGGGACGTCGGTCGATGGTAGGGTACCCCACTAGGGGGGTATTCCGTCGGGCCGACCACTGACGTCAAGTCACCCTGCTCCGGTGGTCGGCCCAACGCCGAAGGCGACGTGCATCGCGGGTGGGTTGCGGGTGTGCGTGCTTACGCCCCTCTGTCGCCCCGGACGGAGTAGTGCGAGGAGCGAGCCGACCGCAGAACACCCAAAAAAAGTATTTAATTATGTATATATAGTATTGCGGTATTGATTATCTATAATATAACCAGTGAAAAAAATATAGTATAATATAATCTTAAATAATTCGGACCTTAAATAGTTACTGCAAGTAATCGAACCAGTTCTCAAATCTCTGATAAAGATCAACACAAAGAAGATGTCATCATCGTCATTTCAGCTTATATACATCCCACTGTTAGGCTCGAGCCTCCTCCACAATAGAAGGGAAATTGACCTTACTATATCATGCTGGTCAGACAGGTTGGTATAGCATTATATGTATTTCGAGTTTGCCTTCTCTTACATAGATTCTACATGCCTATTATATCCGTTAGTCGTCTTTTACGACATCCACGGGCAAGATACGGAGTGGTGATTTGTATTCTTACTCCGTCACCACATGGATTAAGTAAGATGTAATAAAAAGAAATAATAAATTAATTATCTATGCTTCTGATTTTTTTATATGCCATAAATGAACTATTACTACACAAAAAGATTTTTAATTAATATACAAAAAATACTTAAATTTGAATATAAATTTACTACGCAAAATATATAACAGTCGGCATCATCTTGTCTTAGAAGAATAAAAACATATTAATGCATTGTTTAATTATTTATTTAGCTTTTGAATTTACCGCCATGTTTTCTGTTTGGTGACGGAGTAAAAATACAATTCACACATCCGAATGGATATGGTAAAATAAATATAATAGTTCAAAAGAACTAAAAAAATACGTTTAAATCGCTAAGCCTGATTATCCTAATAAGGATAACGGGTCAAACTGTTTAAAATATTGAATTGTCATCGGTCCTTAATAAGTATGGCAAATTCCGAGTTAATCCGACGTTTTGAACTGGGTCAAAATCGTGTTCAAAGATTCCGTTACATACTAACATAGATACGTCTGGAGCTAATAAAAGCGTATTAATAACCAAAAAAGGAATTTAAGCACATAACAATATTATTTTCTTTTTGTTTTTAGTCGAAGTATAGTCTGGACGTACGAGTACGTCGTCCGTTCCGCCCGAAGTGACGAAGGCAGCGCGTGACCCCACCACCGTGTTCACGATTTTGTCACTGGGCAAACTACTGGTACCGAATCTTTGACGTTCGTGGCCAGACAGCCGGGTTACCTTTTCGTGTACCGTCCCTCCCTGAGGCTGTGGACATGACGGAATATTAACGACATTGTATGATAAGAAAAAATATATATAGCACCCCATTTAATCTGCATCTTTGTATAATTGTAACTCAGTTTCTCTTCTATTGTTAAGAAGCTTTTGCGTATAATATTGTTGATGTATAAACGGCAAAATAGAGCATTTACTTCTTTGCAAAGATAAAAACACATAGTGGTCTTATATCAGGGATATTTTCACCCAATTAAATATAATCTATATTCAATCGTATAAAAGAAAGTGTCTATTATATTAAAAGTATACAATTTTGATCGTCACATTTATATTCTGACATTATAGCCATTAATAATGTAAATCATTTTGTCATTTGGATGCATCCATTTCCAATACCGTGTACCAATATAACACAAGTTTCTAAACAAAATACTAATAGGAAACAACTTTCATTGGCTGTTTAAGCAAATTTAATCCGCGTTGTCGTTTTCACGTGCTTTCTATTCTAGTAGCGATGCTTGACGTCAATGTACGCATACACATAGGATACTATGAAGGTCGATTTTACAATCAATAGATGTACGATGTAAGCAACGACACCTGCGATATTCTAGAATATGCAAAGGAAAGACTGTCTATAGATAGACTCGATCGGTATTATTAAAATATAGAATAGCCATATAACAGAAGTTTTTTTTAAGTAGATGGTTATTTTATAATCTATCTCGGCTCATAGACGTCTCCCTATTAAGCTTGACCGTACTCCAAAATGGGAGGGAAATGGACCTACTGTACCACATATGGAGTTTTCCTTCTCTTGCATAGATGCAGATAGCATATCACATCCCTTAGCCGTCTTTTACGACACTCACAGGCAAGAGAGAGGATGGAGAATTGTTTTCTTATTCCATCACCATACGGTGCATTTGTATTATAACACTAAGAAAGAATGTAGGTATCATATGTTATGGTGAATATGTGTTGAAGAAAATTTAAAGGTATTATGAAAATATGATAATATGCTGTTCCATCTTTTTAGAGTTCCGTTTTTAGACATCGCTATCTGTCCCTCCGTCTGTCCGACCGTCTGTCTGTCACCAGGCTGTATCTCAAAAACCGCGATAGCTAGACAGTTGAAATTTTTACTAATTATGTATTTCTCTTTCCGTGTGGTGACGGAGTAAGAATACAATTCACCACCCCCTATGTTACCCATGGGTGATCGTACGAGACGACTAAGGGATATAAAACGCATATATCATCTATGCGAGAGAAGGAAAACTCGAAATAAAACCCTATACCAACACGTCTGACCAGCGTGGTATAGTAGGTCAAGTACCCTTCCATTATGGAGGAGGCCCGAGCCCAACAGTGGGACATATATGGGCTGAGATGATGATGATGTATTTCTGTACCGCTAAACAATAAATACTAAAAAAAATATTTAAGGAGGGCTCCTATACAAAAAATACCACTTTTCGCCTATTTTTGCTCGATATCAGTAAATTTGTGTACCTATTGTTGTTTACCTAGTTAGTGGTACGGAACCCTTAGTGCGCGAGTCCGACTCGCACTTGGCCGATTTTTCATATTATTCATCCTCCGTCAGATTAGAATGGCAAATAGGTCACTATCCTGCGTTAGCCAGCCGTCTAGATAAAAGGATTTCTTCTGCGATAGCGATACTTTCTGTTACATTCTCCAGTTTCCTTTTACCCCTATGAAAGGTATTAGTAGTGATTTAAATTCTTATTCCATTACCACACAGAAAGGTGTTCAATATTTATTTTTTTTTTATTTGGATATAATCCACAAATAATAGAATGAATGAATTACATAAGTCTTTGGATCGATCTCGATGTCATGTTACTAACAGTCTTTGATCGAACTATTCTTCCAAAATCAAAATTTAGCCATATATAAATTTATACTACTAAACCGGGGACATATATTTAAGTACACTTATATTTAATATATACAAAGACATCACCTTGGCTGTACAGATGGCACAGTTGTCTTAAGTAGCGACCCACGAAGCAAGTGTATTATGTTCAATCCCTACATACTTCTTTACGCGAACCATAGATTAATATTGTGCGTCTAGTTGTTATTTTTGTTATTAAATTATATGTTTGCAATGTATCAATACAAAAATGTATTTTTTAGTGTGGGTTGTAGCCAAAAATCGTACCATAATTGCCATGCTTAGCAAGTGATTGGCAATCATAGTTGGTGTTATATGTGTGCTTAAAAAGAGCGGCTTACGGTAAATTTATTTAGCATATTATTTTTTAAATTCGAAATGAATTCCTTGCATATGAATTAAAATTTTAACAAATAATATGTAAAGTACTGCAAAAAAAACATACAAGAACGTGAGTCTTATTAAATACGTAATTTTTTGTAAAATCATTATACCACGTATAAAACGTAACCACACAAGTTAAAGTTCAAATGTAATTATTAATTACGTCACACGCATAACGTAAGCAAACATGTAATTAAAAGAACACAACACTAACAACTTTTTTAAGATGGGGTCGAATCTAAACATGTAATCTTTTGAAAAAAAAAACACTCTTAGAAAATATATATAACTAGTTGTGCTCGTTACTTTGTTTGCGTTAAATACTTAAATATTGTCTTGATATTTATTTATTTTTATCATAGATCATCATCTCGGCTCATATACGTCCCACTGCTGGGCTCAAGCCTCATGGGAGAGAAACTGACCTTACTATACCATGTTGGTTATACAGGTTGGTATGGAGTTTTGTTTCGAGTTTTCATTCTCTTGCATAGATGCTATATGCATATTTAATCCCTTAGTCGTCTTTTACGACACCCACGGCCAAGATGGTGGTGAATTGTATTCTTACTCCGTCACCATACGGAAGTGTGTTTGATAATAATAATCGCCACTCTCCGTAAGCGAGTTAGTGTTCAGTTAGTATTATGAGTTTACCATGGGTATACTTGCTGTCCATTTCCCTGGTGATTCTGCACCTCTTTTTTACAATACCCAGGAGTAACCTGCCCTCGCTTCGCTTTGGTTTCAGTGTCCTTACCCGTGTGGTTCCCAAACCCGTGGGAGTACCGGGATAAAATATAGCCTATTTTACTCCCCGATATTATAGCTTTCACTTGGTGAAAGAAGTTTTGAAATCGGTCCAACCGTTTCGAAGATTACCCGTAACAAACAGACAGACAGACAAAAAAAAATATAAAGTGATTTTTAGGCATATGTATAGTGCAAATAACCGTGTGAGCATGAAAAAAGCCTATTATTTCGACATTACAAACAGACACCCCAATTTTATTTATTGGTATAGATTATTCACCCTTCAATACACAGAACAATCTTCGTATATACGTAAAATAAAACAAGCTGTGTCAAGATTAATTATATAATGTACTTCCTTATTTCTTTTACAATATTGCAGAAAATAAAATACTGTCTCACTGTGTTGCTTCCCGTCAAAACACAAATCGTGACGAACATCAGGATCTATTACGAATTTATTCTACTTTTTTTCTCTTATATAATTTTAATTGATGAAATGACTTTGCTCAATCCACATCCATCATTACATGTTAATGAATGTTTTGAGGCATTAGTTTTTATTAGATAAAAAAAATAAGCTAATGCAGTTTGAAAATGTCAAGAGTAGGTACATACTTAATATATTAAAACTTCTCGTAACATAAAATAATTAGAAAGTAAGTGACATTGAGTGTCTGAAATGTCAGGAATAGGGGTCAAATTAGTCAAATATTACATATACATAAATAAATATATAAAACTTTTATGTGGAACAGATATTAATTTTAAAATGTCTCAATTTGTAGAACTTCGCGTCGGTGTTTATAAAATAAAAATTTATAATAAATTTGAATATATAATAATATTATTAAAATAATAATTAAAAACCTGTATTTATATATACTGTTTAAATAAAAGAACAGGATTCCAAATCGGACGAACGTACTGCTTTTATTTAAGCCAAATATTGACTAATTTAGTTTTCATCTAAATAAGAAACCAAACTCATTTGATAAACATAATAAATTGCTACAAAAGTGTTTCACCGACATAAAAGACTTTGAAACAAAGACGATATACTAACAAGAAACCGTTTAACAAACAAAACACAAATGGCGGTGAAAGTGATGTCTTACGATTCTCACAATATCTGATTGGAGGAACCACATATTTAGATGTTGAATAAACAGTGTATTGCGGCTCATTAGTCTTGCATTTATATTTAACAAGCTGCCTTAAATTCTACATAATTAACAGAAAAATCGTTGAAATAGATCTATACTTAGATTTCATAGTATTACTTTTATATTAAAGTTACTTTTAAATATAACAAGTTCGCAGAGTATCGACAAAGTGTCTGTCATCTGACCTTTACAATCCAAAGGGATAACGATATTGTAACATTAGACCAGATGTTGAGGTTGACATTTGAGTACAATAACTGCCCATATAGATTGTCAGAAATTCGTAACGAACTTTGTTAATATTATTTATTACTAACTAGCGCCCTGCGGTTTACCCGCATAGTTCCTCTTCCCGTCGGAATATCGGAATAAATTATAGCCCATGTGTTATTCTGATGTGTAAGCTGTTTTATTGTGAAATTTCATCAAAATCCATTCAGTAGTTTTTGCGTGAAAGAGCAACAAACATCCACACATACTCACAAACTTTCAAGTTTATAATATTAGTAGGATTTACACGCACTATTTTTGTTATGTCAGCAGTTATCATGACCACAGCCATTGTCTCATGTTACCAAATTTCCACGATTTGCTATTTATACATACTCGTAGCATTATAACCTATAACCTATCTCGATAAACAAGCTATTTTATGCAATAGGATTTTGTGGAATTTAAGTACTAGCTCCTGAAATAAATGTGCAAAAATAAATGAAATCTTCAGCTTTATAATATAAACATAGATATTGCACGTACTAATAATAAAGACAATGTAAAATAAGGTATCTAGAACAGCCTTCGCAAAATGACAGGCCAAGCCAAAAGTTGCGACAAAATTACAGTAAACGGTTTGATCTCGATCCAAAGTTACGTGTTGACGATATCTTAATACCAAGTGTTGCAAGAATAATAATATCAGATTGTTGTTTACTATTTCGTGCAGCAAATTTGGGTTTAAGAGCAAAGCAAAAATGTTACAATTTAATTGACCCAAAATATATTTCCTTGAAATTTTGTATTTCATTCTTGTTTATCTATGGTATAAGACTCCATTAGATCCAATCAGTGTTAATCCAATATGCTAACTACGCAATTACCGATTATGAGTTTCGTTTGTTGACAGGACTTGATCTTACTGCTCTCCAACCTAACCATATGGAGTGATGGAATGGCGCAGTGAGGCCCAATTACCCGCCGCATTATCCCTTTGCGTCAATTATTGAACAGGCAACCGCTACCACCGAAATTTATTTGAGCTTTATTAATACCACATATATCTTTCAACGAGCAATTCTTGTAGTTTATATCTTTAAACGAGCAATATATATATATATATATATATATATATATATATATATTCAGGATCTCGGAAACGGCTCCAACGATTTTGTTGAAACTTGGCATACTAGAGGATTCAGGTCCAAAAAATCGATCTAGCTAGGTTTTATTTATAGAAAATGTTCTTTTATCAGTGTTTTTAGCATAACAATAAATGACATTAAATTTTAAAAGAATATGAATTTAAATTTCGTTGTAAATGTCAAGAGTTCCGGTAGCTCAGTTGGGGGACGGCCAGTTTTAATTTTGAGTTTTGTAGCATCCAAACAGCGTCGGTTCGAATCTCGGTGTTATTATTATTCTCTTTTTGTATTTTTTTTATATAATTTTTAGTTTTTATTAATATATCTAAATAAATTCTATAAAAATATTCCGAGCGAAGCTCGGTCAACCTGATATCTTATATCTTTAAATGATCAATTCTTGTATATATATATATATATATATATATTCAGGATCTCGGCAACGGCTCCAACGATTTTGTTGAAACTTGGCATACTAGAGGTTTCGGGTCCAAAAAATCGATCTAGCTAGGTTTTATTTATAGAAAATGTTGTTTTGTCCATGTTTTTAGCAAAATAAACAATGACATTAAATTTTAAAAGAATACGAATTCAAATTTCGTTGGCAACATCATGAGTTACGATAGCTCAGATGGGAAGGTGCCAGGTTTTAATTTTGGTATTTTTTCAATCAAACAGCGTCGGTTCGAATCTCGGTGTTATTATTATTCTCTTTTTGTAATTTTTTTATATAATTTACATTATTTATTTTTATTAATATATATCTAAATAATTTCGACAAAAATATTCCGAGCGAAGCTCGGTCAACCAGATATTAATGATGAACAAAAACTACAATACTGAAACACTAAATATTTATTCATGTGGTGACGGAGTACGAATACAATTCAGCATCACCTCTCTTACCTGTGGATATTATAAAAGACGACTAAGGGATGAGAAATCCAAATAAAATCTATATAAGAGAAAGATAAGTCAAAATAAAACCCTAAGCCAACACATTTGACCCGTGCGGTATAATAGTTCTTCGCCCGTTGTGGAAGGACTGAGCCCAATAGTGCGACTAGTGTGGGCTGAGAGGATAAGACGACGATACTAGTATTCATATCTAAGGCCTTACAATTGGCAATAGTACGCTTACACCGCTGAACAAACATTCAACCAATAATTCATCATCATCATCATCGCAGCCCACATACATCTCACTGTTGGGCTCGGGCCTCCTCCACAATTGGAGGAAATTTTACCAACTATACCATGCTGGTCGAGTCATGTTGGTATAGGGTTTCATTTCGAATTTTCCTTCTCTTGCATAAATGTTATGTGCATATTGTATCCCTTAATTGTCACTTACGACATCCACGGGCAAGATAGGGAATGGTGAATTGTATTCTTCCTCCGTCACCACACGGAAAACCAACCACAAACCCCATAATTACTCATATTCAAATATTGCATGCACGGGGTATAAAAAGTGTTATATATTATTTGAAGTTTAACAATAGGTAACATTGACACTTGAGACCCGGATCTAAAGTGTTCGATTATCTTGTTCGATTACCTACCTTGCCTAGGCGAGACCAGTAGACCTTGCTATGCAGCTAAGTTTAGAAAGCAGAGTTTTTAATGCGAGATATCAATCAAACAGCTTTCTATATTTTCTATATTGTCTAAACATAGAAACACCTATGCATAATGCATTGGAAAATATCACAACTTAGTCGTAATTATTGCAATTATAATTGCATAATTGTTGCATAAAAATAGTTTTAAATCATTAGTATGTAACTACAATTACCTCATAACATTTTGTAAAATTAAATTAACTTTTCCTATCTATGAATTTTCTAAATTTAGCAACAATTTTTTCCTACAGTAATAGCAACATTTAGTTACTATATGTAAATTTACTTACTACATATATTTATGTACTTAATTAAGAAAATTTTTTCAGTAATCTTAGTCTACACTTGTAAGGTTATGTAGGAAAATTAATATGGTGAAAACAGTAGAGTTGTTGCACGTGGTATACTTTTAAATAAAAAATAAGTCAATTGTCAACAACAATCATATTATACTAACAACCCGACCTCGCTTCGCTTCGGTTTTAGTCGCCTTACCCCTGTAGTTCCCGTTCCCGTGGGGATACCGGAATAAAATATAGCCTATGTTGCCTCCTGATAGTATAGCTTTCCATTAATGAAAGAATTTTTGAAATCGTTTCGGTGGTTTAAGCGTGAAAGCGTAACAAACAACATAGTTTTGCATTTATAATATTAGTAAGGATTCCTATAACGTAGATTCCATTTAGCCGAACTTTTTTGCAGATTATGGCTTATTCGTAACTAGTACACCTTACCATCCGTGTATACATTGCTACTTTCGCAACAGTTAGAAATATATTCAAACTCTTCAAAAATAAATTAAAAATCAAAACACAAAAACATTGACAGCATTTTTTCAATGAAATATAAACTCCATATTGTATTCATAAATGTATTGGGTATAACGTAAGCTAACGGTTTTCACGGTTTCAGTTTAAGACTGCACTTGGATATCAAGGTAATCACTGATCGGTCACACCGAACGGGCAACGACCTAACACGAAATCTAACAATTTTCCACTTCGAGAGGCATTTCGAAAACATCTGGCGTGTAGCCCGAGAAAACTTTTACCTTTACAGTCCATATAATCTTTATGCTAGCAACAACAAGGTTTATTTTCTCTATTTTTATATTGTATATAAGTTTTGTAAAACCTAGCTCTGGTTCGCTGATTCGTTAAAACGTTTGTATAACGAAATTGTTTAATATTGTCAGTGGACTTTCTGTTGCTTACCTATTATTCGATTTGACATTTTTTTATCGTTAATTAAAATACAAAAATGCATATGGACTACCAAAACAATCATCACTTAAGCCTATCGCCGTCCACTGCTGGACGTAGGCCTCCCTCATGTTAATCCACACGCCACAGAGATCAAAACAATAACCTTATCCATTTAATTGTAACTTCATTCATATTTTGCTACTTGTTTTTCAGACTAGAAATTGTTTCAGTTAACATTATGAATTATATTACGCTTATGAGATTACTACAAAATTATTTTTATGACATTCATTATTTAATTACAAAGGAGTGTATATATTGACTGCACAGATGGCGTAGTGGTTAAGATAGTGACTTACAACGCCAGTGTCGGGGGTTCGAATCCCACGCGGGACAACACTTTGTGAGTTTGTGTGATCCACAACTTGTTGTTCTGAGTCTGGATGTAATTTGTGTCCGTTAATTATATGTTTGTAAAGTTCCCAGCAATACAAGGATTATTTCCTTAGTGCATGGTGTTGTCATAAAAAAAAAAAATATATATATATTAATTATTATTATAATTATTATTTAAAATGATTTGATTTTATTGAGTCATAATTTTAGAGTTTTTTTTTTATCGCTATTGGTGGCAACGAGCAAACGAGCCTTTTCCTGACCGCTGCCTACCGTGAAGCGTAAAGGAGATTCCATAATGCTAAAGGCATTACCAAAATCCACGCAAACGCCTTTAAAAAGTTGCATTTCAAGCTCTTTCGTTCACCGACTGAAGTGCAGTAACAAATTGCTACTACTCAAACGTCGATTTTCTACCAGAGTGTGGTTAAGGATGCAAAAAAAAACATCGATGTTTGAAAACATCGATGTTTTTTATGATGTATCGTTCATGAGGATTATATTTCTACGTCGTAACATCGATGTCATCCCGCTGTTGTTAAAATATCCGACAAACGTCCTAAAATAAAAAAAAAGCTCATCAAAATCTGCCCGGACGATTTTGTCCATAACCAAAACATCGACGATACATCGTTGTTGAAGAACGATGTTTTACGTGGTTTAAGGGGTATAATGTACCTAAGTGCCTACAAATTTCCAAAAAAAAAAAAAAAACTCATCAAAATTTGTCCAGAGAATTTTATTTCTTAGTTGTAACATCGATGTGTGGTTTTCGATAAAGATGTTTTTAACGATGTTTTACTTTTGAAAACATCGATATCCTAACATCGATGTTTTTATGAGCGATGTTGCATCCCTAAGTGTGGTACCAACCCCGACGGACCAGTCCGCGATTGTAGATAAACGACTGTCGACAGTGTGGGCCTATCACATGGCGTGGTTATTGTCTGAAAACAATCTATCTATCCATACAAGTAGGGAAATGTGGACTCAGAGTCAGACAAACAATCATGCGCCTACTTGCCGTGTTCTGAGTAAACTGGCTCCTTGCATATTTAACATAGCTTTAGCATATGGTCTTACAAAGTCAGCCTAATGTCAAATTCTCATTCCTCCCCGAGACGTCGGTCGATGGGAGGGTACCCCACTAGGAGATATTCTGTCGGGCCGACCACTGACGACAAGAAACCCTGCTCCGGTGGTCGGTCCAATGACGAAGGCGACATGGTGCTCGGGTGGGTTGCGGGTGTGCGTGCTTACGCCCCTCTGTCGCCCCAGACGGAGTTGTGCGAGGAGTGCGCCAATCGCGACCCACTCCAAAAAAAAAATGTCAAATTCCCTTAGAACATTTTTACAATAAACTTTTCCGACTTGATAATTTTAAGACATATTTTCATAAGAATATTATTTTATTAGTTATCATGATATGCTATGATCTATTAATATACAAACTGATAGATTGAGAACTAAAAGCATAATCAGTTACATCTGAATGAGCGAGCAACAGGTCTAGATTCCATCACGGCCGGACCTCGATAACTTTTTACTACAGTTTCTCTTTTAGCTGCGTTATTGATGATCTTTATGAATTTGTTAATTAAACATATGTTTTACTAGTTAGACTTAAGTCATTTGAAACGATTTTTCTGATTCTTACTTTATTTAGATTTTAAGATTATAATTATTATATATTCTCATTTTTTTTTTATAAGACCATGCATATTATATCTCAAAAGCGTTTTCTTTGTGAAAAATTTGTCATAGTAAGTCATGCTATGAATACTACCAACCGTAAGGGTTGGTAGTATTCATAGCATGACTTACTACATTGTTCGTGGGTGTCGTAAAAGTTGACTACAAGATTTACATAGGGCAACTCCATCTGATGTCGTCTGTTCAACAATGCACTCCCAAGGAGGGATAAGGTTAGGCCAGTCATAAAACTATTATCAATCACTTCTGCTAAAAGAAGAGTACATACATATTCAGATCGCCCCAAGTAATAAGTATAAGATCTAGGCCAGTGAGACAACCTTTTCGTTTGAAAGATTACAGTTTGAAAGTTAAATTTCAATTCACCACCTAGTGGTAATTTGTTTACTTTAACTACAGTAATATTAAGAAAATTTTATTCAGAATAAGTAAACGTCGTATCAGCCGACAAACCTTTATAAACTATATTATTCTCACAAAAACTTACGTAGTAATTGTAAAATGAACAAATAGCTACAAAAAAGAAACACATTATTTAATGCTGTGAATTATTCCCACGTACCTTTTCTAGTTATGATACATTAAGTAAAAGAGTTGAATAAAGGTTTTCTTAAATTACATCTTCAATGAAATATTATATAATAGAAATATTCTATATATATATATATATATATATATTAGTGATGTAACGAATGTCGTATTTTGGACATTCGCGAATGCGAATGCGGATGCGAATATCTGCTGCCAACATTCGCGAATGCGAATGCGAATATTCAGTATAAACGTGTGGCAAATGACGTTGACCCTTTAACTTGTTGGAAAGTGAACAGAGAATGATACGTTCTTCTGCTTCCTGTAGTTCGGCATTATTTTCGACGATCGCGGCTCTGTTGTGCTTGAGGGCCGTGGCGACTAAGGCCGTCACCGGCGGGGGAGTGCTGTTGGCGGTGTCCCTGGACATCGCCAACGCATTCAATAGTCATCTAGCTGCATCAGGGAGGCGCTCCGGTATCACGGGGTGCCAGCTTACCTGAGGCGGCTAGTGGCAGACTATTTGGAGGGGCGCAGCGTCCTCTGCACCAACCGAACAGGGGACGTTGTGCGAACGCCTATGTCGTGCGAACGCCTATGTCGTACGGTGTCCCACAGGGGTCGGTTCTCGGACCCACCCTGTGGAACATCGGCTACGACTGGGCGTTGCGGGGAAGCCTCCCGCCCAGGCTGGGCGTGATTTGTTACGCCGACGACACGCTCGTCACAGCCCGCGGTGGGACGCTAGAAGAGGCAGCAAGCCTGGCGACTCTAGGCACCGAAGAGATCACCAGGCGGATCGAGGCGCTGGGGTTGAGGGTCGCCCTGGACAAGACGGAGGCCCTCTTGTTCCATGGGTGCCGTATGAGCCCTCCCATCGGCACCTCGATCAGCGTCCATTCGGTTGACATCAGCATACGGGCCCAAATGAGGTGCTTGGGACTGGTGCTCGACGGGCAATGGTGGTTCCGGGAGCATTTCCGCAGGCTCGCCCCACGGCTCGTCGGCGCGGCGTCCGCCCTGTCGTGGCTTATGCCGAACGTGAGCGGACCGAGCGCTACGTGCCGACGGCTGTACGCGGGGGTCATCCGGTCGATGGCCCTGTACGGCGCACCAGTGTGGGCGGGGTTCCTGACCGTCCGACTCAGGGCTCTTCTGTGGCGACCACAGAGGGCCATGGCGGATACCGCACGGTGGCGACGAAGGCAGCGTGCCTATTGGTCGGGACTCCCCCGTGGGACCTGGAGGCGGAAATGCTCGCCGGCTTGTACCGGCGGGTGTTGCTAGTGCGAGCGGAGGGCGGTGTGGTCTCACTAAGGGCGCTCACCGCCTGGGGCGTCGACGCCCGCTGGGACATCATTGCCCGTTGGGCAGTCCGGCTGGATAGGCCTCGGTTCGGGGTGCGAACCGTGGAGGCCTTCCGGCCGGTGCTGATGCAGTGGTTGGAAAGGCGGCACGGGGTGCTCTCCTTCCGACTAGTGCAGGTATTGACGGGGCACGAGTGCTTCGCCAAGTACCTGCACAAGGTCGTTAGGAGGGAGAGAGAGTACACCGTCCTGCCACCACTGCGATTGCGACGAGGACACGGCGCGGCATACGCTCGAGGCCTGCGCCGCTTGGGCAGAGCAGCGCCGTGAACTCGTCGCAATCATCAGTGCCGACCTGACGCTGCCGACTATCGCCAGGGCGATGGTTGGCAGCGTCAGGAATTGGGACGCGGTCGCAGCCCTCTGCGAGACAGTGATCTCGCAGAAGGAGGCGGCGGATCGCCTGCGCGAGGAGCGCAGCCTCGATGAGGCAATCCGCCGCCGGCGACTGGGGCGGCGTAGGCGCGAGTATTTGCGCCTCATGCCTCGCTAGCCGAGGCCACGGGTGACGTGACCGGGGATTAGTCCGTCACCTGCCGAGAGGCCGACCGCGTGAGGTCGGTCGATGGGAGGGTACCCCAAGTAGGGAGTATTCCGTCGGGCCAGCCACTGATGACAAGTAACCCTGCTCCGGTGGTCGGCCTAACGACGAAGGCGACATGTATCGTGGGTGGGTTGTGGGTGTGTGTGCTTACGCCTCTCTGTCGCCTCGGACGGAGTGGTGCGAGGAGCGCGCCGACCGCAGCCCACCCCTAAAAGAAAAGTTCGGCATTATTTAGTTACACCACCAACGAGTGTCGCCAGCGAGCGCATATTTAATAGTGCTGGACTTATTTACACGCCACATCGAAACAGACTTGAAGCAGACAAGGCATCAAAACTACTATTTTTAAAGTTTAATATTCCCCTACTGAAGTTCAATTATTAATATGAAAAATATATATAATTAACTGTTATTTTTTTTAAGGAGGAGAAATATTTTTGTTTGAGAATCAATTTTTTTTTGTTTGTTTAGAGTTAGACTATTTAATTGTCTATTGTAGAAGTATATAATTTTTGTTGCATAATTTAAATATTAAAAACATATCTAAAGACTGAGAAAAGTTTAATAGAAGAATTTAATTGTATTAGTTTCAATTGCATTAAAATTTTGTGTCACAAGTTCTAATAACAATTAAATTTTTTAGCTTTATTAAAGTAAAAGACTTAATTTTATTCTTGTTTGCTTAAAGTGTTAACTGTTAACTCTTATGTAAAATGATTATATTTATACTATAAAATAAATACTATAAACTATATAATATAGATATACTATAAACACTTTGTGATTGTGATGACAGCAACTCATATTAAGCTTTTATTTGATTTTAATTATAGTAAAAAATCATAGAAGATTATTTTTGTGTACATTGTATTTCGGCCATTTACTATATAGTTTTGTTTGTTAAATTCATATGACAATTTGATTGTTAAGCTTCATTGCCCAAAGTTAAATAAATATTAATTGTAGAAGTATTTGTAGATTATTATTTTTAGTTTTGTTCAAGAAGATAATTATAACATTAAACTTTGGTAAAAATTCATAGAAGATTATTTTTGTTTGATTACATTGCATTTAGGCCATTTGGCATATAGTTTTGTTTTTTAAATTGTTATAAGTTTGATTGTTATGTTTCATTGCCTAAAGTTAAATAAATAAATGATACCAATTGATAAAGTGAAGACCGATAATGTGATTACGAGGTTAAGTTATTTTTATTGAATTAAAAACATAAGAAATTAATGGAATTGGATTTTCTTATATTAACCAACTATTATTACCTACTTAAAAAAATTATACACGCAAAAATATTCGCATAAACATTCGCAATAATTTCGCGAATGCGAATATGCAAAAAACATGCGAATATTCGCGAATGCGAATGCGAATATTCGTTACATCACTAATATATATATATTCATTTATGTTGTGTGGCTGCGAATCATCATCATTTCAGCTCATAAATGTCCCACTGTTGGGCTCGAGCCTCCTCCACAATAGGAGGGAAATTGACCTTCCATGCTGGTCATACATGGTATAGGGTTTTATTTCGAGTTTTCCTTCTCTTGCACAGATGTTATAAACATATTATATCCCTTAGTTAACATTTACGACATCCACGGGCAAGATAGAGAGTAGTGAATTGTATTCTTAATCCGTCACCACACAGAAAATGGTGCCAAATACCTACTGCTAGGATTGACATCAGGCAAGTTTATGACACTATTGCCAATAACTTTAGCAATATTTACGATGGAAGAGGAGCACATATTGCGTCGACACCAAGTAAGAACATAATAATGATATAATTATCCATTTAGACATCGATACCATCAGCTCATCGACGTCCGCTATGTCTAATAATGGCGAACAATACAATAATATTGAAATTATCGTGAGATTCATAATTTCATCATCATTTCGACTCATATACTTCCCACTGTTAGGCTCGAGCCTCCTCCATAATAGGAGGGTCATTAACCTTACTACACCATGCTGGTCAGACAGGTTAGTATAGGGTTATATTTCGAGTTATTCATCTCTTGCATATATGTCATATGCATAATATATCCCTTAGTCATCTTTTACGACACCCACGGGTATGAGAGGGAGTGGTGAATTGTATTCTTACGCCGTCACCACATGAATCGTGAGATTAATACATATTAAAATATCTATAACGGCAAAACAGTGGCAGTGCATGCCAGGGCCGCGCGGCCGCCGCTGCATACTCGCCCTGATCATCAGATATGCTCGAAACCCTAGTCGACATAATCAATTTCAGCACGTGAGTTTTTGCCGTTATAGATATTTTAAAATACCATAATCGTCACGTTCGGCAGGCTGTTAAACAGTATCAATTGGTATCATGAGTTTCTTAGAAAAAAACTGCTTAAGCAGCAGAATTGCCTTGATATTTACTCCTTTAGATGTTTTTTACAATTACCACGAGTAACTGACGATGACATGTAATATTCTTAACCGGTCAGTCACAGAATCACTATTAATTTTCTTATTAATTTACTTGACACTGCTCACATACTCTTTATTTACTTAAATAGAAAAAAAAAATAAACTAATACTGATCGATTGATCAATTCGCCTTGTCATCATAAAAAAGAGCAGTAATACTGAAAGTAGACTGAGGAGCAGCTTAAAGGTGAACATAAAAAAAGTAAACTAAAAATTTTATTGTACATAGCATCGATATTTTTGAATAATCTGACATACGTAAAGGTGCTTGGCAAGATGCTACATATGATATCATCAGACACAATCGTGACTTTATCCATATAAATGTATATAAAATATGTATCATCTTAATATTGATATTTATCTTTGTTTTCTATATTTCCTTATATGATGGCATATACAAAACCTGTATTTTAATCGTATGGAAATTACCTGGCAAACTCCATCGACATTTTGCGGCAATACTGTTGTATGTTGCTATATCAAGATTTGTTTCGTAAGTTCATAAGTCGCTAGGTATATTTTGCACAATAAGCACCAGAAAAACATAATTTAATATTCATTTGCGATGTTTTTGAAATATAATTCTACCTGTACAGTAATACAGTTTGCCGTATGGTGACGGAGTAAGAATACAATTCACTGCCCCTTTCTTGTCCGTGGGTGTCATAAAATACTAATAAGGACTTAATTTAATATCTATACAACCCTATACTAATACGGTTGATTAGTATAGTAGACTAGGTAAATATGCTTTCCATTGTGGAGGAGGAGACTCAAGCACAGCTGTGGCACATGCATTAGCTAAAATAATGAAAATGATGAGTGATAGAATTTAAAATATAATCCATCATCCCTCTTCCTTTCCTGCACTAATAAGTGATGTAGACAGATAATATCATTATAAAAGACTTTTATGACCAGCGTGGTGATGAATATCCCTCTTATTATGAAAGAAGTTCAGGCTAATCGATTTGAGGTACATATGACGACGGAACGTAACATAAAGTGAAAAGAGTAGAGTAATTGCTTCACTAACATTATACTAATGGAATCATCCAATTGAAAACCCAATTGAAGATCAACTGATGACAATCTACCGTCCGCATTAAGGCTGTCCGTGTAGGAGCCCTATTCCATCATAGAAGTATTACCAAACCCCGCAACCGGGTTATTAAGATCAGAGTAGCGGTACCAATAGCCTGTACAATGGGTGAAGATAAAAAATTTAGTCACGTCGCCTTTTTGTCGCTCCAGACGGCTAAGTGAAGTGCAGATGGAAAAGGCAAATCGAAATACTTTCTACTACTTTCCTACAAAGCCTACTACTAAAGAGTACGTATTACTTTTTTATTCTATTAGACTAATTAAAAATTGTAACGGTTATCGTTAATCGATCAATTGAAAAATTTGTCAACAATGGCCTATGACTTCTGAAATGAGATTTTTCCATCTGATAGATTTGTTCTCCTATCTAAATTACATTACAATCAATTACATGGGCCGGAAAAAATCGTCACCGATGCTCATCATGATAGTTATCAAGTTTATTAGGAACATGATCGTCTGCGGATATAAGGTGTAAAGTGATCCTAATGGTATTTACATAATATAGTTATGAGAATCCTATTACCTTATTCTATGATACAATAATGCCTCAAATTATTTTATTTGAAATGAAATTATAGTATACTAAGTAGAATACATTTTTATGAGAACATTTGTCGCATTTGTGGGTCGGTAGGTACAATCAGTTCTGTGTTTTATTATGTCGTGACAAAATGTTTGAGCAATTTTTACATCCGCAATTTTTACTGTAGCTATTAACCTGCATTACTTAATGAGGCTCGTTACGTTTTATATTATAGTACTTATATTACTTATTTTATTGATCAAATTGATTAAGTGAAAGATATCCGACAGGCTAACATGCAGTGATCTAGGATTAGTAAAGCTTACAGCGCGCATTTTAACTACACGGATGGGGTAGTTTAAGTAGCATAGCGCTTTAGCCTGCCATGCTGACTGTCAGGTTCGATTCGCACCCAAAAAAGTTCTTTGTGCGCTCTGAGGCTTATTAATTTTAAACTTATCCATATATGTCCATTTTTGTATATTTGTATAGTAGCGTAGTATGAGAAATTATTCCTTAGTGCAGACAGTAAAAAAAAACATTTGAGAAAAAAAAGTAGAGACGTATCCACATTTCGCCGCACCGTCCTTAGTATCAAGTAACAGTGGGCGAACCTATCGCTATTAATTAGGTACACTTCTAGCTGGAGAATACCTCATAAATTGAGTAAATCCCCTGAAAACTTCATTAATACTTTTTACTGCCTCACCTAGAAATTAGAGCCAAGAACTTCAAAAAATTTAAACCATACGAATTAATCGAGTGACGAACAGCTAGCTTTTTTTTAGATGATGTGTTAAATCTTAAACTGTCATGTCGTCTATCCACACTCACTACAGGATATAGTCCTCCCAATGCGAGTTATAAGTTTCACAGAAGAATGACAGCGTTTACATCATTCTTATCGTTTGTTGAACGGTGATGAAAAATATTGTAAAACAAACTGAAGGTTAATAGTTCTACAAAAATAATCAGAGAGCTTATTTTTTCAATATTTTAACGCTTTTGTATTATTTATGACATAATATATGATAGCAAATGCTCTAGGAAAATAATAGACAAGAAGAAGAATAATAGGAAGTCGATTCAAAGACTTACGACTATAAAGAGCTAAGTATTCAAAAATTAAAAAACGTTAGCTAAAAAAACTATCAAGTTAGGTTCTAAAGGTTTATTGCAACAATGTAAGACATTATGTCATCAATTCACCAACAACTCAATCACAAAATTTACTACAAAATACCACCATGGGTTTAGCAGTAAAAGTATATTCTAGTCAACAATAATTTTCCCAGTATAACTTGATACATTATAACAGAGAACACATATTTGCGAAACTATAATTTGCAAAGTTCAGAATACAGTGGTGCAATGCTGATAACAATCTGGAATTGTGTCACGGCGATTATCACTTGCGTAATTCAAAGAACGACTCTTGTTTCTGTTGTTTGTTGTTCGAAATGGATGTTATGACTATTATAACTTAATTGCCTAACAGAAATACTAGTTGGTTCATTTATTAATTATAATTTAACAAATATTTTAATCATAGTTTCTCATAACCTAAATACTTCCTGTTCGCAAAATTAGTAAAGTTTTATTATATTAAAATAACCACTATACAAAAAATCTATAACCTCATTTCGGCTGAGTATTTGTTTTCAACTAATAATCAAAAATTACCTTTAAACAATATTAATTAATATATTTCGTATTTAAAATATAACATTTAAATATATAGTGTAAAGCGGTTATTTTTTCAGTTTGCAGTTATTAATATAAAAAATCTTGCAAACTATCAAAGAGA
Source organism: Lymantria dispar (assembly GCA_032191425.1). NCBI lineage: Eukaryota > Metazoa > Arthropoda > Insecta > Lepidoptera > Erebidae > Lymantria > Lymantria dispar. The sequence goes on along the minus strand of CM063457.1, from coordinate 17,978,520 downwards.
GGATAAATATCAATTATTGCTAAAAATGAAATTAATTAACAGTCGCTCTTTCTTATTTAAATGAACAATTATCCCATAATATTTAAATTCAATGGAACCTAGGATACTGTAGGCTAAAATTCCTTTGAACGGCTACTTATGTGGCCAAATTTATTTGTGTACTAGCAACCCGCCCTCGCTTCGCTTCGGTTTTAGTCGTTTTACCCGCGTAGTTCCCGTTCCCGTGGGAATACCGGGATAAAATATAGCCTAGTTTACGCCCTGATGTTATAGCTTTCCATTGGTGAAAGAATTTTTGAAATCGGTCCAGCCGTTTTGAAGATTACCCGGAACAAACAGACAGACAGACAAAATTTTTTTAATCTGTATTTTAGGCATAGGTGTCGTGCAAATAACCGTGTGAGCATGAAAAAAGCCTATTATTTTGACATTACAAACAGACACTCCAATTTTATTTATTGGTATAGATTGCATTTTTTTATCCTAACGACCTTTATCCGACGACTTAGCACTTATTAGACGTAATTAAACCCAAGGTTCAATTATCATCACTATTTGAAATTATTAAAAAAAGGTTAAATATACTAACTTGGAATAAATGGTACAAAAGATCATTCAATGGTTATGAGTTTTTCTAAATCAACTTGTGTGGTAGTATCTCTCCTTGAATGTATAAAGAAATCTGCAGTGTGCACGCAACATTTTCTTATACGTCGTATGTAGGTGAGTAAGTACTGCTTCATGTACAGACGTACTTACGAATAGATAAATGAGTGTAATTAGTTTTTCCTGTGTATCGAGAACAAATTTCTCTTTCTGTTTATGATGCTAATTTGTGTTTAGTTAACATGTTCAAAATACCTATAAAGTGTTATGATTTCCGGCAAGAACTTCACTTTATTTTGTACTCGTATCTTTTTTTTATAATGGCAAGCACCCGGTTGACAATTCTGTCAATGACAAATGTTGAGTGGAATTTTGTCTCTTATTACGTACAATTTAAATTTTATATATAACTAGCAACCCGCCCTCGCTTCGCTTCGGTTTTAGTCGTTTTACCCGCGTAGTTCCCGTTCCCGTGGGAATACCGGGATAAAATATAGCCTAGGTTACTCCCTGATATTATAGCTTTCCATTGGTGAAAGAATTTTAGAAATTGGTCCAGCCGTTTTGAAGAGTATCCGGAACAAACAGACAGACAAAAATTTTTTAATCTGTATTTTAGGCAATAGGTGTCGTACAAATAACCGTGTGAGCATGAAAAAAGCCTATTATTTTGACATTACAAACAGACACTCCAAATTTATTTATTGGTATACACTATTTTAGTCCTCTCAGAATAATAGATATGTAAATATATATATTGAAACAACGGTTGTCATTAAAAAAATACAGTTTAAAACTTACATTTCAACAATCCGGTGCTAATTTGTTTAGCTGTTGTCGCTAATATTTAGTAAAAAATAACATTTCGAAACAAATAGATTTAGCCAGTCTTTTAGTAAATAAATGTAACGGTTTCTCATAAAAACTTAAATAGTAATTGCAAATGAGCAGATAGCTCAAAATGAAAAGACAGACATTATTTTTATAACTACGCGATTTTTTTTAACCGACTTCTTTCATTTTGCCTAGATCGTCTTGTAGACTTTATTTGCGCTTTATCTACGTGAAACTTATATTACTTTCGTTGACTTAGATTAACTTAATGCAATAAAAAATATGTTCCTAGAATGTCGCTAGTCCCATCTGGTGTCCGTGAATGTCAATGAGTAAACAAAAAGTCGCTGCCCCTATTAAAGTTGAATAATTTCTTTCTACATTTGAAATAAAACTATTTTAGCGATTTTTTCGCGTTTGTGTTTAATTTTTAATTTATCAGTACAAAAGGCAATTTTGTATAAAATGTAATACTCGCGTAAACATCAGATTTAGTATTCTTCTATTTCTAAAAATGGAATATTTATATTCTGATGAAACTGAGAAATTCGTACTGTTTATCTATGAGGAGACATGAGACGAGTAAATATTAAAATACTATCTATGTAATGATTTTTGATGTTTACAAAAGTATTACATATTATAAATAAAATTATTTTTATGGAATTTATAGGGTTTGAAATTGATTTTTGATTTGCCGACCTCTAAAACACTTTTCAGTGTTCACGGTCCTCCCGTGACTAAAATCTGTAAAAATTGTTTTATCTATATGTGATTAAATATAAAAGATTTTTGATATTGATATTTCAGTGGAGCCTTTACAAAAATATTATCCACACCTTCATCAGACATCGACCTCTATGTTGGGTAGACCTGCCACGAAAATGATGCCAGAACCGCCAAGCTTGGCAGGTGGACGGACGATCGCATTTAGAGTTGAGTCTCTCAAGATAGTGCTACTGACTATTGACAGATAGGTCTGTTGATACTACTTATTATTCTTATGACACCTCTGCTTACTATTACATAGTGCTTCCTTAACTGGTTTTTACGATTCATACAGGAAATTGAATGAGTGGCGATATTTGCTGACATTACCTTCTAAGCCATCATCACACGAGGGAAAATATAGATAGTAAGTACTAGAATAAGAGAGAGTTAAATGAAATAAAACCTTCACTTAGAATTTGCCAAATTATCTTTCATATTATTGAATGTTTTATTATTTCTTTTAATATTTACTATTGCATTTTATGTATTATTAAATACTGTATGTTTTTTTCTGTACACATGCTAAGTTCAACTCACATAACAAAATGCATGACAATACGTTCTAAAATGTCAATGAACGGGCTACATTTTGCCATCAATACGCAGATACAAGTGCAGGTTATTGAATATAAATACATATATACCTATTCGATTATACTCTAAATTTAACAAGGTACTATTGGGACGTAAATTTTGACTAATTCATCAAGATTCTTTCGTTCCCATCTCTGTTTATATAATAGTGCGTTCACGACCAATTGTAGTATTGATAGCAGAAGCGATCAAACTACGGTCTAAGCAGCTAAGTATTTTTTAAATACGGTCTTTTATCACAATGTGAATGTCAACCCTGCCATTTAAGAGCATAAAACCTTATCCGTTGTTCTCTAGAACTCTAATTTCAAAGATAGAGAGTTGATTTTCGTGTATCTCGTTCATATTTGTGAATCAAACAGTTGCACAAGTGTTTTGCTGGGACAATACACTTGTTAGTGTGCCAGATACCTGTTTTTATACGCGTGTAAAACCGGCAGTGACCGTATACAATCAAACATTGAAGTAACATGGAATATTAGTTCACAATCAAACAAAAGAAAGGCACAGCTACTGTTTAGGTAGGTATTATTATACAGGTGAAAAAATTGTATTAAAACTTTTTGACTTTTATGTATTTTTGAAGTTATTCTTCTTGTGGCGCATTAGGGAAAAATGATGAGGGCAAATTTCTTCTTTTGGCGCACAGTCACCAAAAACCGACACCCTGAAGTTAGTTAGTGAACATTTTTTCACATATATCGACTAGAGTTATAGTAAAAGTTTCAATGTATTAAATACCTTTTTTCTATTATTAATGACGTTTTTTTCTACAAACAGATTTTTATTTGTTACTCCAAGTAACTTCTAACATGCGTACCTACACAAAGACATTTCTTTTTTTCATACTATGGCTATAGGTTTTAAAAGTATCTATTCTTATATACCATTAAATGCCTTCATTACAATATCATGAACGAGAGGCGATTTAAAATTTTAAACACAAAAATATTAATATCAATTTCTATGATTTTAAATCACAAGTAATAAAAAATTTTAACCCATTTTTTTGTAACATACTTTATATTTGTAATACTGTTGACTGCACATTGTGCACTTGCACATTGTGCACTTGCACGTGTCGTGGGTTCGATTCCCACGCAGGACAATATTTTGTGCGATTCATAAATTATTGTTCTGAATATGTGTGTAATTGGTGTGCATTAAATTGTGTTTGTAAAGTCCCTCGCAATATAAGGATTATTTCCTTAGTGCCAAGGAATCGGTACCAGTGGTCGGTCCAATGGCGATAGGGAGGGAATACGGTAGCTTATGGGGCCCCACGCCGCTTATTTGTCGCCCCGGACAGATTGGGCGGGGTGTGTCCAGACCATAGCCAACAAAAATGGGTGTTGTCTTTAATAAAAAAATAGACAATTTAGATTATCTGTTTATCTCTTAATATCTGGTTGACCGAGCTTTGCTCGGTATAATTTTTCTTTTCGTAAATTGTATTTTTGACTAACTTATTTAGATATATATTAATAAAAACAAAAATTGAGATTCGATCCCACGCTATTTGAATGCGACTGGACAATTTCCCAACTGAGCTATTGTGACTCTTGACAGCGACGGCGAAATTCAAATTCCTATTCAGAGAATGTCAATAACATTTTATGTCATTGTATTGATTAGCTAAAAACACCGACAAAACAACATTTTCTATAAATAAAACCTAGCTAGACCGATTTTTTGGCCCCGAAACCTCTAGTATGCCAAATTTCATCAAAATCGTTGGAGCCGTTTCCAAGATCCCGAAAATATATATACAAGAATTGCTCGTTTAAAGATATAAGATAAAAGCTATAAAAAAATAAAAAATATTTTATGCAGTGCCTATATTTATACAGTAGCTGTGTAAATAAATTACATATCACCAATCATTCTTATTATATAAGAATTGAGTACTTGTCTGCACTTAGAATTCATTTTAATAATAAATAGTATTTTTCATAGACGAATATTCTACTATTTTCAATGGGTTCGCCCATATATTCAATAATTCGATTGAATGAATCAGAGGAATTTTTACCCGCAGTGGTAATAAAGTGTACCCAACACACGTTTTTCAGTGAAATATAAAATAAAATTCATAGAACTCGATCACAGTGCCGTGTATCAATTATGAATCTGAGCCAACTTAACCATACGAATACATGAATAATAACATAAATTTTTTCCCCGAATTGCTCAGAAGTTTAGAAAAAAATCAGTCAAACACACAATCAGAAACTCCATGTGGTTCCTCATTTAGACTTTAAACTGAAGATCGAACAAAATACATAAATATTGGCAATTCTTTATCCTACCAAAAAGTTATCGCTAATTTCAATTATACGTACCATCTACCTATCCATCCCTACTAGCCTAATGAGATCCACTGTTGGATATAGGACTCCCCACAAGATTACAATATATTCGTAATCACGTACATTATTGTGCCGATATAAAACTTTTATCGCTAAATCTACGCGACAGTTATAAAATAGTAAAATTGGAAAGGCAATGTGTAAATAATAATTGAATACGGCTTTCTATCACACATATTTTAAGCTATTAGGCCCAATTACACACTACCTATACCATATAATTTCACTGTCTATTAACTAAATTGTATTTTGGTAGATTTCGTTTACGTAATTTTAAAGTTAAACATACATCACAGCCGTTGTTACGAAGTGAAAAGAATGGGTGTGGTTTTTATGCTAATATTGCTAACGTAGCTTTCCTTTGACTGATTTACATACTACTTTAAAACGTGACAGAAATTATCTTTTCGAAGTAAAACTAAACGCGTCAATAGAAATCAAATTATATATGTTTTATAGGTGATGAATGAGATAAAAATTTATTAAGGGCTATAAATTTTAATGAGGTAATATAATTAATATTATTTTATAATTTAAATAATTTTCTAAAAACAAGCTTTCGTATAGATATTTTTCAGCTTCAACGAAAGACTTTAATTAGGTTCAATTTAGTCTTTGGATTGAGCAGGGTGTGTCCAGGCCATAGCTATAGCCTACCAAAAAGAAGATACAATTTAGTCTTATAATACTTGTTAAAATGTATACAACTAACCAAGTACGTAAGGATTTCGATAAACAGATAAAGATTCCTAATAACTACTACTTTGAACCCTAAACCAATTCTAGAAATTATATAGGCTATATTTAGATGTAGATATCATCATCTTCACTACCTCGCTATTGTTAAAAGATTTTTAATTCAAACTTTCCTTCTCTTGCAGCGATTTTATCTGTTTGAATATTTTAAATATCTTTTACGATCACCCATGGAAAAAAGGCTGGATACTTTCTGGCTTCATTCCGAGCTGAACCGCTTTGACGAGGATGAATGCTCTCCTGATAGGAGACTTTCGATGCCCTGCCTATCGATGGCTAACTTTGTAAACCTACTAGAATGAAATAACCAGCTAAAATGGTCTTGAGACACATGAAACAAATGGTTCTCTACACGTGTTACGATATCATCGATCTTCCTTCGTCCTGTATCATGTTATCCGATTTAAAATGGCCACGTAAGAACATTTCTTCTCTAATTGTTGTTGGTTCGATAAGTGATGGAGCCTGCTCATTACCACTTTAGCGTGCTAATCCTTTAGATTACGTCAATTATCCTGTTATTTAGTAATTATCTTGTTGTTCTACGAATTTTCCTATTACCAATTTTATCATGTAGAGAAATCCTGCATCTGTAGTACGCTAAGTGACTTTGAACGTAGTTAGGAAGCTGATATTTAAAGATCCTATTTTTACATATCATAGGTTCTAGGTAACATACCTTCTTCATAATCGTAACTTCTTGTTTTTAGTAACTGTGGAATACTGAACGAGAATATACTCCTAAGTTGCCCAAATGTAAAAAAATTAGGTCTATGATAAAACATGAGAACGAAACTAAATGAGAGAAAATCTATTTCAAAATGATCAGTATTCATATAAAAAAAATTATCATAGGTAAATCTTCTTTATCATAAATCTTTTCATAATACCTACAACGAATGAGTTAATAACATTTTTTTACAACAGATTCAAGGAAACTTATGGAATAATATTTTTAAATAAGAAACGAAAAGATATTTATTACAAAATATATAGACGTCGATTTTCTGCGAGAGTGTGATACCCCGGACGGACCGGCCCGCGATGGTAGACAGACAACTGTCAACATTGTGGTCCTATCACTAATAGACATCATTATTAACCTACAGATGTATCCAGAACCAATAGACATATTCATTTTAGATAGTACTCGGCCATCGTAACGATTAGTCGACAAATTCTTTAAACAGTTTTCATTCATTCATCACAGCCAACAGAAGGTGGATTCAGGCCTCCTTCGCACTGGGAGAGAAATTTACTTGCCATACCACGCTGGTCAGACGTATTGGTATAAAGTTTTATGTCAAGCTTTCCTTCTCTTACATAGATATATGCATATTATATCCCTTAATCGTCTTTTACGGGCAAGATAGGGGGTTAAACAGTGAATGAAATTAATGAGTCTTTGGAGATAAACACTAAAAATGATATTAAACGTTCGAGGAGCGATATCCATGTTCAAGTCGTTAACAACAGCTAGTTACGTATATTTTTTATAGATAAGACCAGCCGGTACCGAATTTTACATGCTCTTCGAACCATATAGTCGCTTTGAATACAATTAAGTGATCATGCAACTGTACAGTTACCGTAGTTATGATGACTTAAGTCCATTGATCTCTACCAAATTGTTCATGTCGTGACGGATTAAAAATATATATAACCATTAGAAGAAAAAGAGCGATAGTTAGCGGTAATTATAAGAAACAAATACGGGATATAGATATCACAAAAGAAAGAAAACTCAAAACGAAACCCTTGGATATCCCTTCTGGAAACGGTTGCACATAGGTATGTAGAACGTAAAATTATGTTGACGAGCTTAGCAATGAGACATATGAGTTGGGATGATGAGATAAAATAAGATTAAATATTTGAACTTTTAAAGTGATTAATTCTATAATGTAAAAAATATATAGTAATTATACCTTGACCCGTCAGACGTTGTTCCGTTCAAATAAGCGCCACCTATCGGGTCCAATTGTGAATCTAAACCATTCTCGAATCCCCTTGAACATGCACAAAAAATTCCATTAACATCGGTCCAGCCGTTTAGGAGGAGTTCAGTGACGTACACAAGAAATATATATATATAAAGATCCCAGCCCCAGCCAATCGAAATCGCTTACGTAGAATATTCAAATTACTTAAATGAAACAAAACTGCATTCATTAAACATAAAAAATAAATGATTTCTAAACGTTTAGAACGTTTAGCTGCTAGACTGCATCAATTAATATTAAATTGATGCAATTATTGTGGCTGTTCTATTAAGCGATTCTTTGTTCAACGTTATATATTTACTATCCTTTGTTTAGGGCTATATTTTAGCATTTCTAAGCAACATTTTTGTCAATAAAATCAAAAAGATATACTTATTCAAAGTATATCTATATGTTATTTCATCATCATCGTCATCGCAACCCACATACGTCCCACTGTTGGGCTTGGGCCTCCCCCACAATGGGAGGGATTTTGACCTACTATACCATGCAGGTCAGACACGTTGGTATAGGGTTTCATATCGAGTTTTCCTTCTCTTGCACAGATGTTATGTGCATAATATATCCCTTAGTCGTCTTTTACAACATCGACGGGCAAGACAGGGAGTGGCGAATTATATTCTTACTCCGTCATCATACAGAAATTTATGTTATTTGTCTTATTAAATTTAATCATACCGGTGATGGAATTAGAAAACAAATTACGCAACCCTTTCTTTCGACGACGACTAATCGTTATCAGATAACATCGCTTCAAGAGCAGAGATACTAGAAAATAAGTCTATAAAAATGTTCTGACCAACATAGTATACTAGATCAATGACCGTTTATGATAGAGAACGCGCATGCCAATACTGGCTGAAGAGCTATTAGTTGGTGGACTCCGTGTAAGAAGGATGAATGAGAAATGACCATATTTCAAATTTTAAGGACACCACTTGACGAATCCAATTTCTTGTCTAATCTATTCACAAAATTTCATTGAAATAAATTTGACTATTTCAGAAATGAGTTTCAAGGAACACACGTGATTTTTACATCTTAAAAATAAAAAGGCCGATATTCGAAAAATATCCGCGTAGTTACGGCTTAAATATACGAAGTGTCACCAATTTTTCTTTTGGAGTCATAAAAACCGGTTAACATTGACAGATTAGGCAGCAGTTGCTCTCTTGAGAAACTGCAATAGCCAATTCACCTACCAAGCATGATGATTATAAGACTATCCCTCCTCTCGTAATAAGACCTATAACGAATATTGGACTTTGATAGACTAATGAATAGATGGGTGAACTCTAAAAGTAACTATTCTTCATATAAATTTAATTGTAAATGTAACCCAATAAGCCACATCATCATCTTGCTCTTATCCCAATTACTTGGGGTCGACGCAATATGTCATCTGTTTTGACATATTGCAAAAAGTTTCGGCAATGACTTTTATGACCGGCTGCCTGCCTGACGTCAACCCTTCTTGGGAATGTAATCGTTGACCCAAATAGTACCAGATGGAGTTGGTTCGGGTCAATCTAGGGCTCTTAGTCGTCTTTTACGACACCCACGAGCAAAGCAAGGGTTGGTAGTATTCGAAGCCGCTACCACACAGCACTAACACAACCCAATAAGCCACATGCAGAACAGATATCAAGGTTATCCATAACATGAAAGTCGTATAAAGCGAGTGAAGATATAAATATCAGGATATATTCTACAAAACCGGTCGCTCTTATTGCGATAATGCCAAGTCAGGCCAAGTCCAAAAAAGTCTTTATGTTGAACACCTATATAAAGTATTAAGCGCGTAGGAGGCTCTATAACACAGTTTTACACTTTTATACCAGTCATCGATCTAAACTTGGTAGTAATTTCTAAAGCAATAATTTGTGATACTATGTAATGTATTCAATTTATTTTGAAGGTCATTTTATCTGTAAACCACTATGCGGGTGGATTAACTCGTTCAATACAAAATGCCAATAATATTTTCTATCTCCGAAAACAATCCATTTCTCTGAACGAAAAGCAAACTTTCCTGTATCCCTGACAAGGTGTAAATATGCGAAATTTCTACACAATCCATTACCACAAAAAAACTGTCAATACTTTGAACTATGCACAAGTTATTGTTATGATCTAATTTGTGTCTGTAAATTGTATATTTTAAAGTCCCTCGCTATACCTAGATCATTTCCTTAATGCGGTCTTTAAAAAAATAAACAGCTTACGAAAGGTTGTCTATCCATCAACCTTTCCACATTCACTATAAGCCTCCCCAAATCCCAGTAATGCTACAATCATGAGACCTTATCACAGACAGTTGCTGTTAAAATAATTGCATAAGAATTATGTAAATGCTAGTCATTTGATACTACATATTCACCTAGTGATTTTTCCGATCTTTAGGAACCTCACAGTAAAGTTAAGGGTGGTAATATTAAGTGAGGGTACCCGAAAGGGTATTCTATCTGGCCGACCACTGAGAACAAGGAACTCGGCACCGATGATCGGCCCAACGACGAGGTGGCTACGAGTGGATTATGGACCCGCGCGCCGTCCTTTCGTCATCCCGGACGGAATGGATGGCGTGTGCACCTGACCATTGATGTAACAAAAAATCCTTTTAAGCTATTGCATAGCTTTTATCGAGGGCTTGGCGCGGCGACCGAATTAAGAAATTCCGTATCGAAAATAAAACCTCACACCCCCCTGCCATGTAGCTACATGGTACGAGCTACATGGTACGCATGTGGCGGCAGCTCGGCAGAGCGTACGGTCGTCGAGACGTCGACATTCTGCGTTCGTCCGTCTCGGTGCGCACACGTGCCACTGCTTTGCGTAGCTTATGTCACAAAAGTGTTTTCACGCGTTTTCTAACGGTCCCAACGATCTTCAGCGGACGACAGTAGTAATCCAAACCGCCTTTATTGTTACACATATAGTACATTTGTTTTCTTATCGGTCACCACGCTCAAAAAGTGTAACTTGAATTAATATCAAAGAAAAAAAATACTGCATAAATAAAAAATAAATAAATAATTATAATTGCATAAATTGATAAAAAATGCTATGCAATAGCTTTACCGCGGCAGTCCCCGAGTGCCACACGTTTTTTTTTTACATCATTGATGCTGACCATAACCCACCCATAAAAAAGGTGGTAATATGGTGTTCTAAACCTATTATATAGAAATTAACATACCAATACCATTCGCAATTTTAGTGATGTCCATTGACCGCTGTCTATGCATACAAATACGACCATATTTTTGAAGCCAAAAGAAAGGACATAATAAAATGAAAACGTTTAGCGAATTGTTGCTTTTACTTTCAAAGTAACACTTAAAACCGTTTCATGGTGACAACATATATGTACCACTTTGGCTAACAACTGAATACATTAAGTACGTATACGTGCTCATTACCTTGACTCGCATTTGTAATCTCTGTTGTTATTTAATGATAGACATTAACGGGTCAAATATGAATAAAATGAAAATTGATGTCATTTGTTACGCGAAAGTATTTTTGGTTTGTTGCAAGTAACTTAGTTTTTTTATTTAAGATTACGAGTTGTAATCAATCATTAGTGGCATTTAAGTTGCTAATTGAATTATTTTGCAACTATATATAGGTACTAATATAACTCTTTTTTTTTGTATTCAACTCAGCTCGTATTAATCTAAATAGATAGTTGTCTAGACAGTTGATGATAAAAAAGAGATATACATCCTGCTGCTGGCCTCAAGCTTCTTTCAAAATTGACCTGCTATGCTAAGCTGTGTGGTGACGGAGTAAGAACACACTTCACCACTCCCGATCTTGCCCGTGGTTGTCGTATAAAAAGATGGAGTATAATAAGAATATAACATCTATACAAGATAAAGGAAACTCTGACCGCGTCTAATCAGCGTGGAATAGTAGGTCAATTCCCCTTCCATAATGGAGAAGGCATGAGCCCAACAGTGGGACATATATAGGCTGAGATGATGATGATAATGCTAAGCTGGTCAGATGTTTTTGTGTAGGATTTTATTAAGAGTTTTCTTTATCACCTGGATTCTTTCAGTCGTCTTTTACGATCACCCTCGGGCAATAAAGGGTATACATTATATCCTTACTCTGTTACTACACGGAAACTCTCTGTTATTGTGTGGTTAATAGTCCGTACAGTATCACAGTTATAAATCATTTGAAAACCTTTCACTTAATAACCTAATTGCTGTGAAACAGCAAACACGTGACATTGAAAATTTACGCGGCCTTTATGTTTACTTAGAAAATCACTAAGTTACTTCTGATCTATAGAATAAATGGATCAATTATAATTAGTCTCAATAATATTAACACATTATTATTGCAAATAGCGATGAACCCCTCTGTTAATTTAGTAAAAGCACATGTGTGGTTTCTCGACCGTTAAATACAAAAAACACCTGTTACTAACCGCCTCGCTGATTCTTATGTTCCCTTCGCTCGCATAATTTCCATCCTGATAAAGACAAGTACATAACTTAAAGTAAAAACTAAACGATGAAGTCGATTCTATTGGCAATAATTTTTTTGAGCAAAATTAAATTTAGTCCTGTCAAATAACATTTGTACCTGTTGTGTGCAATAACTAATCGTAGATTTGCTTGTAGGATTAATGCAACTAAATAATAGTATGATCATAATTCCAAACTAAATTAAAAAGTAATAAGGTACAGTATATACTTTAGCAGTAGAAGTAATAAATTTTGCAGCGATTATTAAAATATAGAGTAACTATTTAGTCTATTAGATTATTCGCAGCAACAACGACAACAGAAAATATAATAAACACATTATAAAATAAACAAGCAGCAAAAATCAATTTGGAACCTCCTCAAACCTTAAAATTTCATAAAAGATTTTGCCAATGTGCATATATTGGCAAAACCTTTAAAAAGCAAATGTTAATAGTTGTATCAAGGTCTTGGGGACATCACGTAAGCCAACTGGACAATTTCCATACAAATTACGGTCACTTTCGAAATTGTGCATTGAAATTCGACGACTACAATTTTAAAAAGCCATTGTTTGGATGTCCGAGTTCTTTGAAGGAGTTATTGATATTCTCATAGAAGTATTGTTAGGATGTGAAAATATTATACGACACTTAGTCTGAATACGTTTAAAATAATTTTAAGTACCAACTAATTTATGTTATATCATTTTGAGAAACTTAACACTGAAATCCTTTAGTACCATAGCTATCACTTTACTAGACTAATTTGTTAGCATACTGAATAATAATAACTTTAAACAAAAGTAAATTCAATTGAAGAAACTTTATAAAACACTAGCACTGGTTTTATTTATTTTAATTACTAATAATTGTCAGAATTAGAGAAAATAATTATTCATTATATAGACCGAAGTCGATTATGATTTTTAAGCGGCCATGGATATTGATCTTTTGTATCTGGTACTAAATACTTGAACGTGAAATGTACATGTCTGCTCACCAATTCAGACACAAAGACGTGCAACTATAAATAAAACATGTGTTCCTTAATGCACGTATTTACTTGTTGCTTAAAATCGTGTCTTCAATTCTTAGTTACGGCGTTATTGACTTTTATATTAGAAGATTTCAGCTTCAGTACAGAACTTGGAATAGTAAACAAGCAACAGTAAACAAGCAACAGTATCGCCTGATGATGATATTGAATATACATATAACCTTGTATTACCTATGTACGACACATCAGCCAAAGTAAGTGAAAATTAGAATTCGTTAAACGTGAAATTCTAAGAACCCAATGATGAAATATTTATACATTTTATTGAATGTACGATGTAACTATTTCTGTGTAGTGACGTAGTAAGAATACAATACATCACCCCTTATCTTACCGGTAGGTGTCCTTAAAGACGAACAAGGTATTAAAATAAGCAGATAACATCTATGCAAGCCGTATACCTAGTCGTTTGACCAGCGGAGTATAGTAGGCAAATTCTCCTCCTAAATTGCGAATGAGGCTCTAGCCCAGCATTGGGACGTACATGAGCCGAAATAATGATGATGACAATCTAATTGTACCAAAACCGTTCATCCAAGGTACCACTACTACTATTAGATAAATTATAATAGCATAGTCAGTTCCTTCAGTTATTACTATTATTCTTTCATTACAAAACATAAAATAATAAGAAAAAATAAATAAAAAAATACAGTGTCATTGCATCACCTTCATTTAGTCACGATCGTATCTGGGTTGCCATTTAGTTGCATCAATATGGAATTATGACTGCGAACTAACCGCAAGCCGGTTTTGTGGAGATGCTTTATACAGAAAATAATAAAATTAGGATTTGTGAGAGACCAAAATGCTTTTTGCATTAATAATACAATACTAATATATCAAACGGTAGCACTTAAATTTTAATGAACTTTGTATTTAAAAGTCAGTATTTTGAATTAAAAGGCGTCAAAAGCTATGGTAAACTAATCATCATCCTACTCTAATCACAATTACAGTAGAAACTCGATTAACCGGACTAATTGTTGTCGGTAGGCATTCGGCTAATCGAAAATCCGGATAATCGAATGTATAATAATAATAATAACTTTATTTCCAAAAATAATTTACAATATTTAAAACACCAAGTTAATTATCCCTTAAGTTATGTTAATTATCCCTTAGTTAGTCGAATGTATGAAAAACCTCCTTCAGTTTTATGCATATGTACATAATTTTATGCGTTTATTAAAAGACGAATACATATCCCGCGGGGAATGCACCACAGAGCGGCATAACAGTTACTAACTAAAACAATAATGAAAAGCATGGGGCAGCGATCTCGCGGGGCGCGTGCGGGACATTCCCTTTCAGACACGTTCATGCTTGTATAAATTCGATTTGCCTGTATTATTCATTTAAATAAAAAACGATTACCATCTTCGTATTTCATCCCACTCCTGGGCTCGCGCCTCCTCTACAATGGACGAAAAATTGAACTATTATGCCACGCTGGTCAAACATGTTGATACAGGCTTTTATTTCGAGTTTTCCTTGTCTTGCATAAATTTCATATGCATATTTAATTCCTTAATCACTTTTTAACACCCACTGGCAAGAAATGGGGTGGTGAATTGTATTCTTACTCCGTCACCACACGGAAATCTTATTTATCTGCAAAAAATTCATCGTATCGTGCATTGTTAAATATCATCAAATAACGTAAGGAATCGTCATCACCCATATGTCCCATTATTGCGCTCAAGCTTCCTTCATAATAGGACCACAGAAAAATTAATAAGATAATAAGATTAATAAGTATTAATATTTCTGTGAATAGGACGGTAATTGACCTACAATAATTTGAGTTCTTTTCCCAGACAGACATTATCAGCTTATTGTATCCATTAGCCGTCTTTTACGATAGGGGGACGTCGGTCGATGGGAGGGTACCCCAAGTAGGGGGTATTCCGTCGGGCCGACCACTGATAACAAGTTAACTCTGCTCCGGTGGTCGGCCCAACGACGAAGGCGACGTGGTTTTCGGGTGGGTTGCGGGAGTTGCGTGCTTAAGCCCCGGACGGAGTGGTGCGGAGGCGCGCCGACCACAGCCCACCCACAAAAAAAAAAAGAAAAATCCGTCTTTTACGATAGCCAGAAGCAAAACAGTGGAGTGGTGAATTGTATTTCTACTCCGTCACCACACGCAATAATGAAAGGAATTATATTTATCGAGCCTCTTTCCGTTAGTTTTATGAACGTTAATTTAAAACTTTATATTACAAATGAGGTCAATGTAGATGGAAATTATATTATATCACAACACATTTATCTTCAAAAAGATATTTCTTGTAATATATTGTGTCAAGTAAGACGTAGTCTGAATACAAATGAACACTAAATATCACAAGGCTAAAGTGACTGTACAAATGTCAAGGATTCCACTGAATGTAAAAGTAAAAAGTTGTAAAAAATACGAAATTGTTGTGTTTAAGCAAAATAATAAAGGCTTGTTTTTGATTAGCACTTCCTGAATTTGGAATGTTTAAACAAAGAAACGAATACTCAACTATACAGTATTAATATTTAAAATTATTATTTAAATTACTATTTCAAAACTATTATTAATATCACAGAAATATTAATACTTAATTTTTCTGTAATTAATACCATTAATTATGATTATTTTTCTTATGTTTTGTCTTTTTATTATATACTTAGTTGAAATCTAAACCTACGCAATCACTCGCTAACAATTTACCGTAAACAACAAAAAAGCATTATTATTATTTTTAACTTCAAGTAATACAGCCTTTAATTGAGACTTCAAAACAACCGTATTGTTAAGAATAAACATTTTTATATTATTCTTATATTCAACAAAGAGTACAAGTACATATTAGTACAATAAATATTCACGGATTGTCTTTTGAATAAATCGATGTCTCTATAGTTTATATCATATTGCACGTTTCTAAAATACTATTTAATTACATAATTATACAGCTTTATTTCTGTTCAGGATATTTAGAAAGATCTTCTCGTCCAATATGCCACAGTATATTAAAGTACAGATCTATTACTAGCATCGGTTACAGCATAGAAGCTTGGTCTCCTAATGTTGGCCTCATAAGAAAACTCAGTTACTTAGAGTGTTATGAAATGTATTCAGAATAGTTTTACGATATAAATTTACAAAAATTCGTTACATTCTTCGAGAATTATTACGATAAAGTAGCAATATGTAAGGTGTATCGCTTAATAAACCGTTGACAAAGAAAAATTCTCGAGCAGCGACCATCTGTTGGACGACATAGAATATATTGACCAATAATTTTGCCGTAGAACGACGGACTAAAAATATATATAAGAACCTCAGATTAAAAGGAAAGTAAAATAATGATTCTATTGTACCGTACATCTTCTACTGTGTGATAATGAGTTAAAAATAAAATATGTCATGATGACTAACTTTCTCGTGGATGTTGGCAAAATCGGCTAAGAGAACGACCAAGAGGGCGCGGGCGGCGGGTACTCACGTGGAGACCTTAATCCATCGGCTAAAAGTGGCAATTACTGCATTATTACTCCTTGTGTGGAGTTTTATGTCCACCCACAGTAGTAGTTATGTCCACTAGTAGTACGAAGACTAAATATAAAACGTACCTGAAATTGTCATTATGATCATTATCCTGCTCTTATACCGATTACATGAGGTCTACTTAATACATACTCTTCATAATGCTTATTGCAAAATTAATAACAATGTTTTATGATCAACCGGTTGCCTGATGTCAACCCTACTTGGGATTTTCATTGTTGACCATATGGGATCAGATGAAGTTGGTCTAGGTCGATGTAAAGCTCTTAATCTATTCCTACTATTCTCTCTAGTCTATTACAACACACAAGCAATGTAAGGGTTGTTAGTAACCGAGCCGCTACTACACAGAACGTCACTAAAATATAAAATCTATTACAAAAATTGTATTATGAAGTGTAATTTTGCCATCATAAAATACAATCTTCACTGTAATTAACGACCAGCGGTAAACAATTTTAATTAATATAAAACAACATAACCTCACCTAGGAAGTTGGCAAGGTTAATAAAAACGTATCTATAATTAGCCACATTTGTCGAAACTTCCTTCTCAATCTGTGTTAAGATTATAAATGGACAGAGTTATCGTGTTAATATTTCTTCTTTCTTTTCAACTAATTTATTTCCTTGTATTGGATACGGCTTTTCGAAGTAATGACGAGGGAATGTGAAATACTATACAGTACCGACTAGATTTGCATAAGATTTTACATGTCACATGTTTTGACTTGGAATATTATGGTCCGTCTTTTAATCGTTTCATAAGACATCTCTAGAAAAGGGTGATGATACATTGTATTCTTACTCCATCAGCATAGAACAGAATAGTTCTAGAAGAACATTCGAGTACCTCCCACTATTAGTAGATGATTTGTTCACTGTCTAATTATCACTTGAAAATGGTATATAACTATACGTCGAAAAAGTATATTTTAAAAATTAACGTATGTTTTTAACATGCGCAAGATTCAATTGCCACCACTCCCCAAACATTTTAAATTTAATTTTCTTTCAGATAAAACTAGAAAAACAAATACGCAAATTATCTTTCGGCGTGGTCAACGATCTAACAATTATTGCTCCGAGTCCGACTAATCTGTATCTTTCAGTAGTACATATATTTGTAAAAGCAAAATGCCTGATTATATATCGTATTATAAGACTTTATGATAAAAATCTTTATTGAGTGCCATAAATGCTGTCAGGGTATGGAAATCTACCGCGCAACGGCGACCGACGTCCCGGGACGAGAACGTCGAGAGGTGAGGGTACCCGAAAGGGTATTCCGTCGGGCCAACCACTGAAGACAAGTCACTAAGACACAAGTTTGCACGTTTACTGCAAAGAAGGACCCGTTTGTCATGGTGCCACAATTCCAAGGAGTAACTCTCCCAATTTCTGAGAGTATTGGGATTCTCGGCGTCGAAATGTCGAGCAAAGTCCAGTTTGGGAGTCATTTGGAGGACAAAGCCAAATTGGCAAGCAAAAAGTTGGGCGTCCTGAACAGACCCAGGCGGTACTTCACACCGAGACAGCGTCTTGTGCTATACAAAGCACAAGTTCGTCCTCATGTGGAGTACTGCTCACATCTCTGGGCAGGTGCGCCCAAATATCAGCTAGACCCACTTGACTCCCTGCAAAGACGGGCTGTTCGAATCGTCGGGGATCCCAATCTTACGGACAGATTGGAGTCGCTGGAGCAGCGGAGAGACTTTGGGTCACTCTGTGTACTCTACAGACTCTTTCACGGGGAGTGCTCTAAGGAACTGTTTGACTTGGTACCACCGTCACCATTCTACCAACGTACCACTCGACATCGTAGCAGGGTTCATCCATTTCACCTGGACACGTTATGGTCTTCAACTGTACGTTTCCAGCGATCATTTCTCCCACGTACGTGCAAGCTCTGGAATGAACTACCTGCTGCTGTGTTTCCCGAGCGCTATGACATGTCCTTCTTTAAACGAGGTTTAAGAAGAGTATTTCCTTCACGGTAGGCAGCGGCCTGGCTGTGCTCCTGGTATTGCAAAGGTCCATGTGCAGCAGTTTCACTTACCATCAGGTGTGCTGTTGGCTCGTTTGCCACCATTGGCAATAAAAAAAAAAAAATCCTGTTCCCGTGGTCGGCCCAACGACGAAGGTGACGTGGGTACGGGTGGGTTATGGGCCCGCACGCCGTTCTTTGTCACCCTGGACGGAATGGACCGCGTGCGCGCCTACCATAGCCCACCCATAAAAAAAAGGGTATGGAAATCTATTTAGAAACTAATTATGTCTAATTATACTAATATAAAACGTCGATTTCGATTTCTACAATATGGTTATATGATCGAAACTCATGTCTTACGAGTATGTTCAAAGTAGAGTTTTCAGGATACGCGGCAATTATCTAAATCAATTCGTTTAAAACCTTTAATCATACAAGAGAAATACTATTAATGGACTTACATTCTTACATTGTAAACTACTACTTAAATGAATTAATAATTTAGCGTGAATAATTACTTGCGTAATGTGAAATACATTTAAAAAGAAAGGATGAAAACGTAATTTAAACATTTTTTTCACAAAGAGGCTTCATCATCTAAGAATAGGTTCATTTCTATTAACTGGGATGTATATTATTTATGCATTATTTTCTTTAATATCGAGTTTTATTCAACTACTGCACTGCGCTCATTTTAAAAATAAAATGCTATTTAGGGTTCCGTACCCAAAGGGTAAAAACGGAACCCTATTACTAAGATTTTGCTGTCTGTCCGTCCGTCTGTCTATCACCAGGTTGTATCTCAAGAACCACGCTAGCTAGACAGTTGAAATGTTGACAAATTATGTATTTCTCTTGTCGCTATAAAAACAAATACTAAAAAAAAATCGGTTGTCTGTAAAGTCGGTTTACTGACGATAGTTGAACATGACAACGTCATAAGAAAATACTGATGGAATGGTTTCATTTTTCAAAAGAAAATTTTAATTTTATTTGTTCGATAGATATTTTGTATGGATCAAGCCTTAAATGGAACGCCTCAGAGCGAGGTAACGCCGCATACGTCATGTTTTTTCGTGTGTGCAGCCGGCTCTATCGAAGACGTTATTTATTTTGTTTTGACGTTGTCACGTCAAAACAAAATAAAATAAATATTTAAGGAGGGGCTCCCATATAACATACGCGATTTTTATGAACTTTTTTCCTCGATATCGATAATAGCAACAGGTAGGCACTTGTTTACCTAATCAATGGTACAGAACCCTTCGTGCGCGAGTCCGACTTGCACTTGGCCGATTTTTCTTTGTTCTCTATTTAAACCTCTAATGTGCGAAGTGTTTGTGAATAAACACATTTTTAAAAGACTAGAAGTGGGTGCCATAAAGACCTGTGTGATCGTTCTCAGTAAATCGTAATACGCTTACATCCTATTGTGTGGGCTTTTATCTTATACTAGCAACCCGCCTCGCTTCGCTTCGGTTTAATCGTTTTACCCGCGTAGTTCCCGTTCCCGTGGGAATACCAGGATAAAATATAGCCTAGTTTACGCGCTGATATTATAGCTTTCCATTGGTGAAAGAATTTTTTAAATCGGTCCAGCCGTTTTGAAGATTACCCGGAACAAATAGACAGACAGACAGACAAAAAATTTTTAATCTGTATTTTAGGCATAGGTGTCGTGCAAATAACTGTGTGAGCATGAAAAAAGCCTATTATTTTGACATTACAAACAGACACTCCAATTTTATTTATTGGTATAGATATATCACCTCGTTGTATTACATCTCTGCTTATTTTTTCAAAGCATGAAATTAAAGTAAAATATAATTTAAAAGGATGGTATACCCAATAGTGCCACGTGCATTATCGCTTTAGATAATCGAGTGTCTTTATTCAGAAGGTTTAATTATTACCGAGTAACTAAGTTGATATTATTGTAAGATTTAAATTATACATCTATAGACCATTCCAGTAAATGAAATTCAACTTCTAATCTGTTAACAGCTTAATATAATACTGAATATTAATTATTTATGTTAAGAGACGCCTACATTTTCACTTAATCTTATTACATGTTAACGATTGATCCAGAGCGTTGTTCTTATTATTTCGGTCTTCGCTTAGAAATAGTAGATTTTGAGGGCCGTAAGTCAACTCTTGTTGCTTTTCACTCTTTTACGTTTATCGGCATAATTAACCCTGTCGCAATTAATAATTATATTTCCTTATTTAATTTGATTTAATAAAGGAGCACTTGTGTTCAAGCTGATTTTATATTTTGTGTTTATTAAATTCTTTTCCTTATAGAATTTTATGAAATTCAAGTAACCTTCATTTGAAAATATTGTTTTTACATTTGTTTATTTTTATTTTATTAAACAGCAAATTTACTTTTAAGTCATCAAATGTCAAAATATAGATAATTCGTTTTAACGTATACCTTTATTATATTACTAGCAACCCGCCCTCGCTTCGCTTCGTTTTCTGTCGCCTTATCCCCGTAGTTCCCGTTTCCGTGGGAATACCTGGATAAAATATAGGCTAGTTTACTCTCTGATATTATAGCTTTCCATTGGTGAAAGAATTTTTTAAATCGGTCCAGCTGTTTTGAAGATTACGCGGAACAAACAGACATACAGACAAAAAAATATAAAGTGTATTTTAGGCATATGTATAGTGCAAATAACCGTGTGAGCATGAAAAAAAACCCATTATTTTGACATTACAAACAGACACTCCAATTTTATTTATTGGTATAGATTATATTATTGCAATAGTGAGAGGTGGCAGCAAAGAACTACAAACTAAACATATAATAATATATAGGTACTTATAGAAGGTATGCTGGGCTCCCATCACATTCATAAAGGTCATATATGCATATATACACACACACATACACATATTTATAACTAGTAACCCGCCCTCGCTTCGCTTCGGTTATAGGTTATAGTCGTTTTACCCGCGTAGTTCCCGTTCCCGTGAGAATACCAGTATAAAATATAGGCTAGTTTACACTCTGATATTATAGCTTTCCATTGGCGAAAGAATTTTTGAAATCGGTCCAGCCGTTTTGAAGATTACCCGGAACAAACAGACAGACAGACAGACAAAAATTTTTTAATTGCTATTTTAGGCATAGGTGTCGCGCAAATAACCGTGTGAGCATGAAAAAGCCTATTATTTTGACATTACAAACAGACACTCCAATTTTTTTTATTGGTATAGATATAGATAGACTAGCAACCCGCCCTCGCTTCGCTTCGGTTATAGGTTATAGTCGTTTTACCCGCGTAGTTCACGTTCCCGTGGGAATACCGGGATAAAGTATAGCCTAGTTTACGCCCTGATATTACAGCTTTCTATTGGTGAAAGAATTTTTGAAATCGGTCCAGCCGTTTTGAATATTACCCGGAACAAACAGACAGACAGACAGACAGAAAAAAAAAATTGCTATTTTAGGCATAGGTGTCGTGCAAATAACCGTGTGAGCATGAAAAAAGCCTATTATTTTGACATTACAAACAGACACTCCAATTTTATTTATTGGTATAGACTACATATCTTCCACTAACCACTTTGTATTGCACCCGCCTTGAATTTTTTCATTAAGCCCGTCATGTACTTTTGTTTATGCATGGAAAAAAATGGTTTTTTTTTTTTTTTTTTTTTTTTTTTTTTTTTTTTTTTTTTTTGGGTGGGTCGCAGTCGGCGCGCCTCCGCACCACTCCGTCCGGGGCGACAGATGGGCTTAAGCACGCAACTCCCGCAACCCACCCGAAAACCACCTCGCCTTCGTCATTGGGCCGACCACCGGAGCAGGTTTACTTGTCGTCAGTGGTCGGCCCGACGGAATACCCCCTACGCGGGGTACCCTCCCATCGACCGACGTCCCCCCCTCGGGGAGGACGTCGGTCTTTCCTCACGCGGTCGGCCTCTCGGCGGGTGACGGACTAATCCCCGGTCACGTCACCCGCGGCCTCGGCTAGGGCGGCATGAGGCGCAGATAGTTGCGCCTGCGCCGCCCCAGTCGCCGGCGGCGGATCTCCTCATCCAGGCTGCGCTCCACGCGCAGACGATCCGCCGCCTCCTTCTGCGAGATCACTGTCTCGCAGAAGGCTGCGACCGCGTCCCAGTTCCTGACGCTGTCAACCATCGCCCTAGCGATGGCCGGCAGCGTCAGGTCGGCACCGATGATTGCGACGAGTTCACGGCGCTGCACTGCCCAAGCCGCGCGGGCCTCGAGCGTGTGGCGCGCCGTGTCCTCGTCGCAATCGCAGTGGTGGCAGGACGGTGTACTCTCCCTCCTCACGACCCTGTGCAGGTATTTGGCGAAGCTCCCGTGCCCCGTCAACACCTGCACTAGTCGGAAGGAGAGCACCCCGTGCCGCCTCTCCAACCACTGCATCAGCACCGGCCGGAAGGCCTCCACGGTTCGCACCCCGAACCGAGGCCTCTCCAGCCGGACTGCCCAACGGGCAATGACGTCTCGGCGGGCGTCGACGCGCCAGGCGGTGAGATCCCTTAACGAGATCACACCGCCCTCCCCGCGCACCCCCGACACCCGCCGATACAACTCGGCGAGCATTTCCGCCTCCAGGTCCCACGGGGGAGTCCCGGCCAATAGGCACGCTGCCTCCGTCGCAACCGTGCGGTATCCGCGGATGGCCCTGACCGCCATGACCCTCTGTGGTCGCCACAGAAGGGCCCTAAGTCGGACGGTCAAGGACCCCGCCCACACCGGTGCGCCGTACAGGGCCATCGACCGGATGACCCCCGTGTACAGCCGTCGGCACGTAGCGCTCGGTCCGCCCACGTTCGGCATTAGCCACGATAGGGCGGACGCCGCGCCGACGAGCCGCGGAGCGAGCCTGCGGAAATGCTCCCGGAACCACCATTGCCCGTCGAGCACCAGGCCCAAGTACCTCATATGGGCCCGGATGCTGATGTCAACCGATCGGACGGTGATCGAGACGCCGATGGGAGGGCTCATAAGGCGCCCATGGAACAAGAGGGCCTCCGTCTTGTCCAGGGCGACCCTCAACCCCAGCGCCTCGATCCGCCTGACGACCTCTTCGGTGCCATAGGTCGCCAGGCTTACCGCCTCTTCTAGCGTCCCACCGCGGGCTGTGACGAGCGTGTCGTCGGCGTAACAAATCACGCCCAGCCCGGGCGGGAGGCTCCCCCGCAACGCCCAGTCGTAGCCGATGTTCCACAGGGTGGGTCCGAGGACCGACCCCTGTGGGACACCGCACGTCATGGGCGTTCGCACAACGTCCCCTGCTCGGTTGGTACAGAGGACGCTGCGCCCCACCAAATAGTCTGCCACTAGCCGCCTCAGGTAAGCTGGCACTCCGTGATACCGGAGCGCCTCCCTGATGCAGCTGAATGGCAGACTATTGAATGCGTTGGCGATGTCTAGGGACACCGCCAACAGCACTCCCCCACCGGTGACGGCCTCAGTCGCCACGGCCCTCAGGCGCAACAGAGCCGCGATCGTCGAACGACCCCTCCTAAACCCAAACTGGGCGTCCGACAGATCGGGCCCCGTGCCGACGAGGTGCCGCTCGATGCGGGCAGCTACCACCCTCTCCAGTAGCTTGCCCGTGTCATCGAGCAGCACGATAGGCCTGTAGGCCGAAGGCGACCCCGGAGACCGTCCCGGCTTCGGCAGGAGCACCAGCCTTCCCTCCTTCCAGCACCCAGGGAACCGTCCGGACGCTAAACACGCGTCGAACAGCTCCCTGAGGCGGGGACCCAGGTGATCGAGGACCAGGCCCAACACGCGGTTTGGAACACCGTCGGGCCCGGGGGCGGTGGACTTTGCGCACATGCGCGCCACCGCCACTCCCATCTCGGGTTCCGTGATGGGCGGAACACTGTCGTCGTCGGCCTCCCGGTCAGTGTCTGGCGGAGCCATGACCGGGGGCGTGTGTTCCGCCCGCCGCGGGAACAGGTCCTCGACGACCCGGGTGAGAAGGCTGGGCTGGAGAGTCTCGGTGAGGGGAAGGCCCCTCGCGCGGAGCTTATTCAGCACCGCGCGATAGGGGCGTCCCCAGGGGTCACGATCGAGACCGTCCAGCATCTCCTGCCGACTGACGTCCTTGGCGGAGCGGACGGCCAGCCTGAAGGCCGACCGCGCATTGCGGTAGCCCTCATACAGCAAGGCCTCCCGCTCCGCGTCGCGTTGCCGCCGCCGGCTGCGGGTGTAGGCCCTCCGGGCGCGAATGCACGCGGCCCGGAGATCCGCCAGCTCACCCTTGCACCCGCCTTGAATTTTTTCATTAAGCCCGTCATGTACTTTTGTTTATGCATGGAAAAAAATGGTAAGGTTTTTAAATAACATTTGGTAGATTTCATTATTTGCAAAGGTTTTATGTTTCATTAACGTGTATTTCTCAAATGCTTTCAGTATAATATTTATTTTCGTACTTGAATACACAAAGTGGCTCTTTATGTAAAAGTCGGTATTGGCGTTAAGGAAAATCGAATATCGTTCTATTTACTTTAATGTATTAGCTCATCAAAGAAAGTTCGTCGACCTTGATGATTTTATTTTACATTCTTTACAAAACCTTCACGTATAATTATTAAATAAAACTAATTAATTACCTTTTATGAGATCTTACCTGACGACGTACCTAATTATGTTCACAGTGTAAACTCTTAATTATGACAATCTAAATGCGTACTTCGTTGGATAGACTTTGTGATTTTAATATAAACTGAAGTTACTTATTACGTCTGTTCGTTAGTTATTCTCGTTTATTCTCTTATCTATAGAGTAGACACTGGGTGTCGATAAAGATAAAGATAAAACTGTTTTAGTGACACTTAGCTTAAATTTAGATATTACAGTAAGTCGAATGAAATATAAAGGTTTTATAAGAAAATTAAAATAATAGCTAAACTTAACTGTAAATACAACACAAAGAAGAAAAACAAAATATGATAAGTGTCAATGAGGTTCCCATTCAGCAATAATGCTACAGTGCAATATGCTACACTGCAACGCTGATTTTCAATGGGTACCTTAATGACGTACGAATTAATCAAACGAACAAAAAGCCTAAGCGACAAGATAGCAGTTACATAAATATACAGATACATAATAATTTTAATAACAATTTAATACAAAAGAAGAATGTAATTATAAGAATTAGGTATATTGATTAGTTTTAGCCAAAAGTATTACTATGTTGAACATCATTCATAGTTATGATATAGCATTTAGTTAATCACCGAGTCCCGAACATAAGTCCAAACGTGTAGCCACAATTTTATAAATATAATATTTTCTCCACAGCTAATTTCTTCCGTGACGCTTTGATAGGTATGGTCATACCCACGTTTATATAGAACTAGCTGACCCGGCGAACTTCGTGCCGACATAATTTTTTTCGTAAATATATTTTCTAAATTTCCGAAAATATAATCTCTGGAAGAACCATTACAGCTTTGTCCGGAAAGATTCGATCGTCTTGGTGGCGGCAGTGTTAATGATGATTCAAAGAGAATACAAATTACTGATTTCTGACAAAATTATAATTATCAAATTTTCAAACATACTTAACTATAGACAAAATTACGTTTAGCTGTCATTTGCGTTTTGTTGTTACATATCAAATGCTTTTTTGTTATACTACGTTTCTTTGACATTTTATCTAACGGGAAACGGGAACGCGATCGGACGGGATAAAAAGTATCCTATGTCCGTCTCTTGGTTCTAAGCCACCTCCCCACCAATTTTCAGCCAAATCGGTACAGCCATTCTTGAGTTATAAATAGTGTAACTAACACGGTTTTCTTTTATACATACAATTAATTACTGCCTATCTTGCCCGTGGATGTCGTAATAGGGACATGGCTATGGGATATAATATGCACATAACATCTGTGCAAGAAAAGGAAAACTCGAAATGAAACCATATACCAACATGTCTGACCAACATGGTATAGTAGGTCAAATTCCCTCCTATTGTGGAGGAGGCCTGAGCCCAACAGTGGAGCGTATATTAGCTGACCACTGAAGTCGAGGAACTCTGCAGTGGTGGTCGGCCCAACGACGAAGGTGACGTGCTACATGGGTGGGTTACAGGGCCGCACGCCGCCCTTCTGTCGCCCCGGACAGATCCAGGCGGCGCACGGCGGGTACGCTAACCTAGACCAAAAAAAAGGCATATAAAATTTAGGCAAGAGAAGGAACATTCGAAATGAAACCCTATACCTTTATTTCTTTCATTGCAGAGGAGACTCGAGTCCAGCATTTTTATTTAAATAATATACGTATAATAGAAGCGCAGATCTTAAAAAAATAGAGAAATGTCCCGGATTCATAACATTTAATGTGATTACGAACACGCTTTCCTATTTTTAACCCACTTCAAAAAAGGAGGAGGTTTCTCAATTCGACCGTATATATGCTTTTTTTATATGAGAAATCGAGGGAAGCTTTCGAAAATCGTAGAGGCGACTAGTGCGTTTGTGTTTCTCTTAGGAAAGCTGATGGTCCAATAATGATTGTCGATAGGCTGATTTCCATCAGCCATTCAGTTCTCGTATAATTGTCTTTCATATTCGAATTTATTATTTACCGAATACATTTCATATAGCTCTATATAGCATAAAGCGTCAATTACAAAATGGATTAATACATAGCTTAAAAGCAAATTCATTATGTTTTTGTAGCATAAACAAAAAAATATCTTAAATTCGAAAGAGAAGGGAAATTGGCAGTGAGCTTAATGTAAGTGAAGACACTGCTGTCTTGAATACCTTAATGCTTAACTTAATAGATATATTAGAAACTTAATAATCTCAATCATCAAATATCAACTCTGAGTTGTAATAATCGGTTCTTTAGAGTGGGCTCGTCAGTTCAATGCTACGTGCAAATGATAATAATCTATATATTAATACATGAAGCAAAAACTTTGTACCACTTTTTACGAAAATTA
Organism: Lymantria dispar; assembly: GCA_032191425.1. Classification (NCBI taxonomy): domain Eukaryota; kingdom Metazoa; phylum Arthropoda; class Insecta; order Lepidoptera; family Erebidae; genus Lymantria; species Lymantria dispar. The sequence continues at coordinate 17,950,557 of CM063457.1, read as the reverse complement.
CGTGGATAGACAAGTATGAAATTTGGCACAGTTGAAGTAAAGAAGGAAAGTGAAGGAAAAGTGCATAAAACTAAAATTTCATATAATAATGGATTAGAAAAACATTAAATTCATTAAAAAAGGCATTACGCATACTACCCTGCAATGGCTACACACACACACACACACACATACACACCAACGCGGATACACTTTTGTTTACGGTTAAAATCTCTGGTCGAACTGAATGTCAAACAATCATAATTATGATGACAATGTCTAATATACATTTTGTACTTATATATTAGTTAATAGTGAAATACAGCTTGCTCAATATACAATTATACTTAAATATAATTAAAAGGGAATTGAGTAGCAGAAAAATTAACTTAAATCAATTCTGGCCGAATTTCGACCACTCAGCGACCACTAGTAATCTAAATTGCTTCTATTATATGTTTAAGTTCTCAAACTACTACAAACGATAAGGCTACACAATCAAAAACGTTATTTACTACCATTTAATAACTTCACATAAAAAGTATTCATTTATTATAACAATTTGATGTACTTGTGTTGATAACTGTTAAGCTCAAGGCAATTCACATGTTTATACAGCCTTTGTCAAAAGAAACAATAGAGGTTATATTTTAAATGATTGTAACGACAATGACAATTTTACAACTCCTTCATAAATAGCTCTACTATTATCTATGGACTTGAATTTTAAATTATGTAATTATTAGGCCAAGTTATTATGATTTTGTCGCGTCGAATTAAGTAAGGTGCATGCAAGAGGTTTTTATAATAAGTTATGCGACTTAATTAAAAATATATACTTAATTACTCATAATTTCAAAAATCTTCTGACATTCATTTTCTTTTATGTTTCACTACCTACTACATAAAACTCAAATAATTTAATTATAACATTTTCGCAAAAAGATTTATTTTGAAAAAAATCTAATTAATCAAATAATTGTATAAAACAATTATATGAAATTTTAATGAACAGAAACTTAATTTAACAGTATCTTTTTAATTTGGAAACTAAATTTGAAAATAAAACGTTTTATTTCAACTGCAGTAATCGAATCTTTTGTTCCATAGGAAAGCAATTTATGATTCGCACTGCACTATTTAAGACTCGTTTCATTTTATACGATATTTAAAAAGTTGCCGATACTGTCGTGACACGGCATATAAAAAAAAACTGTATTTGGAGGCGATTGCGGCATTCGCGCCAATGGAAGCGGTGAATGTCGGCGAGGTTGTGACGAGGTCGGCTCGACGGTCACTATGCTGAACCGATTTTAAAGTTTTATAGAGCTCACGAGTTGTCAGATCCTGTTGTCTCGGCACCTTGATTGCACTAAGTGGATGTCGATATTACTCACTGTTTGCCCTGACACTATGTTCGCCTATTAGGATTGAAAAGTTGATCTTGATTGATTTAAGATAGGGTTATCTGGAGTTCACTCGATAAGGAAAGGCGGTATTTTTTCAAGCGAATCACGTTCACGGTCACGTCAATCTTTACAATTTACACAGATTTATTTATCACATTTATATATCTCAGATCACACACATGAAACATGATCTCATGCGCCATTAACTATTAATTACTTTAATAAGAAAATATTTTTTTTTTAATAAGTCCATTATTTTAATTGAAATTAGAGAAAAAGAAAAACCACATTTAATTCCATAGTCATGTTTATTTAAACATCTTTAAGTAGTTAAACTAGTTCTAGTGACTTTAAGCTGTTTAGATAAAAAAAATATACTAAAACTGCTATTAATTTAAAAAATACCGGTTCATACTATTTTCGGTTGTTTGTCACTCAAATGGATTTCTAAAAACCTATCTTATTTATTTAGGACGGTCAATTAAACGCGATAAAAATAGAAAAACATGAATTTTAAAATCATGTTCATCTCGCCACGGTACAATAATTGATTGTAATAATTAATTAATGAAAAAACGATTAATGCTTATTTGTTACTACAATAATTATTGAGACAACAGCTTTTCTTCAGTTCGGTCTTAGTCTCGGATGGCTGTTACACCCCTACGTGGACTAGTGGCGAGCGCAAAGGATTCTTAATCGATAATAATAATAATAATTTGACTTCTATTATTCATGATCATTAGTTATATAATTTATCTACGGAATAGTAGAATTATCTACTTCAAATAATTCAGACTTTAAGTCAATTAGTAGGTATACTTTCATCTTAAATATGTTCACCTGGATAATCCTGCATGATATAATAATATAATATATAATACAATACCTAAAATTAATATATATAACTATTATACTAGTATTTTTTTTAAATTGAATATTCATTAATTTTGACACAAAACAGAAATACGATTTCTTGTTACGTCGAAATTAAGTTTGTATACTCGTATTTCCCTATATATAACTTTGTTTTCTGTACAATAAAGACAATTGAAATATTAATTTAATTTGAATTTTACGACAAATTGTCATTAGCAGCTTATCAGGCTGCTAATGACAGCTGGCCACTGCTGTACATAGGGATGCCCACAAAGGGGGGATAATGTCAAAATCACCACATGTAACAGGCAGGTTGTAGTTTAAGGGTGGTAGGACCACACTGTCGACAGTTATCTGTCTACAGCCGCGGGCCGGTCCGTCCGGGGCAGTACCACACTCCCGCAGAAAATCGACGTCTGAGCAGTAGCGATTTGTTACTGTGATTCGTTCGGTGAGCGAGAGAGCCGGAAGCCCAACTTTCTGAGGGTGTTTGCATATGGAGGAGGGTTTTGGTGGTGCCCTTGGTATTACCGAGCCTCAATGGACGCATTCACACTCCCTTCACTTTCTTCACGGTAGGCAGCAGCCTTGTAAAGGTCCATGAGCGGCAGCAACACTTACCATCAGGTGTACTGTTTGCTCGTTTGTCACCGTTTGCAATAAAAAAAAAAAGAAAAAGGTTGGCGATCGCAATTAGTGTTATAAGATCGCCAAGAGAGTGTTACTGCACAGCAGAATTCTTTGCACTTCGGGCATTTCCTGGTGCCCCTTTAACAGGTCTTTGCGACGCCTATTGTAAATATAATGAGTAATGAACACGTAGTATTTTTCAGTCTACACCACTTGGACAAATAAATTAACCGCTATAATTTAATTATTATCACGAATTTTTTTAGGAAAATAAAGCAATGCCTCTCCGACATACGTTTAAGTTACAATGTGTCCATGATCCAGACATACCGTGACAAGAAAATGCAAAGCAATGAAAAGTCGCCTTGTGCCAATTACACCGGGCGGTCGTATGCAGTGGGCGGCTGACTGGACCGCCTTGTATACCCGCTCTAAATGCGAACATCAAAACAACAACTTTGCTTTTATTAATATGTTCAATGAGAACTTCAAGTGGCCAAGATTGCTTAATAATTTATGTATAAATTTACTTGCCGTCACTCTAAGATATCCGTACGCGGATTGGTCACTTCTTAACGGACTACGCATATGGCGTAGTGGTTAAGATACCGACAAACCATGCCAGTGTCGCAGGTTCGAATCCCACGCAGGACAACACTTTGACCCACAAATTGTTGTTCTGAGTCTGGATGTAATTTGTGTCCGTTGAGTTATATGTTTGTAAAATCCCGCGCATGCCCTAGTGCATATATATAGGGCGTCGTCTTTTTCTAACAAAAAAAAACAATAAAAATGTTATTTACTTCAATGCAATTTTGTGTATGGTGATAGAGTAAGAATACAATTCACCTCTCCCTTTCCTGCCCGTGGATGTCGCAAAAGACGACTAAGGGATATAATACGCATATAACATCTGCGCAACAGGATGAAAACTTAAAATAAAATCCTATACCAACCTGTCTGACCAGCATGGTATAGTAAGGTCAATTTCCCTCCTATTGTGGAGGAGGCTCGATCCCAACAATGAGCTATGATGAACTGAACAGCTATGAGCTGAACTGAACTGAAAGCTGTAATTTTGTCATTAATAAGTATAAGGATATCTTATTATTGTTACTTTTGTGTCTTACCTTTGTGCAGATAAACAAAGTTAACCAAAAACCGAACGAGAAAACCTTAACATATTGACATTTGAATATGTAATGTTTAGTCTAACTCTAAAGCAATATGATTGAACCGTCTTGCTTATTAAATATTTCTTTAAAAACTTTTGAATCGGATAATGGACATAATTATACCACTGGAATGCACAACGCAGCAAAACAACCTTGAAATATAAACTAAATAAAAAAATGAAAATTTTGCAATGGAAATGCCATCGCCATGCGATTTAGTCCGAGTTACTATTAATGTAAATAAGGATCAAAGATATGACACAAGTTGACCAAACTATAATATTGAGACCGTTAGGATAAGAGTAGTAAGTACCTATTAAGACTTCGGGTTATTCATGCCTCATTTCGTCCTTACTTGAATTATTTATGCTTTCCTAAAAACTGTATAAATAGATACAATTCGGTATATGTTTTAGGATATAATAAAAATGTTTATTTAATGATGAAGTCATCGTTTTTTAGCAATAGATTGATAATTGTAATTATCAAGTTGTGAAATCATCAAACAAACGAGTTACACGTGTCGGGCTGTATTAAATTTTGATAAAAACAATATAGTTTATATACATAGTTAACTTATATCATCATCATCATTTCAGCTCATATACGTCCCACTCTTGATCTCGAGCCTCCTCCACAATAGGAGTGAAATTGGCCTTATACCATGCTGGTCAAACAGGTTGGTATAGGGTTTTGTTTCGAGTTTTCCTTTTCTTGCATAGATGTTGTATACGCATTATATCTCTTCGTCTTTTACGACATCTACGGGCAAAGTAGGGAGTGGTGAATTGTATTCTTAATTTTTCACCTCACGGACAAATAACTTATATGTCAAAAACTATTTTGAACCGATGAGGAATCTAAGAAATTTATATAATAAATACTAGATTTTTGGGGATTTTTGATATTTAATTGTAAAAAGCTGTTTGCTGCCGGCAAAATTTTCAACTATTTCAACATAAATTTTAAAGTAAAGAAAGGTAAGGCAAAAATAAAAATGTAGGATTTTTCAGGCCTTCAACATAAAGAAAATATTTCATAATAAAAAATGTTTGTTTACACAAAATTGTTGTTGTTTTATTTAAAAATGTTATTTTATTTTAAATTAGGAGGAAAAATATAGATAAAATTGTTAACTATTTAACCCTTACATAATACAAATCACTTATAAGTAAAATCTGTTCATGTCATAGATAGGCCACAATTATGAAAATAAGGCCAATTTTATGAATATAAATAATCACTAAAAGAAAAAATAAATACTACATAATCTTGCCTATAAGAATCATAGAAAACGTCATCATTATCAAAGCTCATATACGTCTCACTACTGAGCTCGAGCCTCCTCCCTCATAGGAAGGACATTAACCTACTATACCACGCAGGTCAAATAGGTTAGTGTAAGGTTTAATTTCGAATTTTTCCTCTCTTACACAGATTTTATATGTATGCTAGCTAAACCAACAGAAGTTGTTCTGTTCAAATAAGCGCCACCTACCGGGTCCAATTATGAATTTAAACCTTTCTCGAATCCCCTTGAACATGCACAAAAAAATTCATCAGCATCGGATCAGCCGTTTAGGAGGAGTTCAGTGACTTACACAAGAAATTTATAAATAAAGACTATCCATTAGCCGTCTTTTACAACACTCATAAAAAGGGGGGGTTTATTCTTTTTTTTCCGTGTGGTGACGAAGTAAGAATACAATTCACCACTCCCTATCTTGCCCGTGGATGTCGTATAAGACGACTATGGGATATAATGTGCACATAACATCTGTGCAAGAGAAGGAAAACTCGAAATGAAACCCTATACCAACATGTCTGACTAGCATAGTATAGTAGGTCAAATTCCCTCCCATTGTGGAGGAGCCCTGAGCCCAACAGTGGGACGTATGTGGGCTGCGATGATGATGATGATGATGATTCTTTTCTTCTGAATCCGTGAAGCATTGTGAATACAGTCCACTACTTTACACACAATTTAATTGACTGCACAGATGATGTTGTGGTTAAGATACCGACCCACCGTGCCGTGGCCACAGTGTCGTGGGTTCGAATCCGACGCCGGACAATACTTTGTGCGATCCACAAATTGTTGTTCCGAGTCTGGATGTAATTTGTGTCCCCCGCAATACAAGGAGTATTTCCTTAGTGCAGGGGGCTGTCTAAAAAAATATATATACACTCAAAGATTACTGTAGATTACACCACCACAAAATTATCCGAAAACAATATTAAAATTTGTTCATTCTTTTACTATAAGTATCTTAGAAGATGAGTAAAGGATGCAATTGAAATAATTGCAAGAAAAGGTTTAAGCAACTATCAATATTATACTAAGGTAATTTCCTTCACATCATAGAGCAAATTTATACTCAACAATGATACGTCTAGTTTATATACGAAAAGAAAAAAAAAATTCAATTTCTATAAGAAAATATAACTCATTGGTTGAGTGAAGGTAAACTATTAAATTATACTACTGCAATTCAGCTACTGTGCGACATAGAAATACCTATCTCTAGTGATAATATGTGGTTTAGAACAGTCGACTATTTAAAACTACTACATAACTTGTTAATTTAATCTCAACGAAGAATTTTTATTAAGAATTTATAAAAAGATATGACATAAGATGATTTGGGAAGAAAACATCTACGAAGGTTATGTAAGTCATATCGAAAAAGCCAAGACCACTTTCCCCGAGTCTTTCAACTTGATTGGCCACTGCTACAATTACTTTTCGTTGGCTTTAAAAATTTATTAAAATAGTTTTGTTTTTTCTATTTAAGTATCAAGATTCCGTAGAGAGCCTTGGTCTGGACATGTGATGAGGGGAGATGGAAGACACCTGATGGTAAGTGATACTGCAGCACATGGACCTTTGCAATACCAGGAGCATAGCTAAGCCGCTGCCTATTGTGAAGAACGTGATCATCTTAAACCTCGTTTAAATAAGGATATGTCATAGCGCTCGTTAAACACGGCAGCAGGTTGAGCTAGAGAGGCCTTTGGCTTATGAATGTGATAAGACTTAAGAATCGTATAAGACCTAAAATAAAACGGATAATCTGTGTGAATGTGCGGAGGGATGAAAGGAGTGTAGCTGGATGAGTGTAGCTTTAGTAGTTAAACCGTGATTGGGCACTACTTGTGGGTTTTTAAATCAGCCATAATCTTTTGCATTATGTTTGAGAATTATATAATTAGGTTCGAAAGTCATAACGCTGGAGCAAATATTTACTAAACAACATAATTATATAAAATTTTAAATAAAATAAGTCTAAAAAAAATAAGAGACTAACACGCTAAGTTTCTTTCCAGATCTTCTCAGTAGCTGTCACTTAATTTATATGGATAAAATTGACATTATACAAGTGCTCTCGTAAGGCATAATAGTATATATATATATGCTGACTGACAGGATTCTATGGAACGTAACGGTATGAACGCAAGCTAATGATGATAGACGATTTCAGAGGATCGTGTATTATTTATCTACATAACAAAAAATCTGAATAAATTTGTTTATACTATATGCGTAAATTTTAGAAGGAATCAGTTGGATTTTAAACAGAAAAGATCACTTTAGGTGACTTGTTTATGAAAAAACCGAACTCGACTTTCTAGTTTTGGAGCGAGCCTATTATTACTATCCAGGCGCAGTTCTATTCTTCAAGCTTAATATTAAGAATATCCTGAGAAATTCCATGAAATCTGAATAAGACCCCAACAACTAAGTTCGAGTATCATATCTACCAAATAAAAAAGCTGTGTAACGAAATGTTTATATAGTATATTCTCATCTTGTTAGATACAAGGGCTATAGTGACAAGACTATAGAAATGAAATTCTCTTTCTTCTTAAACAAATTGACTATTATTAAAATGATTCTTTAAATTGAACGAAGTTATTTTACTGATTCGAATGATCGAAATAAAAATAATATTTGGTCTAGTTACCAAATTATTGTCTATTTACAAAAATGTTTTCTAAGATATATCTAAAACCTTATATATATTAAAACTATAGAATATCAATGGATTGTAATTAGCTAGGTTATATTTAATCCTTACTAATATTATAAATGCTAAAGCAAGGTTCTTTGTTTGTTACGCTCTCACGCTTAAACTACCGAACCGATTTAAAAAATTCTTTCACCAAGGGAAAGCTATAATATCAGGGAGTAACATAGGCAATATATTGTCCCGGTGTTCCCACGGGAACAGGCACTACACGGGTAAGACGACTGAAACCGAAGCGAAGAGAGGGCGGGTTGCTATGTAATAAAACGCAAGTGAAGCGTAGGCACAGCAAGTTAGTATATGAAGTGACGGGATTATGCACATACCATAAATGTGAAAGCCAAACCGGTTACTACTTATGTATTCTTTAATTACATGGTATTCATTAATAATATTTATAATAATCTATCTGCCATTACAAATACATTAGTATCCTCTATAGACAAAGGAGCAATCTATGTTATCTACACAAATAAATAAAATTGAAGTGTCTGTTTCTAATGTCAAAATAATACGTTTTTTTTTATGCTTAAGTTGTTTACAGGATACCTATGACTTTTTTGGGTGAGGCTGATCAGTACACACGCCGTCCGTTTCGTCAAGGGTGACAAAAGGGCAGAGCGCAGCCCCATAACCTCTCTCGTATTCTCTCTCCTTCGACATTGAGCCGACCACCTGTATCGAGTTGTTTGAAGTCCGTGACCCGCCCGACTATACCCCTGCATAAAAACTACTTTAAAAGTTTTTTGTCTCTCTGTCTGTTTGTTTCGAGTAATCTTCCAAACGCCTGGACCGATTTTAATATTTTTTTACTACAATGTACCTGTCTATATCAGGAGTAACTTGGGCTATTTTTCTCTCAAGAAACCCCTATAAAATTTAGTCCGGTCCTGAACTGCGACTGCAGTCGCATATCGTAATATTTTAAAAGATATTGGAGATTCACTGGGTCAAGATAACTGAAACCGAAACAAAGCGAGGGCGGGTTGCGAATGTGAATTAGTGTTGCCCAAAAAAGTCTTGGTCTTGCGGTCTTGGTCTTGGTCTTGCGAGAAATGCGAGACCGAGACCAAGACCAAGACTGCTTAATTTTTGCAAGACCAAGACTGGGCCTGCAAGAGTCTCGCGGTCTTGCATTTAATTCAAATCACCATTTCAGCTTATATACGGTTGAGCTCGTGTCTTCTACATAACAGGAGGAGAATCGGCCGTGGCCGGAGGGGAATCGCCACGGTGATCGGCCGTGTTGTTACAGGTCATACATGTCAAGTTTTCCTTCTCTTGCACCGATGTTATATATTATAGCTCTTAGTCGTGGGTTCGCAATCACGGGTAAAATAGGGGGTGATGAATTATATTCTTACTCCGTTACTACACGGCAAGTCAAATCAGTCTTGAGATATCCATCTATTGGTGTTGGCTTTTCAGAATTACTCTTCGGAAAGGCTTAAGGACAAAAATACCGTAATCACGACGAGTGCTCTTGCCCATTATACATATTTATATATCCGTTTATTCATTAGCCCAACGACGTTCACTGTTGGGCATAGAAATATGCCTACAATTAATCTATATAAATGTCCATGTAGGGACAGAGTACGATCACCATCAGGCAGTACATGAAGCGTTGCTCCCAGCGCTATTTTGCCTCGGCCACGACTTACCCCAATCCACTAGTGGTTGGGGCGGTAAACTACGTCCCCTCAAAAATATCCGCGGTCCGACGTCCTCGTCATCTTCTTGAAGAAGAAGATGACGCTATTATGATCGCCCAAGAAAGGACCTACACAGCTCGCGTAGCGATAACAGATAAAACTCCGCGGTATCGGCCTCGCCGTCGAGGTCGAAAACCGCGCCACGTAAAAGTCATTAACTTAAACTTGGCCACGCCCACTTTGCTCTCAGCGACGCCACGAGCCGAGGTCCGTTCCCCACAGGGGGGAGCCCTCGGGCGATGTTCGCCTAACTTACTTACCGGGTTGAGAGCCATCAGCGCTCACCCATTGACCGCGTTAAGCTGTCAAGGTCATCTGCGACCAACAGCTACACACACACAAAAAAAAAGACAGAGTACGAATATAATTCACCACTCTCTTACCCGTGGATGTCGTATCAAATCGGATCGGGCAATGGTGTTAGGAACCCATGAAAAAAAATTGAAATAAAAATATCGATTCGTTAATGAATTGAGAGACATGTAAGTTCTCAATTTTGTCATCGTTTTTCGTGTAAATTGATTAAAATGTATAAAGGAATGATACTTAATCTACAACATATTCGTATTTTGTTAAATGTTCATTAGAATTTGAATAAATCAATGATTACGTTTGCATAAGCAAGACAAACTTCGCTTTAACATAAATCAGCTGATCGGCCGATGACCGTTGATGAGTCGCCTTTGTACCTACGTAACCATTGAAAGGTTCGCGCAAATCTAATACCTATTTATACTGTCGAAATTTTACATGCTTATATATATCCTGTCTGTACATACCTACATAATGCATAAAATTTAAGGCATAAACTCTTAGACACACATTTTTGTAATCACTATAACTTTTACGTTATATTGTTTTTGTGTAATATACATTCTAATTATGATCTATGACTGTTGAACTACAACATACATGAACAGTTGTCCCATAACCTGATACACCCTGTGTATATAACATATGTGCAAGAGAAGTGAAACTAGAAAGAAAACCCTGTACCAACATGTCTGACCAGCGTGGTATAGTAGATCAATTTTCCTCTTACTGGAAGGAAGCTTAAGCCCAGCAGTGGCACTTTTATGAGCTGTGACGATGACGACGAATATCATACATTTTACAAGTATTAAAACCATAAAATTTTAAATCAGTTTTATATGTTCTTGAATAAATAGTATATTAAGAGCTACATGGATCCAGCGGCCAAAGTATTTATATAGGCAATAGAGCAACAGGTTTTTTCAAGTATCCAGAGTATCAGTAACTAAACTGGAAATACAATAGATACATACCACTTAACTTGAAGGGGAATATAAACAATCGCATTAATTGTAAAATATCGCATTGATTATAAAATGACATAAAATTTATTGTATCAACTGCCTCGTGTGATGACGTCTTAAGAAAATAGGGTCGAAAGTCCTGTCATAAGAGTAGTAACGCTGTCTAATGGACCACCAGGGAAATAGAAGAGTAATTTTCTCCAGTGGTAAGTATTGTATTCAATAGTGAACTATAGGCTAACAGATGGATAGATAGGATAGGATATTTGATTAATTTAGTTGGATTTTTCATTGCCATGATAAATTACTGTTACGTTATTCTAACTGCAAAACTTTGCGAGACTCTTGCTGCAATACCAAGACTCGGGTGCGCAAGACCAAGACCAAGACCAAGACCCGGGTGCGCAAGACCAAGACCAAGACGAGACCAGGTGTGATGTTGCAAGACCAAGACCAAGACCGGTCCAAGTCTCGTCTTGGTCTTGCATTTGGGCAACACTAATGTGAATATATGTATAATTGTGGTGATAGATTAAAAATACAATTCACCATTCCCTATCTTGCCCGTGGGTGTCGTAAAAGACGACTAACGGATATAATATGTGTATCATCTATGTAAGAGATGGAATACTCGTAATGAAACTCTATCCCTCTCAATACCTCTGATCAGCATGGCGTAGGTCAATTTCCCCTTCTATTTTGGAGGCGACTCAGGCCCAGCATTCGGACGTATATGAGCTTTAAAGATGATTATGAATATATAATGTATATATATCTATCCTTTCATAGTCATTGACTTTTTTCAGCTGGTACGTGTCTCGCTATTGGGTATATGAAGGAAATCGATCTAATATACCATGCTGGTCAAAGGGGTTAGTATATTATTTCGAGACTTCAAAAAAGGCTCAGTAATCATTTTGTTGCGCCCGATGCCGCCCTAGCAGAGGCTGCGGGTGACCGGACCGGGGATTTAATCCGTTGCCCGCGGAGAGGCTGACCTCGCGACGGCGACCGACGTCCCGGGTAGGGGACGTCGATGTAATAGGGTATTCTGTCGGGGTACTCTGTCGGGCCAACCACTGAAGTCAAGGAACTCTGCACCGGTGGTCGGTCCAACGCCGAAGGCGCGTATCGGGTCGGTTACGGGGCCACGCACCGCCTCTCTGTCGCCCCGGACGGAGCCGGGCGGCGGGTACGCTGACCTGACCGTAACTAACCCAAAAAAATAAATAAAAAAGGAGTCATTTTGTGCTTTCAAACTTTAATCATTGGCTTACAGCAGCAGCAGCGGCAAAGGAGTACCTATACGATGAATTGTATTCCGAATTTGACTCGTAGACGTAAAAACTAAGTGAGGGATCAGCAGGAAATTGGGAAAAAGCACTCTCCTGGATAACTTATTAAACCAACTCCAAGCATCAACGTACCTGCCAATTATGGCGATTAAATCTGATCGGCGCACTGTAAGTGATATTCGCATCGTATAGTGATAATCGCATTGTATAGTCTGCACAGGTGGCGTAGTGGCTAAGATACCGACCCAGTGCCAGTGTCAGGAGTTCGAATCCCGCGCAGGACAACACTTTATGCGAAACACAAGATCTGAATTCTGAGTCTGGATATAATTTTGTCCATTTATTACATGTTTGTAAAGTCCCCCGTAATACAAGAATTATTTCCCTAGTGCAGGGTGTTGTATAAAAAAAATAACTAAAATTCTACTACAAATGATAACTTCTAACCTCATAGAATATTTATGACAGTAAATTATTTTCATATCACATGCAAAAACCACATAATACTTACAAAATAAACCAATTGCGACTGTGACACATTATCACTTTATTTATATAGCACGAAACGTTTACCAGACATGCAAATAAATCAGTTGAACATGAAATAAAAAAACTATCGTGCTCATTACCTGTGTAATAAATCACTTTGTTAAACGAAAACCTATAATTTAACTTCTTAACAAAATAAATAGCCTCTAAACTATAGTTTAGCAAAACGGAAACTATTATAAGAACACTGACATACGGACGTACGCACCGATAAACATGCCACTGAACTTAATACAATATCTAAAGATTAAATTGTATGAGCATTTTACGCATGTAAAGTGTCCGTGCTATAAATACTATCAGCAATTGTCTATACTTGTTGATATCGTAAAAACGAACTACGAGTTTTTTACCTAATTCACTGGCCAGTTACCAACCATTGCTTTCCCAAAAAGTTTTGAAAGGATAAATATTTAATCAAACCTAAGCCAGGAAGAGTCTGTTTATATTTCTTGCCTTCAAAACTTCTCAGGCCATATACACCTCTATCGATACGATTCTCCTCCCTAATAGAAAATTACAGTTGAAATCTGTTTGCCTCTATTCAATTCTAGCCCTTTTTCGTCATTAAATAAAATGACTATTTATTGACTGGTCGTAGTCAATATGAATTGCCTCTAGCAGTAAGCAAATTTATAGAAGTTATTTCATTTGGTATCATCCAATCATTATCAGCTTGTGTTGAAGTCGTTTACTTCTCTAAGGAAGAGAAAAGGACCCGGATTGTCTAATTTAAGACGGCAATTTTAAGAAATCCCATTAAACACAATTGATGCCTTCGGTCATGGGCTATGCTTAAAATTGGGGGCAAATATGCACAGATATAGACTCGGCTAAGAAATCCGCATAACGCAAATGTAGTAGACATAATGATCTCTAATATTTACGTGAGTATTACACATTGTAAATAAAACTACGGATTTTATAACGTTTTTATTTGATTTTTGATTGCCCGACGTTTCGAACACTTTACAGCGTTCATGGTCACACGCGGACTAAGGTGTCTCACGTCCCGTAAAGTAGTTTTATTTACAACTAGCAACCCGCCCTCGCTTCCCGTGGGAATACCGGGATAAAATATAGCCTAGTTTACGCCCTGATATTATAGCTTTCCATTGGTGAAAGAACTTTTGAAATCGGTCCAGCCGTTTTGAAGATTACCCGGAACAAACAGACAGACAGACAAAAATTTTTTAATCTGTATTTTAGGCATAGGTCAAATAACCGTGTGAGCATGAAAAAAGCCTATTATTTTGACATTACAAACAGACACTCCAATTTTATTTATTGGTATAGATGTAGTAGACATGTTTGGTAATTAGCCGAATTTAAACGCAACAGAATCAAGATTTTACCTAAAGAGTATAAAAATTCTATGGCATTTATAATAGCTTAAAAGTGTGAAGTAAAAACCCACACGGTTTAACGCACGCACATGTAGAAGTTATTCTAACGAAATATATTATAGTTCATCATTTCAGCTCGTATACGTCCTATTGTTGGGCTCAAGCCTCCTCCACAATAGGAGGGAAATTAACCTTACTAAACCATGCTTGTCAGACAGGTTGATATAGGGTTTTATTTCGAATTTTCCATCCCTTCCATAGCTGTGAGATATAATACCTCAGAATGTCGACCTAAATCTTGCTTTAACCAAATTCATAAGTGCCATTAACCCCTTTTAGACACTAAAAACGTATGAAAGAATACAATTTCATTCCGACGCAATAAATTAACCATGCAAAGAAATATAATATAAATATGCCGCAAGTATAAGATTACCATTTCCTTCAACTTATATTGTTAATAGATAACTATTAATTCAAATGTATACTTTGAATTTCAACTAAATTTACATCTAAACCTTTCAAATATTATTTTAGCAATGATTTCAAATAGAAACCAAATCTGGTAAAGACCAGTTCATGTCGACGGCTTGCTGAGCGAAAACCGTTACAAATTATAATGATCTCAACCCAAGTTAACGCTACTTATTAATCTGGCATTTATATAATCTATCTAGACAAAGGGCTGTGAACTACTAACAATAAGTATAATTTCGTACTTTGAAATATGACGATAATAAAGTTTTCTGGGTGAAACCCCGCATTCATAAAAAAATATTCAAAATCACTAGATTCTTGCTGTATTAACTGTTAATCTCCAGTTGTCTTCCTCAGCACGTGGTAGTAATCACTGTAGACGTCGAGTAAGAATTTTATATTAATTTCTGATCATGCTGCTTTATATGGTCAATAATTATATTCAAGAGAAGGAATACTCAAAATAAAAACCTATACCACATGTCTGACCAGTATGGTAGGTCAATTTCCTTCACATTGTGGAGTAGGCTCAAGCCCAATAGTGGGACGTATATGAGCTGTAGTGATGATGATGATGAACTATATTAAGCTGTACGGTGCCGGCTACGATTACTACCATTTTGCTTGTGGATGTCGTAAAAGACGACTAAGAGCTCTATAAAGTTGGTCCAGGTTGATAACTGGACCAACTCCTGATATCGTCTGGTCAACAGTTACATTCTCAAGGAGAATTAACGTTAGACAGACGTCCGGGCATAAAACTATTAACAAATTCCTGGAACATGTTCTATGGAAAAAGAGTATATGTTGAGTCGACCAAGTAATTGGGGTAAGAGAAGATTGGCGGAGATGGGATAAGACCATCATGATCAAATGGTCAAACCTATATTTTGAAGATAAGCCCATGGCAGCAATATGACCAATCATAAAATGGGCCATAATCCTTACATACACTACATAATACTCCTAACACCACCAAAAATATCTATATAAAATTTAATAATATACTTACATGTTTTAAATAATTTCATTTGATCAGCAACATAAGTGCAATTTGATACGAGTAGCTTATTAAACGATCTACGATTTGACATTTCAATAGTAGTTTTATTAAAATGCTAAAACAGCCGTTCTTGACCTTTTTGCAACATAAGTTAAAAGGTTAAATTCATTTCGTTGAAATAAACAACGAGGTTATAAATATAAAAGGATATAATTAAATAATGTTAACTTTATGATTGGTAAATTTGTATAAAAGATATTAGATTGGTTTTATGATGTACGTACAAAGTCAATTTGACACTTTGTTGCGTATTTGTAATACACTAGAAAAACGATGTGGCTTCACTCGTGTGGGTGTGACACTTATTGCAAGTTTTCCTTTATTTTAGGAACCAATTGTTCCTTTGTAGTTATGATTTTTTTTGGCACGACATTCGCCGTTTGTCCGTCCGAGGAGACGAGGGCGTTATACGACCCCATGACCCGGCCATTAGGCCGACCACTGGTACCGAATCCTTGACTCTCATGGCCAGCCCGGCGGGTTACCCTTAGGGTAACGACACCCCCGAGGCATCACCTTCACACGGTCAGTCTCTCTGCGGGTGGCGGACTATCCCCGGTCTGGTCACTTATCTTTATAATTCATAATTATAGATTCTTCCTATTAATACTGCGATGCAAAAATTTTGGTGGTATATTGAATATATGTAAAATTTATTAACTAATAATCCCTGAAAAGTACTAAATCAATCTATAAATAAACAAAAACTTTGTTTCAATATTAAAACCTTAGGAACCACGAGTATACTAACAAATTTAATAAAAATATCCGTCATAAAACGACCTTCAATCCTAAGGATCATAACCTAATAGAATTATAAATTAAGTAACTACCAGTTTGTTATAAATGTCGCTGGCAAATCTTTTTAATAGATTCTTGAAAAGGACATCCATGGTTGAATAATCATAAGAAAGAAATTAAAAACACATTTCAGACCTTTGTGTTTATTATCTAAAATTAGTTGGCTAGTTAAATGATAATCAATATTATATTTAAAATACCACACAAAGGCCAAAATTGAAAATAAACTTGAAACTTGCCTAGATGGTAACGTCGTGATCTTAATAGCGACTTTGCTGTAACGATCTAAATCTCACACAGGAGCAATTTTTGTACAATATGAATGTTATGAATTTGTGAGTGATTTGACCATTAATCATATGTTCGTAAAGTCCCCCACATTTTTTTACGCCCGTACCATTCTGGACGAGCCAAGGGCGACGTGCTGCTCCATAACCTTATCTTCTGTTACCTTCCATCACCGCTGTTGGAATCGCCACCGATACCGATCCCTTGACAACAGTGATGCGCCTCGCACTCTTTCGGATGTCGTCTCCAAGTCCCCGCGAACATTTTTTTTTTCAAATTCTTCGCTATCTAATGAATTATTGTAAGGTGATGGTTTTCTCTTTAATAAGTAAAAAACTAAAAAGTCAAGATTATGTTCGAAACGCGAAGAGTTATCAGTGGCTGGAAGCTTTTACAACCAACTTGTGTTTGCACTATCATAAACATGCGGCATTCGTTATGATAGTGTCGCCTGTTTATAGACACAAAAGATAAGAAACTTTCAATGTTATTCCATCCTTTTTTTTTTTCAGATAGCACGTGTTAGTAAGAAGAGGGTAAATCAAATATTTTTATATAAATTTTAGATAGTGTGACCTAAAGAATCTCTTAAAACTACAAAAGTTTATAAGCTTCTATTACATGTCAACAGCAGCGGTAAGTCAAGACCCCTCTTATCAGAGATTAACTAGAATTTTAAGGATTACAGACTCGAGTTTGTTTGCGTGGACCAATCCAAATTTTTGCCTTTAACCACTCCAATTGTCAATTATTTGCCTTGTACCTTTCGTGTCATGAACTGCGTTAAAACGAGATTGAGTACCCAGTTTTCAAACGTCTCTTAAGTTCTTCTAAAATAGTAATATTTTTCGTTAGCAACATAAAGAGCGTATTGATATTTAAAGCAGAAATAATCTGTCCGAATATTTTAGGATACGGGACGCAGCGCGCCATCTTGTGAATAAATAATGAAATTAATTTGATAAATACCGTGAATATTAAACTAACAATAAATGACAAATGTAATTGCTTCCATCTTTGGTAAGCTGTGGTCAAAACGTTCACCGCCTAGCCGTTAGGTCGGTACAATCGAACCCTTTCGGTAGACTACCTCCTAAGGGAACCTTGGTCCACTCCGTAAAGTACGCGATACTTAAATACCTTTACAAGATATTCACATCATAACATCCTAAATAATGTTATAAATGCACTGTTTCTTTGTGTGTTACGCTTCTACAGTTGCCTGCAGTTCTACAGTTGCTGTCTACAGTTCAGTTCACCACTTCCTTTCTTGTCGTGGATGTCGTAAAAGATGACTAAGGGATATAACACATATGCAAGAGAAGGAACACTCGAAATTAAAACCTTATACCAACCTGCCTGACCAGCATGGTATAGTAAGGTCAATTTCCCTCCTATTGTAGAGGCTCGAGCCCAACAGTGGGACGTATATGGGCTGAAATGATGATGATGATGATGATATTTTATACCCGTATTCCCAAGGGAACGGATTTTACGCAGATGAATATCGGGAATTTGCTAGTATTTTATAAAACTAAATCAGTTACAGTGATTTTCCATATTGCTTGCAATATTTGATCATGAAAATTGCAACCAATAGTCAGACAAAGCCCATCTTAATTAAATCGTTAAAATATTTACATTTGCATAACATTTTACAAAACGCGTAACGGCTATACAAGTATAAAGTTACTCAAAGTATTGAAAAAAAAATTCTAGCAAATAGTTCTCGATGATACGTTCTATTGCTGCTGTTCTGCAACTTGTTTCATGGTTCAGATGTCGTCACCTACCACCACAATATTGCGCAGTCTATAAAAATTTTGCTCATAGACTAATAAAAATGGTAATACTATCAACTATCAATGCCGTTTGAAATCTTGTATAACCACAATTTATAATTTATATATAGAACTATAATGATGCTTGCATAATTTCTATTAGCTAAATAACTATTTTTGTAAACTATTTTAAAATTATTTTTTTAAGACTACAAAGACTACCCTGTCCTTAGTAAATAATCCTTGTATTGCAGAGTACTCTACAAACATATAATTAACGGACACAAATTACATCCAAACTCCGAACAATAATGTCTGAATCGCACAGTGTTGTCCTGCGTGGGATTCGAACCGCGAGACTGGCACTGTCGATATCTTAACCACTCGCCATTGTGCTGTCAATCGCCATTTTGATGGTAACTATTATTTAAAATTAATATCCAGTCATGACGTGGACTGCTGTGAATATCAGAATCGATCTGTATGATCTGCAGGCACATTTTCACTTAATTGATGTTGAAGCAATTCATCTCCTGTCTGGATGGATATACATCAGCCTATCCACGTCCACTGTTGAACTGAGTTATCCCCAATGGGAGAAATAGGATAATCTCCATGCTTAGCAGGGACGCTGGTCCTGGGAAAGTTATAAAACTCTGGGAGTCCGGCTGATCTTTTAGCTGATAATAAGGAGTGGCAACACATTTAATTCTTAACTCGTCACTGCATAGGATTTCTTTATGTATATACCTAGAATATCATGCATCAGTTGGAATGTATAGTATAGGGAATAATTTAATAGAAAATAAATCAATTGTCACCGATTGTTTATTATTAAGCAATACAAAGTCAGTTTCAAAATTTATTCTAAACAGAAGGCTCGAACACTGCCGCACGTGAGATGAGTCAGAGACCTTTTCACCCGGCTATGTATTGTTTATTCTGGACACAGATACGCTCCTCCCAAGTTTTCCCTCGAATTTTCGACTTAGAATAGATAGAATAAGTCCGAGCGTTGTGTTTGAATATTCATGAATAAGAATTCAATTACCTATGTGTTGTAAGCGTTTTAGAATTTATAATCCTATACTTTTACATGTTTCGTCATATAGAACTTGTTTTTTGTGTGCCTTTAATATTGTCTATTGATTTCAAATTCATTATATACCTACGTTCAAATAAATAAAATATTACCCCATCTCTCAGACGATCAATCATATAAAAATATTTATGTATATTTTCAACCATTAAGTATTCAAATGATTTACTGATTATGACTTTTCATTTTTAATATGATTATTAAAGTTAAGCTTTCCCCGTCACCGTTAAAGTTACACAATGGGCATAACTGTAAATAATCATTCTTACCTTTACTTTAGACAGTCCGTTAAAATTCTGGCACACTGCTTTTAAGATACACTAACACTTATTCGATTTTAGCGAGTCGATCGAGCGTCAGATCTCCGCACCGTTATTCACGTCATATGTATGTCAAATAACGAGAAAAATTCTCACAATCTCCGCCGTCACTCACTGGAAATCCGTATTGAACAGTCGAACACAAACACTATCACAAAAGTTTAATTCACAATAACACTATAATGTGGGTAATTTTGTTGTACATGGAGAGTACTGTAGAGTATAGGGGACTGAGTATGCGCGCGCGGCGAACAATGTCTCGCTCGGCCGTTGACGCGGGTCGCGCACACGCAAGCAAGCGTCGTGCACCCGCCACTCACTCGCGATAGTGACTGGCGCCGGTTCCTTCCTTCACCTTCGCGCCGCAACCCGCCCGTTTCGCAACCTCAGCGGTTTTCTTGCAGATATCTTGTTGCATGGCAACTATTGAAAACGATATGTCGTCGCAATAACAAACCCATTTACAATGTCGATTTTTGTTGCGATCATTGTTTACGAGCGATAAACGTAGTTTTATAAAGTTTTGCACGCATATCAAAGCGGGCTTGAATCTAATATGAACGAAGAATAATTCTGCAAATATTTAAACAAATTAGTTTGCTTTGATAAATTTATAAAAAGTGTAATGACTGTTTTAAAATATATAACAGCTGATCAAATATTTATTATTTAAATAGGGTGTCAGACCCGGAACTTCAAACAGATGCAAGCAGGTCAGAAACCAAGAAAACTGGTTGTATTGCTCTCGATCTTAACAAAGACTGGCCTTTTAAAGCTAGTGCCCATTCGAACGGCTAATAATAATGTATATTATTATAGCCTTACGCGCGTATTTCTGATAAAGTAGACAGGGAGGACACACTAATAAGTTAAACAACCACAATGATGGTGGTTCTGTCGAAAAGCGGATGAATATCACACGGTGGATATGAAGAGTCACGCTGAAATGCTTTTACCTCTTTGAGTTGCGATCAGACCAAGGCTTACCAAAAAAGGACAAGTGCGATTATGCGTATGTGACGTAGCATAATCGCCAAGTACCTAACCCTCATTATCAAGGCTCAAAGTCGCTCAGCGTGCTATATGTGCTGCGAGATAGAATCCGGAATACAGAAATCCGCAGAAGAACGGGTGTAACCGACATAGCACGAAGAATTAGCACGCTGAAGTGGCAATGGGCAGGCCACATCGCTCGACGAACCGACAACCGCTGGGGAAGAAAGGTTCTCGAGTGGCGACCACGCATCGGACGACGCAGTGTAGGACGCCCCCCCACTAGGTGGACCGACGACCTAGTGAAAGTTGCTGGGCGTCGTTGGATGCAGGGAGGGAGGCCTACGTCCAGCAGTGGACGGCAATAGGCTGAAATGATGATGAATGATGATGACCTAACCCTAGTCACCGCTGTGGTAACGGGTTGAGAATAAAATGTATAACCCTTAACTGTCGTAAAAATCGGCAGAGAGATCAACGAAAAAATAGGTAATAAAACCAATCACCGCTGTGGAGACGGGTTGAAAATACAGTGAATAACCCTTTACTGTCCAAAGAATGACGTAAAAATCTGTTGAGAGGTCACTGAGAAAATGAACAACAATCCAGAGAAACTTATTACTCTAATCACAATTACCAACCCTGCGAAGCGTGGCAACTGACACCCTATCGTGAAAACGCTTTTGTTCAGCAGTAAATGTCAGTGAGCTAATAGACTGATGAATATAACTCAAGGACATATTTTTATACGTCCAAAACCTTTGCTACTAAGCAAACCTGCATATATCATCCTTACTATTGAGGATTAATACGTAGATAATTCACTAAGACAACAAACGTGGATATCATCTTCCTGAACAGTCTCATTCATCCATCCATCAGCCTACAGACGTCCACTGCTGGACATAGGCCCTCCCACGAGAATGCCACTAGGAACGGTCTTGCGCCACTTGCATCCAACGGTTCCCTGCGACTTTGAGAATGTCGTCAGTCCACCTAGTGGATGAACAGTCTCATACTTATAATAAATCAGCATCATTCTCATCAACTCAGCCCATATAAGTGCCACTACTGGGCTCGGACCTTCTCCACAATGGCTAAACTGGATGTAATTTGAGTCTGTTAATTATATGTTTGTAAATTCCCTCGCAATACAAAGCTTATTTACTTAGTGCAGGTTAGCGTGTTAAAAAAAAAATAAAAGTAATTATTTCACTGTGGTCAAACGTCTTGGAATAAAGTTTTATGCAGAGTTTTCTTTCTCTTGCATTTACCTTACCTCCATAGACCCCTTAGTTTTTTGCGACACCCACGGGCAAGAGAAGGGGCGATTATTGTATTTGCTAAACTAATTAATAATAATATAACATTTTTATTCTTTCTTCTCAGAGATTTTAAATTTATAAAAACATTCTCTAACGAAATACAAGCATTACGTACGTGAAAATTGATGATAATAAAATATTATAAACAAATTGAATCGAACGTGACAAATGCTTTGAACGTGAACTTTTTATCGATAAGAAACCGAATATTGTCACAATTATATGTAATAACACATATCAATGTGGTGAAATGCTGATGAAATCGATTGAGTGCCGATAAACGCGTTTGACTATTACAATAATAATATGATGTATGCTGGTTTTATATCGATTGCTGAGTTACACCGATAGGCGTTGATGTCTTTTGTTGCGCTAACAAATTCTACGTGTGCTGTTCATGTATTAATCAATCAAAGCACAAAAATTAATCAATCATTATGTGGCGATATGCATACAATTTCTAGCTTTCTTAATTTAGTTTATGGTGGTGACTGAGTACTGTATACAATACACCCACCCTTCTTACTATGTTTCGGGGTTGTATGTATTTGTCATAAGGCCAACTAAACTAGCAAAAAAAGGAAATAAACAAAATTAAAAGTGTGTGTATGTGTACTTATGTACGCATGTACGATGTCATACTCCTTTGGCGAAACAAGTTGAAAATCTCTCTAAAATCTTTTTAAAAATTTTATTTTCGCAATATCTTACGTTTGTAGATAAAGCGACACTTATAATAGAAAAAAAAGGTATTTAATACATTGAAAATTTTGTTATAACTCATTATCTAGTTGAAATTTATGACGGTGTGCAAGCGCATTGTAAAAATGTTGACTAGCTAACTTGAGGTTGTCGGTATTTTGTGATGGAGTGCGCACGTATCGTAAAAATTTACTCTCATCATTTTTTCCTAATGCACCAAAAGAAGTATAACTTCAATAACCTCAACGCAAGAGAGGAAACCTTTGAAATAGAACCCTGTGCTTTATGACGTATATGTGGATACACGCCATTAAGGTTCTGTTCAATCAACAAAACCCCAATGATGGCGCTCACCCCTTGATCGTAGCTGCTCATAAACGTCTGCACTAGAAGATGTTATGCCATCAACCCGATCTTAAAGTCCCTTCGCACGAGTACTTGCTGCGGTAATTATATTGAGGGCATTATATTGAGAGCTCCAACCCTTGGAAAGGGGTTATAAATCAGTCAGACCACGGCTGGGTGAGAAGAAAATTTTAAACACTCATAATCATCATCATTTCAGCTGATATACCTCCCACAATTGGGCTCGAGCCTTGTCCACAATAAGAAGGATATTGACGTACTATCAGGTCAGACATGTTGATGTAGGGTTTTGTTTCGAGATTGCCTCCTCTTGAATAGATGTTATCATCATAATCATCTCAGCCCACATACGTCGCACTGATGGGCTCGGGCCTCCTCCACAATGGGAGGCAAATTGACCAACTATACCAGGTCAGACATGTTGATATAGGGTTTTGTTTCGAGTTTTCTTTCTTTTGCTAGATGCTATATGCATATTTAATTCCTTAGTCGTCTTTTACGACACCCATAGACAAGAGAGAGGGTGGTGAAATATTCTTACTCCGTCACCACCCAGAACACTAAAGCCATATAAAACGATACGACGCATTTACCCTGGCTGCACAGCTAACGCCTTATCCGCAGCGATCTACAATGATCGCGTGCATGGCGTTCTTTAACATACCGCCAACCGTAGCTAGTAGTGTCACTATAACATACTTGGTCCTTGCAGGCCTATTCGCGGCAATAATTGGCGTGGTGGTGATAAGGTCGGTCTTCGCTAGTGGTACAGCATGTATCAACTGGGTGAACTAGTCAAACAGTTCTGCCTTAACTACGACTAACGTGCTGTTAGCACTCTGTAATGTTTTCGACCTACAGAATTGTCCGAAAACGGACGGTTATTGTTCCACTAGAAATAGGTTGTCTGACTGTCGCGACCTTCGTGACGTTAGCAGTTGCATTCACCAGCCCGCGTGACCAGTTCATCCGGATCTACTCTGTGCTTGATGTTCCTCCTTGTCGCTAACAGTAATGTTTTCTCGGCTTCACGTCTTGACTTCTTCTTCTTTAGAATCTGTTTTCCAGTATCGGTTTTGAAATTCACAATGAACTTCTAGATTACGAATTAGACCTGTAGTGGTCTGCATTTTGTGTGAAGTCTTTGCTGAGAATTTATCCGTTATAAAAGACTAACAGCGCCCTGCACTTTCTCCCGCAGTTCCTCTTCCCGTGGGCATATCGGGATAAATTATAGCCTATGTGTTATTCTGATTTGTAAGATATATTATTGTGAAGTTTAATCAAAATCCATTCAGTAGTTTTTGCGTGAAAGAGCAAGAAAAATCTTCACATCCTCACATACAAACTTTCGCGTTTCTAATATTAGTAAGTATTATGCTGTCCATAATGACCCATATGGAAGTATATAAAATTTGCACCCTTAAGGCTTGCTTATAATAAATTTAATATAAATTGATGAAATTTGTATATATTTCACAACCTCAATCTAACTACACCAGAAGCCAGAAAGCTTGGAAAACTAATAATAAAAATAAAATCTATTCCACATTTGTAAAAAATATATAATGTTGCCTAATGAGAATCATACAAATAACGTTATCATAATGGCGCACTTTAACTGCAGTGCCAACAATGCAGTCTTATATATTTCAGAATCTGCAGGCAAATACCCTTGTGATAAAGTACTAAGAATACAATTCAATGTCCCTTTTCTTACCCGTGGGTGACGTAAGAGACGATAAAGGGATGTAATATGCGTATAACAACCATGCAAGAGACCTGCGGAATACCCTTTTGGGTTTGGTCCTGCATTGGAATTGAACGCGATACTGGCGTGGTAGATCAGTATCTTACCCACTATGCCATCTGCGTAGCCAATCTTTATATATATATATATACTAGCAACCCGCCCTCGCTTCGCTTCGGTTATAGGTTATAGTCGTTTTACCCGCGTAGTTCCCGTTCCCGTGGGAATACCGGTATAAAATATAGTCTAGTTTACGCCCTGATATTATAGCTTTCCATTGATGAAAGGATTTTTGAAATCGGTCCAGCCGTTTTGAAGATTACCCGGAACAAACAGACAGACAGACAGACAGACAAAAATTTTTTAATTGCTATTTTAGGCATAGGTGTCGTGCAAATAACCGTGTGAGCATGAAAAAAGCCTATTATTTTGACATTACAAACAGACACTCCAATTTTATTTATTGGTATAGATATATCTTGTGTACGTGTGTATGTCACTGAACTCCTTCTAAACGGCTGGACCGATGTTGATCAAATTTTTTGTGTGTTTAAGAATGGTTTAGATTCATAATTGGACCCGGTAGGTGGTGCTGCTGTCACTTTCAAGGAGAATTCCTTTTACTATTTTTTTACATTTAAATAGAACAAGATCTGTTGGGTCAGCTAGTTAATTATATTATTGGTGTTGGTTAATTACTTGTTTTTTTTTTTTATATTGCAAACGGTGGCAAACGTGCAAACAATACACCTGATGGTAAGTGCTCATGAATCTTTGCTAGGCCGCTGCCTACCGTGAAGAAAGTGAAGGGAGTGAGAATGCGTGCAATGAGGTTTGGTGAAACTAAAGGCATCACCAAACCCACCACACGCAAACACGCTCAGAAAGTTGGCCTTCCGGCTCTCTCACTCACCGAACGAAGCGCAGTAACAATTTACTACTACTCAGACGTCAATTTTCTGCGAGAATGTGATACTACCCCAAACGGACCGACTCGCGGCTGTACACAGGCAACTGTTGAAGTGTAGTCTACACAAAATTGTATTAAAATTCACAGGGGGGGACGTCGGTCGATGGGAGGGTACCCCAAATAAGGGGTATTCCGTCGGGCTGACCACTGACGTCAAGTCACCCTGTTCCGGTGGTCGGCCCAACGACGAAGGCGATCTGCATCGCGGGTGGGTTGCGGGAGTGCTTGCTTACGCCCCTCTGTCACCCCGGACGGACTGGTGTGAGGAGCGCGCCGACCGCAACCCACCCCCAAAAAAAATTCGGAATTAAACTTCGTAAAATCCTTTCTTAGTATTCATAAGTTATATAAAGAAACCACAGTCAAAATTTCATGTTTCTACCTTTAGTAGTTTCGGCTCGGCGTTGACGAGCCAGAGATATCTGAATCCTTGTTAATGTAATGATGTCCTTATTAATGAATCATCAATACCCTTCTTGATCTCCGCTCTAGTAGTTAATTCGTGATTGGGTGCCGCTTGTGGGATCTCGACAACTATAATATTTTATATTACACTAGCTGACCCAACAGACGTTGTTCTATTCAAATAAAATAAGACAGCAACGCCCCCTACCGGGTTCAATCGTGAATCTAAACCATTCTCGAATCCCCTTGAACACATACAAATAATTTCATCAACATCGGTCCAGTCGTTTAGGAGGAGTACAGTGACATACACACATACACAAGAAATTTATATATAAAGATACCTCCCCCAACAGACGTTGTTCTGTACAAATAAAAGGAATTCTCCTTGAAATCGACAGCACTGCCATCTATAGGGTCCAATTGTGAATCTAAATCATTCTCGAATCCCCTTGAACACACACGAAAAATTTCATCAACATCGGTCAAACCGTTTAGGAGGCGTTCAGTGACATACACACGTACACAAGAAATATATATATAAAGATTTGTAAATTATATTATATTGTAGTTCGTTCCATCCGACGTCCTCGTCACGTCCTCGATGAAGAGGACGACAATATCACACTCGCTCAACAAAGAGCCTACACGGCCTGCGAGGCCTTAACAAATAAATATCCGCGGTTCCGCCCTCGCCGTCGAGGTGCGAAACCGCGCCGCGCAAAAGTCACGACTAAAAATGTGGGCACGCCCACTTTGCCTCCAGCGACGCCCCAAGCCGAGGTCCGTTCCCCACAGAGGGAGCCCTTGGGCGATGTCGCTTAGCATACTTTTTTCCGGGTTAAGAGCCCTCAGCGCTCACCCATAGTCCGCGTCAAGCTGTCAAGGCCATCTACGGCCAACAGCTGTACACACACAAAAAAAAAAAAATTGTAGTTCGAAGAAAGAAATTCACATTGAAGATAATACTTACGAATCATGTTGTATCAATTTCAAATCTCTCAATTGTGGTCACGTTCCAATCCGATGAAAGATTATTGTATTACTCTAAATTAAAGTGTTATAATTGTCAATACTTAAGTGTCCCTTTCGTGTGGTGACGGAGTGAGATTACAATTCACCATTCCCTATCGTGCATGAGGGTATCGTAAAAGACAACTAAAGAATATAATATGCATATAACATCTATGCAAGAGACGGAAAACTCAAATTAAAATCCTATACCAACCTGTCTGACTAGCGTGGTAGGTCAATATCCCTCTCATACTGGAGGAGCCCAGCAATAAAACATATATGGGTTGTGATGATTAAGTATCCTCGTGGTGTTTACATATAATATATGATTTTTAATTTCGAGAAATCAACAGCTCTTGTAGATTAGAGACCATCTATGGGGTCGCTTATTATCCTGCATGAGCGGGAAAGACGAGTCATTAAACAAAGCAGTTGATGGTACTTACACTACATTTTGTTCATTTACATTCCTGATATATATCTACACTACCCGCCCGCGCTTCGCTTCGGTTTCAGTCGCCTTACCCGCGAAGTTCCCGCTCCCGTGGAAATACCGGGATAAAATATAGCCTGTTACTCTCTGATTTTACAACTTGCCATTGGTGAAAGAATTTTTGAAATCGGTTCAGTGGTTTAAGCGTGAAAGAGTAACAAACAAACATACTTTTTTTTTTTTAAACGCATTTATAATATTAGTAAGAATATTTCCCAAGTTATTGTACTAAGCTAATAGGTGACTTATCCAAAACTCGTTTTTCGCTTACAGCATTGGCAAGAAGGTAAACTAGGAACTAAGCAAATTGCTGAGCGCTTGCTTTAAACTCGTGGAGTACTAATTAGTTTTTACCTTCTCAATTTGATGCAAATAAAGCAATATAAAGGTTTATCATCATCAATTCTCGAAACGACTTTTAATTCGCCATTATTGACCAGAGTTTAGATAACTAATTGTATACATGATCACATTAAAATTGGTAGTCAAATTTTTCAAAACAGAAGCGGGCTAACTAATAACGGGTTATTTGCTCCGTAATCGTAGTTGTTGGCGCTTACCTCTTCTGCCGCATTGCCACCACGACAATACTCATATGTTATCTTTACTCGAATTATTAAGCAATGTATAATGACCAAAAAATCCAATATTACATACACACAAATTGATTAAAATAAATAAGAGAAGGAAAACTAGAAATAAAACCCTATGCCGATATCCCTATACCGACCTGTCTAAACAGCACGGTAGGTCAAATTTACCTGCTATCGAGAAGGAAGTTTCAGCCCAACAGTGGGACTTATATGAGCTGTGATGAAACTAAACTTTCGTATTTCAAAGAGATTTGCATTAATTTTAAATAAAAATAATTTAAACTTAAAACTTTAAATAATTGAAATGGTTAATCATTGAAATTAAAAACTAAAAATAATTGAAATGGTTTCGTATTTAATGCCTAATTTGGTCTATATCTGGCCAATATATAATAAAGATGAGCTAATTTTATTATCTCACAGAGGCTTTTCAGTATTTTCAATAAAGTTTTCACATTGAGTAACTTAAGTGACTACTTAAGTGATGGCTGAGTGATGGCATGAAGCTATAAATACCTACAGTGCCTGTCGGTATTTATAGCTTTCTACATTATATTTTCGAATAAGGAAATGTACGCTACGTTGTCTCTGAATAAAATAGTATGCGCTAGTTAGTAAATAAAATAGTGAAATGGTGTAGTCACCATTTCACTATTTTATTTTAGGATCAGGATGGCTTCGTAATTAAGTATTTGAAATATTCAAGTATTCTTCTTCTCGACCTATACATGTCCCACTGCTGAACACGGGCTCCAGATGTAAGAAATCATCATAATATACTGGACTATCCAAACATTTTATCCGTGTGGTGACGGAGTAAGAATACAATTCGCCACCCCTTTTTTGCCTGTGGCTGTCGTATAAGACAACTAAGGGATATAATATGGATATAATATATAACATCTATGCAATAGAAAGAAAACTTGAAATAAAACCTATACCAACACGTCTGACCAGCATGGTTATTTTTAATAGGTCAATTTTCCTCCTATAATTTTTCTTATTTCTTTCGTTGGTGTCTATATTGTGTGAGGTTTACAAAATAAAATTTCTTTCTTTCTTTCTATTGTGGAGGAGGCTCGAGCCCAACAGTGGGACATATATGAGTTGAAATAATGATGATAATCCAAACATGTTGGTATATGGTTAGGCGTATTTACCGAACTTTCTTTCTCTGCTTACCTCGTTTGATCAAAAGCTTTTATTTAACTTGACCTGTTAGTATGTGACAATCTTGCGAGTAAATTAGAACCACTACCTGTCGTTAGGTTAGGTAGAAATTTGGTTTACTTACGTAACTTCGGTGATAATGCAATAATAGCCTATCACCGTCCACTGCTGGACGTAGGCCTCCCTCATGTTACGCCACAAAGTGCGGTCCTGTGCCGCCTGCATCCAACGACACCCAGCAACCAGGTCGTCCAAACCAGGAGCGCGTCCTACACTGCGTCGTCTAAAACGTGGTCGCCACGCGAGAACCTTTATTCCCCAGCGGTTGTCGGTTCGTCGAGCGATGTGGCCTGCCCATTGCCACTTCAGCGTTCTAATTCTTCGTGCTATGTCGGTTACACTCGTTCTTCTGCGGATTTCCGTATTTCGAATTCTATCTCGCAGAGAAATCCCGAGCATAGCCCGTTCCATAGCACGCTGAGCGACTTTTAGCCTTGTTATGAGGCCTATATTTAGGGACCACGTGTCTGTGCCGTAAGTGATGACTTATCACTGGTCACACACACTGGTCGTAGACCTATGTTTTCAGACACTGAGGTATGTTGCACGAGAAGATCCTCTTAAGTTTCCCGAACGCTGCCCATGGCATAAACTGTTACGCCATATGGAAAATAAAATACCTGTTCCAGTTGAAATCTCTTCTTGGGATATCTAATAGGATTCACCATGCGCATACGGAATGATTAAATATACTTAGCGATTACAATAACAGCGCAGACCAAATCTCCGTTGGGCTGGTTACTTTTTTCACTAATGATCACGATCATACACAGAACTAATACATCACTTCTTTAAAGAGCTGATATTTTTCCATATAATGTGTCTATATTCGTTGGAATGTTTAGTATATCTTATGAGTCTCTTATTATAAAACATTTGTTGTGATGACGGAGTACGAATGCACCACCACTCCCTATCTTGACCGTGGATGTCGTAAAAGACGACTATGTGATATAATATACACATAACATCTGTGCAAGTGAAGGAAAAATCGAAAAAAAATCCTATATCAACATGTCTAACCAGCATGGTATAGTAGATCAAATGGACAGTGGGACGTATTTGGGCTGCGATGATGGTTATGATGTGCTTGTTTCGGTCTCACAACCCGCGATAAATAATGATTATTCTGTCATCATCACCATCATCACAGCTCGTATACGCCCCACTTCTAGGCTCGAGCCTCCTCCTCCTGGTCAGACGTGTTTGTATAGGATTTCATTTCGAGTATATCGTCTCTTACATTGATGTTATATGCATTTTATATCTCGTAGTCATCTTATACGACATCCTAGGGGGTGGTGAATTATATTCTTACTTCGTCACCACACGGATGGATTACGATGTATCACATCATATATAGACTTTTTTTTTCGAAGCCTTTTTATTTTCATGTCGATATGAAAGCCTCTAGCTAGCCTTATATTTAAATATCTGGTTGACCGAGCTTGGCTCGGAATATTTTTGTCGTTTTTTTCCGAATTTATTTAGATATATATATATATTAATAAAAATATAAATTAAATAATGAAAAAAATATCAAAAATTACAAAAACAGAATAATAATAACACCGAGATTCGATCCCACGCTGCCAATGCCAAAATAAAACAAAAAAAAACTTGACAACTTCCCAACTGAGCTATTGTCACTCTTGACAACGACGACGAAATTCGAATTCCTATTCAGAGAATGTCAATAACATTTTATGTCATTATATTGATAAGTTTCAACAAAATCGTTGGAGCCATTATATATATATATATATATATATATATATATATATAAATAATGGCTCCAACGATTTTATATATATATATATATATATATACAAAAATTGCTCGTTTAAAGATATAAGATTTGCAATTAAAATAGACATTTACGTATATAATTGCCAAATTCTATTATAATATACCACTAGACAAAAAGCACACAGAAATTTAGTCTCCATTGATAAACATGGTCTTCTGTGGAATTTCACCACTTTTTTTTTTTTTTTGTGGGTGGGCCGCGGTCGGCGCGCCTCCGCACCACTCCGTCCGGGGCGACAGAGGGGCTTAAGCACGCAACTCCCGCGACCCACCCGAAAACCACGTCGCTTTCGTCGTTGGGCCGACCACTGGAGCAGCGTTAACTTGTCGTCAGTGGTCGGCCCGACGGAATACCCCCTATTGGGGTACCCTCCCATCGACCGACGTCTCCCCCTCGGGGAGGACGTCGGTCTTTCCTCATGCGGTCGGCCTCTCGGCGGGTGACGGACTAATCCCCGGTCACGTCACCCGCGGCCTCGGCTAGGGCGGCATGAGGCGCAGATAGTTGCGCCTGCGCCGCCCCAGTCGCCGGCGGCGGATCTCCTCATCGAGGCTGCGCTCCTCACGCAGGCGATCCGCCGCCTCCTTCCGCGAGATCACTGTCTCGCAGAAGGCTGCGACCGCGTCCCAATTCCCGACGCTGTCGACCATCGCCCTAGCGATAGCCGGCAGCGTCAGGTCCGTACCGATGATTGCGACGAGTTCACAGCGCTGCGCTGCCCAAGCCCCGCAGGCCTCGAGCGTATGGCGCGCCGTGTCCTCGTCGTAATCGCAGTGGTGGCAGGACGGTGTACTCTCCCTCCTAACGACCTTGTGCAGGTATTTGGCGAAGCACCCATGCCCCTTCAAAACCTGCACCAGTCGGAAGGAGAGCACCCCGTACCGCCTCTTCAACCACTGCATCAGCACCGGCCGGAAGGCCTCCACGGTTCGCACCCCGAACCGAGGCCTCTCCAGCCGGACTGCCCAACGGGCGATGACGTCTCGGCGGGCGTCGACGCGCCAGGCGGTGAGATCCCTTAACGAGACCACACCGCCCTCCGCTCGCACCCCCGTCACCCGCCGATATAGTCCGGCGAGCATCTCCGCCTCCAGGTCCCACGGGGGAGTCCCGGCCAGTAGGCACGCTGCCTCCGTCGCCACCGTGCGGTATCCGCGGATGGCCCTGACCGCCGTGACCCTCTGTGGTCGCCACAAAAGGGCCCTAAGTCGGGCGGTCATGGACCCCGCCCACACCGGTGCGCCTTACAGGGCCATCGACCGGATGACCCCCGCGTACAGCCGTCGGCACGCAGTGCTCGGTCCGCCCACGTTCGGCATAAGCCACGATAGGGCGGACGCCGCGCCGACGAGCCGTGGAGCGAGCCTGCGGAAATGCTCCCGGAACCACCATCGCCCGTCGAGCACCAGGCCCAAGTACCTCATATGGGCCCGGATGCTGATGTCGACCGAGTGGACGGTGATCGAGACGCCGATGGGAGGGCTCATAGTGCGCCCATGGAACAAGAGGGCCTCCGTCTTGTCCAGGGCGACCCTCAACCCCAGCGCCTCGATCCGCCTGACGACCTCCTCGGTACCCGAGGTCGCCAGGCTTACCGCCTCTTCTAGCGTCCCACCGCGGGCTGTGACGAGCGTGTCGTCGGCGTTACAAATCACGCCCAGCCCGGGCGGGAGGCTACCCCTCAACGCCCAGTCGTAGCCGATGTTCCACAGGGTGGGTCCGAGGACCGACCCCTGTGGGACACCGCACGTCATGGGCGTTCGCACGACGTCCCCTGCTCGGTCGGTGCAGAGGACGCTGCGCCCCTCCAATTAGTCTGCCACTAGCCGCCTCAGGTAAACTGGCACCCCGTGATACCGGAGCGCCTCCCTGATGCAGCTGAATGGCAGACTATTGAATGCGTTGGCGATGTCTAGGGACACCACCAACAGCACTCCCCCGCCGGTGACGGCCTCAGTCGCCACGACCCTCAGGCGCAACAGAGCCGCGATCGTCGAACGACCCCTCCTAAACCCAAACTGGGCGTCCGACAGATCGGGCCCCGTGCCGACGAGGTGCCGCTCGATGCGGGCAGCTACCACCCTTTCCAGTAGCTTGCCCGTGTCATCGAGCAGCACGATAGGCCTGTAGGCCGAAGGCGACTCCGGAGACCGTCCCGGCTTCGGCAGGAGCACCAGCCTTCCCTCCTTCCAGCACCCAGGGAACCGTCCGGACGCTAAACACGCGTCGAACAGCCCCCTGAGGCGGGGTCCCAGGTGTTCGAGGACCAGGGCCAGCACACGGTTAGGAACACCGTCGGGCCCGGGGGCGGTAGACTTTGCGCGCATGCGCGTCACCGCCACCCCCATCTCGGGTTCCGTGATGGGCGGAACACTGTCGTCATCGGCCTCCCGATGGAATTTCACCACTGCAGACACATAACACCGCTTAGTGTTAAATGGTCCTGTAATTTGCATTGAACAAATCGTGTCGCTTAAGAAAATCACTGCATTCGGACGTCGCTGGCAAACATTATAATAATTTAGAACATCTACTGCCCAAAGTAATATATCCTTACTAATATTATAAATACGAAAGTTAAGTTTGTTTGTTTGTTACGCTTTCACGCTTAAACCACAGAACCGATTTTAAAATTCTTTCACCAATGGCAAGCTATAATATCAAGGAGTAACATAGGCTATATTTTATTCCGGTATTCCTACGAGAACTGGAACTACGCGGATAAGGCAACTGAAACCGAAGCGAAGCGAGGGCATGTTGCTAATATTTTATAAGTAGAATATGTGAAAAGTAATTAATGCCAATTAATTGAGTAACAGTGTATCACGTAACTACCCCAATTTAGCCTGAAATAAAATAAAGGCAGAGTAAGAATAGTAACTACATTACTTAAAAAACTACTTTTGTAATTATTGTCTGAAGTCCGCTTCATACTAAATCCGTAGCGTTAAATTAAAGTTTCAAGTTATTTAAATATACAACATTTCCCTACTATTATAGAGTAATACTTCATGCATCAAAAGCATGCATTTTAAAATGTCGATAATTTGAATACCCAATTTTCATTTAAAGCAACTGATCTACTTACAAGCCGTTAAGTGGAAAAGTAACGGTACAAAATCAACTGTCAATAACGTTGTTATAGCAACAAGAAATAAAAACAATTTATCGGCAATTCACCCAGACATTTCATTATCTTTCAACATTATTAATTTTAAGATAGACCTTATTTAAAAGATTGCTTGCAAATTTCTCAACTTGTTAGTGAAATATCGGGGTAGCGTAAGGTATTTACTATACATTTATGTATTAAGTAATAAAATGGATTTCGGCGCAAAGGAGGCGATCAAAACATTTAGGAACATATCTATTACAAAATGTCTCTAACTTTTTGTGATGATGATAATGATTTGATGGTGTGAGGATGTGTTTTATGGTCATCGAGGAGCAATAATGAAAAAAAATAGAATAATAATAATAATACAATAGCACTAGTATTTGACCATTTAAGGACATAATATTCTTTTTTATTGCTAAATCTTAATTTTCTCCCGAATTCAATTAGTGTTTCTTTTTCTGAGCTCTCCGGAAGTTTCTCAACGACATTAAACTAGTGGTTTTACTTGTAAAATTTTACAATCCTTAAAAATATTACGAAAAAGTAAATAAGATGTTTAGAGTGCGTCATTTGAAAAATAATTGGAGTACATTAGAAATATCTATTACAAAATTATAGGATGCGTAGTTTGCACGATTCGATGACTAGATAACAACGTCGACTATTTAACATGGAATTAGTTTAAAAACGAGCCATAAATTCTTATTTTATCGATTCATGTGCGTTAGTTGTCGACTATAGATAGGTACATGGTCAACTACTGGTCCTCTTATCTTAGGTCTTTTTATTCCATTCTAGTTTCTAGAATGATGAAAGATGATGATGAAAGATTATTACCGCTGCGGAAGGAAATTATTTTTTCAAAAACAATGGTTAATTCCCATTCTGATCCCAATAGGGTGACGTATATCACATAATAAAGAAGAAGAAAATGACAAATAAATAAAATAAAGAATGCATATACTAGAAGTTTTCCGTGTGGTGACGGAGTAAGAATACAATTCACCACCCCCTATCTTTACCCGTGGGTAATCGTACGAGACGACTAAGGGATATAAAACGCATATAACATCTATGCGAGAGAAGGAAAACTCGAAATAAAACCCTATACCAACATGTCTGACCAGCGTGGTATAGTAGGTCAATTACCACTATGGAGGAGGCCCGAGCCCAACAGTGGGACGTATGTGGGCTGAGATGATGATGATGATGATATACTAGAAGAATAGTATAGGTATATATATATCGTATATATATATCGTATATATATATCGTATATATATATCGTATACACGAACATTGTACTTGAAAGTGTAGCAATTTTCAACTCGAGAAAATTGCTACACATTTAGGCTTTCTGACATACTATTGGAATACACATTAAGGATTACATATAGACCCCATTCGATTTATGATGTGAAACATCTATAACCGAGGGTGAACCTGATAGTTGACGTGGTGTTAACGCCACGCTTTACTATGCACATTTGTATTACTAAACCATAACCTGTTTTAGAATTTTGTACAACGTCATCTAGTGAGCTCTAAATAAATTATTACCCAACCTAAACACATACCTATAGTGTATACTAATGCAAATAAATGTTTATTGATTAAAAATCATCATATTCTGGAATAAAATTCGTAATATTTTGTTAATACTTTATGCCATATTAGTTCCTGCCATAATCAGTTCTTTTCTGCATATTTGTATACTTGTACAATATAATTTGGATGTTTCGCATGTGCAAGGCGTCCTGAGCGACGGCTCCCTTTTTTGTTATAGTCGTGTTATAGTTGCTGGGCTAGTTGTATTTCTTAATTAACGGATGGATTTACGACTACATCTGTTCATTTTTAAAAGCTTTTATTTAACTTGGTCTGTTAGTATGGGACAAATCTTGCGAGTTAAATTAGAACCACTTCCTGTCGTTAGATTAGTTTGAAATTTGGTTTACTCACGTAACTTCGGTGACAATGCAATAATATGGTACCATGAAGCTGGTCTCAAGATGGCGTCGGAAGGTGGCCATAGGAACCACTAAACGAGATAAGACCGTCGACCGTCGACAGCCAGGGTCTTAAGGTGGCGTCGGAAGGGGGCCATAGGAGCTCTTAAACTAAACAAGATAAAACCGTCGAATTTGGACTCGTTAGAATAGTCTTGACAAGCACTCTTGTATTGTTACGTGATATCCAGGTTCTCGATATAGCGTCAGAAGGTGGCCATAGGAACTCCTAAACTAAATGAGATAAATCCGTCGAGTTTGGACTCGTTTGAATAGTCTTGACAAGCACTCTTGTGCTACATGATAGCCAGGGTCTCAAGGTGGTGTCGGCAGGTGGCCATAGGAACTCCTAAACTAAACGAGATAAAACCGTCGAGTTTGGACTCATTTGAATAGTCTTGACAAGCACTCTTGTTTTATTAGTCTAGTCGACAAGTTGAAAATGGTACAAAATAGAGATACTGCTCTTAAAATTACGTGCGATAGCTCATTGGATCCGGAATGACGTCTAGAAAAATGTGCTAAAAGCGTGTATTAGCACATAAAAAATTGCAAAAGTTATAAACAATTAAAGATGAAAAAAAAATGGCATTTTGTTTTTTGCCAATATTTCATAAACTATTAATATTTAAGGAATTTAAAAAAAAGATTCTGAAAGAAGAGGAAATTTCCAATAAAAAACTCCTAACTCCCGGAACTCTATCTCCATTATTTATAATTTTAATTTAACGCTGAAGATAGGTCTGCGCGTGACATTTTTAGGATGCGCGCGCGAACAACATTACTTGGATTTTTAAGTTTTTGTTCAAGTAAAAAAATTGTTATAAACAAAGTATCAATATTTTTTTAACTTTTATGGCACGATCTTGTTAAGTATGTATGTAAGAAAGGCTCTACGAAGCGAAAATTTTTTACGACCATTATTTAAACATTTTTTTTCACTTATAATTAAGACGATAGTTCGAGAAAATTTCGTTAGTTAACAATTGTTCAACTCGTTGAAAGATTAACTTTAAGTAAAATTTCCAACGGGAATAAATTATTTATAGTGTTCAGAACACACCATAATTTTTTCAAATTAAAAAAAAAATATTTAATACTTTAAATAAATTAATTAATGCGCCGTACTCGCTTTTGACGCCACGCGCGCATCCTAAAAATGTCACGCGCAGACCTATCTTCAGCGTTAAATTAAAATTATAAATAATGGAGATAGAGTTCCGGGAGTTAGGAGTTTTTTATTGGAAATTTCCTCTTCTTTCAGAATCTTTTTTTTAAATTCCTTAAATATTAATAGTTTATGAAATATTGGCAAAAAACAAAATGCCATTTTTTTTTCATCTTTAATTGTTTATAACTTTTGCAATTTTTTATGTGCTAATACACGCTTTTAGCACATTTTTCTAGACGTCATTCCGGATCCAATGAGCTATCGCACGTAATTTTAAGAGCAGTATCTCTATTTTGTACCATTTTCAACTTGTCGACTAGACTATATGTGATATCCAGGATCTAAAGATGAAGGCAGTATTAGGAATGCAAAGATTGAGACATAACTAAAAATTTGAAAAATAAAATAATAATTAAAAAAAAAATAAAAACAGGCTCTTATTTAAATGCTCTAAAACGAAGAATATAAATTTTGAATGCAATTAAACCCACCATTTTTATAATTATAAAATTTATAATGATATAAATAAATGCTTGTCGAGTCAATCTTGTCGTTTTATTCTGTGTATCAAATACGTGATGGACCCGGACTGACAGTTGTTGCATTGGTAGAAGTAAATGGCGAGATAAGTTACACAAAAAATATATGATACCAGAACAAACCTAAATCGAGGAACCGAGCTATTATATATTTACAATATGTCACTACTGTTATACCTAAAGATTTATTTTTGTGTGGTGACAGAGTAAGAATACAATTTTTCACCGCCCACCGTCTCTTAAACGCGTAGGTGTCGTGTAAAAGACAACTAAGGGATAATATTATGCATATAATATCATCACTTAAATATCACTTAAAATAAACCCCTATCGAACACGTCTGGTACAGTGTGACCAGCGTGAAAATTGGGAGAATTTCCCTTCTATTATGGAGGAGGCTCGAGCGTAATAGTGAGACGCATATGAGCTGGGATGATATTCTTTATTGATATATCTATACCAATAAATAAAATTGGAGTGTCTGTTTGTAATGTCAAAATAATAGGCTCTTTTCATGCTCACACGGTTATTTGCACGACACCTATGCATAAAATAGCGATTAAAAAATTTTTCTCTGTCTGTCTGGCTGTCTGTTTGTTCCGGGTAATCTTCAAAACGGCTGGACCGATTTCAAAAATTCTTTCACCAATGGAAAGCTATAATATCAGGGCGTAAACTAGGCTATATTTTATCCCGGTATTCCCACGTAAAACTACGCGGGTAAAACGACTAAAACTGAAGCGAAACGAGGGCGGTTGCTAGTATATAGTAATATACTATAAATCTTCTGTTCGTGTGTTTGTAATTGAACTCCTTCTAAAAGGCCTGGACCCATTTCGTTGAATTTTTTATGTGTTCAAGTGGGTTCGAGAATGGTTTAGATTCAAATTCAAATCATTTATTTTCTATAAACCCCATGGGGGCACTTACATATTGTCATTTTTTTACATTTTTCTTAAAATTACCGCCGGATCGGAACGCGATCGCACTGAACAGATCCGGCCAGAAACTCAGCGGCTTTTTATTTATTTTTCTAATTTCACTTAAATAAAATTACATCTTACAACATGCTTATTAATAGTTCCAGTATGATGCCATTCAAAATATTATATAATATAATTCATAAATGTAATAATAATCACAAATATAAATA
Source organism: Lymantria dispar (assembly GCA_032191425.1). NCBI lineage: Eukaryota > Metazoa > Arthropoda > Insecta > Lepidoptera > Erebidae > Lymantria > Lymantria dispar. The sequence goes on along the minus strand of CM063457.1, from coordinate 17,910,805 downwards.
GAAGATTATAGCTGGACCAGATCCCGCAAGCGGCACCCGATCACGAGTTAACCACTAGAGCAGCTATCACTCCCCTTATTATTATTAGGACCTGGTAGGTGACGCTGCGATAGCATTTAAAGAGTTTTTTTTTATTTGAATAGACAGCGTCTGTTGGATCAGCTAGTGACTAATACAAATATTAATTTCTCCAGGTACGGATAATAATTGGTATTTTTGCCGACTGTTTGGAGTCTCATGAGCGACGGAGACACTTTAAGTTCCTCTGTATTCTCTGTGAGCTTTGTAATAGGAAATGCCTTGAAGAGCTATTTAACTTGGTATCAACCACCCTTATTCACCAATAGCACCTGTAAAATCGTCCTCGACTGTACTTATTCAGCGTTCATTTCTCCCAAACACGTGAATCACCTGGAATAAATTACTTGCTGAGTTTTGTTTTTTCTTTAAACGAGGTTCAAGAAAAACTTTTTTTACGGTAGGCATCTTATTGACTGTGCCCCTGGTATTAATGATGTCCAACGATAGTTACCGCTTAGCATCACGTGAACTGCTTGCTTATCTGGCACTAATACGCAATAAAGAAGGTACATCAGATACTTGATGGCACAGACGGCATAGCGGTCTAAGTAGCGGCTTTTCATGCCTAATGTCGTGAGTTCGTGCCCGAGTTCGGTGTGTAGAAATGATTGCTCTGAGTTTGAGTATTATCTGCGATTATTAATATATTATATTATGTAATATATAAGTTTTATTTTCTTTTTAAATAATTTAATTTTTATTATTAATATATTTAAAAAGAAAATAAAACTAGCGGGTATGCATCTCTTGGCCTAGTTGCCTTTATATAGTACCTATATTTACATTATAGAGTATTGTATTGAGCACTCTAAGAAATAAACTCTTGCGTCGCAAATGACTTTATAAATATGCTGTCTCGTATAAGGCTCTAGCCTATTACAGAATTTGAAGAAAAATTTACCTACTGTACCACGCTGATCAAACGTATTGGTATAAGGTTTTAATTCGAGTTTTCCTTTTCTAGTAGTTGTTATATGCATATTATTTATTTTTATTTATTTATTAAGGAAAACATACAGCTTTTAAAAATACAGATAAAATAAAAACAAATGCACGTAACAATATCTAAACAGTTTCCACTTATGTATAACACAATGTGAAGACAAATAGAAAAATCATAATCGTGGCAAAACTATAGAAACTAAATTATAGATTACAGAGGAAGGAATTAAGAACAGAAACAGTAGACAAATATTATTAATATTATAGAGCACATTATAAATATGAATTAAGCATCAGTTCTTATCGTTTTTATTAATGAAACATATTGAGGAAGTTCCTTATGGAATATATCAATTTCACTATAGCTGGCATTATAAGTTCTACAAGCTCTTACCAAGAATCGGTTACATGAATAATTAGTTTTACATGTAGGTATTGAAAATAATGAATTAGAGCGAGCCGTAAATCTTGGGCATTTGAAATCTATTTGGCCCAGAAGATACGGAGAGTCAACAATACTGTGCACAATTTTATATAAAAATATCTGGTCCCTACGCTCACGCCTAATTGTGGTTGACTGAGTATTATATCCCTTAGTCGTCTTTTACGACATGAGAATTATATTCTTACTCCGTTATCACTCAAAAGCATATAATTAAGTAATTTATACAAAAGTAACAAATTTATACCTACATGATACATTCTAGGCTTAGAACATTCATTTGTGTATTCTACCGAAAACAGTCTTACGTGGGGCTCGAATCCATGGCCATAAAAGTTGTTTAAAGCACAGTAATTCTACATAGAAATTAAATGTACAATAACTAGCAAATGAATGGTTGGTTTCTTTTTATTAAGTTACGACGCCATTTCTGACACAGATGTACCAACGTTAGACGATTAAATACTAACATTTGCTTGGTTATGTAAAAATATTATTTAGTGGGCCATTTCCTTCCCGACATTTTAACCGCTATAATATGTTTGTAGAAAACATGCAAATATGATAGTTAAATGACGTACAATTATTGAGACATTAGAATCGGAAACGTGATTAAATAATAAACATGAATGGAATTTGTTGATACCATAATTTGAAACTAGTCACGCAATATTAATCACTGAATATCTCATTACTCTCATCTTGTTAGATGGCGAGAGGATAAAAATAAAGTTATCACTACATCTAACTTGCCTAGCCATAATAAAAACCGGCTAAGTGCGAGTCGGTATCGCGCACGAAGGGTTCCATACCATCATCTATAAAATGGGCAAAAAAAATCGCGTTTGTTGTATGAGAGCCCCCCTTAGATACTTATTTTATTTTGTTTTTAGTGTTTGTTGTTATAACGGCAACAGAAATACATAATCTTTAAAAAATTCAACTGTGTAGCTATCGCGGTTCTTGAGGTACGACCTGGTGACAGACCGACGGACGGACAGACAGCGAAGTCTTAGTAATAGGGTGCCGTTTTTATCCTTTGGGTACGGCACCTTAAAAATCGACGAGAGAGCCGACAGCTCAACTTTGTGATAGTGTTTGCGTGTGGTAGGTTTTAGTGATGCCTTTGGTATCATCGAACCTCATTGCACGCATTCGAACTCGGGAAGGCCCTTTCTTTGCGGTAGGCGCCCTTTTCCGTGTGGTGACGGAGTAAGAATACAATTCACCACTCCCTGTCTCGCCCGTGGATGTCGTATAAGACGACTATGGGATATAATATGCACATAACATCTGTGCAAGAGAAGGAAAACTCGTAATGAAACCCTATACCAGCATGGTATAGTAGGTCAAATTCTCTCCCATTGTGGAGGAAGCCCGAGCCCAACAGTGGGATGTATGTGGGCTGCCATGATGATGATGATGAGGCGCCCTTACAAAAGACCATGAGCGGCAGCAACATTTACCATCAGGTGTACTGTTTGCTCGTTTTCCACTGTTTGCAATAAAAAAAATCGGCTAATGGTTCTCACCACCCAGAAGAATGGCCGGCAGCTTTTTCCTAGGAAAGGTAAAAGCTGCGATCGCCAAGCGAGATGATCACGACACTATTCCCTTACTTTTATAGGAAATAGATCCATCAGTGGATGACTTAGGATTAACTCATGATGATGATAATAACTTCTTAATGCTAATGCATAGTTTTATAAGGTATATTAAATTATATGCAGATTGCACTCTCAAGAGGAACACCACACCGTACATTTCGTTACCAAATTGGAGACGTGCTGGTGAAAGGTCATGTTAAGAGTACGCATAACCACAGAGAATGCAGGAAGACTTTTACGAGTGTGAGTGAAGCGATGGAAGTATGTCGGCTCGTGGTTTGTGGCCATCGGTGGTCTCTGCCTACCCCTCTAGGAAGCAGACGTGAGTCTATGTACGAGTATGTATGTATAAATGTTGAACTTTAATCCCCGCAATTGCGGCAATTTGTGTTTACGTTGGTAAAGATTTGAAGTAAGACTTAGTTCTATAAGGACATTATCCAATTACAGGCCTTAGTCGTCCCATATAATACTCACCAGGGATAAAAAAAAAAAAAGAAAACAAAAAAAAGATCACACATTGCATTTCGCTTCATATAGATCTTGTGCTAAAAATACTTAATGAAGTAATAATCATACAGTATTTTATTTGTTCTTTTAAAACCATTTTAATCCTTTTTTTTGATCGCACAATGTTTTTTTTGGGGTTCAAGCAACGTTCAGCGCGCCCGCCGCCCGGCTCCGTCCGGGGCGATAGAGGGGCGGCGCGCGGCCTCGTAACCCACCCGTGGCACGTCGCCTTCGTCGTTGTGCCGACCACCGGTGCAGGATGACTTCCTCGACCAACGTCCCCCCCTCTGTGACGTTGGTCACCGTCGCACGGTCGGCGTCTCGGCGGGTGACAGCCTAACTCTCCGGTCCAGTCACCCGACAAAGTGTTATTCTTCGTGGGATTCTAACCCACAACACTGGCGCGGTGGGTCGGTATCTTAACCACTACGCCATCTGTGCAATCATTCATTCCTCAATACACGTCTAAATGCACAATTTTTAATAAATTTCATTTTACGTCTCTCATTGAATTCTATTTTTTTTTTTTTTTTTTTTCTGTCGAGAGCAAAGCCTCGACCTTCAGTTTCCTCTGACGTTTGTCAGAGACCTTTTGTTTATCCGTTTGTATTAAAATATCCAGTTGTGGAAGTATTCTTGTATTAATCTTGTTTTCAGATTTACAATATTTTATTTAATTTTTTTTTTTTTTTTATTTACTTTTATTTGTTTCTTTTGATAACTTTCTCTGCTACTGCTTTACAATATTTTAAAAATTTTGGTCTTTTGCTATCGTTTGACATTATTTCTTTTATGTTGTTTAGATTTATTTCTGTTTCTAGTTCTTCTTGAATATTATATCTGTCACTTATGTGTAAGGGACATTCGGTTAATATATGTTCTATTGTTTCTAGTTTGTCTAAATTGCAGGTACATGCTGGATTTTCTTTGCACTTGAAACGATATAAGTACGCGGAGAATCCACCATGTCCTGTAAGGACTTGCGTTAGGATGTAGTCTGTTTTTAATTTGTTTACTATGGAATATGCGTGTATTATGTCGGGTAGGAAGATTTTGGTAGTTTTTGCCGTGTTTTCTGTTGTGTATCGAGTGTTCCACTCGCGGACTGAGTTTTGTCTGATTAGTTTTTTGGCGAAGGAGATTGGAAATTTGTAATAGATTTTACATTGAATTCTATTAGTATGTTTTATGTGATAATTGAGCACATTTACTGGAAACTGCAAACACAACTTGAAACTAAATACACTAAATCGTGTAATGAGTGTAAAAAATAAACAATACTTCGGATATTTTGTCATATTTTTAAGTGATAGGTACTTAGTCATGCGCTATTGGTTACAGTGTCAAAATATTTAAAGTTTCTTAATGTATACGGGTGAAATAGGGTTACTCAACTTTGATAATTGTTCTGTTACTACGAAATCTATGATCGTGATCTTTACGTATCTATATTAAGCGAAGTTTAGTTTAGTTTCTATTTTAGTTTTCTTTTAAGTTTTTTTTTAGTTTCGATAGCTTAGATTGCTGGAGTGGGACCCTTTTGCCAGAGGATGTGATCATCACCTGGCAAAAAGATCACCACTCTAGCTATTTTAAGGAGGTTATGTTTTTATTTATAACTAGTTTCTGCTCACGACTTCGTCTGCGTGGTATAGATACTTTGAGCTAACGCTAACTTTAACCTAAGACTTTGTTTAAGTAGGTGAAACTATTTTTGAAAAATACTACGATTCTGTCACACATGATGTTTGCGAAAATTTAGGCGTTTACGCAGCGGAAGCTCTCAAAAGGAAAGAAAACGATATTGAAACACTCTACATTGGTGCTCCGCTCCTGTTGGTCTTAGCGTGACGATATATATAACCTATAGTCTTCCTCGATAAATGGGCTATCTAACACTGAAGAATTTTTCAAATCGGACCAGTAGATCCTGAGATTAGTGCATTCAAACAAACAAAATCTTTAGCTTTATACATTAGTATAGAGTATAAATATAGACATTCTGTGCATCATAAAAATTGTATAAATTTGTTATTACATCGGTTATTATGACAACAGTGTCGTCATTTTTGTTAGTAATTGGCCGGGAAATTAGCATAAATATCTTCAAGTCCTAATAAACTTTTATATTTATAAAATTAATAGTATACATATGTAGCACACATTGAGCTAATATTAATACGCTTATGTACACCTGCGGAACCATAAAACCAAGCCCATAATTCTAATAGTTTTTATAAAATATACTAAAATTACAGTCGTGTCCAATGATAGTTCAAAATAGACTAGGTCTACAGCTTCCGTGTTCGAAGTACGCATGAACAGACTTCATAGTAATATAATTGTGCGCCAGCTATAAGATATTACAAGGTGAGTACTTTGAACAATTTAAGCAGTTTCAGTTCTTATTAAGTTCCTATTCCCTATAATAGTTATAATAAATTTCATCATCCTCATCATCATCGCAGCCCACCTACGTCCCACTGTTGGGCTTGGGCCTCCTCCACAATGGAAGGGAATTTGACCTTACTATACCATGGTGGTCAGGCATGTTGATATAGGGTTTCATTTCCTAGTTTTCCGTCTCTTGTGCAGATCTTATGTGCATATTATATCCCTTAGTCGTCTTTCATGACATCCACGGGCAAGATAGTGGTGAATTGTATTCTTTCTCCGTCACCACACGGCAAATAAGAAAATATAAATTTATGTAGTTCGAATTACGATTCCTATTGTAATCATCTATACATAATATCATAATTATAACAATAATAATTATCATTCATCATACTCATTAGTTTGTTCGAGCCGAAAATCCGAATTGAAAATTTTGAAACGTATTTTTATCATACTTTCGTTTGACGACAACTTTCATTATCATCATTTCAGCCCATGTATCGTTATTGGTTATTGGGGTCGTGCCTTCCTTTACAATAGGAGAGAAATTCACCTACTGTATCACGCTGGTCGAAAGAATTTTATTTCGAACTAGCAACCCGCCCTCGCTTCGCTTCGGTTTCTGCCGCCTTATCCCCGTAGTTACCGTTCCCGTGGGAATACCGGGATAAAATATAGCCTAGTTTACTCCCTGATATTATAGCTTTCCATTTGTGAAAGATTTTTTTAAATCGGTCCAACCGAAGAAGATTACCCGGAACAAACAGACAGACAGACAAAAAAATATAAAGTGATTTTTAGGCATATGTATAGTGCAAATAATCGTGTGAGCATGAAAAAGGCCTATTATTTCGACATTACAAACAGACACTCCAATTTTATTTATTGGTATAGATTTTCCTTCTCTTGCATAGAAATTAAATGAATATTATATCTTTTTATGAATAAATAGATTAATACCTTTATAAAGAGACTAGCAACCCGCCCTCGCTTCGCTTCAGTTATAGGTTATAGTCGTTTTACCCACGTAGTTTCCGTTCCCGTGGGAATACCAGGATAAAATATAGCCTAGTTTACGCCCTAATATTATAACTTTCCATTGGTGAAAGAATTTTTGAAATCGGTCCAGCCGTTTTGAAGATTACCCGGATCAAACAGACAGACAGACAAAAATTTTTTAATTGCTATTTTACGCATAGGTGTCGTGCAAATAACCGTGTGAGCATGAAAAAAGCCTATTATTTTGACATTACAAACAGACACTCCAATTTTATTTATTGGTATAGATAGATTAATACCTTTATAAAGAGATGAATCTCTTACAACATTCACGGGCAAGATGACAAAGGTGGTGAATGATATTCTCTCTATCACTCTGTCACCATACAGAAAATGATTTTTAGATAACAAGATTAACGAGTTCGACATCGGTAGGATTCCACAACCAACCACAATTTTATTAGGTGAAAAATAATTGAAATTCAATGGTCACCAAAATTTTCTATAACTGTTTCAATATCAAACTACTTTGTTCAATACTAGTTCAAATTTTTATAGCTTGTAAATATCACTTTATTGCTAATGAGAACGCTTGCTATAAGTATTAAAACATTATTATGGTAAATTGCATATACATCTATTGACTTGTGGGATTCATGTGCAATATTTAATAAAGTGGACTTAGGTATCATTGTGTGTGTATGTGGGTCGATCGTAACAGGCGATAGTCACGAACAGAGCTCGTCAACACATCCGCTCCAGACAAGCGTTGTTCTTTTGTGTGCGATTGCATTGCTAAAAACGACACGATTTTAATAATTGATAAAATGAAAACTTCCATCCGTTCATTAATTATACCATCCAAGATCACTTCTGCCAATACCCCTACGCTTGGCATAAAAATCGTCGATCATAATTGGTTGGAAATTTCTCAGAAGACTGCTGCTTGTATTCTCGACCTGTCACTACATTTTGAAATGATTTACACCCAACCAAATTATATTACTAAGATAATAGAGTAGGTAAGTTTTTATCATTTTATTTTAGGGTTATACGATTCCGAAATGGTATCCCGCTCTGATAGGCCCAATGGTGAAGGGGAATGAATACGCCGGGTTATAGATTTGCCCGCCGCCGTCTCGTCACCCCGGACTGAACGGATGACACACGTCCACACCATGCCTGCCAAAAAAAAGAATAATATGGATCACATTAAACTAATTAGAAAAATTAAAACATTCGTCAGTTTAAATACTGATAAACCAGAAATAATCAAATTTCGGAACGTATCCTTTCTCACATTTTTAAATTCGCTTACGTTAAAAAAAAAGTCTCTGTGCCGATTGCTGTGCTTTATCAAGGAAGCCAATTAAAAGAAACCGCAATTGCAGTTACCATCGCGATAAGACTTTAAAACCTAATTAAACGTAGTTGATGACTTTGTGTATAGTCAATTAATATCCCTGCAATTAAATTCTTGTATTGCGGGGGACTTTACAAACATTTAATGAAAACAATTACATCCAAACTCAGAATAACAATGTACGGATCGCACAAAGTATTGTCCTACATGGGATTCAAACTCATGACACAGGCACGGTAGTTTGGTATCTTAACCACTACGTCACCTCTGCAATCTTATTTACTAGAAAACGCCTACCCAAGGAATAGAAAAGCTGTTGTGTTCTCTGAACTGTTAAATACTAACACGTTTCATTTTAATTATTGTCCAATAATTTTGTTGTATCCTTGACAATAAAATTATTATATCGCAATTTTATTAGAGCTTCTTTAAAATATTAAGATTAGCTTCTTATATTTGAAAAAAAAAGAAGATATCTACTCTGTACGTTAACATAACATGTTTGAACATCAAACTGGTAATGCCTATTGAGAGAGATATTAAATAAGCTATGTAATATTTTATTTTAAAATACATTTTCCTTACTAATGTTATAAAGTTTGTATGTGAAGATGTTAAGATATTTGTTGGTCTTTCAAGCAAAAACTATTGTGTTCTTACTCCGTCACCATCCATCCATCAGCCTACAGACTTCCACTGCTGGACATAGGCCTCCCCACGAGAATGCCACTCGGAACGGTCCTGCGCCACCTGCATCCAACGGTTCCCTGCGACTTTGAGAATGTCGTCAGTCCACTTAGTGGAGGGGGACCACACGGAAAAAATATATACATAGATAAAATGATCTGACATGTTTCAACAAGCACGATACCTTATCGTGTGTCAATGAAAACGAATCTTATTATAACTAAGGGTCCACAACTATACATTCAGTATGCCCGAGAATGGATTCTCCTCAGTCAATTCTTAGTTACAAAGTCATTTTATCACTTTATAACTGAGAATTGATCAAGAGTATATTAGGTTTTTTTATTAATGGATTTAATTAAGTATGTACTGTGTATTTGTGTTTTATTGCTGACATTGGAATTGCTGGGATAATCCATTGGGATTAATGGGGAAATCTCAAAAGAAAATTCTGTTGCAACTGGTCTAATCAATGTTAAATAGTAGTCCACTTTTCTGCCCACTGCGAAGGCAGTGGAGAACAGCATTAGGGCAACGTTTATGGCCTTAAAAGCAAGTGAAATCACAAGGTGAAACAAGTAACTTGTGATTCCTGTTCCTTTTAAGCGAATTATTATTTTCAAAATAAGTTTTTTATTTACGTTGATTCACTAAAATGTGTAGTATGGATTAATAAAAACATGGAATATTTGAACAGTTTTATAAAGTAGTAGTAAATTCAACATATAAGTATGTTTATGTATTCTACATGTATGTTTGTATACGAATATATGTAAGTACATATCCGCGTAATGGAATACTTCAACGTAATATTCACCAATTTTCCTCAATTAATTTAAAATTTGGCACACGTTTCAAGAAGCAATACAAGAAATTTAATAAACTCGTATTTATAAATATGCACAGGTATAAATTCAGGTTCATCAGTATAAAACAAAAGCACAACTTTTAGGTGTAACAGAGTTTTGAGCAGATTTCTTGGGGATATTTTAGGCAGCCAATTGATACTTTGTTGTCTTTAAACAAATCTATCTATATTCTAATGTATACTTTGTTTTTATTACTATTTCTAGTTACCTGGCAAGTAGATTGGCTATCGCAGTTGGTGTTAAAAGTGTACCAGGAGAGTACTAATACCCATTCTCCTAGTGATCCCCCAGCTAGTTTTATGACATCCACCAAAAAATAAGAAACAGTAACACATTATATTCTTAACTCATCCCCACATGGAGTCATGTGACATTTATAAAAACATAAAATATTCTATGCCATCATCATCACAACGCACATAAGTCCAACTGTTGGGGTCAAGTCTCTATACCATTTAAATAATACCACTAATATTTTTATGAACTAAAAGAACTAAGAATCATTTATAAACATTCCCAATCAGTTGTTATCTATTAAGACTTTTACTAAGAGAAAGAAAACTCGAAACAAAACCCTATGTCAACCCGTCTGACCAGCGTTGTTAGGTCAATTTCTCTCCCATTGTGGAGGAGGCTTGAGCCCAGCAGGCGGACGTAAGGACAAGTCACTTGGTACCGGTGGTCGACCCAACGACGAAGGCAACGTGCTAGGAGTGGGGTGGGGTATGGGGCCGCGCGCCGCCCCTTCTGTCGCCCCGGACGGAGCCGGGCAGCGGGGGCGCTGACCATAGCCCACACCAAAAAAAAAAACAGGGGGACGTATATATCAGCTTGTAATGAATGAATTTATTAATGAATGAAAAGACTTTTAAGTAGGATCTCCATATGTCTATTAAACATACGCGTGTTAAATAAAAAAGTTAAAGTTAAAAAAGTTAAATCTTTCTATATGAATCATTATTCATCCTCTCTTTGAACTATAATATTTATACACCTACGCAATGTATAAAAACAAAAGTCTTCTTATAAAGCATTCAAATTACATCATGTACTTAAAAATAGATTACGAATAGTTATTAACCTGATTTCGGTAGAAGCTAAGCTATTATCAATGTTGCATCATAAATGAAAGTTATCATATTAGAATCATAATATCATTTTACTATCAGCAAGACTCATATATATGTTATCTTGTATCGGCCTTCAAGTTATGTGATATTCTCGAAGCCTCTCACTAGATATTAAGAAATGATATGGATGCATGGAACGTTTTATCTTTGTACTATCCTAACTAATATTACAAATATGAATGTGGATTTGCTTGTTTATTTGTTATACTTTCACACATTAACTACAAACCTCTAATCGCTAGTAGATATTGTTGCCAAGGGATAGGCAATAACGGATAAAACCTATACATACGTATTAAACCCAAAACGGTCAAGATTTATCTCAAGATACTTTCCAGCTTGGTGGACTCGTGCAAAATGTATAAGCTATAAAGTTCGCTTCGTATATTTGTTATGTACACAAATTATAAATAAATATTATCAGCAATAATGATTTCTGATGTTTATGCTTCCGTGTAGTGACTGAGTAAGAATACAATTCACCACCTATCTTACCCGTGGGTGATCGTACGAGATGACTAAGAGATGTAAAACGCATATCAACAGCGAGGGAAGGAAAACTCGAAATAAAACCCTATACCAACTGTTGGCAACTCCAACATTTATTTTTAGTATTATATTAAGCATGTATGGCAACACTCTCTCTGCCGCCATAGAAATTTGCAACCGTTTGTGCTCTACGAATAAATCCGTCTTTACGAGTTTACAGAGCTTCTTTCACGCATCCAAGATCAGCAACAAACCACAAATACAGTCCACGCTCGCTACACGGTCCTCTCACCAGGATTTTAAATAGCGTGAAAGAGCTACGGGTTACCTTGCTTCACGGGCGCATGCTGTAACGCAGGTAAAACAAGTTTACCGTATTGTTCGTCGGGGCAGATAGAAGTACCCAAGAAAATTTTCAACAATCAAAGGCGGATTATGCCGTGTGCATCAATTTTCGTTAAAGCATAGAGTGCATAAAACATTGAATTTAGTATTTGCATTGTTTCTGGTGCCAATATCACTTCCGGTTTCTAGATTTTTAATTCACCGCGTTCCATCCAGGCTATTAGTTATGAAATCCATTTACATCCATTGCTATGTCTATACGCACCTTGCTAAATGCATATAAATTATGGGCTTCTCTCTGATGCTTCCAATACTGCTTATAGCTGCTGCATTTACCTAAGAGTCATTGATTCTACTGGTAATGTTAGCGTTACCCTGCTTGCTAAAAGTCAAGGATCAACCCTCTCAACAAGGTCCTGACTGTTCCCAGACTGGAGCTCAATGCTGCTTTGTTGTATGCACTAACGGCAGCAAGGGTATATAAAACATTATGTAAAGGGCTTAACATTGGCAAAGTTATTTTGTACTCAGATTCGCAAAGTGTTGGCATGGATAGCTACAAATATTGCAAAACTTAATACTTATTTGGCAAATAGAGTGAATAAAATATTACAACCTACAACTAATTATTTGTGGTCCTACATAAACACAGATCAAAATAGCGCAGACTGTTTGGGCTTAGGAGTACACAGTTTCTTCACACCCGTGAGTATGTTCCTTTACAAGCTGACAATTATTTTAGCCCTCAGAAGTTACCTGAACTGAAAAGGAGGCTCTCCATTCGATGACTTGTGTAGATCCAAATATTCAGCCAGGTCTTGATTTCCTCGATAAATTCTCTAGTACACACGATGCAGAGTTTTGTCATATATTTTAAGATTTTACCATAACTTACGCACAAATACTGGTAAGCACAAGCATAATTTTGTTACTATAAAGAAATTAAATAACTCATTATTATAAATCTTGAAGTGTGAACAGCACAAGTTTTTTAAGGACTATATTCATTAATTAAAATGTAAAAAACCTATGAAGGACAGTAATTTTAAGGATTCACATCCCTTAGATAGATGGCAATGGTTTAATCAGTTCATTAATTGGCACTACTTTAAATTCATTGCCAGAGAAAAATGTAGGTGATGTTCCAATTAATCAACTAAAACTCTGGCATTTATATAATATAAAATAAATAAATTAAGGCAAACTACTATTACTACTATTTAAGGCAATAAAATAAATAATTATGGAAGGATTGGGTAAACAATATTCTAATTTTCTGCAATCACGACCTAAATGAAAAAATGTTAATTTCAATATTAAGACAGGTTCTTTAGTTATTTTAAAGGAAGACAACACCGTGCCTATGTATCGACCCATGGCAAGAGTGATATGTTTGCCAGGTTCTGATAATCTCGTTTGTACTGTGGAAGTAAAAACTGCCAATGGTCCAACACATAGGCGCTTTGTTAATAAGGTTTGTTTGTTGCCTTTTGATAAGGAATAGTTGTAAGCGATCTGTTAATAAGGTTTGTTTGTTGCCTATTAACAATTAATAGTTGTAAACTATTAATGTTCATAAAATAAGACTTTATTTTTCACATAGTTGCAGATTGTATGTAACTTTCTTTGATTATATTTCCGTTTGCAACTACCTATAGATGTCATTGTTTATTATTCTCATTAATTCTACCATGTAATGCGCCTTTCACTGTAGTTGTTCTATACTTCATTTAATACTTTGTAAGAATAATCACTTAAAAATAATTTATTTCTAGGCCGGAAATATGTTGGCAACTCCAACATTTATTTTTAGTATTATATTAAGCATGTATGGCAACACTCTCTCTCTGCCGCCATAGAAATTTGCAACCGTTTGTGCTCTACGAATAAATCCGTCATTACGAGTCTACAGAGTTTCTTTCACGCATCCAAGATCAGCAACAAACCACAAATAAAGTCCACGCTCGCTACACCAACACGTCTGACCAGCGTGTAGATCAATTACCTTTCCATTATGGAGGAGGCCCGATCCAAACAGTGGGACGTATATGGATGATGATGAAGATGATGATGCTAGTATTACACATTGTAAATAATCAGTCCGCCCGTGACCATGAACCCTGCAAAGTGCTCGAAACGTCGGGCAAACAAAAATCAAATACAGACCCGATAAAATCCGTAAAGTAGTTTTATTTACAACTAGCAACCCGCCCTCGCTTCGCTTCGGTTTCAGTCGCTTAAACCCGCGTAGTTCCCGTTCCTGTGGGAATACCGGGATAAAATATAGCCTATGTTACTCCCTGATATTATAGCTTTCCATTGGTGAAAGAATTTTTGAAATCGGTTCGGTGGTGCGTGAAGGCGTTACAAACAAACAAACAAACATCCTTACTTTCGCATTTATAATATTAGTATGGATTATCAGCAATCGTTGCAATAGTAACCAAAACAAGCAAAAGTATATCGTATTGAACTGTATAGAAGCTAAAGCATATTATACTGACCAATAAACTATCACAAAAAGGTCTTGAATTCAAAGGAATCTCTTTGGAATATTAGTTAAAGGAATTAATGAATAAAGGAATTAATCCTTTAATTGAAAAAAGTGCTCTAATTCAAACTTCAAAGCCTTAACTACACTTTTTCTCATGGGATATGTGACTTCTACATACGATTGGTTATGGCGAGACGTCGGGTACTTCGCGGGTCGTGCCCAAAAGAGTCATCGGGTTCACTCACAGATTTTACTCAACAAACTTTAGATCAGTTGAAAGTTCATGGTAGCGGCAAAGGCAGTATGCTTGTTGGCCGAGACTCCCCGTGGGACCTGGAGGCGGCGATGCTCGCCGGATTGTATCGGCGGGTGTCGGAAACGCGAGCCGGGGACGGCATCGTTCCGCTTAGCGAAATTGCTGCCTGGCGGGTCGACGCCCGCCGAGACGTCATTGCCCGTTGGGCAGTCCGGCTGAATAGGCCTCGGTTCGGTGTGACGACCGTCGACGCCTTCTGGCCGGTGCTGATGCAGTGGTTAGAGCGGTGGCACGGGGTACTTTCCTTCCGACTGGTGCAAGTGTTGACGGGGCACGGTTGCTTCACCCAGCACATGGGCGTGAGGAAGGAGAACACACCGTCCTGCCACCACTGCGATTGCGACGAGGACACGGCGCAGCACACATTCGAGGTGTGCCGCGTGGGCTGGGCAGGCAGCGCCGTGAACTCGCCGCAATCATCGGTGCCAACCTAACGCTGTCAACCATCGCTGAGGAAATGCTGGCCAGCGTCAGGAATTGGAACGCCGTTGCCGCCCTCTGCGAGGCTGTCATCTCGCCGAAAGAGGCGGCGGATCGTGTGCGTGAGGAACGCCTTCACGCGGATACGGTTCTCCACCGGCGACTGCGTGAGTATCTGCGCCTGATGCCGCCCTAGCAAAGGCTGCGGTTGATTGGACCGGGGATTTAGTCCAGCACCCATGGAAAGGCTAGCCTTGCAACGGCGATCGGCGTCCCGGGAAGGGGACGTCGATGGGGGAGGGTACTCCCTCGGGATATTCCATCGGGCCGACCACTGAAGTCGAGGAACTCTACACCGGTGGTCGGCGGCAAAAATGACGTGCTACAGGGTAGGTTATGGGGCCGCGCGCCGTCCCTCCGTCACCCCGGTCGGAGCCGGGCGACGGCTGCGCTGACCGTAGCCTACTCCAAAAAAAGAAAAAAAAGATTAGTTGAAAATTGTAACTACATTTAGTAAACAACCCTAGGCATGTTTCCTTTTGTTAAATGTAGATGTATTACAATGTACCTATCTTGTCCGTAAGGTGACGGAATAAAAATACAATGTGTCACAATCTCGTCATCTCTCGTGCATGTCGTAAGGGATGACCTAAAACTTACGCTACTAACATCATTGTATGAGAAAAACAAATGTAAATAAATCCTATGCAATCCTTTTGGGCCACTGACTAACAAACACAGCGGTTAGTCCGCCACCTACAGAGAAGGCGATCTTGTGAAAAAGACGTTCTAAAGCGTTTTTTTTTTTTAGTTGTCGATGGGCATCATACCCGAAAGTGTTTTCGAGCGAATGACCGATGTCAAGGTCTACTCAATAAATGTAGAGAAGAAATAAGGCAAATTATGAGCCCACGTGAAACTTTTCCGTTGCCTCGGACATTTTGGGTAGACTACAGCCAGATATAACTTGCTAAAATAGGGATAAAAATATAAAACTATAAAAACATAAAAGAAGTTATCTCACACACAATTATCTCTTTTAGTGTTTATAATTATGTCAATTTAAGTAGGTGGCAGCACTTGGAGTGGGTAGACTTGACCATTGCCATTTCAACTGAGGTCAGTCGCATTCCAGCGTTACGGATCTATAAAAACAAAACATAGTCTGAAGTTGATTGTTTTGAATTTTGTCACGACTAATTGAAAAAGAAATTTAAATATTACATTTAATTACATTTGTTATTGTAATTGCTAACATTATGTTATGTTTGTCTGTATAGCGCCTACTTCTTTGTCCACTCAATGCGGCCATTTGGTTTGAACTAATTGAGAAATGCAAGGTAATGAGTATTCAGATTTGTCCGGAGGTAGTTCTTAGCCAATTCAAGTTTCAATGGGTCAACCAGAGGCGGTTCAAATTTCGGCAAAATGACCTAAAGATACATATTTTAAACGTGCAACGTAATTTTAATAGTTCAATTAAAAAATGTGTTATTATTTTCAAAGTACTAGTTTACATGTAAGTCAACCGAAGGTGGGTCAAAGTGTGAAAAGTTATACGCCACACAAGTGCATGATGTAAATATGATATGGTCTTAATGTGATTGTTCAAATAAGTATTATAGAAGTACAATGAAGGCTGGCCTTTTCCTACCCTATGAGGTTTTTATTTCTTTCTTTTTCAAAAGACAATGCCTCGTACGAAAAATATATTTTTTTTATAGCGAAGATCTTTATAAATATACAAATAAGATAAATAAATAACTTCGACACTCAGAAAATTCATCTGTGGATCGCACAAAGAACTGCTCCGTTTGGTCAAACCCACTATACTTTGCATGGGCAGTCAGTATTTAGATCACTATCTATGATATCTATGGAATCATCATCATTTCAGCTGATACGCATCCCAGTGTTGGGCTTGAGCCTCCTCCACTATAGGAGGAAAATAGACGTACTATACCACGCTGTTCAGACTTACTGATAAAAGGTTTTATTAAAAGTTTGCCTTCTTAGTCGTCTTCTATGACGCCCGCGGGCAAAAGAATGTGGTAAATTGTATTCCTACTGCGTCATCACACAACTGGATTCACGCCGAAAATTCCCACCGGGAGTAAATGATCCGCTAGGCAGCCCAGCTGGAGAGGCGTCGATTCGGTGCTTGCACCGTCGCATTCATCCGGCCAGTGTTGATAGCGTGGATAGAGCACGGAGCTTTAATTATATGATGGCACTACTACTATTATGACCTTTATGATTCCCGATAGTATTAATGCCTTTATAATAAGCAGATCTCGTAAGATATTAATTTGCTACGGATCGGCTGTCATCTGATCATTGAATTCTAATCATATTACAATTTTCTAAGATTTAATGGCATAATTATTGCACATATACCTCACCACGGTAAGGGACCATGCCATAATTTGCAGTTTGCGGATCACAGTTGGTTTTATAAGTTCCCAGAAGAGTGCTGCTTTGATTGCCCGATACCCATATTTACGACTGCCACAGGCAAGTAGGTTATGGTGATATTATACTTTGTCCGTCCCCACGACGAATAGTAATTTATTATTGACAATCACAGAGTACTGAATCACGTTATCTCTAATACGTGTATACTTACTCTATATTCAATAAACATATGATGTAAATATACTACACGATGAATACATGTTATTATTTTTATATGAATCAATGCTTTCAATTAATGTTACTTGCGTCCTAAATATAAATAAATAATATTATTAAAGAATGCCGCTATTGTCCATAAGAATGCATTGAAATGAATAGAAATTTCCAAGTGGTAGTGTCGGGTGGACGGACCGGAGATTAATCCCCCACCCGTAGAGAGGCCGACGGCGTGAGGGCGACAACCCGGCAATACTGCCTTGTTGCCGGGCCGCTGAAGGTAACGGTACCCGAAAGAGAAACCCGCCAAGCCGGGCACAGATATCAAGGAATCGGTACCCGTGATGCGCCCAGTGGCGTTAGGAAGGGATTACGAGAAGTTAGGGGGCTGCATGCCACCCATCTGTCGCCCCGGTAGATTGAGCAGGGTGTATCCAGACCATAACCTACCCAAAAAAAAGTAAAGTATAGTAACCTGGTAATGTCTATTCATTTCGGTCTCCCACTTCAGAACTGGTATTCCAAATCCTTTATTTATTACTAAGAAAATGATTAACAGCTTGAAAATATATAGGTATTTAGTTTACCTTACAAACAATAGCCTTAGCGTTGATCTTTAGTCTCAGAATTTACCTGCTGCTAATCTGCATTTATTCATAGAGTTTCAACTTTTTATAGTAAAATATTTAAATACTTTCGATAAGATCATCATCGTTTGTTTATCCTCTTAACACTATTGGTCGCAAGACTCAACCACAAAAGGGAGAATATGACCAAATAGCCAGTATTCATAGGCGGGTTGGCGACTGCAGTGAGGTGTTCTACGTCTTCCAGAAGAAAGCTGCTCCCTACGCTTCTGTGATGAGAGCTTTATCCGATGCCTACTTCCATGGGCAAGAAAGGAATCGATAATCGTATTTCCATGTCGTTATTACACAAGTAGGTACCACAAATTTAACCTAAATTTTGATATCGTAAACTTTTTAATTTTATGTGATTTAACAAATCCGTCAAATAAATTAGATAGTTATTTACAACAAAACCAATAAAATTGTCACGCATTTTATTGTCAACAAATATGAGCCGATCGAAACGAAAGCGTTGAAAATTGCTTATGAAATGGAAGAACGGGTAGGAAAGTCGATGTGACTGAGATAAAGAAATAAAGCTGTTTTTTATATTCTATGACAATAGTTTGAATCATTATTTGGTTTACTTCCGTGACCGTTTAATACATTGTTAAACCGCAACCTTAGTACTTCTTAATAAAAAAACGTACAGCTGTATTTTATTACACGGCTCAATGATTTTAAAATATTAAATTATATTACGCATTCGTATGGGTTAAGAAAAAAATTAACCGTACCTCTACTTTCTTGTGAGTGACGTAAAACTCGGCCAAGGAATCATACGGTAAATAGTCAGCATCATCAGCATCATCATCATCATCATCGCAGCCCACATATATCCCACTGTTGGGCTAGGGCCTCCTCTAAAAAGGAGGGAATTTGACCTACTATACCATGCTGGTCAGACATGTTGGCATAGGTTTTCGTTTCGAGTTTTCCTTCTCTTGCACAGATCTTATGTGCATATTATTTCCCTTAGTTGACTCTCACGAGATCCACGGGCAAGACAGGGAGTGGTGAATTGTATGTTTACTCCATCACCACACGGAAAAATAAAAATAGTCAGCAGTCTTAGGAAATTTCAACTGCAATCGCCAACCCGCCTACCAAGCATGGCGATTATGCGACTATCTCCTGTTACGAGGCCTATGCCCAACAGTGGACGTCGGTAACATCATGGATGAATTTAAATTAATGTAAATAATGAATTCTGATGTTTACGCAAGTATTACACAACATTAATGAATTAAAGCATTTGTAATCCATTTTAATTGCCTGGCATTTAGAACACTTTTCAACTGTCATGGTCATGGGCGGACTAAGATGTTTCACATCCAACATGTCATCGTTATTACAAGGAGTAAATCTCTGTCTACTCGCTATAGAAATTAGTTATTCAGAAATTAGGCAATCGGATATCAATTACAAACGCGATAAAATCCATAAAAATAAATTATTAATGTAAATTGTATAAATTATTTACCAAACCTTCAAGCGTTACCTTCATCATTACAATTCCTCGATCAACTATTGGGTACAAGTCTTCAATAGTATACAAGAAATAATCCTTATACTCATTGTAGGTAGAATTTACTGCAAAGATAGCGTAGTGGTTAAGATGTCGAGATACCGTGCCAGTGTTCAATAGTTCGAATCCCACGCAGGACAACAATTTGTATGACCCACAAATTGTTGTTCTGAGTCTAGATATAATTTGTGTCCGTTCACAATATGTTTGTAAAGTCCCCTGTAATTAATGAAAAGATTTTCCTTTATTGGAAATACAATAAACACCTTCTTTTTTGGGCGGGCTATATTCTGGACGCAAGCCGTCCGTTTCGGCCGGGGTGACGAAAAGGCGGTGCGCGGCCTCTTAACTCACTTTATTCCCTCTCCTTAAACATTGGGCCGACCACCGTTACTGAATCCTTCACGTCCGTAGCCACAACAAACATCGTGAGTGTTTGCTGTCTTTCAAAAAACAATAAAAATATGGATAAAATACTCAGAGATTGGACTTAACTGTAATATGAGTCAGGTTATTATATTTTCCACTAAAAATCCGCCCTCGTTTCGCTTCGGTTTCAGTTGCCTTACCAGCGTAGTTCCCCTTCCCGCAGGAATACTGGGATAAAATATATCCTATGTTACTTAGGGATAATGTAGCATTCTAATGGTGAAAGAATTACCGAAATCCCTCCTGTAGTTTTTGAGTTTATTTGTAACAAACATACAAAAATACAACGTTTCCTCTTTATAATATTAGTGTAGATACAGCAACCATCAATTTGGAAATCAATTAGAACTTGCAAACAAAATATACAGTATATTTTACTCTATTCTAGAATTACATAGCAATAAGACTTTAATTACGTCTCTTTCTCAACACATATACGTTCTACTGTTATGTACTCCTTCAGAGAAGAAAAACTAGCCTATTACCTGCCAGGTGGATTCGCGTAGGGCTTCGTTTAGAATGTTCGTTTTCTTATAGTCATGTTGTGGCTTGATTCAATATACACACGAGCAAAGACGTTGTGATGTGTATATATATTTTTACTCGTTGTTTTTTTTTTTATTGCAAGCAGTGGCAAACGAGCAAATAGTACACCTGATGGTAAGTGTTGCTGCCGCTCATGGACCTTTACAAGGCCGCTGCCTACCGCGAAGGGAATGAAGGGAGCGTGAATGCATGCATTGAGGCTCGGTGATACCAAAGGCACCACCAACACCCTCCACACGCGAACACTCTCAGAAAGTTGGGCTTCCGGCTCTCTCGCTCACCGAACGAAGCGCAGTAACAAAATGCTACTACTCAGACGTCGATTTTCTGCGAGAACGTGGTATCACCCCGGACGGACTGGCCCGCGGCTGTAGACAGATAACTATCGACAGTGTGGTCCTACCACTACACAAATACTCTTAATATATTCCTCTCACATACTCTTAATATATTTAATGATATTCATTAATACAAAAACATAGCATCATGGCGGCGTAAAATAACAATTTTTCTGTAATTGTAATAATACGTTACGAAAAATTGTGTAACTATACATGAAAAGTAAAAAGACGTGAAGCTATACATAATAACTGGAAGAATAAAATTGCTTCTCTATTATATTTTATTAATGAGCTTTGCTCTGTATAATGACGGGTTACAATAACCTACAGTGTTTACCAACCCTTACTGTGAAATTCGTAAAAACAAGCTGAGAGATTATCAAAATAAAAGGCTCTTTCATTGTTTGCCAAACATGTATATGGCAATAAAAAAAGGAAAAAAAAAACATGGTGATTAAAGCGCAAACCTTGGCTCTATATGCCAAGGGAGATACATATATCTTTATATATGTAAATCTTCGATTCGTGTTTGTAATTGAACTCCTTCTACGGCTGAACCGAATTTGATGATATTTTGTAGCTATTCCGATGGATATGAGAATGGTTTAGATTAATAATTGGAACCGGCAGGTGGTGCTGTGATTGATTTCAAGGAAAATGCCTTTTATTATATTTTCAGATTTAAACAGAATGCCTGTTGGGTCACCTAATGTGTACATATGTTCACCATTAACATGTAAATTCATTAGGGAACTCAAATGTTTGACAATTTAATAGCGAACATGGCTTATTGATATTAAAAATTACACGCAATTACTAATCACTCAATATTATTTATAGTTTTAATTAAATATAAATCTATAGCAACAATCTAAAAATTCCATGAAATGTATATATCATGAATCTATATATATATATATATATATATATAAAAGAAAGTCGTGTTAGTTACACTATTTATAACTCAAAAACGGCTGTACCGATTTACCTGAAATTTGGCGGGGTAGGTAGCATAGAACCAGGAGACGGACATAGGATACTTTTTATCTCGTTCGACCGGGTTTCCGTGAGACTTGACATAAAACGTCAAAGAGAATTCAAGTCACTATAAAACGTGGTATAACAAAAACGCATCTATCATGTAATAACAAAACGCAAATGATAGCTATAGACAGACTATACATTCGAAAATTTAGAAAATATATTGACGAAAAAAATTATGGCAGTACGAAGTTCGCCGGGTCGGCTAGTATATAAATAAAATAAAATCTATAAATAATTCTTAGAAATGAACATAAACCTTTTCTAAGTATTTTTTTAAAATAAATCAATTACATACTTACATATGAATAAGGTAGTGTAGGAGGTTTATAATAATACTACGAAATGTAATGTATCTCGTGATAAATAAATAATCAAAATATATCAATAATTTAATTCATCATCATCTCAGCCCATACACGTCCCACTGTTGGGCTCGGGCCTCCTCCTCTATGGGAGGGAAATTGACCTACTGTACCACACTGGTCAGACGTGTTGGTATAGGGTTCTGTTACGAGTTTGCTTTCTCTTACATGGATATTATATGCATATTATATCCCTTAGTCGTCTTTTACGACACCCACGGGTAAGAGAGGGGGTGGTGAATTGTATTCTTACTCCGTCACCACACGGATAAATTTAATTTTTTTTTTTTTTTATTTCATTCATTTCACGGATTTAATTACTGCAGCTCAATTGAGAACAGAACATGAATTACAATGAAATATTCTACATTTTCATTTTAAAATTCATGCTCAAGTTTCAATATTTAGAGTTTATTTTTAACCCAGGACGCAAAAAGAGGGGTGTCATAGGTTCGAGGTCGATGTATGTCTGCTGTGTGTGTGCGTGTCTATGTAACATGATAGCTCTTAAACGAAAGGACCGATTTCGATGCAGTTTTATTCATTTGAAAGCCTTGACCTTGCGGTGGTTCTTTGCTATATTTGATTAATATTGATCCAGCAGTGTAAAAGTATCAGTTACATTCCAAAATGATGTAATTTTGTTTTTGGGCGGTGGTTGGTGTTACGGTCGGCGCACTCCTCGTCCGATTCCATTTGGGGCGCGACAGAGGGGCGTAAGCACGCACACCCGTAACCCACCCGTTTAGCACGTCGCCTTCGTCGTTGGGTCGACGTTGGGTTCCTTGACTTCAGTGGTTGACCCGACGGAATACCCCGAGGGAGTACTATTACATCTTTATTACGGAATGCATTAAATCAGCGAATCTGTCGTCGAAGATCTGTCTATTGATCTACCAATGTTTGAACCAAATGGCTGAAGACTGCATCGTCCCTTCCCTTTTCTACTTCATAAACTTAAGTCTAACCAGAAAAAAATTTCATTGTTACAATAAATTAGCAAAAATTTTTGATTGGCTTCAATATGAAAAAGTGATTGTATATCAGCATCTCATATCGGTTCATATAGTTTCCACTCTCATATAGTAGCCCAAACAGGGCTCAAGCCTGCTCGATAATGAGAGACAAAATGACTTACTATGTCACGATAGTCACGGGTTTTATTGCAAGTTTTCTTGCATAGATATTAAAATTAGTTGTATTTTACGATAGGTACCCATGGGTAAGATAGGGGATGGTGCAATGTTTTCTTATTTTATCACCATAGGGATAACTTTATATCGATCCTTGTTATCTTTATATGAAGCTAACAGTGAACACAATTTTTGGAGATCAGCTTGAGCAACAATATCGTCAATGCTGTAACAAAAAAATTTTAATCGGTAGTAAAAAAAATATTGGCTCTATTAAATTTTCATTCAATAAGATAATTAGGACTATTATTCTAAGTACAAACTGTTCAGGTCGAGTATCGTAGATTCGATATTCCTACAGATCCAATTTATGCATAGTTACATATTCTCGACTCGTAGTCTATTAACCAGGTTATTTGGCGCAATATACTTTCTTATGATGCAACTGGAAGTTCCTAAAATTAGTCTACTGAAGCAAATAAACAAACTTCGTTTATGAGTAAAGTAATATTTAAAAAAGTCATACTCTACAATCCGCTTGCTCAATCTCTCCGCTTACGTCCTATGTTCTACGTTTGGAAACAACTATGACCCATGAGGACAATTTGTTAGTGTGATTATGTGCTGTTGAAGTTCGCGTCAGTGCTCCACGATTGAAAGAGGGCGCATTACCGGCGTGCTCCTGTCCACTCATATTAATAAAAAGTATTACATAAATATCAAACAGTCTTAAAAACAGCCATGAAAAACACGGCTTGAAATTCTTATTTTAAAAAAAATGTGCTTTTATTTGTGCTAATGGTATTTATAATAGTGTGGTAATAGTGATTTTTAAAATTTTGTGTAAGTATCAAATTATTTTATGTTCTATTTATTGTTATAATATATAAATAAAAACAAATATATAGGTTTAAGATTTGGTTTGTGGTCTGCGGTAACGCAAATAGTACACGAACCAAGAAATATACTTAGTACAATATATTAAATATTACACATATTTCTAAGATAACAATCGACATTGTCAACTAGAGCTCCTCGTTTATGCTCACATGCTATGTAGATGAATCTGTCGGTCTTGAATGACTTGCTTCTAACATATATACGACAATTAATATACATCATCTATGTGTGATAATAATAATTTTAAATAGATATGTTGTTTTGCCATAACAACTAATAGAATTAATAACATTCAATATAAAGCTAATTCTTTAAGCAAACTTTTCAAATCCAAATGTACCAAAAATATTATTTTTGAAATTATAAGTACGAACATGCCCCTAAAATGACACGCACTACTCATATTTTAACTTGCTTAATATTTATTTTATTGGAAAACTGTCAATACATTTAAATCAGATATAATATAAAATATCCAGCAAATCTTAAACCGCTGTGTCAAACGAAAATCGTTACTCGAGACACTAACAGTTACTTGAGCCAATTTAGCATTACCACTAAAATCCATTTCTGCTCGACCTTTCAAACTGTGACCAGTCTCTGTATTGTTCCCTGTTTTATAAATAAATATCGGAGCATGACAGGCCAAAATTGAATGGTCTCGCTTCAGCCAGCCCACACTCTGATTCCATATTTCCGCCCAATACCCTACAGAGCTGGCTACAGTTCGAAAACTTACTTTATGTGTCTTCATATAAAGTTCAAATATCAATAAACCCTTATACATAGAATACGAAATTTGTTATAGAGGGCTAGCAGTATTTAAATTTGAAGCATTTTTATCAACGGCATGTTTGAATATGGAGCTCACGTTAAATGACTTATATTGCTATGATTCAGAATTCGCAATACGGTGATACATAAAAACAAAAATGATTTACTAAAAAGTGTAATATTGTCTTGGGCATTTACAAAAAGAAAAAACGTATTTCTTTGCAGTAAAAATTAATAAGAGACATCAAATAGGTATCGGTGAGCTGATTATCTTAATCTCTACAAAACTTTTTTTTTGACGCTGTGGAAATGCATTTACGCACTATCCCCCACCGGTTACAGACAGGGGAGTGTGTGTGGGACTCGTCGGCCACAGAGGTGACCGAAATACCCATTAAAACCACAGCGGCCCCTTCCGCGCTTTTACGAGGTGCCGGAGAGATCGTCTGATAACATTCTATCCCCGACACCCCAACGCTTGGCCGTCTGGCCACGTCCTGTCATCATTCAGAGCGGTGGGTGGAGGAGCGCATAGCGGCGTCTCCTCCTTCCTGGTCGTCGCCGGCGGAGCGAGTCAGCGGACGCAAGCGCCTCGCGTGCCCGCTCCGTGGCCTCCTTCCTTGTCATGACAGCCTCACAGAAGGAGGCCATCGACGACCAACAGCTGTCACTGCCGAGCATCTTGGAGATGATGGTCGGCAGCGACAGGTCTGTTATTCCCAGTTCCGTTGACAGGACGTGACGCTGAGGCCCCCAGGCGGGGCATACTTCCAGTGTGTGGCGCGCATCGTCGATTAGCGCGCCACACTCATGACATCCTGGGGCCTCTTCTCTTCCAATTCTGTGCAGGTACTTACCGAAGACCCCATGTCCGGTAAGCACCTGCACCATCCTAAATGTAAGGCTGCCGTGCCTTCTCCTGAGCCAGCGGTGGAGATGCGGCTAAACCGCCTCCATAGTCCCCCGCCCTGCTACGGAGGACTCTAGATCTTCACTCCACCGCCGGATTACTTCCGTTCGAGCCACTTCTCGAGCTCTGCCCAGTCCCCCTGCGGAGACCCGCTCGCCGTTGTCTCGTGCTGTGGCGCGGAACCGGTATACATCCGTCAGCGCTTCTGCCACCAGCTGCCAGGGC
Organism: Lymantria dispar; assembly: GCA_032191425.1. Classification (NCBI taxonomy): domain Eukaryota; kingdom Metazoa; phylum Arthropoda; class Insecta; order Lepidoptera; family Erebidae; genus Lymantria; species Lymantria dispar. The sequence goes on along the minus strand of CM063457.1, from coordinate 17,884,262 downwards.
GGATCGCCTGCCAGCAGTGTCGCCGCAGTCCAGGACACAGTACGATAGCCCCTAATAGCCCTTACCGCCATGAACCTCTGCGGTCGTCGCAAAAGGGCTCTGTTGCGGGCGGTGAGGGACTCCGACCAGATAGGGGCACCATACAGTGCCATGGACCGCAGAATGCCGGCGTAGAGTCGCCGGCATGACGACCCAGGACCGCCAGTGTTCGGCAGAAGCCTTCCCAGTGCCGCGGCCGACTTGACGAGCCTCGGGACGAGCTGGGCAAAGTGTGGCCCGAAATTCCAATTTGAATCGAGGTGCAGACCCTGGGCCTGCACCGGCACGGCAACCCCAGACACACTGATGTGTGCTCCTCGGGGGGGACCTCAGCGTGGGCCATGGAAAAGGAAGGCCTCGGTTTTATCCAGTGAGACCCTCAGAACCAACATCCCAATCTGGTCCACGACGAGCGCCACTCCTTCCTCTGCCAATTGGGCAGCCCCCCGGAAGTCCGCCCTCTTCACCGTGACGAGGGTGTCATCAGCGTAACAGATGATCCCCATCCCAGGAAGGAGCTGACCCCGTAGGAGCCAGTCGTACCCGACGTTCCACAGCACCGGACCGAGCACCGAGCCCTGCGGGACGCCGCACTCCACCCGATGGCGATGGATACGCCCGTGGCCCCCCTCCCAGAGCACGTACCTTCCCTCGAGGTACGCCTCCAACAGCCTCACAAGATACGGAGGCACTCCATGGTACCTGAATGCCTCCTTCAACGTCTCGTGTGGGAGACTGTTGACAGCGTTTTTTATATCGAGCGAGACTGCCAGAACAACTTCCTTTTTGGCCACCGCTTCGGTGGCCAGGGACTTCAGGACGGCCAGCGCGTCAATTGTTGACCGGCCGCTCCTGAACCCGTATTGTCTCTCTGACAGTCCCGGTCCAATTTCCTCGAGGTGCTGGGCGAGACGGTCCGCGATCACCTTCTCAAACAATTTAGCCATCTCATCCAGCAACACCAGTGGTCTGTATGCGGAAGAGGAGTTAGCTGGACGACCCTCCTTCCGCAGTAGACACAACCGTCCACACTTCCATTGCTCCGGAAACTGCCCGGACCTCAAGCAATTGTTGAGCAGTTCCCGGAGTTCACCCTTGAGGTATTTCGCGGCGATGCCGAGTACAAATCCCGGGACGCCGTCCGGACCAGGCGCCTTTCTTTTACCATGCAGTCGGGAGAGGGCCACTTCCATTTCTTGGTCGGTGATGGGTGGAATAGGGGTTTCCAGCTCCACCGCCGACCAAGAAGCCATTCTAGGGGGAATGTGCCCCACAGAACGCGGGAACAATTCCCCCATTAGCCCCGACAGGAGACCCGGGTCCATGGATTCGATGATGGGGGCGCCACAAGCACGGAGCTTGTTACGCGCCCGTTGATATGGGCGCCCCCATGGATCTCTGTCAAGGCCCGCAAGTAGCTCTTCACGGGCCCTCTCCTTCGCCTGGTTGATGGCCAGCTGCAGCATCTTCTTCCTTGTCCTGTATTCTCTCCGCAGCTGACCCTCAAGGACGTCATCCCGGTTGACCCTTTGACGGCATCGGACGTAGGCACGCCGCGACCGATTAGAAGCCACCCGGAGATTAGCAATCTCGGGTGACCACCAATACACCTGACGACGCGGCGGCTTCCGCCGAGCTCTCGGCATCGCCGCATCACATATTGCCTCAAGGGCATTTCTTATACGGCCAGCGAGCCCCTCCACATCTGTGGGTAACTGTCCTGCTATACCGCAGCGCTGGGGCCTTAGTGGTCCCCGAGGGGCGGAGATCTCGAATCGTATATATCGGTGATCCGACAGAGTCTCCACCCCTTCTTCTACTCTCCAGTCGTTCACCTCACGAGCGATACCGGGGGTGGCAAACGATAGGTCCACCACGGACCCACCCATATGTCGCACGCAAGTGTGGACGGTCCCTCTATTAAGGAGGGACAGACCGGAGAGCAAGGACCATTACTCAACAGCCGTACCCCTGGCGTTAGTGATGGGGTTGCCCCACACGCGAGACTTCGCATTGAAGTCGCCGAGGACCAAAATTCTCCTCGGCGACTGACGACGAACCGCGTCACTGACAGAGTCCAAAAATAATTCAAACTCTGCCAGGCCGCGATTGGGGAAGAAATAAATACCAATGATGAAAATCAAAATCTCGCCACCCCACCATAACATATCCATTGCCCCTCTCAAGCGAAGAGAGGGGAGGGCCGGCACAGCCTCTTGACAGGACAGCTACGTCTTCCCTAAGGTCCCCCACCCAATTAGGTGATTGGGGAACAAAATAAGGCTCGCTGGCCACAGCCAAATCGGTATCCCACTCCGCCATGGACTGCAGTAGCAGGTCCTGAGCCCCGGCGCAGTGGTTCAAATTCGCCTGGAGGAAACGTACTGTGTCTCCCATTAGGTGGACATTTCGGCTTCCTCCTGGGCTCTGCGGCTACTACTTAATTCGGCGGCCCGAGGTCCTTGGGCCACCTTGCCTTTTGAAATCTCTACACAACTTGGAGTCTTCTCTCAGTTATCGTCTTATATCAAAGTTACTGTCTTAGGACACCCTAACTAAGCTCTAACTTTTAACATGATATGTTGTTGTCACATTCCTTGCTTACCTCAAAGCTATGTATTAATGACCACTGACGTCAAGTCACCCTGCTCCGGTGGTCGGCCCAACGATGAAGGCGACATGTCACGGGTGGGTTACGGGTGTGCGTGCTTACGCCCCTCTGTCGCCCCGGACGGAGTGGTGCGAGGAGTGCGCCGACCGTAACCCACCCAAAAAAACAAAAAATAAGCTATGTATTAATGACGATGATGCTTTTTGACCGCATTTCCACAATCCAGCGTCTACTCAGTATCTCGCCATACTAAGATTCAGATTTATTCTCTGTTCCCTCACTATCATAACCAGGTGAGACAACAATTAGACATAAGTAGAAAGAGAGACAAAAGATTAAAGAAAAAAAAGAAAGATATTTTAAAATAAGATAAAAGTAAAAACTAAAGCCCAACTACGATAAAGAACGAGTTATCATATAGATACGGATACAGTCATGAGCTAAATGCTAATTCGAATCATTTATTATGCATAAACCCCGAGGGGGCACTTACATATTGTCAAGTTTACAAAATTAAATTAAATTATCCAAAGAAAATGAACTACCACCGTATCGGAATGCGACCGCTACTGAGAAGATCCGGCAAGAAACTCAGCGAGCTTGTATTTTTTAATTATTTTTTTATCTTCTTACTAGATATAAAATTGTGTACATATTTTGTAAAAACTAGCTCCAGTGTGATGCCCTTCGAACCGCAAGATCCATACTAATATTATAAATGCGAAAGTAAGGATGTTTGTTTGTTTGTTTGTTTGTTTGTAACGCTTTCACGCTTAAACCACCGAACCGATTTCAAAAATTCTTTCACCAATGGAAAGCTATAATATCAGGGAGTAACATAGGCTATATTTTATCCCGGTATTCCCACAGGAACGGGAACTACGCCGCGGGTAAATCGACTGAAACCAAAGCGAAGCGAGGGCGGGTTGCTAGTACTTAATATAATTCAAACGAATTATGGCTGGACCAGATCCCACAAGCGGCACCTGATCACGAGTTAACTACTAGAGCAGCCAGCCTAATAATATATATTTTTTTGAAATTTACAAGTAACGCCCTTCCAATGATAAGCAAACGACATATTTATCTCAAATTCATTTTTAACACAGTACTTAAAGACCTTTAGAGGGCGCCATATTAGATTCAGTGACACATCACATAGCCTACAATCAGCAGACGATCAAGACACTTCTAATGATATCTCATTTGTCCGGTTCTAATAAATAGTTCAGGAGCTATGAGGGAACAGATGAACATACATACATAGCCTGTCAAAATCATAACCCTCCGTAGTCGTGTAAAAACGGTTCGTGCCCGATTTAACTTCTGACTACAACTGAAGCTGAACTATATACCTTTGATTGGCAACCTTTTTGGGTCAGGATACGGTTTAGCCACAGCTTGCTCTTAACGACCAAGGCAGAGGATGGGGCAGCGTCCAACCCATAACCCGCTCTCCACCTACCTCCACTATACCTCTCTATCGCCATCTGGGTGGGCTACCGGAGTTAGGACCTTGTGTTTGGTGGCCCATCCGACGGGTTTCTCTTTCGGCTACCATCCCATGTTAACGAAATTGGCAAGCTTGAATCTTAAGAATTAAGGCATTATTAGATATTTATCAGTAGTATTCTCTCGATAGGCGATGAAATGTGCAACGAGCATTAGAATGATCTTGCTTTGTGAATAAACATCATATGGTAAATAAAACAATTTTTACGGATTTTATCGCGTTTGTATTTGAATTTTGATTGCCCGACGTTTCGAACATTTTATAATGTTCATGGTCACGGGCGGACTAAGATGTCTCACATCCAACAACGTCATCGTTATTACAGAGATCTATATCTACCCGAAAATAGAATTAGTTATTCATATTTGACCTACATTTTAATACAAATTTATTGCCAGTTTAAGAAGAAAATGATTTTATTTGAAAGATTAGTCAGTAAAGTGTGTAAAAGATTAGTTAGTGTAGTGAAAAGTTTTTGGTTGGTATTTATTTATTTAGTAATTACCAAGCAAAAACAATATAATTATTTATTTAATAATTATTAACTAAAAACAATATAGTTTTTTCATGCAGAATCATTTGGGATATAACAGAAAATGTATTACTTATTATATTATGTGCACAGCTAGTAAGATTTAAATTAAATTGTTGCAGATAAATGAACCTAACAGAGCAAAATGGCAAAACCTTTTCAAGGAAGAAAAATAATTATTATCGTTTTCATTTTATATGGAACAGCTGATGTTCAGTGCAGTTTACCAGTCGACTTAGCTTCTGAAGAAAAAGGTGTGTATCATTATTTAGAAAATCCACACAAAATAATTCAAAACATTTTTTACCAGTAAATAATTCAAAATATTCGAATATCATCAAATAGCAAAGTCCCTGACACACAACACAACAAATTTAAGATAACCGAAAAAATAAAATAACTAAAATAATATATTGCCAAGTTCACAATATCCAAATCGCGAAGAAACCCTGTATGAATAACTCCCTACCGAGTGGGCAGAAGCAAGAAGAAGAATACGAGACTTGCGGTGCAACTCACTGTCTACCCACTAAAACCTCGCGGTGTTTGCTTACCTAATGCCGAAACCGAGGGTTACGTTCATCTCAGCGATATTTTAAACTGAGATTTCAGCATTATTTTATACGGTGGTTATATCACGCAGTTTGGTTGGTTTTTGCCAAAATTAATATTTAGAATAAATATTTTGAGGAAAAAAGAAATTTAATATTTAATATATAAATTCTTTCTTTGACGTTTAGGGTCCTTAATAAATGTAGGACCAGGAATTCCCTAAGTATGAGTTGCGACCCACTGGTGGATCGTGAGTCAATATTAAATTAATAGGCCCTGAAACATAAAATAACTTGAGATGAAATGAAAAATTAATTAATATTTTGAAACAAACTGTCAGGTGGTCCACGCCATGAGACTTCGCGTCAACGAATATTTTTTTCCGTCTGACCACAGAGACTAGGGAATCTCAACATTACGAATATTTTATGCCTCCCTTTTAGGACGGCCAAAGGATGGGTCCTCATTTTGGCAGTTTTTGCTAGGTGGGTTGGCCCAAGCTCAAGCTCAAGTTTGAGAACCACTGGTATAGAATATAAATAAAACACGCAAAATCGAGTACACCATCATTATTATCAAAAGTTTGTTATTGCCACACTCTACCCAAACCATAACCAGCCCTTTCATTCTAGACAATAGCGTAGTTAACGTTATCTGTTATAACTTTATAAGAATAACAAACCAATATAATGATTTCTGATGTTTACGCGAGTATTATACATTTTAAATAAAACTACTTTACGGATTGTAGTTTTATTTAAAACCAATATAATTATATGTATGTAATGGTCTTAGTGCATGTCACCGTCGCGTCGGTGATATTCATCACCTAGGACTCCCCCTCTAATTGAGGTTGAGATCGGACTTAGGCTGACCACCATAGCAATGTGGAGAATATGTATGCGACCACAGTAGATCTTCGCTCAACATGGTAGAGCATTTTAGTATATGTGTAAGTCACAAGATAAAGGCATCGGTCTGGAACTGTCTTCTATACACCCATTTGTGAAGTGGAGCTCCGTCATGCATAAAAATTAGGTATTAAAATTTATAAATATATTTTGTTCCAGTCCTTCCTCCTACTTCGTTACCTCTTACCTCAGCTCCATCTGTGATCACCACAGTCAACATATCGACGTCCACCTACGTAACTGTTATACCCCCAATTCCGCCGAGTGATCGCGACAGATTTCTAACTTTTGCGGAGTCGGGGCATCATCAGACCTTCATGTTTGCTAAAGATAATACTTATATTCAATTAGACGGAGATATTATACAGAGGTTTCAATTGAGGTAAGATCATTTTTAATTATTAATCACCCTTCTATTCCTTTTCATTGTATTAGATTGGAACTTTGAAATTTACTTGCTACTTCCTCTAGAGATAGATGCAAAAGAAATAACCTGATTGAAAGTATAATTTTACCATTTATAATACAATCCGATATTATTCATACGATGTACTCTATCTATACTTATAATAAAATAGATAAGACCTAAAATCTGTATAGTGAAGTTTTAAATCTTGGATTGAAGATATATTATTAATATCGGGCATAAGAAAACAGACGCTATTGATTTTATTTGTGTGATGACGGATTAAGAATACAATTCACCACTCCCTATCTTGCTCGTGGATGTCGTAAAAGACGACTAAGAGATATGATACGCATATAACATCAATGCAAGAGAAGGGAAACTCGAAATAAAAACCTATATCAACCTATCTGACCAGCATGGTATAGTAAGGTCAAGTTCCTATTGTGTAGGAGGCTCGAGCCCAGCAGTGGGATGTATATGAGCCGAAATGATAATGATTGATTTTTGAAATTTTTGTCCGTTTACTTATTCTTTTTTTCACGAATTACGAAAAAACTACGTAGTCAAATATATTATAATTTGGTTTAAAAATAAATTATCATCATCATCATATGTCCCACCGTTGGACTCAGGCCTCCTCCGCAATGGGAGGGAATTTGACCTACTATACCATTCTGGACAGATATTTTTGTATAGGGTTTCAGTTCGAGTTTTCCTTTTCTTGCATAGATGTTATGTGCATATTATACCCCATAGTCGTCTTTTACGATATCCACGGGCAAGATAGAGAGTAGAATCGTATTCTTACTTCGTCACCACACGGAAAATAAATTATACTCTGCAGTAACATATAGGATCATTCTACACATTGTAATGTAGATACAAATTTTGTAGCGTACAACTTCGTGGCTACAGCTATTACATAATATGACGATGCCACTGCGTGTTACAACTATAAAATTAATCTACATCATGTCTAGATTAATGCCTGTCGGTTAGAGCTCGGACAGCAATATAATATTAATAAAAAGTATAGTTAGTTGCTATATAGTATAAAGCGCTATGAATGTTTTCAAGTGTAGTAAGAGGCTTCTTAAAAGATAGCTAAGGACCATCCACCGATCTGTGCTCCCTCTTTATATAAACTAATGGCCTTCGAAACAATTTGTGAATTGACCTATGAAATTGCTTTTATCTGTCGAGTGGTACCATTACTTAACTAACTATATATTACTATTCTGTACAATGTAACTGATTAAAGGAAATTTCATGAGTAGCTCCACAATTAATTCTGGAGTTCATTGCTTACTCAGTTATTCCCCTGGCCACATTTTAACGAAAATAAGAATGAATAATGTTTACATTGGAAGTATATTATATTTTCTTCTGCGTAGTGAAGGAGTAAGAATACATTCCCCTTTCTTGCCTTTGGGTGTCGTAAACGACGACTAAGGGATATAATATGCATATAACATCTATACAAGATAAGGAAAACTCGAAACAAAACCCAACACATCTGGTCAGCGTGGGTCAATTTCCCACATCTTTTTTTTTTTTTTTTTTTGTTCACGCTGTGGAAATGCATTTACGCACTATCCCCCGCCAGTGACGGACGGGGGGGGCCGTGTGGGACTCACCGACCACATCCGCGGCCGGAATACCCACTAAAACCACAGCGGCCCCTTCCGCGCTTTTACGGGGTGCCGGAGAGGTCGTCTGATGACATTCAATCCCCGACACCCCAACGCATGGCCGTCTGGCCACGTCCTGTCATTACTGTTCAGGGCGGTGGGAGTAGGTGGGCATATTGTCGCCTCCTCCTCCCGGATCGCCGGCGACGAAGCGAGTCAGCAGACGCAAGCGCCTCGCGTTCCCGCTCCGCCACTTCCTTTCTTGATATGATGGCCTCCCAAAATGAGGCCATCGACGACCTTGGCACCTGTCGCTGCCAAGCATCTTTGCGATAACGGTCGGCAGCGACAGGTCCGCTCCAAGTACCGCCGACAGGTCGTGGCGCTGAGACCCCCAGGCGGGGCATATCTCTAATGTGTGACGCGCATCATCAGTTGGCGCGCCACACTCATGACATCCGGGGGTCTCTTCTCTTCTAATCATATGCAGGTACTTACCGAAGACCCCGTGTCCGGTAAGCACCTGCACCATTCTAAATGTTAGGTTGCCGTGCTTCCTTGTGAGCCAGCGGTGGAGATGCGGCGCAACCGCTTCCACAGTCCCCCGCCCTGCTACGGGGGACTCCAGGTCTTCCCTCCACCGCCGGATAACCTCCTTTCGGGCCACTTCTTGTGCTCTGCCCAGTCTCCTTGCAGAGACTTGCTCGCCGTTGGCCCGCGCTGTTGCACGGAGCTGGTAGACCTCCGCCAACGCCTCAACCACAAGTGGCCAAGGCGGATCGCCTGCCAGTAGCGTCGCCGCAGTCCAAGACACTGTACGATAACCCCTGATAGTTCTCACCGCCATGACTCTCTGCGGTCGACGCAGGAGGGCCTTGTTGCGGGCGGTGAGGGACTCCGACCAGATAGGGGCACCATACAGCGCCATGGACCGCAGGATTCCAGCGTAGAGACGCCGACAGGACGACGCAGGACCGCCAGTATTTGGCAGAAGCCTTCCCAACACCGCGGCTGACTTGGTGAGCCTAGGGACGAGCTGGGCAAAGTGTGGCCCGAAATTCCATTTGCTATCGAGGTGCAGGCCCAGATATTTCATCTGGGCCCGCACCGGTACGGCAACCCCAGACACACTGATATGTGCTCCTCGGGGGGGACCTCGACGTGGGCCGTGAAATAGGAGGTCCTCAGTTTTGTTTAGCGAGACCCTCAGACCCAGCATGCCAATCCGATCTACGACGAGTGCTACTCCCTCCTGTGCCAATCGGGCAGCCCCCTGGAAGTCAGCCCTCCTCACCGTGATGAAGGTGTCGTCTGCGTAGCAGATAACCCCCATCCCGGGAAGGAGCCGATCCCGCAGAAGCCAGTCGAACCCAACGTTCCACAGGACTGGACCCAGCACCGAGCCCTGTGGAACGCCGCACTCCACCCGATGGCGATGAATGCACCCGTCGCCCCCCTCCCAGAGCACGTGCCTTCCCTCAAGGTACGCCACCAACAGCCTCCGGAGGTACAAAGGCACTCCATGATACCGGAGCGCCTCCCTCAACGTCTCGTGTGGGAGGCTGTTGAAGGCGTTCTTTATGTCGAGTGAAACTGCCAGGAGAACTTCCTTTTTGGCCACTACTTCGGTGGCCAAGGACTTCAGGGCGGCCAGCGCATCAATTTTTGAACGGCCGCCTCTGAATCCGTATTGCCTCTCTGACAGCCCCGGCCCGACTTCCTCGAGGTCGCTGGACGAGACGATCCGCCAATACTTTTTCGAACAATTTAGCCGTCTCATCCAGCAACACCAGGGGCCTGTATGCGGATGGCGAGTCAACTGGGCGACCCTCCTTCGGCAGCAGACATAATTTTCCGCACTTCCATTGCTCCGGGAACTGCCCGGACCTCAAACACGCGTTGAGCAGCTCCCGTAGCTGATCCTCAAGATACTCTGCGGCGACACCGAGGACGACTCCCGGGACGCCGTCTGGACCAGGCGCCTTCCTCTTCCCGCGAAGACGGGAGAGAGCCGCTGTCATTTCAGAGTCGGTGATGGGTGGGATTGGAGAGTCCATTTTCAGCACCGACTGAGGAGCCATTCTAGGGGGAACGTGTCCCACTGAACGGGAGAACAGCTCCCCCATTAGCCCCGACAAGAAACCCGGTTCCATCGACTCGATGATGGGGGCGCCACAAGCGCGGAGCTTGTTCCGCGCCCGCTGATATGTGCGCCCCCATGGATCTCTGTCGAGGCCTGCAAGCAGCTCCTCTCGAGCCCTCTCCTTCGCCTGGCTGATGGCCAGCTGCAGAGTCTTCTTCTTTGTCTTGTACTCAGTCCGCAGCTGACCCTCTAGGATGTCGTCCCGGTTGCCCCTTTGACGGTGTCGGATGTAGGCATGCCGCGCCCGGTTAGAGGCCACCCGGAGATTCGCAATCTCGAGTGACCACCAGTATACCTGACGACGCGGCGGCCTCCGCCGAGCTCTCGGCATCGCCGCATCGCATACTGCCTCAAGGGCACTTCTTATTTGACCAGCGAGTCCTTCCACACCAGTGGCCAGCTGTCCTGCCGCGCCCCAGCGCTGTACTATAGCAGACTCCCGGGCCATTTCCAAGTTTAATTGGCCAATGGCCCATTTTGGGAGTCTACCTCTTGATCTGCGCCGGGGCTCTTGTGGTCCCCGGGGGGCGGCGATCTCGAACCGTATGTAACGGTGGTCCGAGAGAGTCTCCACCCTTCTTCTACTCTCCAGTCAGTCACTGCGCGAGCGACGCCAGGGGTGGCAAACGATAAATCCACCACAGACCCACCCCGATGCCGCACGCAGGTATGGATGGTCCCTCTATTAAGGAGGGATAGACCGGAGAGCAAGGACCACTGCTCAACGGCTGCGCCTTTGGCGTTTGTGGTGGGGTTCCCCCACGTGCGAGACTTCGCGTTGAAGTCGCCGAGGATAACAATTCTTTTCGGCGACTGACGAAGAACCGCAGCACTGACAGAGTCCAAGAATAATTCAAACTCTGCCAGATCGCGGTTGGGGGAGAAATAGATGCCAATAATGGCAAGATCTCGCCACCCTACCACAACATAACCATTGCCCCTCTCAAGAGGAGTGATGGGAGGGCCGACACGTCCTCTGGACAGGACAGCTACATCTTCTCTGAGGTCCCCCACCCAATTTGGTGAGTGGGGGACATAGTATGGCTCGCTGGCCACAGCCAAATCCATTTCCCACTCCGCCATGGACTGCAGTAGCAGGTCCTGAGCCCCGGCAGAGTGGTTCAAATTCGCCTGGAGGAAGCGTACTCTGTCTCCCATTAATTGGACATTTCGGCTTCTTCCTGGGGTCTGTTACTACTAGTTGCTGTACTACAGCCCGAGGTCCTTGGGCCACTTTGCCTTTGGTTGAGGGGGCTTTGCAATACCTGCCCCCCATCGTGTGTTCTGCTGGGCGACCAGCGGCGGTGCATACCGCACAGCGCGGCACAGCCACACATGCAGCCGACTTATGTCCATTACTGCCGCATCGGAAGCAAAGTTCGGAGTGGTCAATAGTGGACGGACACAAAGGTGCCGTGTGCCCCAATTTCAGGCACCGGAAGCACCTCAAAGGGAGGTTCTCCAATACCTGGATGCCAGCCGAGCTCCAGCCGACGAGGAGCCTTCTTGCATCCATGAGTATTTTAGCAGCGGCGACAGGACAGCGCACCTTCACCATGCCCATGCCGCGAGGTCCACGCTGGATTTGTCCAACTTGGACCTCTGCGCCATCACAACCACATGTGCGGACTACTGCCGCACGCACCTTCTCTTCGGTGGCGGAGTCATCCATCCCGGTGACCCGGATGTCAGCACGTTTGACGGGGCGGACAACATCAGCCATACCCGCCAGTGCTGTGCGCAAATTAGTCGCTAACTGATCAGCAACTTCCATCGTCTGGGACTTGGGTAATTGCAGGACCCTAGCCCCAGTAACAGAGCGCCTAACTTTAAGGCCCTCCTTAATCCCCATCTCTTGGAGATTGACTGCCTGTTCGGCGCGAATCATCGCATCAGCGTAGGTGACCCCCTTTTGTCCAGCTTCCGGCTGTAATTTCAAGATTACAGCCGGGGAGCGCGGGATAGCAAGCGCCGACTTTAATTTTTTTGGCGCTAAGACAGTTGGGACGATGGCCGTGAAGGGCGCAACAGCTGCGGAGGCTGTCGGAGAGGCAGACTTTTTCTTCCCTTTCCTCACAACAGTTGCCCAGCTGTTCGTAGCTGTGGACTGAATAGGAGGGTTGACTGCCGAAATTTCCCACGTCTGATCAGCGTAGGTCAATTTCCCTCCTATCGTGAAGGAGACTCGAGCCCAACAGTGGGAAGTATATGAGCTGAGATTAAGCAGAACAAGAAGGAGCTTAATTGCGATGGTCATCAAGCTGCGTAGTTACTTAGGCTGCAAGTGTTCTGCTTAACTATTAATTAAATTTACAGCTTAGAATTAATTTATGTTAAGTTATAAAAATTAGTTGAGAAATTAAAAAAATTGAAATGGGAAGAATTTTAAAAAAGGGAAAACTAAGGGTATAAACGGGGCTGATCGGATTCAGAGACTATATTACTCAACTGAGCTATTCTTATTCTTGATAACAGTGGCTAAATTGCCTTCATACGAGTACACTAATTATATTTTTTTCATAGACCGAAAACATTGACAAACTGAAATTTCCTATAGATGAAACCTAGCTTGTCCAATTTATTGCCACGAAATGTCCTGCTTATTAAAGTTCATGGCAATCGTTGAACTGGTAATGAGATTCTGAATATTTAAAATTATACGGGAATTGCTCGTTTTAAGATAATAAATTTATGCCTCGTATGATGATCGGTAAAGAATAGAATGCGACATTTATACATCCCGCCAAAACTCAACATAATATTTTTATTTTCAGATTATGTAGAGAAATATCCTTCAAGTTTCGAACGAGACTGCCACACGGTCTATTAGTGTACCATAATGTTAAAAATCCAGTTTTTAAGATGCAGCCCTATGCTCTTTATGTAATTGTAGAGAAAGGTGAATTAAAAGGTGAGATTTTATTGCGATCCTAAATGTGAACATTGGAATGATACTCGTTACATATGAATGTAACTCACTATCAGTTTTAATTACTTGTTATATCACCATAACGATATTATAGTATTCTATTATATAATAAAATCAATGATCATTAGTTATGTAAATTTTGTCGAGATATATGCCGTGTGGTAGCATATACTACATAACTCGAAAAAATCGTAAAAGCCAATTAAGTGATATACATCAAACCTTTACAAATTCCACTGCGTGGTCAATGGTTACATACCTAAAGGGATCAAAACGTCAGGCGGCCGGTCATAAAATTTGGCAGCATTTTCTTCGGGCGGACAAAGCATCTGTGTAAACCAATACTTACAGTACTGAATCTGAAACTATGCTATCAGGATGGCATAAATACATCGGATGAGACATCACACGGCACGTGCAGGAGCACGATTTCCAGGCAGATATCCATACTAATATTATAAATGCGAAAGTAAGGATGTTTGTTTGTTTGTTTGTAACGCTTTCACGCTTAAACCACCGAACCGATTTCAAAAATTTTTTCACCAATGGAAAGCTATAATATCAGGGAGTAACATAGGCTATATTTTATCCCGGTATTCCCACAGGAACGGGAACTGCGCCGCGGGTAAAGCAACTGAAACCGAAGCGAAGCGAGGACGGGTTGCTAGTATAAAATATATCTCATTGATGTTCGTTTTCTACACAGAATTCGTTTCGGCTAATTATTTATTAGTAAGATATTTTGTGTAGTGACGAAATAAGAATACAATTGACCACGCCCTATCTTGTGAGACGACTTATAGAGATAAAGGAAAGCTCGACATAAATCCTTATGACAACACTTCTCACCAGCGTGGAATAGTAGGTCCATTTCCCTCCCATTAGGGAAGAGGCCCAAGCCCAAGAGTAGGAGTTATGTGGATTAAGATGAGTAATTGAGATACGAGCAGGATGATGATAAAAATATTTTTTCTAACACGCTAACCTATTACACATCATTCACAATCATTACATTTTTATATTCTTCTCATATAAAATATTTATGAGATTTATCTCCGTTTATTTATGTATAGTAGCAATAACATAGTAACAATTTCTCATCCGCACCGCTGAGGTCGCCGTCAATTTTTTCTATTCCGTCAAGGCTTTCCTATTCAAACGTCTGTCTATCGGTATCTGGTCTGTCGATCTGTCGATCGGTCCATCTACGCGGTCATGTTTTAGCATTTTGTTCAATTCACTAGAGGATGTATCTATGTATAATTTATAGGTAAGAATTTCTTTATTTTTAAATATTGAATACTAGGAACCCGCCTTCGCTTCGCTTCGGTTTTAGTAGTTTTACCCGCGTAGTTCCCGTTTCCGTGGAAATACCGGGATAAAATATAGCCTAGTTTACGCCCTGATATTATACCTTTCCATTGGTGAAAGAATTTTTGAAATCGGTCCAGCCGTTTTGAAGATTACCCGGAACAAACAGACAGACAGATAGACAGACAGACAAAAAAATTTTAATCTGTATTTTAGGCATAGGTTTCGTATAATTAACCGTGTGAGCATGAAAAAAGCCTATTATTTTGACATTACAAACAGACACTCCAATTTTATTTATTGGTATAGATTATAAAAAAGTGTAAACGAACAATACATTTTAATTTGATTATATTATAAAGCTTCGACATATATGTAGGTACCAGCTCTTTTAATCTTACTACAATGTTGTAAATAAAACTATTTTTACGGATTATATCGCTTTTATATTTGATTTATGATTGCCCGACGTTTCGAACACTTTGCAGCATTCATGGTCACGGGCGGACTAAGGTGTCTCACGTCCAACAAGTAATCGTTATTACAGACATTTATAATTACCTACCCGATACAGAAAATTAATTATAAATTTATTAAATTTTGACCCACATTTTATAATCGCGATATAATCCGTAAAAGTAGTTTTATTAACAATGTGTAGTGCTCGCGTAAACATCAGATATCATTACTACAATGTATTAATTTTTTGGGTAAAGAATACTAAGAAATCCAATGATACGTCATAATAGCTCATATTATAATACGTAGTTGAACGGCTTATAAATATTTTCGTACGTCAGCCTATCGACGTTCTCTGTTGAATATAGTTCACCGTATGGTGAAATAACGCCATAATCGCCACGCTTGCTAAGTGGTCTCGCGATGGTAATTAGTATTATGAGTTTCCAGGCAAGGTCTGTTCCCCATTCTCCCGGTCATACCTGAACCGATTTTTACGATTCCTATGGGAATGTAAAGGTTTTTTTACATATTCTTAACCATAATACGTATAATACCGAGGCTAAAACTAAAACTTAAAATGTCTTTATGTTTGACTGTTATGTTCCCATATTGTATCATATACCCTAATCAGGATTTTATTGAAATATTGCAAACACGATCTATGATAACCTGGTTAAAGTATAGAGCATATGCTATCACGCTATTTGAAAACGTCATCTATAATCTTTTCCGCTATTAAACCTTTAAATACTGAATGGCTTCGTTGACATTTTTCAAGTATCATCTACACCTTGTATACATCATTTATACCTTTATCAATAGATCATCTTTAAACAGCAAAAGAAATTGCATCAACTAGTACAAAGTATGTCTTCCTTTCAGTTGTCCATGTGTTTGGTAAACATTTAACATCAGTAACAGTCGGTCGGGCTTTAAACAGAGATCAATGGCATAGTGTAGTAGTCACTATAGATGTGCACGGAGCCCGACTAATCGCTAAAGTGGATCATCTCAAGGAAGAGGTATATTTAAAGGTAAATTAAATATTTTAAGTAGCAATTTCTTTCACATATTATAATCAAAAAAGAATTAATAGTACAACTAACTGGAAGCTTTCTGGATAGACATCGTAAAATTACAATATAAAATATTTTTTATTTTATAAGATATATGTAATTTCTATAGCTGTATTTACTCGCTATAAAACGGTAGTGCTTTTATACTAAAGTAATTCTTTTAATTAGTTAATTTTCAGTTTTTTTTAATACTAAAGTTAATAAATTGCTATATACGTGTGGTGATGGAGTCAGAATACCATTCATCACACCCTATCTTGCCCATGGATGTCGTAAAAGACAACTAAGAGATATAATACGCATATAACAGCAAGAGGAGGAAAACTCGAAATAAAACCCTATACCAACCTGTCTGACCAGCATGGTATAGTAAGGTCAAATTCCCTCCTATTGTGGAGGAGGCTCGAGCCCAACAGTGGGACGTGTATGGGCTGAAATGATGATGATGAATAAATTACTGATAATGCCATAATACTTGACGTACCAATTTAAGACAAGAAAATCTCTCCATGAAACTTGAACAGCGTGATCAGTATAGCGTAATGGTTTCATTTCCTTTCCGCTATGGTATAAACCTATGTCCAATAGTAATATGTGCATTAATTATTTTCATATTTCGTAATTTTCTAAAGTCTCATGCGTTACAAGGATTCATTAGTGTGTCATTCAGTTTTTAGTGCATGATATATATAGGCTCTAAAAAACATATTTTCATACTAACTGTAATTTCTGTAAATGTAGGCCTCATAACAAACTCAAAGTCACTCAGCGGGCCACGCTTGATATTTCTATGTGAGATAGAATCCAAAATATGGAAATTAGTAGAACAACGGATTTAGCATACTCAAGTGGCAATAGGCAAGCCGCATCGCTGAATCAACCGACAACCGCTGGGGAAAAAGGTTCTTCAGTGGCGACAGCGTATCGGACCACGCAGTGTGGGACGCTCCCACCAGGCGGACCGTGAAACACGAGGGAGGCCTATGTTCAGCAGTGGACGGCGATAGGTTGAATGATGATGATGATAAACTGTGATTACTATAAATATTAATATAAACCAGTAGTCACTGTTATTGAAATGTCAACTTCATAAGTAGGCTCAAAGTCACTCAGTATCCAATGGAGAAGGCTATGCTAGATAGTCCGAAAACCCGTAGAAGAACGGTCGTAATCATAGCTTGAAGAATTAGCACATTAAAACTGCAATGGGCAGACCACGTCTCTCGTTGAACCGACCACTATTAGGAAAGAAGAGGTCTTGAGAAACGACCTTGAATCGCAAATTTGCAGGGTGCCGTTGCATACAAGTGGCACAGAATCGTTCTGAGTGACATTCTCGTGGGGAAGCCAGATGTTAAGGAATGGACGTTAACAGGTTGATGAATGGTTGAATACGTTATTATTTTGCACCATTTAACATTAACGGCTATTGTAGCTGAACGATATAATTACTGTTCCAGGGTCTCAGTTTTGACACCAACTACGGCATTACTGATAATTTGACGTCGGTTATTCTTATCGGAGGTAAGACATATAATAAATTATTTCATCACTAAATTATGTATATGCTGTTTTTAATACTGTCTTATTAGCCCTATGGTATAGGAATAGTACTGTCAATTCTGAGGTCTCAGTTTAAGAAGATAGGAAACATATTTGTGCTTTTTCTATCTAATATTACAGCACGTGGTGGCAAGAACTAAAATATGTCACCATACATTACGTGCTTAGTGTATGAAAAGACTGAGCAACATCACTCTTCTGCAATAATTACAATACCAATTGCATTCAGTGCCTTACCAAGCTTGGCAATTATACCATTACTCCCCATTGAAGAGACCTATGGCTAATAGTAGACATTAATAGACCAATAGATGACTGAATTTATAGAATCCCTGATAATATACCTACATTTAGTATAAATGTATTTTTTTTTTTTAACCAATTCACCTTCACTGTACACATACGTCACACTGTTGGGCTCGGACTTCCTCCACTATAGGGGGAAAATTGACCTACTATTCTAGACTGGTCAGACGTATAGGCTTAAAGTTTTTTCCTATTTGCCCTTCTCATGCATAAACTGGTCCAGTCACCCTTGCCCCGGCTAGAGCGGCATCAGGCGCAGGTGCTCGCGCCTGCGCCGCCCAAGTCGCCGGCGGCAGATCTTGTCGCCGTAGAGGAGTTCCTCACGCGCACGGTCCGTCGCCTCCTTCCATGAAAGACTGCCTCACAGAAAGCGGCGACCATGTCCCAGCCAGACTAGCCCCTGCCCACCGTGAAGAAAGTGGTCTTAAACGTTTAAAGGCCATGCCATAGTGCTCGAAAAAATACAGCAGCAAGTAGTCCATCAGATCCTGCACGTATGCAGAAGAAATAATCCCTAGAAACGTATAATTAATTAAATAAACTTATAAAATGGTCAATTCATATAAATAAACGTATAATTAATTTAGCTTATCTTAAATCACTCTAAAATCATATTCTTCAATATCGTTGTCCCTTTGAACTATGAAATTCAGATAGTATCATACCCTATTATATCAACTTAGATAAATTATATGCTACAGAAATTGTTTGTGATGAAAATCTGTTGTTAATAGTTAATAGATGGAAATAATAAAACTTACTTGAATAAATCCTTGAGAATGATGATAACATTTAATAAAATTATTGCACACGGAAGACTGCAAACACGTTAATTACGTCGTTATTATATACACTTTCCTGCATTATGAACATATTAAATTTCCTTTTAGGGGCAATATTTTCTAACAACGTTTAAACGTAGCCTTAAAGCCATATTCGCTGCTTTGCGTAAATAGTGACACAAATAAAAAATGACTGATTTTGAAGAAGGGCATTTTTAAATTGTTTTTAAAAATATTTAAGTGCACACCATAATATTTGCGCCTGATGTCGCCCTAGCAGAGGCTGCGGGTGACCGGACCGGGGATTAAGTCGGGCACCCGTGGAGAGGTTAGCCTCGCGACGGCGATCGGCGTCCCAGTAGGGGACGTCGATGGGAGAGGGTACTCCCTCGGGGTATTCCGTTATGCGGGTGGGTTACGGGTGTGCGTGCTTACGCCCCTCTCCCCGGACGGAGCCGGGCGAGAAGTGCCACGACAGTAGCAAAAAAAAAATACCATAATATTTAAATGATTTATTGAGGCTGTGACTATACTAATTAATGGAAAATTCCAAAATTCCTCAATTCACGATAAAATATTAAGGATTTTAGAGATATCAAGGATCATATGGCATACAATACAATATTCAATTTTACATAATTTTGATATTGAAATTATCGTGATTTTAGTATTGAACATTATATTATAACATAATTTTGAGTTGTCGATATTGTCACATACCAGCAAATTATGGAGATCGATAATAAGAGAATTATTATTTTAATAGTGCTAGAATACAATTAACATTTATACCTTTTTTGTGATATGTAATTGATACACAGCTATTTTTGACAATACGCATAATTAGACGGCCTTGTGGTAACGGAGTAAAAATATCCGACTAAAAAAAATCGCCACTCCCTTTCTTTTGCCCATAAAAGCATATTATATGCAGTGGCATCAATGCAAAAGAGGGCGAATTCGAAACAAAAACCTATTCCAACCTATTTTACCTGCGTGGTTACAGTACAGCACGGGAGGCAAACTAACAAGTTTGCCTCCCGTTTTGCCAACCATTCTCGAATCTCCTTGAACTTGTGTGTTTCAAAATTTTAAAAATTCCATTAACTTCGGTTCAGCCCTTTAGGAGGAGTTCAGTGACATACACTCGTACACAATAAATATATATATATATATATATAAAGAAGATAATAAAAAAACCAAATACATCACAAAAATTTTATAATAAAACTAATATCTATAAGTAATAGGGATTCAGCAAATAATATAATAACAAGAAAGCATGAATCATTATCTCAGCTCATATACGACCCAATGCTCGGCTCGACCCTCCTTCGCAGTAGAAGGGAAATTGACTTGCTACCAAGCTGGTCAGACGGGTTGGTATTTTATTTTTCTTTTTTTTTTATGGGTGGGCTATGGTATGCGCACGCGCGGTCCATTCCATCCGGGGCGATGAAAGGATGGCGCTCGGGACCATAACCCACCCGTACCCACGTCACCTCGTTGTTGGGCCGACCACCGGAGCAGATGTGACTTATCGTCAGTGGTCGGCCCGACGGAATACCCTTTCGGGTAACGTCACCTCTCGACGTCCTGGGACGTCGGTCGCCGTCGCGCGGTCAGCCTCTCTGCGGGTGACGGACAATTCCCCGGTCCAATCACCCGCGGCCTCGGCTAGGGCGGCATTAGGCGCAGATACTCGCGCCCGAGTCGCCGGCGGCGGAACGTGTCGCCGAATAGGAGCTCTCAGACGGGTTGGTATAGGATTTTATTTCGAGTTTACCTTCTCTTGCGTATATTTTACATGCATCTTAGTCTTTTACAGGCTTTAGTATTCTCTTATAACAACGACGAGCAAAATATGGGGCAATGAATTGTATTCTTACTCCGTTACCAAACGGAAAAGTATAAATATACCAATTCGAGGGGCATCACACTGGAGCTAATACCATATGTTGTACGAAGTATAAAATTATATATATTTAAAAGATTTAAAAAAAATGACAGCCCGCTGAGTTTCTTGCCGGATCTTCTCAGCTCGTGGCCGCGTTCCGATCCGGTAGTAGATTATTGTATTGTATTCAAACGATGTGTAAATTTGACAATATGTAAGTGCCCTTAATGGGCTTATGCAAAATAAATGATTTGATTTGATTAAAAATGGTTGTTTTATCCGTAGGTCTCAGCTCTGAAGAAAAACTTCATGGAGTGAAATACATAATAGAATCATTTGTGGGCTGCATCAGTGATATGGTTCTCAGTTCTGGCAAAGCAGCTTCGGATCTTCTACCAATAGTACCTCTAATAGCTACCAAGCATGAAAATGTAAAAGAAGGTTGTATAGACAAATGTTGGACAATGGAAAATTTATGCTTCGAAGGCTCCAGATGCATCAATGAATATAATGGATACAGATGTGATTGTTTTGGCACTTTATATGAAGAGCAGCTTTGTGATGTCTTCAGTGAGTTATACATAATTATTTATGACTGTAAACTTTAAAAACTATAGTCTATTTATTTTACTCATAAAACTCATAAAACTTTATATACATATATAATACGCATTCGTCTTGCTTTTTATCGAAAACGGTTGAGTATATAAACAGAAAATATTTAAAAAATAAGAATTTATCGATAATCATAAAATCGATTTTCTGTGTCACATCAAATCAAAATACATTTTTAAATTTAATATTTTATACAAAAACGTTGCAAACCGATTCGCTAGTAGGATAAGAATGCTAATTAAGTATGTTATCAACATCAAATATTTGATACATATATCTTGATATTGAAAGCATTCGTTTAGCATTAAATCAATAATGCATATTGATTTACTTTTCAATGCAATCAACTGCCTTACGTAATTGCATATTCAAACATATAATTAAAAGTTACGCAAAATGCTATGTAGGCATTAAATATAACGAACCTAGATAGAAATGTCATTGTATACTTTCAAATTAATTATTTCTATTGCACATAGCCAAGTTATAAACTAAACAGGGTTAAAATGGTCAGTGATGACATATTCCTCGGCAATTAGTTACATAAATGTTAGTATCAAAACCAAGTTCAAATAGAAATAAGCTGTTTCCATTTCTACACCAACTAACAATAATTGTAAAAGAAATATTCTTGAGCGCGCATGGAGCTACGCAATTTTATGTGTTGGTCCGAATTTATTGCCCTCTAATGAATTTTGATATTTACGCGAGTGCTATGCACAAAATACTGTTTTTTGAAGTGGACCTTCTTCTTGTGAGCATGAGGGTAAAAATAATAAATGTTTGCTCATTACAACATAAATATTTTTGCAAAAAAGAAACCGCTTTCAATAAATTAAACAATGTAGATAAATTTTTAGATTTTTGTTAATTTTTCAAAAAGCGCTTGTCTGATTTTGATAAAATTTTCATGGGACCATTTGAGAAGTATACCCTTTTCAACAAAGAAAGAATCATTAAAGTTGGTTCATAAACGAGGAAGTTATCCGCGAACAAACATAAAAAAGCATATCCATATCGACCTCCTTTTTTGAAATCTGTTAAAAAGACACGAAAATGTGGGTCGTTTTTGTCCAAGAAGAGGGAGAGAGCGATTGAGACCGATTGAGAGAGAGTAAGAAAGGGCGAACATAGCACGAAGCACATAGCCATGAAGCGAGAGAAGAGAGCAAACAAGTGAGAAATATCGAGAGAGAGAGAGTGAGTGAGAGAGTACAATGTGTTTTTATTTTTTCTTTTATTATTATTTTTTTATTTATTTTTTATTTTGATTTTTATTTTTTGTTTTATTTTTCTTTTTTAATATTGACAAAAAACACGTGCCACGTTTCACTTCTGATATGCGTACTCTCGTTTTTTTATGTATTCTCTAGTATTTTCATTCTGTTTTGATTAATCTCTAATCATTTTCAGCAGTACGGTGATAGGAGGACGATCCAGTTCTTGGCGTTTAACAAATTACATTTTTCTCCCATTACAGTATTAGTTATTAATTTCTATTTGACCTATTTATACACCCAGTGTAAACACACTTCAGACAGCACGCAACAAAGATTTTTAATAAAGTGTATGTGTCAGCTGGCGTTTACCCTTTAAGAAGCACAGAAAAAAAGGCTTACTGACTAAAAATAACCACATATTGGAGCTAGAAAAAACTGTTTTTCTATACATTTTCTTTAATTAAATTATTTTGCGAGGTTGACATAAAAGAATTTTTCTGTGAACTAAACCAGTTTTAATGGCTATTTCACAAAATATTATATATCAATCATTTTACATAAATATATCTTACATATTTTACATAAATCTTTAGGAAGATTGATCTACGTATGTTATTATTATTATCATTTTGAATATTAATTAGATGATGTAGTGTCGTCATTATTAATCACTGTGACAATAGGTTTATGGTAACTAAAATTTAACATACGAACGTCGATAGATACGTATTTTTCGGATCGTGGAAACAACACATCAATGATTGTACAATACCTCAGCGTTCCCAGAGTTCTACAAAAAGCAGAAACAAAATTCAAATGAGGTTCGGATTTTAAAAATCGTATTTATCTCAATCCGTCATCTTTTTTAAAATCAATTTTAAAA
Source organism: Lymantria dispar (assembly GCA_032191425.1). NCBI lineage: Eukaryota > Metazoa > Arthropoda > Insecta > Lepidoptera > Erebidae > Lymantria > Lymantria dispar. The sequence continues at coordinate 17,860,877 of CM063457.1, read as the reverse complement.
TCGCCTCTAAATATGAGTGGATGTACATTATATTGTTTCCCCAATAATTTTGATCCACTTTTTGTATAAGTTAACAATGTTTCGTGAATGAAATCTGTAATATTTTGAGTGCCAGAAATATAAATTGTGACGTCAAAATTGTAATGTCACTATATTTTACGTTCTTTATTATTTCTGTGTGGTGACCGAAAAGAATACCGTTTAACTTCCCTTATCATGCCCGTGTCGTAAAAACAACTACGTAATATATACAGATAATATATACGTAAGAGAAAGAAATCTCAAAATAAAACCCTATATCAACCTTCGGATCAGTGCGGTATACTAGGTCAACTTCCCTTCTATTGTGGATGAAACTGGACCCCAGCAGTGGGGCATGTATGAGCTGTGATGATGATTCATAATAATACATAAATAATTTCTGATGTTTACGCGAGTAGTACGCAGTAAATAAAACTACGGATTTTATCGCATTTGTATTTGATTGCTCGACGTTTCGAACACTTTACAGCGTTCATGCTCACGGGCGGACTAAGATGTCTCACGTCCAACAAGTCATCGTTATTATAAAGATTCATATCTACTCGCTACAGACATTAGTTATTAAATTTAGACCCACATTTTGGTATAAATTTATTGCCATTACAAAAAGAAAGTGATGTAGTAATGAGTAAGAACACAATGTAATATCCCCTATATTCCACGTGGGTGTCGTAAAAGACGACTACGGGATACGATATGCCGATAACATCTCTACAAGAGAAGCAAAACTCCACATAAAACTTTATGCCAACACGTCTGACCAGTGTCGTATAGTAGGTCAGTTTCCCTCCCATTATGGAGGAAACCCGAACCCAACAGTAGATATTATGTAGGCTGAAATGATTATGACAGTCCCACCATACATTCGCACCACTGTAACTCCTGTAAGCCAGGATCCACATTGGTCTCCGAATAAGACACAGGAAAGAAAAACAGGAGGAGTTGGAAAGATTCCACTTCCCTCCTATGCAAAACGGGAGACATGAAACAAAGTTGGCTAATAATAAGCCAGTAAATAAGAGTTTGTACAACTACGTAAAATGCAGAAGTACAGCATAACGGATTGAAGAGAGCTTAATGGACCTATTTGTGAGCTTTAGGTTTGGTTACAATAGTAGGTATAGCAAAAGCGCCTGAACGCACTGAAATTTTCTTGAGTGCTACCAGGTCGGAATAGTATGTTACCCCAGACGTGACATGCAGACTGTCTAACATGAGGTCCCGTTCGTTACGTCAAAGAATGCACTCCCAAAGGATGTGATGAGCTGTTTGAACATTGACAAAATGGTGAATCTACTAGTTTAAAATAGAATAATTTACTTCTAAAATTGCGATTATGACAGTCATGATAATCTGTATACATTCATATGCCACATAGCTGGGCCGAACATACGTATAAAAAATATCCAAATTACGAACCTTTACCCTTTTTTGATGTCAGTTAACAAAAGCAACATATATTTATTTGAACTAAATGAAATGGAAGACATGTGAAATTCAGTAAGACGTAGGAGCCTTTCTACTTTTTCAAAATAATTTTATTTGGAAATGGTTAACCACGGATAAGTTTGATGTGCAATCGTATGCGCTCTCAATCATCCCCTAACTATAAATTTGATGTTCAGCTTATTTTCTCTATCGCACATTTCAGTCCGATCTTATACATATATGTTCTCAATAGGGATGTGACTAATCGATTAATTAAATAATCGATTTTTTGTTATTTAAAAAAAAATCGATTATAAAATAATCGATTAATGAAATATATATAATCGATTATAAAATAATTGATTTTTTTTTTTTTTTTTTTTTTTTTTTTTTTTTTTATTTGCTTAAGACTTTTGCTTAAGAATTTTTCTCTCAACAGGACCTTATGATGACCTTTTTTGTAGGAAATGTGGGACCTTTGTTGTTTAATATAGTAGGTATGAAATAATGCACGCAGTATCGTGATGACCTTTTTTTTAGGAAATCTGGCTGTGAAATAATCGATTAATTTTAATATAAAAATAATCGAAAATAATCGATTTTTTATTATTTTAATAATCGAATATAAAAATCTATTATTACAAAAAAATAATCGAATATAAAAATCAATTATTACAAAAAATAATTTTTTCACATCTCTAGTTCTCAGTGCCTTTTTATTTATTAATTTTATCTTTCACATAATATATCCTGGAAATTTATTTTGCAAGAGTTGCATTTACTTATGTTACATTAAAAAAATGAGAGTTAAGAGTAAAGAACTTCGGAGGATCTTCTCGTCCAACATACCTCAATGTCTGAAAACACAGGTCTACGATCACTGTGTGATAACACCTGTGATAACTTATGGCACGGAAACGTGGTCCTAAATGTAGACCTCATAACCAAGCTCAAAATCGCTCGCGTGCTACAGAGCAGGCTATGCTCGGGATTTCTCTACGAGATAGAATCCGAAATATGGAAATCCGCAGAAGAACGTGTGTAACCGACACAGCACGAAGAATTAGTACGCTGAAGTGGCAATGGGCAGGTCACATCACTCGACGAACGGACAACTGCTGGTGAAGAAAGGTTCTCGAGTGGCGACCACGTATCGGACGACGCAGTATAGGACGACCCCCACTAGGTGGACTGACAACTTGGTGAAAGATGCTGGGCGTTGTTGGATGCAGGCGGCACAGGACCGCACTTTGTGGTGTAACATGATGGAGCCCCACGTCAAGTAATGGACCGCGATAGGCTGAAATGATGAATGATGATTAAAATAATGTTATACGACTCTAATAAGATTCTAAAATTTTCCCTGCTATACGTTTTGCCATCACATTTCTGCAACTACATACTTACATATTTTTTTTTACTTTATTGCTGTTGATGACAAACGAGCAAACAGGACACCTGATGGTAAGTGACACTACCGCTCATGGATCATTACTAGGTCTACAGGCCTACAGTGAAGAAAGTAAAGCGTATATGAATGCGTACAATGAGATTCGGTGATACTAAGGGCATCACGAGGCACTCTTTCTGTGTGGTGACGAAGTAAGAATACAATACCCCACTCCCCATCTTGCCCATAGATGTCGTAAAAGACGAGTATGGGATATAATATGCACATAACATCTGTACAAGAGAATGAAAGCTCGAAATGAAACCCTATACTATATCTGACCAGCATGGTATAGTAGGTGTAATTCCCTCCCATTTTGGAGAAGGCCCAAGCCCAACAGTGGCGCGTGTGTGGGCTGCTATGATGATGACGATGATGAAGGGCATCACGAAAACCCACCACACGCAAACACTTTCCGATAATTGTGCTTCCGGTTCCTTCGTTCACCGAACGAAGTACAGTACAAATTGATATTACTCAGATGTCGATTTTCTGCGAGAGTGTACTATCCCTTACTACCCGATGTGCTACCGCGGACGGACCGGCCCATGGCTGTGGACAGACGACTGTCGACAGCGTGGTCCAACCACATAAAATTCACTTTCAGGATTTGTTTACTTACTTATCTATCTTAATATACACATGCAGTTTAGCATTTACATTTTAGCTACTCGCAGTAATGCCCTACTTTAGCAAGAGACTCTAAAGTAATAAAAACACTAATAAAAACCTAAGACTGTTCGATCGAATCCTTTCGACGCTGTTATCAGTAGGAATCTTGATGCCATTAATCTTATTGCGTGATGTTATTTAAAATAAGTGCTCATCGTTGGCCAGTCATACTTTCTTAAATATTGAGCTGACTGGTTTTGATGTAACTAGTCAAACGGGTAACTAATTAATGTAATGATTTTCATTAGATATCCAAATAAATGATACCGGACGCAAGTGTTAATGTTAACATTACGTATGAGAATTTCGATGGAACATCTGTTTATTCATCCATCCGTCCATCATTCAGCCTATCGACGTAGAACATACACCTTCCTAAAAAGAATAATACCAGAATCGCCACGCTAGACAGGCGAGTTGACGATGGCAGTTGGTGTTACAAGTTTTTCCAGAAGAATGCTGCTGTCCGTTCTCCTGCTGATCCTTAGACCCGTTTTATGTCTCCTACGGGCAAGCAAGAGGCGGTCACATGTGGTATAGAATCAATATTCTACTAATATAATATAATGCGTATTCTATTATTGGTCTCTCTAACGGAATTTGCTTTTTGTTTCTATGAGGTCGTATAAAATTACATAGGATATATACATTCTATGGTAACAGCCGGGATAGATTTACGAATCCACTAAAATGTAGGTACTATGTACTATGTAAATTCTACTACTACTTCGCCCATATTGAGGGTGTATATAATAAGATTTTAACTCTGATCAGACTGATCTAAAATAATCTTCTAATCTAATATAATCATTCTCAGGACTTAAATTCTATCCATTATTGCTGCGCTTTTAATTGTCTGATCAGTTAATTTGTTTCGTATCGCCTGCGTTTTATGGCCGTGTGGTGGTGGCTACGAATAGTACCCACCCTTACATTGTTCATGGTTGTCCTAAAAAACGAGTAAAACCTTTATGTTGACATCGGACGTTGTCATCAACAATTTCATTCCCAAGGGGTTGACATCAGGCAGCTGACCCTAAAACTATAGTCAATACTTTTACAATATGTGCTATGAAACAAGACTACATAATGGATCATTGACTTTTCAGTTTATATACCTACGTCCCACAGTTGGGCTCGAGCCTCGTCCGCAATGGGAAGGAAATTGACTAACTATACCTACGTGCGTCAGATGTGTTAGCATAGGGTTTCATTTCGAGATTTCCTTGCATAGGTGTTATATGCATATTATATCCCTTAGTAGTCTTTTACGACACCCACGGGCAAGAGAGGAGGTGGTTAATTGTATTCTTACTCCGTCACCATACGGCAAACGCCACGTTTAGATATATACAACATGGTATAGTAGCTCAAATTCCCTGCCATTGTAGAGGAGACCCGAGCCCAGCAGTGACGCGGATGACGTGACCGGGGAATTAATCCGTCACCCGCTGAGAGGCCGACCGCGTGAGGAAAGACCGACGTCCTCCCCGAGGAGGGGACGTCGGTCGATGGGATGGTAACCCACTAGGGGGTATTCCGTCGGCCCGACCACTGATGACAAGTAACCCTGCTCCGGTGGTCGGCTCAACGACGAAGGCGACGTGGTGTTTGGGTGGGTTGCGGGTGTGCGTGCTTACGCCTCTCGTGTCACCCCGGACGGAGTGGTGCGAGGAGTGCGCCGACCGCAGTCCACCCTAAAAAAGAAAAAAAAAAGCCCAACAGTGAGACGTATGTGAGTTGCGATGATGATGATAACTATGAAAAAATACTACATTATGAGTAATTAAGATAAAAGCAGGATGATGATTATCTCCTGCGCTACGTAAGATGGAAGGGAAATGCTTTTTTTTTTTTTTTATTTATTGCCAACGGTGGCAAACAAGCAAACAGTACACCTGATGGTAAGTGTTGCTGCCGCTCATGGACCCTTACAAGGCCGTTGCCCACCGCGAAGAAAGTGAAGGGAGTGCGAATGCGTGCATCGAGGCTCGGTGATACCAAGGGCATCACCAAAACCCTCCACACGCAAACACCCTCAGAAAGTTGGGCTCCCGGCTCTCTCGCTCACCGAACGAAGCGCAGTAACTAATTGCTACTACTAAGACGTCGATTTTCTGCGAGAGTGTGGTACTACCCCGGACGGACCGGCCCGCGGGTGTAGACAGATAACTGTCGACACCCGCGGGCCACGGCCGCGGACCACACGTCCTACCACTCTTACTCTTTTTCTAACTATTATTTTTTCTAAATTAAATTGTTGCTAGTTTAATAATTGAAAATGCTTTCTGGAACTGCCTCCTATTCAAATCATCACTAGGGTCACGAAAAAAGTATCGATACTTTTAGGTATCGAGTACTTTTCATTCGATGCCGATACTTTTCTACTCGATACTTTGGATTCGATACTTTACACAATGAGTACTTTAGGACAGGTATCGTATCGAATAAATTGTAGAAATTATTCATGTTAAACTTGACCTTACGACTCATGTTTATGGTAACGCCATTTAGATCAAACGTAATGATCCTTCTAAAACGTGGCTTGAAATATTCACAAACGGACAAATTTCTTAAAAAAAAAATTCATCACGACATAGATTCTAGGAAAAGTACTCAGTACTCGATACTTCAGAGCATCGAGTACTGAGTACTTTTCCTCATCACGTTATGCATGGAAATCATTATATATTAGCTTAAAGAAATTGCAATGGTGTAAAATTAAAAAAGACATTTTAAATAATGATTTACAGCAGCAACAGTGCTGACTCTTAGAGGTTCCAGTTATGTATCATACCGGGTCTATGATTGGAAAGACAGAGTCCATTCTACTAACACTCGGGTCAGCATGTATTTTAAGGTAAGATGGTAGTCATTATTATTAATTGTATAGAATCCTCGACAAAGTTTGTCATGATTTTTGTAATCTAACAGTTTATCCTGCCGGGACAGAGATGAATTGAAATATACACACTAGCTGACCCAATAGACGTGTTTCTGTTCAAATAGAATAAAAGGAATGTTCCTTGAAATCGGTAACAGCGCCACCTACCGTGTCCAACTGTAAATTTAAACCATTCTCCAACTTGAACACACATAAAAAATGTTTATCAATATCTATTCAACCGTTTAGGAGGAGTTCAGTGATATACACACGTACACAAGATATTTTATGATATCATCTAGTAAATAAGAAGACTTATATGGAACATTTCTAGAGTTTGTATTCTCGTTTGAGAATTTCTTAACGATATTAATCAATAGTACTTGTTTAAATTCTTGAACACAAACCCAAGACCTTACTAATAAATCAGTCATACTATATAAGAGTGTGAAGTTTGCTCCACTGAACTCCAAATTTCTCAAATATATAAACAGCAATAATATTATTATAATATATATAATAATATAATATATATAATAATATATAATAATTCCCTTTACCACTTAATATACAAAAGGTAACAAAACAAAGTGTATAGAACAAAAAGTAGTAAGTCTATAAGAGAAGATTAAATCCTAAATACTTCTAATTCCGTGTGGTGACAGAGTAAGAATGCAATTCACCACTCCCTTTCTTGCCCGTGGATGTCGTAAAAGATAACTAAGGGAAATAATACGCATATATGCGCATCTATGTAAGAGAAGGAAAACTCGAAATAAAACCCTATACCAACGTGTCTGACCAGTATGGTATAGTAAGGTCATTTTCCCTCCTGTTATGGAAGAGGCTCAAGCCCTACAGTGGGACGTATATGAGCTGAAATGATGATGATGATGACTGCTAATTATTTTATTCTTATCATTTGTCTCTGTTCCGATGGAAACCATATTGTAAATAATGCATATGAGTGTTGTACAAGACGACTAAGGGATATGCAGATTACATCTACATTGGAAAAGAAAATAAAATCGAAATATCAATTCTTCTGAACAGCGTGAAGGACAATTTGCCTCACATCGTGGAGGACGCCCGAGCTCAGTAGTGCATATGATTTTATGAGCGGAAATGTCAACAGAATCTTATTAAACTCTTTTCATAATTAAGTATTATGTGAATCATGTGTATTTATTTAATAATTAATTTATTCACTAATAAGGAGCAAAGATTATAAATACGGTCTTAATAGTATTCACTTTTACTGTTTTTACCTGTTTTTAGTACAATTAAACACAATCTCGTTATATAAAATGATTCGATTATCACTTATGAATAAATCATTAAATTATTTTAATACATTTTACATATGCTACAACATAAAGCACTTTGTCTATTATGGAAATGATTTCAACATGTCGCTAATTTTAATAAAATAAACTATTTTGTCCTCATATTTATAATTTTAATAAAAAGAACCAGCCATAATGCAACTACGCAAAACCTAATTTGTATAATCATTATGCAATCATTAACATTAACTTTATACATATTACAGACTCGTTTCGATGATTCAGCACTATTCTATGCAAGTGGTCAAATAGACGATAAACATCATTACATTGCACTATCAATACATGATGAAAAAGTCGCCATTCAAATAGATTTAGGAGACGGTCCAGTTGAAGACTACCTGGGCGAAAAGGTCAATAATAATATGTGGCATAATCTCACAGTTATATTACAAGAACAAAATATCTACGTACATCTTGATGATATAACTGAAATATACGAAATACCAGGAAACGCTAGATATCTATGCATTGATCCAGAAATCTACATAGGCGGTGGTCCCGACCTATACAAAATGAAAGGACTGAAATCATTTAATAATTTTGCCGGTAACCTAAAGTATGTTTACTACAACGATGTTTCAATACTGTATGAGTTAAAGCAAAATAACCCTAAAGTCCATTACATAGGAGTTTTGGATGCTGAATTTGATGAGATAGACATCGAAGTTATACCGATCACGTACCCTTTTGCAACGTCCCATATATGGTGGCCATTGAATCAGAGTCACAGCGTGAATTTGAAATTTGATTTTAAAACTAGCAAGAATATGGCTGTGTTAGCTTATAGTCAGACTTCGTCACAAGGTTATTGGGAGGTCAGTAAATATAAATTTACCGTTATTTCACTTTAATACGTTTAAGTATATCATAAACATTATTGGTCATTAATTGAATGTTATTGTGAGCATTACAGCAAATGTAGTTATAATTTAAAAATAAAAAAATTACCTATATATTACTAGTTGCTTCGGGAAGTACCTGCATTGATTGTCAGGAGGGAGAGCACACCGTCCTGCCACCACCGCAGTTGCGACGAGGACATGGCGCAGCACACGCTCGAGGAGCGTGCTGCATGGGAGGGGGATCGCCGTGAACTCATCTCAATTATCGGTGCCGACCTGGCGCTGCCGACCATTGCCAGGGAGATGCTCGTCAGCGTCAGGAACTGGGACGCGGTCGCCGCCTTCTGTGAGGCCGTAATCTCACGGAAGGAAGCGGCGGATCGTGTGTGAGTAGAGCTCCTATTCGGCGACACGTTTCGCCGCCGGCGACTCGGGCGGCGCAGGCGCAAGTATCTGCGCCTAATGCCGCCCTAGCCGAGGCCGCGGGTGATCGGACCAGGGAATTGTCCGTCACCCGCAGAGAGGCTGACCGCGCGACGGCGACCAACGTCCCAGGACGTCGAGAGCTGAGGTTACCCGAAAGGGTATTCCATTAGGCCGACCACTGACGACAAGTCACATCTGCTCCGGTGGTCGGCCCAACAACGAGGTGACGTGGGTACGGGTGGGTTATGGGCCCGCGCGCCGTCCTTTCATCGCCCCAGACGGACTGGACCGCGCGTGCGCTAACCATAGCCCACCCAAAAAAAAAATATATATATATTACTAGTTGTCCGAACAGACGTTGTTCTGTTCAAATAAAACAGCAGTGCCACCTACTGGGTGTAAATGTGAATCTAAACCATTCTCGAATCCCCTTAAACATGCACAAAAAAATTCATTAACATCGGTCCAGCCGTTTAGGAGGAGTTCAGTGACATACACATGTACACAAGAAATTTTTATATAAAGATTTGCAATGCCTTTTTTCTTGACCAACTATAATCTGCCCGTATTCCGTTCAGATATCCGGGGCGACAGCAGGATGGCATAAAAGCCATAACCTGCTACCATATTGATCATAAAATAATATAATTTGTGTACCAGTCTATGTATGTAAGAAAAACTTTTAATTTTATTTACAGGTACGAATGGTTAAAGAGGAAATTAGATTCGAGCTGGTTTCAGATGTAGGAAAAAATGTATCCGTATTAAAATCGGTGAAGTTTAATGTCAGTCATGATTGGCACAACGTAGAGTTGGACTACAGGAAAGGAAGGATCAGACTAACCGTTGACCATCATAATAAACATGTACAAATGTTTGGTGAGCACATTAGTTTAACACTAACTGTCTCGTCGATTTATGGCGTAGACAAGCGACTACCGATCCGAGACTGCTCTTAGATTTTTCTTAAGAAATTCTTAGCACTATGCAAATAGGCTGAAAATGTGCCTGGTAGACTGCAATGGGTTGGAACTCTATAACGTGATATTGCTTGGCAAAATATAATTTGATGTAATATCTATGTTTACTTATTCAGAGTAGACGTGAAGCTAACCAAAAATACCACACCTTTTAAATGCACGGATGTCCTCAATTTTATTACATTCGAAATGGGCATTAGCAGATGCTATTACTAGATTCAAATTGTAATTTTAATTTATTTATGCTTATTAGCAACAATTTACCAGTATGATTTATACAGTTTATAATACATCAGGTCGATATAATTTGTTTAAGTGCAACTTTTTTAAACTCTTTATTGATTTATCCCAAGTAGACCTGGGGGACGAAACTGATAAATTACTCAGGCCATTAAATTCAGTGACCCAAGCAATAACTTTACTTGTACTTTGAATTGATAACAAAATTGAAACTTGATTACTATTATAAGTCAATTAACAGAAACTTTCTAATTAATCTAAAATAATTTACCTTAACAAGTTTTTATTCTAATTAACTACCACTTACCTTAGGTTTGGACTTCGAGCTTCAAGATAAGATCGTAATAGGCAGTGGTCTGAAATCGGCTAACTTAGGTCTAATTGGATGTATGCGGAATATAAAGATAAATGAGCTTCTGATAGAACCTCGATTTGTTATAATGACTGAGAGAGTGGTGGGTGAAGTAGCGATAGATGATTGCCGCTATGTAGATCCATGCACAAGACCTAATACTTGTGAACATGGGGGAATATGTTCTGTAAGGGAGGATCGTGTTATTTGTAACTGTGAAAATACAGGTGAGTGGCTTCATCTCATTCTTCTTCTTCTTCTCTTCTTCTTCTTCTCTTCTTCTTCTTCTCATTATATATAGACATTATTCCAGATTACGAGTTGTAAATAGCTAGCATACGGATTAGCATAGGATTTGTTTTTAAGTTGTCCTTCTATTGCAATAATGTTACTTGCTTAGACCTCCTAAGCAAGTAACATTAAAATCTTGATTTATTTTTACTATAGCCGCAATAAATGAAAAGATGACCATTGAAATCTTACACGTTCACTTTGCAAACAAAAACATTACTTTGAATTTTTTTATAAAAAGAACAATCGCCAATTAGGTGTCATAGATGCAAATGTGTGTGTCTGTGTTTTCAAGAAAATTCAAAGATTAATCAAATGATTAATTTTATTAGAAAATTTAGATTAAAAGTATACAGAGTGTATCCGGTTATTGGGCAACTGGTGAAAAGGGAGCTAGGCAATCGTGATAGGAACCCATGAAAATAATTTGAACGAAAAATATCGATTCGTTAAGGAATTAGAGACATGTAAAGTTTTCAATTTTGTCATCGCTTTTTCGTGTAAATCGGATTGAAATATATAAATTCAATGATACTTAATACGCAACATATTCATACTTTGTTAAATGTTCATTAGAAATTGAATAAATCAATGATTACATTCACATAAGCAAGACAAACTTCGCTTTAAAACAGCTGATCGGCTTATGACCGTTGACCGCTCGCCGTTGTACCTAAACTGTCATTGAAACGTTTGCACAATTCTAGGTATTAATGAATGAAATTATACTGTCGAAGCTTTATATGCCTACATGTATTCTGTCTGTACATGCCTACATAATACGTAACATTTAAGGCATAGACTCTTAGACACATTTTTTTGAAATCACTATAACTTTTAGGTTATTTTGTTTTTTGTGTAATGTACATTCTAATTACGATCTATGACCGTTAAACTACAACATACTCGAAAAGTTGCCCCATAACCTGATACATCCTGTATATGAGCACATTAGTGACGTAAGTAATTGATATCAATGTAAATTAAGTAAAACTTAAAGCCCGTACTAACCCATTAGCTAACGTATTACAGTAGGTTCCTACCCTACAATTATGGAGGGGGGATGTGAGCAATATATGACGTCTTAAGAAATCCTTACACTAACTTTTACATGACCTAATCATGCAGTACCTAATGGTTAATCTCACCATGGCCTATGTGCGTTTGTAGTTTTCATCCCCTTACATACCATAAACAATAATTTAATTTACAAATAGTTATTCTGAGTCATGGAATATTTTTAGTTCCTCAACTAACCTTTATGTGTGAGTATATGATATACATTAAATGTTAACGTTGTTTTGTAGGATATATAGGTGAGAACTGCCACTTCGCAACATTTCGAAAGACTTGCGAGGAATTAGCACTATTAGGTTATACTCGAAACGATGTCTATCTTATAGATATAGATGGCAATGGAAAATTTCCGCCTGCACATGTCAAGTGTGAATTTCAAATCGAAGCTGATTCTTCTACAACTGTCGTTGAACATAATCTGCCTAGTCAAGTTGTGAGTATATGTTATTGCATCAGTCTTCTTATATTTTTTCATTAATCTAGTAGCATAATCATATGAGTGCTGACCGAAGTCACAGATATGAATCCTAAATCGAACCAAAAGTATTATTGAATAATTAACGGAGATATTCATATAGTAAACCAGTTAGTGTTTGGCAATATACCAGGTACGTACTATCTATTGGACTTGCCCCCTATAACGTAAAAAGTTACAGATTATTCGATATGGTGACTGGTTAAGAATATACTGTACCACTTCCGCTTCCCTTTATGTGGAAGGCGTAGACGGGCAGAATCATTACCAGAGTACACAGCAGCAATCTATTAGGAAACTTACAACACTGCGATCACCAACCCGCCGGCCAAGCAAGACTATGGCGTCTTTTTTATTGTCTTTTAATGGTTAAAGAGCATGCAGCCCACCGGGTGGTGAATGATAACTGCTGCTCATGGACTTAAGCAATACCAAGTGTATAGCCAAATCGTTGCCTATGTGAAAGAAAAAATGTGAAAGAAAAACTCAAGAGGTTATTTTCCTACTACGACTGTGAACATCAAGAGAATTATAGAGGGATAGAAAAGTAGATGTATTCCTAGACTGCATTTTTGGTAAATAATTAATTGTAGGCGTCTAGCCAAAGGAGCTTTTAGGGGTTAAATAAAACCCAGAAAATGTTCATAATCGAGAAAGAAATATATAACAATAATAAATATTAACGCTATTACATGAATATTTTTGTTGTTTTATTATCTCAACTACCTCCGAAAATAATATTTTATTTTTTAAAACTTATTAAGTGAATATGCATATTCCTAGGCTTTTATTGTTTATTTCAAGCCAATGCTCGAATATAGTCTAAATCGATATACTGTTTTTAAAAATTGCCTGAACAAATAGACAAACTATAATTGAAATAAAAGCATCAGGTCGCGCTGGTCCATTTGGGAGGATGATTGGAAGAGATTTCTAATAGGTGTGGGTTCGAGTCCCGCGTGTGGTAATATTTTTCCCTTGTCAATAAGTTTTTATAAATATCCTAGCATGTAAAATGCTATTTTTTATTAATATTATTTATATTTTTAATAATTTGAAGTATTTAATCTTTTTTAAATTAATATGTTGAAGCATTAAAAGAAAACCTTTAGTTTAACATTACAAACAAACATAAATATTATATTATCTTTATATATATATATATATATATATATATATATATTTCTTGTGTACGTGTGTACACAGGAAATATATATATATATAAAGAACACCGAACCACACCACTGAACTCCTCCTAAACGGCTGGACCGATATTGATGTTTTTTTTTGTGTGTTCAAGAGGATTCGAGAATGGTTTAGATCCATAATTGGTCCCGGTAGGTGGCGTTATTTTATTTGATCAGAACAACATCTGTTGGGTCAGCTGGTAGACATATAAAAACTTTGATTATCACCATCATCTCAGCCCATACTGGTCCCACTGCTGGGCTCGGGTCTACTCCACTGTGGGAGAGAGTTTGCACGTCGCTATTTGGAGTTATCCTTCTCTTGCATCGATGTTATTTACATATTCTATCACTTAGTCGTATTTTACGACATCCACGGGCAAGAGAGGGTATGGTGAATTGTATTTTTACTCCGTCACCACACGGATTGAAAAAAACTTGTTATATAAATATACTTGTTATGAAATACTAATTATTTGTTGTATAATAAACTTTTCCTATTCAGGATGTTCGTTCAGCGTCGGGTCAAGACTTCAGCTTCAATATTAAATATCGCGAGTTTACAGCTGAAATGTTACAAGAGTTAATCTCCCATTCCCTTTACTGCCGACAGTACATTAAGTACGACTGTTTGAAAGCGCCTTTAGAGTTACACAGTGCCACATGGTTCATATCATCGTCGAATAAAACCGTGGACTTCTTAGGCAATGTTAAACGGTAATAAAAACTTTATATTAATTTAATATATTTATTACGGTGAAAGTTGATAAGGTGATAGTTGGATGGAATTAATAATTTACTTTGAAAGATTTCGACGTGAAACATCTATAGACAAGGGTAAACTTGATCGTTGACGTGGAGTAAACAGGCCGCGGCCACGAAACGCCACGCTATATGACGGAATATGCGAGGGTAAACCTGATCATTGACGTGGCGTAAACAGGCCGCGGCGACGCAACGCCACGGTATATGACGTAATATATGTACTATACGTAATCTACTACTACTACGAGTACAGTATATTATTACAGAAATCACTCATTAAAATATTGAGTTGTCACCATTTGAAATATTTTAGAATTTTTAGTTCTTATATATAATGGAACTAAATGTTTATTGAATAAAAATCATCATTTTCTGGAAAAAATCTTAATATTTTATTTATACATTATGCCGTATTAGTTCCAGTAGTAATCTGTTCTTTTATGCATATATAAGTACAAAATAATGGCAATATTTCACATCTGCCAGGCGTCCTGAGCGACGGCTCACTTTTTTATAAGCTATCTTCCATTTCAAAATTCATTCAAATATGTTAAGCAATTGTAAGGTAAATAAGCACTAAATCACAAACTTTCGAATCAATATTACATCTTAGCTCTTACATATCCCAATGCTGGGCTCGAACCTCCTCCCCAATAAAAGGAATATTGACCTTTTTTGTGATAGGCTATGGTCTGGACACACCCTGTCTCAATCGGTCTGGGGCGACGAATGAGCGGTGTGTGGCTCCCTTACCTACCATATTCCCTCCTCATCGTCATTGGGCCGACCACTGCTACCGATTCCTTGACATCTGTGGCTGGCCCGGCGGGTTACCTTTTGGAGTACTGTTGCCTTCGATGCCCCGGCAACATTGTAGTGTTGCTGTGGCGTTAACCTCACTCAGTCAGTCTCTCTGCGCGTGGCGGAGTAATGCCCGGTCCATCCACCCAAAGGGAAATTGATCTATGTAGTATACCATGCTGGTCAGATATGTTGGTATAGAGTTTTATTTCAAGTATCCCTTCTCTTACACAGATATTATATGCATATTTTTTTTTTTTTTAATAATAATATCTTTATTAAAAACCATATACATTTGACACTTACACGGGTGTCTCTGCCTCTTGAATTAGGTAAAACCTGTGTCTCAAGAGACAGTTTCTTCCCGAAATACATAAACATAATCCTAGAATTATCTTACAGTGACAGGATTATAAGGTACTATTAATATGCTAACGTTATAAAGATTAATAAGATAAATATAAAGGTTAAATAACAATTTTAAGAAATTTAATATGTATATGCGCTCGCGCGTTTTTCTATGTATGAGTATTATGATATGTCTGCGTTTGTTAGTGTGTACGTGTGTGTTTGTGTACGTGTGTGTGTGTTTGTGTACGTGTGTGTTTGTGTACGTGTGTGTGTGTGTGTGTGTGTCTGTGCGCGGGTGTGTGTGTGTGTGTGTGTGTGTGTGTGTGTGTGTAACATAGGTATAATCAAGCGAAATAGATGTTGAGAAGTGATTCAACTTTGTTATAATCCATATTACCGAGTAAAGTTTGTATATATTTTTTAAAATTATAATTGCTAAGGTTCTGCATACCAACGGAGTAAATTTTATTGTAAATTTGTGGAGCCCTATACTCATAGTACCGCTGTGCAAAGCTAGATTTTACAGATGGAACTGGACATCGATATCGTCGCTTACCAACTTTCGGCAACTGTGGGATAGTGACCCTGTGATATCTACGTAGGATCTGATATATGTACATTTGGCGTGTTGTAAATACTTTGCTATGCTTGTAAACGTCAGTTGTAGGGTGCCTATATGGCAAACTCAGAAGGACTTTGAGAATGGCACGTTGAGCTCGCTCAAGTTCTATGATGACTGTTTTAGACGCACCGCCCCATGAACATATACAGTAGCTAATCACACATTCACATAGTGCCTTATATATTTGTATCAACAATTTTAAAGGTGCAATAGCTCTTAATTGTTTAAAAATGTAGATCATTTTCCTTAAGCGGGTACTCAAGTTGGAAATATGTGCGTCCCAACGTAAGTGATCATCCACTACAACACCCAAATATCTTAAGCTGTTAACTTTTGTTAAGGTATCACAATCGCAATGAAGATGAGTATTACAATGATATTGTTGGTTACATGGAAATTTATGGATTCTAATATGAAAATCCGACCGAGGTCGAGATATGTTAGTTTTAGTAAAGCACATGTATTTGGATTTGTCGGAATTTAACGTAAGGAGATTAGTGTCAAGCCAACAAGTCACTCTAGCAAGACCACATTCAGTAGCTTTTTGTACCTGTTCCCATGTTCGACCATGGAATAGAATAACAGTGTCATCGGCAAACATTATGATTTCTGCATCATCTAGTGTTGTTCTTGCGAGGTCATTTATATAAGTTAAGAAGAGGGTTGGGCCAAGGGTGCTGCCCTGCGTAACACCAAAACTGCAGGGCGCTGCGTCGCTGATATGTTTGCCTACTCTTACTCGCTGCTCTCTGCCTGTTAAGTATTCTTGAAACCAATTGAGTACATGGCCTCTTACGCCAAACACAGTTTCTAGCTTCGATATCAATATTGGAACAGACACGGTATCAAAGGCCTTTTTTAAATCTAAAAAGGCACCGATTACCTTATCGCCCGCGTCAAGGTGCCTAGTTGTTGTTGATAACAACTTCAAGATAGCATCATTAGTGGATAAGCCTTCCCGAAATCCAAATTGATACTGCGAAATGAATTTGCTCTGTTCCATATATTTTACGAGCCTTTTATTAACCACCTTCTCCAAGATCTTAGAAAGGCAGGGAAGCAGTGAAATTGGTCTGTAATTAGATACTGCATGCTTATCATCTGCCTTGTGTATTGGAGAAATAACCGCGGTTTTAAACGCTTGTGGAAAAGTACCATGGCTAAGGCTAAGGTTACAAAGGTGGGTAATTGGTGCTATTAAGGTACTTCTTGCTCCCTTAATTAGTTTGTTCGTAATTTTATCATAACCTGAACTACTACTGCTCTTCATTGATGTTATAATATCCTCTACTTCTTTCGAGTCAGTAGGTGTAAATGACATTGAAGCCAGGGGGGCATGTATGGAATGCTTATGTACATTATTAGCTAATTGAGCCTCAGTCTTATTGAGCTTACGCAGCGTCGCATCGGCCAATTCACTACCAATGTTCGTAAAGTAATTATTTACTTTATTTAGTGACATAAGCGGCGTTTCACTAATTGTTAACAACTCTGTTGAAGATTGGCGTGATTTATTAATATTGCAGATGTCTTTAATAATGCTCCAGGTTTTTTTAATATTACCATTATTTATTTCCAACTTTGATCGATAGAAGCGGACCTTTAGATATTTAATTATTTTATTGCATGTATTTTTATAATTTTTATAGGCTAAACGTATCTTCTGATCGTATGGGAATTTTTTTGTTTATTTGTATAGTTTATCTCTCTTGCGGATGGAACGAACGACACCTGTCGTAATCCATGGTTTAAGTGGCACTTTCTTTTTAGATACAAATGATACCTCAGTACAGCTGCGTATGGCATTTTGCAATATATTGACTAATGTATCCGTAGCTAAATTCACATCGTTTAAGGTA
Organism: Lymantria dispar; assembly: GCA_032191425.1. Taxonomy (NCBI): domain Eukaryota; kingdom Metazoa; phylum Arthropoda; class Insecta; order Lepidoptera; family Erebidae; genus Lymantria; species Lymantria dispar. Next base: position 17,842,784 of record CM063457.1, on the reverse strand, counting down.
TAGTAGTAAGACCAATCCACCTGAGAGAGTTTCTCAATCACAGAATTATAATTTAACTTAGTAGTTTTAATATTTTGGTTCGAATGGTTGACATTAATTCCGTTTATATAAAGAAGTATAGGATTATGATCTGTTAGTTCGGGCAATATTAGGGTTTGCCATTGGGCATTAGTTTTTACCATGAAGTGGTCCAGGCAATTGTTTGCTCTCGTAGGGAGTGTTATACCCACTTGAAGGCCATGACATGCCATAAGACATAAATAGTCATTTACATGACTATTTATTTTATCAATAGCCAGGGTATTTATGTTTATATCTCCTGTGAATATAATGTCCTTTTTACTTATGTTTGCAAGGAGTAAGTCTAACGATTCTAGGTATTTTTGAGGGTTACTATAACAGGGTGGTCTGTAAGAACAAACGATAACCTGTCTCTCAGTCTCTAATACTAGACAGTTTCCCTCTATTAGGTCCGGTTCAGAGGCATCCACATGTATATAAGACTTAACATAAGCCACTATGCCATCATTCTGATTGAGATTTTTCTTAGAAAAATATAAATCGTAATCGCAGAGAATAGGTGGTGCTATATGTTTTTTGGTCCAGCATTCTGTTAAAATAATTATATCCACTGTAATATCTATCGTTGACATAAATGCCAATAACATGTCAAAGTTACAGTAAATACTTCGTATATTTAAGCACAGTATACTTAGAGAATTGTAAAAAGTTGTGTTATAGTTTAGGATCTTAGAGCACATTAATGTATCATTAATATTAGTACAATTAGCACAATATGTATTTTCCAGTTCTTCAATTATATCTACATTAAGAGTATTGAATTTTAATTAATTTAGTGTACAGTTTATATATCGGTAATGAAACAAGGACTTCTAGAAAAGGCCATAGGGCACAACTAAAATAGATCAGAATTATTATAATCTTAAATGTTTCATAGATGTGCATTTTAGTTAAAATAAGTAATATGAATAGACATGCGATATTTTTATGTGATGATTTTGTGTCTAAGTATTCCTCTAGCTTTGAGTTATATTTTTTACATTTGTTGGTATAGCAAATTAGGAAATGATTCATAGTTTCACATATGTAATCTATTATTTTTAGCAGTAAAAGTGTAAAAATTGTTGTTTTAAATGTGATTAGTATATAGTGTAAATATTTAGCCGAGTTCAAATTGTTATGTTGTCTATATTTTTTGTTGTAATAAGTAACGAAAAATTTTGTGATTTTACATATGTTATAAATGTATGAATTCCTTAGCGTTAAAGGTGTAAGAAGAATTTTTTTATGTATGTGTATTAGTAGTTGTGTGTGCGAGTATTCAGCTTGATTTGGTTTTATGCAGTGTTTAAGTACTTTGTGATTAAGTATTAGAAAAGGTTTGAAAGTTGTGTTCATATGTTGTGTGTAAACAAACAGAGTATATATTAAAGAAAGCTGCAGTATACCAGCTAAGCCACAATAGATAAGGAACAGCAAATCATTTCTTTGTAGTCACTTTTGCTTAAGCATTTGAATGTCTTTCTCACTGTCAATCCTGATATAGGGTGTGCCCTCGGCTTTCCGTAAGAAAATGCGGCCATTCGTGGTCCAACAAAACATATAGTTATTTTCTTTCGTAAATATTCTACTTAGGTTAAATAATTTTCGAGCGTTAGTGGTTAGGCTTTCCGAAACATAAATTGGTGAAGACTGGCATTTTAAAGCTAAATGTGATGTATTAAGCTTACTCTCTCTGTGGGTTTTGTTGAACTTTCTTAAGGATTCCAATACGTTTACTTTGGTTAAAGAGCTGGTGAATTCGACTACAATGGGCTTGTATGAGTCAGTTTTAGTGTTGACACGGAATATTTCTCGTATATCCGTTTCATGCACGTTGGCATTAAGGGCATTACTCAGATTCGTCACAATGCCAATTAGATCTGACTTGGACTCTTTTGTGCTTGGTTTTGGAATGTTCCGTATTTCAATGGTAGTAGATTTTTGATTCCGCTCACATAATTCTAATTTATCCTCAAGTTTACGTATGTATTGCAGTTGCTGTAATCTGTCATTATCCAATGTCTTAACTTTCTCACACATATCATCATACTGAGCTGAAATATATTTCACAGTCTTGGTTAATTCTCTATTTTCTTCTCTCAAATCTTTTATTGACATCAAAATTTGGTTAATTTTGCTCTCCTGAGCATCCGCGGAGGTTTTAAGCATTTTCTTAATATCTTCTTTAAATTCCTTGAGCTCGTCATTATATTCCTCATTGTGTTTCCTTTTCCACGCACGAGACACATTCGCGGAAAATTCAGGAATAGATTCCCTATCCCGTTCATAAGAAGAAATGTTTGGTTCGGAATCATAATGGCACAATGCGTCAGTAGATGCAGTTTGAGGCGAGGTTCTTTTGAGTGGCATAATAACAAACCACTAACTTTCTATGATATAAAGTAATCAGCCAATTAGTTGTTGTAATTGGTTGATCCAGTGTCGTTGACCCCGCCCTAATCGCTCGCGCAGGTAAGTCAGAGGTCGAATGTTAGATGGGGTGGGGCGTTGGCGATGCGCCAGAGCGGCCGGTGTGCGAATAGTTCTTATTTGCTAATTACTCACGTAGGGCGTAACTTATGACAGTTGTTCTTCGCACTGTGTGCTCCGCTTCTCTTATGTGCGCCTGGTATCACACTGTATTTAATTTTGATGAATTTAAATTATTTAATTATATTAGATTCGAACGAAGCTCCACTATATTCACGTCTGCACTGTACAGAGGTCCGCGGGGGAAGTTATAACGGAAGTTATAAGGGATATTATAACCTTTAGTCGTCTTTTACGATATCCGTGGGCAAGGCAAGGGAATGATGAATTGTATTCTGACTTTGTCACCACACGGAAAGAATTTATATTAGCATTTTCATAATATATAATGAGTGTTTCATTCTTAAATAAGACTCATTATTCAGCCATCCAATGCTGAACGTAGACATCGCCTATAGAATGCATTTATTCCTTTGAAGACTCAATAGTCACGTTTAACGAAATTTCAAAATACTATTTATGAATAGAAACGTCCTAAATTAAAATCAAATCTATTCGTAATTTAATATTGATAGATTACTACGATATATGCGAAGTCATAGCATTTAGAAATCTTCTTTATTTTTCAGTGGATACTGTCCTTGCGGAATCAACGCAACCTGCGTAAATGCCTCTAAATCTTGCAACTGTGATTCTAATGAAGACAAGTGGCATTCGGATGAAGGTACTTTTGTAGAGCCCACAAGTCTTGGTATCACTGACATGATTTTTCTGCAACAGAAGGACTTACCCGAGCACGCTCAGGGTAGAATCACATTGGGATCTCTTGAATGTGTAGAAACTAGTAAGTTTTTCAACTCTTAGTAACTTTTGAACTTATTTTATAAGGTTTATGTGGAAAGTTATAAAAATAACATAATGTGGAAGAGTCATATACGAAGAAATCATTGAAGGATTATTTATTGTTGTGAAACATTTATAAGCGAGGGTGAACCTGATCGTTGGCGTGGCGTTAGAGCCACGCTTGGTAACGGAACGAACGAACGAACTTTGTGTAACCAAAACCTGTTTTAGAATTTTTTATAACGCCATCTAGTGAGCTCAAAATAAATTATTAACCTAAACACATACCTATAGTGAATACTAATGAAAATAAATGTTTATTTAATAAAAATCGTCATTTTCTGGAAAAAATGTCTTAATATTTATTAATACTTTATGTCATATCATTTCCTGCCGTAATCTGTTCTTTTATGCAAATATATACTTGTACAAAAACGTTCGATGTTTCACATCTGCCAGGCGTCCTGAGCGACGCTTGCCTTTTTTATATTCATAGATCATATAGAAAAAAAGATAGATTTTATATATTTACTGTATAATGCACCAGCCTGTATTATTTCTGCTCCACTCTAGGTCAACTGGTAGCCTAAGTAACAAATATAATTCGATAACATAAAGTATATTATAATTTACAGATACACAACGATACGTGGTAACTTTTACAACATCCCAATCGTATATTGAAGTACCTGGTTGGAGGAAGGGCGACATCGCGTTCAGTTTTAGAACAACTGGTACAAGCGCCATATTATTATTCCAACCGCCCATTAGGCCAAACTATCCATCGTTCATGGTTGCTTTGACTAGCGGTAAGTTGAAAAGTTCTTTATTAATCTAAGATTTATTTATTATGAAGACAATTTACAATACATTAAAGATATTTTACGGATTTTATCGCGTTTGTATTTGATTTTTGATTGTCCGACGTTTCGAACACTTTACAGCGTTCATCATCTCAGGCGGACCACGGTCGGACTAATACTTGCGTATCGTAAACGTCAAAAATCATTATGCAATCTATGTTTGGACTAACTGAATTTTAAAGTAATTATCTTCAATAGATTGACCTGAAATGTTGTATACACATTTAGTTTGGATGAAGAAAGCATAGTAAGCGAAGTGCCGTCTAACTTTCTCAGTTGAATATAACGGACATTGCTTTGCCTTACTCGTTTGTCTCCAAAAAAATAAAATAAAATATGTTTCACTCATGCTTTACTTTACTCATCCTTTAGTTTTGTGCAGCACTAAGGATTTTTTGAACACCCCTTTTTATTTTATTCTGTCTACATAAAGATAAATATCATGAATACATTGTAGAACTGTTAATTAAAAAATTAACGTTGCTCCACTTCAATGTCAACTTATTTTATTGTAAACTATATAAAGTTTTTATTATCTTTTCAAAAGAGCACGAGCTCACCTTCAACTTCACTCTCAATACTGGTACTACAAGAAAACTAGTCATTAATTCAAAACGAAAGCTTAATGGAGGTGAATGGCACAAGATATGGATCGACTATAACTTCTACCACGTAAGATTCATGTTAAACACAGAGTACCAAATGCTTAATTTACTACTCGAAGAAGAGTTCGGACCTTTTGAAGGATCAATGTTTATTGGTGGTGCTACAGCGTAAGTACTTACATAAGTAAATAATGACCTCTATCACTGAACATTTTTAATTTAATAATAATCTTAGAATATTAACGTATAGAAGTATAGTGTCGGTAGGTACTTAAGCGATCAAAAACGTGAAGCCAAAAATACTACATGCGTGCAAGCGATTACACACGTACACCACTATACAATCGTACGTCGTTACATCGTTGCCTTGTACGCAGTGACCTTGTACACTACGGAACGACCCAGCGCTGCAGCGTAGCCATGAGTTATTATTCTAAGACTTCAAATATTCTTTAAACTTAATATACTTATAGTATACTTATAACACCTGTAAATGTAGCTGGACTGAATAAGAATATAATTCATCAATCCCTCTCTTCCATGAGTATCATAAAAGACGACTAATGAGTACGATATGAACATAACATCGATGCAAAATAAGGAAAACTCTATATAAAACCATAAGTCTAACCATCTGTCGTGCGTGGTAAAGTAGATAAAATGAGCCCCAAAGTGGAAAAGGCCCTTGTCCAACAATGGGGAAATACACATATCTCACTGTTCTTTTCACATGCCCAAATAATCTGTTGGTGTTCCTCTCGAGAAGAATATAACGTCATTCAAAGAAGATAAAGGTTTAAGTTACTAGTAGTTTGAAATCCTAACCACTATTGATAATAATAATTAGTAAAAATTGCGTGTTATATTTTTTTAGTCACAGATTTTAGTTCAAGGAAGTGATAATTAGGACGATGTCTAGATAGATAATTAAACTGAGTGGTGGTGCCTACGAATACTACCAATCCTTACATTACTCGTGGGTGTAGTAAAAGACAACATAGAGTTTTTCATCGACCTGGGCAAACACCTGATGTCGTCAGGTCAATAATTATATTCCCAAATCAGGCAGCGGCCGGTCATAAAATTATTTCCAATAACTTACGTATATTAATTACTATACGTATTATGGAAAAAGTTTAAGATGATGACGATGGTGTGTACCTAGGTACTTTTTTAAATTTTAATCAATTCTAATTTATTTCAGGGAGCATTTAAAGAAATCGGCAGTAAATCAAGGTCTTATTGGTTGCTTCCGAGGTTTAGTCGTAAATGGAGAAATCCTGGATATCTATAGTTACATGTCCGTACATTTATCAGAAATCATAAAAGATTGTAAACCTTCCTGCGTGCCGAATCCTTGCCAAAACAAGGCAATCTGCAAGGAGCTGTGGTCGAGCTATGAATGTATTTGTAAGAACCCTTGGGCGCATTTGGGCGCACATTGTGAGGAAAGTAAGTAATTTGTAAATATTATTGCCAACATCCTCTTATACTTTAAAATATCCTATTTGTATTTCTTCGTCTTCTTTTAAACCCATATATATTCTGTTGCTGGTCCGTAGACTCATATAGATTCCGTGGCGACTCCTCCACATAGCAAGAGAAATTAATTTTACCCGAAAGGGTATTTCGTCGGGCCAACCACTGAGGACAAGGAACTCTGCTCTGGTGGTCGGCCCAACGATGAAGGCGACGTGGGTACGAGTGGGTTATGGGCCCGCGCGCCGTCCTTTCGTCACCCCGGACGGAATGGACCGCGTGTGCGCTTACTCATAAACAAAAAAAAACTATGCGTTACTGGTCAGACGGGTTGACATAACGTGTTATTTGCAATTCAGTCGTCCCTTAGTCGTATTTTACGACACCTACAGATTAGAAAGATTAAAGAGAAATGCTGAATATTCTTAACCGTTACTACACGGAAAAATTGTATTTAATCGGCTGTAATTTCGAATGAATTTATTATTTCTCTATCGTAAATATTTTGAAATTTGGAATTGAAATCTACTAATTCTAGTAATAAACATGCAGTGTAATTTCAAATGATTGCCATTTTTACCTATGTTCAGTCCACATTTATTCCAGATATTAATGAGAAATCCCTAACATTCCAAACTAAAGAAGCATATCTAAAAAAGAACTATTTAGTAAGTAATGCTACTGACGCCGAGAAAAGTAGATTGAAGAAAATGATGACCGAAAATGTGCTTATGAATTTACGCACCTACGACGACAATGCTTTAGTACTATACGCTAACGACAATCTTAATAACTTCATACATTTATTCATTCACAATGGCACTGAAATTATTTATCTTTTTAATGATGAAAACGAAATTATTCAGATAAATGTAACTTATAAGAGGATTAACAAAGGTGAAAGTGTCCAAATTGCGATTATCCGAACTGAAAATAGCACAACTTTGCATGTAAATGAAAAGAATACTACTATACAAAGAACCGCAAAGCTTTTAAGTAATTATACGAATAAACCTTGGATAAATGCTGAATTAGGTGAGTAACAAATATACATATATATATATAATAATTCATTAATTTCTGTGATATTAGTAATACATACAATAAAAGTACATTTATGGTAAATTTATTTGCAGAAGTAATACGACCACAACGACCTCCAGCACCTCCAATGGATTATTTTCAAATGAATCTGGGTGGTTACGATCCATATTCACTGCATTTAGCACAAAGGGCGACTGCCCTTCCACAAGGAGGTTATATTGGTTGTGTGAGAGGATTCAAGATTGCAGACCATGTAGTAGATTTATCCAGAAAAGCTCTAGAGACTATCGATCAAGGTATTGTAAAAATTAACTCAAAATATTAACAAGACCTAAAAAAATTTATTTATTTTCGATTCCTAGTAACTTTATTATCAAAATTGAACTTCACAATATTAAGAGTGGTAGAACCAGACTGTCGACAGTTATCTGTCTACAGTCGCGGGCCGGTCCGTCCGGGGTAGTACCACACTCTCGCAGAAAATCGACGTCTGAGTAGTAGCAATTTGTTACTGCGCTTCGTTCGGTGAGCGAGAGAGCCGGAAACCCAACTTTCTGAGGGTGTTGGTGTGTGGAGGGTTTTGGTGGTGCCCTTGGTATCACCGAGCCTTAATGCACGCATTCACACTCCCTTCACTTTCTTCGCGGTAGACAGCGACCCTGTAAAGGTCCATGAGCGGTAGCAACACTTACCACCAGGTGTACTGTTTGCTCGTTTGCAATAAAAAAAAGTAAATGACTCAATCTCTTCCCTTTCCCATTATACACGAACTCTTAGATCTATCTCAAATCTATTAAAAGAAATAACAAACATTGTGGTATATTTAGTATTACATTAATATCTCTAAATCTGTTCAATTACATGACACTTTAGATCTCACTGGCATACTGCCAGAATGCAACATGAAATGTGACTCAGAACCTTGCAAAAATGGAGGGATTTGTACCGAAGATTTTACAAACCAAGAGACCAGCTGTGACTGTGAGTTTACAAGCTACTTTGGCGAATATTGTATTGAAGAAAAGGGTGCTGACTTCAATGGAGAGAGCATTCTTCAAAGAAAGTTCTTACTCACGGGCCCTGTGTTTAAGGTATCTTTTTACTGCTACTAAAACTGTACTACATTAACAAAACAATGTCTCGCAATACTGTCAATAATTACTCGTACTAGGCCGTAATTGCCAATCCTCAAACAGTAGAAAACCGATAAGACGGTAAGGAGTAATTATACGATCCTACCGTAACCATGGACGCTGAAAAGTGTACGAATTCTTGGTCAAATAAAAATCATATACATCATCATCATCTCAGCTCATATACGTCCCACCGCTACGCTCGAGCCTCCTCTACAATAAGAGGGTAATTGACATACTGTACTGCACTGGTCAGGTATTATTTCGGTTCTTCTCTTGCGTAAATGTTATTTGCATAATGTATCCGTTAGCCTGTGGTCTGATCAAAGACGCTGTTAACTCTATACATGCTGCTATATTCCCTTTATAAATTTTCCATGGGTTTTTATTTACAATGATATTTTTGTCTTACATAAGAAGTTTCATCATTTTCTTTCGCGTCTACATTGAAATCTTGGGCAGGTTTCTTTTTTCAGTCATTTTAAACTGATAGTTATTTACTATAAAGTAAATGTCATTGAACACCTCACTGCTACTGGAAAACTAAAACGCCACACCACCTTGCTGGCTTATACTAGTACCTAACTAATTGCTAAACCTTAAAGAGAAGAAGATAAATAAGATGATAGGGAATAATTACACATTTATAACTTTTCTACAGGTAAAAATCAAGTTGGCATTCTCCAGCAATGATCTTAGGCAAAAGAACACCGTCCTATTATTAATTCAATCGGAGAATAAGTAAGTAACATAATTCAAATTATGTTTAAGATGAATTTCGATGAGTAATCACATAATATAATTCATAACATTTTCAGACGTAGCTACTACTTATTAGTGGCAATAACTCAAGACGGGTTCTTAAAATTTGAAGAAAATCGCGAAGAAGAAGCATACGGCGCTGAGGTTCAGAGCAGAAATTTTTTAAATGGTACGATAATTTATAACCTTCTCTGAGGCACGAATTGCCCACATCTTTAACAACATTCTTTTACAAAACACTTGGACATACAGGTTTCCCCACTGTACATATCGTTAGTCTTAGGAAGCCTTGATTAAAAATTATTTGTTTAATATGGCAAATCCTGAGGACGGAGTAAAAATACAATTCACCACTCTCTTTTTTGCCCGTGGATGTTGTAAAAGAAGACTAAGGAATTATAATATGTATATAATATCTGTAAAAAAAAAATAGGAATAAAAACCTATACTAACCCGTCGGACCAGTATGTATATACATATATAGTAGGTGAATTTCCTTCCTATTGGCTTGAGCCTAACTGTAGGATGTATAATCAGATGTGATGATCATAATGATTGAAACTAAATTATTAAACTCATACTTCTCAAATTATTATAAAAATTACGCCATCAAAAAGCATTTTATTTTATAATAAATATATTTTATAAATCATTGTAATTAGTTTTGTTGGTTTAGGTGCACGACACACCGTATATTACACCCGAACGAATCAAGAAACAAAACTTTTAATAGATAGAATTGAAGTGCCTTTAGAAAAAGTTCCCCCGCAAGTAGTATGGGATGTATTTGATATAGGCTCCAATGAAATTCAAGTCGGAGGACTTAATACCACAGATCCAAGATTGAAGATATACAAGGGATATAATGGATGCCTATCTAGTAAGTAGTACCTACTACAAGTGAGACAAACTTGTTGATGTGTATAAGATAAATTTGTGATGTTTTAAGATCAAGTATTCAACAAGTATTGTAAATAAAACTATTTTACGGATTTCATCGCGTTTGTATTTGGTTTTTGCTTGCCCGACGTTTCGAACACGCTATAAAATGAAATCAGTAAAACGGTTTATTTACAACTAGCAACCCGCCCTCGCTTCGCTTCGGTTATAGGTTATAGTCGTTTTACCCGCGTAGTTCCCGTTCCCGTGGGAATACCGGGATAAAATATAGCCTAGTTTACGCCCTGATATTATAGCTTTCCATTGGTGAAAGAATTTTTCAAATCGGTCCAGCCGTTTTGAAGATTCATCATCATCATCATCATCATCATCATCATCGCAGCCCACATATGTCCCACTATTGGGCTCGGGCCTCCTCCACAATGGGAGGGAATTTGACCTACTATACCATGCTGGTCAGACATGTTGGTATAGGGTTTCATTTCGAGTTTTCCTTCTCTTGCACAGATCTTATGTGCATATTATATCTCTTAGTCGTCTTGTACGACAGCCACGGGCAAGATAGGGAGTGGTAAATTGTATTCTTACTCCGTCACCACACAGATAAGATTACCCAGAACAAACAGACAGACAGACAAAAATTTTTTAATTTCTATTTTAGGCATAGGTGTCGTACAAATAACCGTGTGAGCATGAAAAAAGCCTATTATTTTGAAATTACAAACTGACACTCCAATTTTATTTATTGGTATAGATATGTAATACTCGCGTTAACATTAGAAATCATTAAACATTTAAGTACCTAACAACAGCACAGCGAACGCGAAAACTGTTCGTATGGGCAAAGGAAGTAGGGGTGCTACGCCAGAAACCTCCGCGTGGTGTACCCTGGGCACGAGCGACAATTCCTTGGACTGCTCTCTGGAATTGTTGCTCGTGGCAAATATCTGGCCCGAGGGGGGGGGCAGTTTGTGGGATGCCCCAAATTCGCTCCATGCCCTCTAATTGTAGAGGGTATTGGACGCGAAAATTCGACGGGCCCAGTCACTCATTCGTTTGAGGACTGGGCAGGCATTTGCCAACCGCGACAAATCGTAGACCTGATTCTTGCTTCGGGACATTGGTCTTGAGGCCTAGATTCAGGAGCGAGGGTCTTGGCTTAACCGCCTGGACCGCGAGGTAGAAAACCTCTATAAAACAATCACCCAGAATCCTAAGTTAAAAGAAAGAGACGCCCAAAATTACCACCACAGAGGATCTAATTAGTTCCCACCCAAAAGCCCTACCAAGCTACAGGAAAACTGGCACAGAGGAAGGAGAGGCCTCGTCCGACTGCAGCTCTGCTGCTAGTCTGGCACTTAAGGCCCCAAGGTCAGCCGAGGGCCCGGCGAAAATAGTGGCCCCTAAGAAGAGAAAAAAGAGAAAGCACATGGGGACGGGGAAGGCCACGAGCGTCAAAAGGCGAGAGCTGGCCAAGCAGGAGCGGCTGGCTAGAGAGGCCGCGGCAGCCGCTCCGACTGCTGACGAGGGCGACAGTACTGTCGCAGAGCCGTCGGACACCGACATGTCGGCAGTTGAGACCGTCAGTGGGTCATCCCGGTCGCCGGCATCGGCCCTGGCGGCAGCACTAGAGGTTGGGGAGGAGGCCCTCCCCTCGATGGTACGGAAGCGCCCCCTAGATATGGGTGGCAGCTCAGATTCCGCTTCCGAGGGGAGTGGCGCTATCATGCCTCCTCCCAAGGTTCCAGCCTCTCGTAGATGACGAGGGGCTGCAGTGGTGGCGGCGAGGTCGACGGCTCCAGCGTCGATTGGTCATGTGCGGGGGACCGATACCCAAAAGCGGGCGAATGAGGCGGCTGCCGCGAGGATGATGAGGGTGTTAGCGAACATCCCTCCCACTAGCGCGGCAGCTGCAGAACCCGCTGTAGGTGTCGACCCCCCACCTACCGATGTGGCAACCCTGCAGGCCGAAAATGCCCGCCTTAGTGGTGAGGTCTCAGGCCTGCAGGAGAAGAATAAGGCCCTACAAAAGGAGCTGTCGGCGGTGCAGAAGGCGAACCGCGAGTTGGACAAGCAAATGGCCGACTTGCGGCGCCAGGTCGCGCAGCTGGCGAGGACCGCGCCGCCGACAAGCGCCGGCCCTACCGCCGCCCCCGCCGTCCCCATTGCGCCAACTCGCGCTGCGGCGAGTCCCCAGAGGGCCCAGCCAGCCGAAGCGGTCCCGCTGCCCGCAGTGGACGGCGTGCCGGACCAGACCATGCGCGCCATGGTGGACGTCTTCGGCAAAATGCTCGACGCGCGCATGGCGGCTCTGGAGTCAAGACTGCCTCCGGAGCCCCGTCTTCGGCCGCCGCTGGCTGCGGACAGGCCCAAGGCCGCGGTGTCAGCCCCTGATGCGCTACCCTGCCAGGGTGGGCGCGTAGGGAGCTACGCTGCGGCCGTTGCTGGACCGAAGTCCAAAGGGCCCGCCGCGAGGAAGTAGGTGGCACCGGCTCCTGCTCAGACCGGACCTCAGCCGCTGCCGGCAAATGCACCGCCGGTAGCAGCCAACGCAGCCGCGGCCGTGACTGCTGTGCCCGGCCCCTCCGCTGCACCTGAAGAAGGTTGGCAGACAGCCGAGCGCAGCCGAAAAAGTCGCGGCCAGAAGAGGAGAGCGGAGGCCAAAAGTGCCGCCAAAGCCTCCGCTCCCAGAGCAGGAGCCGCAAATAAGAGGTCACGCAGGAGGCTCCGGCCGCCAAAGTCAGCCGCGGTGGTGATCACCGTGCTACCTGAGGTGGCCGAAAACGGCCTCAGCTATGAGGCCGTCTTACGTCGCGCCCGGCGGGAGCTTGACGTCTCCGATTTAGGAGGCGTCGAAGCTAGGACCCGCAAGGCCCGGACAGGGGCACGGATTCTAGAGTTCCCTGGAGCCGAGGGCGCCAAGACGGCCGATAGCATGGCGGCTAAGTTGAGGGGTCTGTTCGCAGAGGAGGGTGGCGTCAAAATCGCCAGACCCGTAAAGTGCGCAGAACTACGCGTCGCGGGTCTGGACGACTCCGTGACGGTGGATGACATCCCGGAGGCCATCGTCTCGAAAACCGGGTGTCCCGTGGACACCGTCCGAATTGGCACCATCCGCCCTGGTCCGGGCGGCGTCGGTGCTGCCTGGGTGCAGTGCCCGGTGGAGTCGGCCAAGCAATTCCTCGCGGGCTGGAGCTCGGCGCGGGTGACCGTGCTGGTGTCCCGGCCTGCGAGGTGCTACAAGTGCATGGCGGTCGGACACACTCGGCCGACATGCACCAATTGCTGTGACTGCAGCGATCTCTGCTTCCGCTGCGGTCAACCCGGGCACAAGGCATACTGCGCCGCCACTCCCCCGCGTGTGCGGCGGGCAATAGGCCCGCCAAGCACCGCATGGGGGGCAGGGAGTGCAGACCCCCGGCTTCGGGCCCAAAGGGGCGGAGCGGCCCGACGACCCCGGCCGCTCCCGCCCCTAGCGCGACCCGATCGCCCGCCAGCGTGGAGGAGGTGATGGATACGGCCCAGTAATGGCTACCGAATCCTACCACCTCCTGCAGGCCAACCTCAACCACGCCGCCGAGGCACAGGACGTTTTCCTGCAAGCCATGGCGGAGTGGTTGATCGGTGTAGCCGTAGCCGCGGAGCCGTACGTGGTACCTGACCGGCCCAATTGGCTGGGCAGCAGTGACGGCTCTGTGGCAATCGTCGCCTCCACGTCGTGGCATTCCCCGCCTTTGTTGCTCAAAGACAGGGGCGATGGGTATGTCGCGGCGGAATGGGGAGAGGTTACGCTATTTGGTATTTACTTCTCCCGTAACAGGAGCGCGACGGATTTCGGGGCCTTCCTCACCATCCTGGGGGCCTCGATACGGTGACTGGCACCGCGCCAAATCTTCGTTCTGGGGGACTACAACGCCAAGTCCACGGCGTGGGGGTCCCCCAGGACGAATGACCGTGGGCGGGCGGTCGAAGAGTAGGCGGCGGCACTGGGCCTATGTTTGCTGAACAGGGGCTCGGTGCAAACGTGCGTGCGGCAGCAGGGCGGGTCGATAGTGGACTTGTCGTTCGCTAGCCCTAATGTCGCAGCACGTGTGAGGAGCTGGTGCGTCCAGGAGGAGGTTGAGACCCTATCCGACCATCGATACATCCGGATAGAGGTCTCCCGGACCCTCCTGCAGCCCAGCAGGGGTCACACGGCGGACGGAGCTCCCGCGTTTCCGCGGTGGGCTGTGGGTCGATTGGATCGCGACTTGTTGGAGGAGGCAGCCATCGTTCAGTCGTGGCTGTCCTCACCGCCCCAGGCGGACGGGGTGGATGCCGAGGCTGGCCGCATCCGCCATGCATTAACGCAGATCTGCGATGCGGCCATGCTCCGTGTGCGGCGTCTGCCCCTGAAGAGTGCGGTCCCCTGGTGGTCCCGAGAATTGGCGGACCTTCGGGCCGCGTGCATACGTGCCCGGAGGGCCTACACCCGCAGCCGAGCGCGTCACCGCGACGCTGAATGGGAGGGCCAGCTGTACGAGGCTTACCGCAGTGCGCGGTCTGCCTTCAGGCTGGCCGTCCGTACCGCCAAGGACGTTAGTCGGCGGGAGATGCTGGACAGTCTCGAGCGTGACCCCTGGGGTCGCCCCTACCTCGCGGCGCTGAACAAGCTCCGCGGGCGGGGCCCCCCCCTCACCGAGACTCTCCAGCCCAGCCTCCTCACCAGAGTTGTCGAGGACCTCTTTCCACGGCGGGCGGAGCACACGCCCCCGGTCATGGCTTCGCCGAACAGCGACCGGGAGGCCGAAGATGAAAGTGCTCCGCCCATCACGGAGCCGGAAATGAGAGCGGCGGTGGCGCGTATGCGAGTCAAATCCACCGCCCCCGGGCCCGACGGTATTCCGAACCGTGTGCTGGCCCTGGTCCTCGAGCACCTGAGACCACGCCTCAGGGGACTGTTCGACGCTTGTTTGACGTCCGGGCAGTTCCCTGGGTGCTGGAAAGAGGGGAGGCTGGTTCTCCTGCCGAAGCCGGGACGGTCTTCCGAGTCGGCCTCGGCCTACAGGCCCATCGTGCTGCTCGATGATGCGGGTAAGCTGCTAGAGAGGGTGTTGGCTGCCCGCATCGAGCGGCACCTCGTCGGGATCGGGCCCGATCTGTCGGACGCCCAGTTTGGTTTTCGGAGAGGGCGTTCGACGATCGCGGCCCTGCTGCGCCTGAAGGCCGTGGTAGCGGAGGCCGTCACCGGCGGAGGAGTCCTGTTGGCGGTGTCCCTGGACATCGCCAATGCCTTCAACAGTCTGCCATTCAGCTGCATCAGGGAGGGACTGAAGTATCACGGGGTGCCCGTGTACCTCAGGCGGCTGGTGGCAGACTACTCACCGATATATACGATTCGAGATCTCCGCCCCTCGGGGACCACTAAGGCCCCGGCGCGGAGAAAGAGGTGGACTTCCAAAATGGGCCATCGGGCAAATTGACCTCGAAATGGTCCGAGAGTCCGCCATATTGCAGCGCTGGGGTATAGCAGGACAGTTACCCACAGGTGTGGAGGGGCTCGCTGGTCGTATAAGAAATGCCCTTGAGGCAATATGTGATGCGGCGATGCCGAGAGCTCGGCGGAAGCCGCCGCATCGTCAGGTGTATTGGTGGTCACCCGAGATTGCTAATCTCCGGGTGGCTTCTAATCGGTCGCGGCGTGCCTACGTCCGATGCCGTCAAAGGGTCAACCGGGATGACGTCCTTGAGGGTCAGCTGCGGAGAGAATACAGGACAAGGAAGAAGATACTGCAGCTGGCCATCAGCCAGGCGAAGGAGAGGGCCCGTGAAGAGCTACTTGCGGGCCTTGACAGAGATCCATGGGGGCGCCCATATCAACGGGCGCGTAACAAGCTCCATGCCTGTGGCGCCCCCATCATCGAATCCATGGACCCGGGTCTCCTGTCGGGGCTAATGGGGGAATTGTTCCCGCGTTCTGTGGGGCACATTCCCCCCAGAATGGCTTCTTCGTCGGCGGTGGAGCTGGAAACCCCTATTCCACCCATCACCGACCAAGAAATGGAAGTGGCCCTCTCTCGACTTCATGGTAAAAGAAAGGTGCCTGGTCCGGACGGCATCCTGGGACTTGTACTCGGCATCGCCGCAAAATACCTCAAGGGTGAACTCCGGGAACTGCTCAACAAGTGCTTGAGGTCCGGGCAGTTTCCGGAGCAATGGAAGTGTGGACGGTTGTGTCTACTGCGGAAGGAGGGTCGTCCAGCTAACTCCCTTTCCGCATACAGACCACTGGTGTTGCTGGATGAGATGGCTAAATTGTTTGAGAAGGTGCTCGCGGACCGTCTCGTCCAGCACCTCGAGGAAATTGGACCGGGACTGTCAGAGAAACAATACGGGTTCAGGAGCGGCCGGTCAACAATTGACGCGCTGGCCGTTCTGAAGTCCCTGGCCACCGAAGCGGTGGCCAAAAAGGAAGTCGTTCTGGCAGTCTCACTCGATATAAAAAACGCTTTCAACAGTCTCCCACACGAGACGTTGAAGGAGGCACTCAGGTACCATGGAGTGCCTCCGTATCTTGTGAGGCTGTTGGAGGCGTACCTCGAGGGAAGGTACGTGCTCTGGGAGGGGGGCGACGGGCGCATCCATCGCCATCGGGTGGAGTGCGGCGTCCCACAGGGCTCGGTGCTCGGTCCGGTGCTGTGGAACGTCGGGTTCGACTGGCTCCTACGGGGTCAGCTCCTTCCTGGGATGGGGATCATCTGTTACGCTGATGACACCCTCATCACAGTGAAGAGGGCGGACTTCCGGGGGGCTGCCCGATTGGCAGAGGAAGGAGTGGCGCTCGTCGTAGACCGGATTGGGATGTTGGGTCTGAGGGTCTCGCTGAATAAAACCGAGGCCCTCCTTTTCCATGGCCCACGCCGAGGTCCCCCCCGAGGAGCACACATCAGTGTGTCTGGGGTTGCCGTGCCGGTGCAGGCCCAGATAAAATATTTGGGTCTGCACCTCGATTCAAATTGGAATTTCGGGCCACACTTTGCCCAGCTCGTCCCGAGGCTCGTCAAGTCGGCCGCGGCACTGGGAAGGCTTCTGCCGAACACTGGCGGTCCTGGGTCGTCATGCCGGCGACTCTACGCCGGCATTCTGCGGTCCATGGCACTGTATGGTGCCCCTATCTGGTCGGAGTCCCT
This sequence comes from Lymantria dispar, assembly GCA_032191425.1. Classification (NCBI taxonomy): domain Eukaryota; kingdom Metazoa; phylum Arthropoda; class Insecta; order Lepidoptera; family Erebidae; genus Lymantria; species Lymantria dispar. The sequence goes on along the minus strand of CM063457.1, from coordinate 17,825,433 downwards.
CACCGCCCGCAACAGAGCCCTTCTGCGACGACCGCAGAGGGTTATGGCGGTAAGGGCTATTAGGGGCTACCGTACTGTGTCCTGGACTGCGGCGACACTGCTGGCAGGCGATCCGCCTTGGCCGCTGGTGGCAGTAGCGCTGACAGATGTGTACCGGTTCCGCGCCACAGCACGAGTCAACGGCGAGCGGGTCTCCGCAGGGGGACTGGGCAGAGCTCGAGAAGTGGCTCGAACGGAAGTAATCCAGCGGTGGAGTGAAGATCTAGAGTCCCCCGTAGCAGGGCGGGGGACTGTGGAGGCGGTTGCACCGCATCTCCACCGCTGGCTCAGGAGAAGGCACGGCAGCCTTACATTTAGGATGGTGCAGGTGCTTACCGGACATGGGGTCTTCGGTAAGTACCTGCACAGAATTGGAAGAGAAGAGGCCCCAGGATGTCATGAGTGTGGCGCGCTTATCGACGATGCGCGCCACACACTGGAAGTATGCCCCGCCTGGGGGTCTCAGCGCCACGTCCTGTCAACGGAACTGGGAATAACAGACCTGTCGCTGCCGACCATCATCTCCAAGATGCTCGGCAGCGACAGCTGTTGGTCGTCGATGGCCTCCTTCTGTGAGGCTGTCATTACAAGGTAGGAGGCCGCGGAGCGGGCACGCGAGGCGCTTGCGTCCGCTGACTCGCTCCGCCGGCGACGACCAAGGAGGAGGAGACGCCGCTATGCGCTCCTCCACCCACCGCTCTGAATGATGACAGGACGTGGCCAGACGGCCAAGCGTTGAGGTGTCGGGGATAGAATGTTGTCAGACGATCTCTCCGGCACCCCGTAAAAGCGCGGAAGGGGCCGCTGTGGTTTTAGTGGGTATTTCGGTCACTTCTGTGGCCGGCGAGTCCCACACACACTCCCCTGTCTGTAACCGGCGGGGGATAGTGCGTAAATGCATTTCCACAGGGTGAAAAAAAAAAAAAAAAAAAGGGGACGTTGTGCGAACGCCCATGACGTGCGGTGTCCCACAGGGGTCGGTTCTGGGTCCGACCCTGTGGAACATCGGCTACGACTGGGCGTTGAGAGGAAGTCTCCCACCCGGGCTGGGCGTAATTTGCTACGCCGACGATACACTCGTCACAGCCCGGGGTGGGACGCTAGAGGAGGCGGCACGCCTGGCAACTCTCGGCACCGAGGAGATTGTCAGGCGGATCGAAGCGCTGGGGTTGAGGGTAGCCCTGGAAAAGACGGAGGCCCTTTTGTTCCATGGCCTCCGTACCGCCGGGCCTCCCGCCGGCGTTTCGATCACCGTGAAGTCGGTCACCATCAGCATCCAGGCCCACATGAAGTACTTGGCCCTGGTGCTCGACGGGCATTCTTGGTTCCGGGAGCATCTCCATCGACTTGTTCCCCGGCTTGTCAGCGGGGCGTCCGCCCTTTCGCGGCTGATGCCGAATGTGGGTGGACCCAGTGCTACGTGCCGACAGCTGTACACGGGGGTGATCCGGTCGATGGCCCTGTATGGCACACCGGTGTGGGCGGGGTCCCTGACCGTCCGTCTTAGGGCCCTCCTGTGGCGACCACAGAGGGTCATGGCGATCAGGGCCATACGGGGTTACCGCACCGTGGCGACGGAGGCAGCGTGCCTCCTGGCCGGAACTCCCCCGTGGGACCTGGAGGCGGAGATGCTCGCCGTCATTTATCGGCGAGTGTCGGAGACACGCGCCCGCGGCGGTATGGTCTCCTTGCAGGAGATCACCGCCTGGCGGGTCGACGCCCGCCGAAGAGTTATTGCCCGTTGGGCAGTCCGGCTGGAGAGTCCTCGGTACGGTGTCAGGACCGTCGAGGCCTTCCGGCCGGTGCTGATGGAGTGGTTGGAGCGGACGCACGGGGTGCTTTCCTTCCGACTTGTGCAGGTGCTGACGGGGCACGGGTGTTTTGGGAAGTACCTGCACAAGATTGTCAGGAGGGAGAGCACACCGTCCTGCCACCACTGCAGTTGCGACGAGGACACGGCGCAGCACACGCTCGAGGAGTGTGCTGCGTGGGAAAGGGAGCGCCGTGAACTCGTCGCGATTATCGGTGCCGACCTGGCGCTGCCGACCATCGCCAGGGAGATGCTCGACAGCGTCAGGAACTGGGACGCGGTCGCCGCCTTCTGTGAGGCCGTAATCTCACAGAAGGAGGCGGCGGATCGTGTGCGAGTAGAGCTCTTATTCGGCGACACGTTCCGCCGCCGGCGACTGGGGCGGCACAGGCGCGAGTATCTGCGCCTAATGCCGCCCTAGCCGAGGCCGCGGGTGATCGGACCGGGGAATTGTCCGTCACCCGCAGAGAGGCTGACCGCGCGATGGCGACCGACGTTCCAGTACGTCGAGACGTGAGGTTACCCGAAAGGGTATTCCGTCGGGCCGACCACTGATGACAAGTCACATCTGCTCCGGTGGTCGGCCCAACAAACAACGAGGTGACGTGGGTACGGGTGGGTTATGGGCCCGCGCGCCATCCTGTCATCGCCCCGGATGGGCAGGATCGCGCGTGCGATTACCATAGCCCACCCAAAAAAAAAAAAAAAAAAAATATATGTAAAGGAAGTAAGGCCCATTCAGTGTAATCAATATTATGTAGGTATTGGTTATACAATATAACCTTATTTTAAAAATAAGTAACATTTCGTAGTTGTTAAAGTTTATTTCTAATATATATTGGGTCTAATATATAATATAATAATAAATTGGTTGCCTGGGTCCACTGAATGAAAAGTGATAACTGGTGTTTATACACAATAGTAGTACTATAAATATAGTCCCAACAACATTCAATTCATCATTCAGCGAATGCAGTGGCATTTCATTAAATTACATTGGTAAACAATTAAAAATTCCGTATGGTGACGGAGTAAGAATACAATTCTCTATCCCCTTAATTTCAACGCTGCTCCAGTGGTCGGCCCAACGACGAAGGCGACGTGGTTTTCGGGTGGGTCGCGGGAGTTGCGTGCTTAAGCCCCTCTGTCGCCCCGGACGGAGTGGTGCGGAGGCGCGCCGACCGCGGCCCACCCGACTAATCCAACTCGGTTAGGCAGCGTTCGGAAAACTTAAGCGGATCTTCTCGTCCAACATACCTCAGTGTTTGAAAACACAGGTCTACGACCAGTTTGTGTTACCAGCGATAACTTAGAGCACGGAAACGTGGTTCCTAAATGTAGGCCTCATAACAAGGCTCAAAGTCGCTCAGCGTGCTATGGAGCGGGCTATGCTCGGGATTTCCCTGCGAGATAAAATCCAAAATACGAAAGGCCGCAGAAAAACGGGTGTAACCGACATAGCACGAAGGAAGGTGAAGGGAGTGTGAATGCGTGCAATGAGGCTCGGTGATACCAAAGGCACCACCAAAACCCTCTACACACAAACACTCTCAGAAAGTTGGGCTTCCGGCTCTCTCGCTCTCCGAACGAAGCGCAGTAACAAATTGCTACTACTCAGACGTCGATTTTCTGCGAGAGCGTGGTACTACCCCGGACGGACCGGCCCGCGGCTGTAGACAGATAACTGTCCACAGTGTGGTCCTACCACTGCTATACCACCTGCGTAGGGTGCGCAGCATCGATGAGGCGATCCGCCGCCAGCGACTGGGGTGGCGTAGGCGCGAATACCTGCGCCTCATGCCGCCCTAGCCGAGGCCGCGGGTGACGTGACCGGGGAATTAGTCCGTCACCCGCTGAGAGGACGACCGCGTGAGGAAAGACCGACGTCCTCACCGAGGGGGGGACGTCGGTCGATGGGAGGGTACCCCAAATAGGGGGTATTCCGTTGGGCTGACCACTGATGACAAGTAACCCTGCTCCGGTGGTCGGTACAACGATGAAGGCGACGTGGTGTTCGGGTGGGTTGCGGCCTGCAGGTGTGCGTGCTTACGCCCCGCTGTCGCCCCGGACGGAGTGGTGCGAGGAGCGCGCCGACAGCGACCCAACCCAAAAAAAAAAAATATAGTGCATAATACCTAACTCTAGTCAAATCAAAATTCCTTCAGTGACTTTCTGTGTGTGTGTGAATTCTTTTTTCTTTCAATGATTGAACTATAGGAAATAGTTTGCTAATTCAAATATGTACACACAAAAAATATCTATTTAACGTTTTATCTCAATATTTGGTCTTTCACAATGCAAGGGGAAGTAGCTCATACTACTATGTCGACTGGGATGTTCTGTGTCTTACCTCTTGAATCATATTATTATCTACTTTTTTATATTATAACTATGACATATAGTGAACTTCACGGCCCTTAATTATCTAGGTAATACAACACTTGCTTCAAAATAAAGTTTGACGGCACTTTATTTATGACGACGACGACAGTTTATTCTTACTTTGTTAACTAAGTAATCAATCGTCCAATTTTTTTTTGCTCCTAGTAGGTAAATTTGATATATACCTACCTATTGTGCATCTATTCGTCCGTCAGCTTATCGACGTCCACTTTTCAACATACACCTCTCAACGATGGAGATACTACCATAGTCACACTTGGCAAACATGGTGATTACCGCAGTAAGTGTTACGAGTTTTACAGAAGAGCAGCGTATTCCCCTGATGAAAAACATTGTACTATACTATAATAATAATGATATAAGTATGTATGTTTTAGATATTCTGGTAGAAATAAATGAATACGAAATGAAGCCGCTTGAAGAATATATGCTGTTCACACGACTTAATTCAGCTGAAGTGAATGCTGTGAACGCACATGGTGTACGATCCGCGCAGTGCTCCACCGACTTTGACGAAACGTGGCCAGAACATACACAACTCGCAACTAGAAACGGTAGTTTTCTTATAGTAAGTATAGGTTTACTTTTTATGTACCTACTTGCTTGCTACCCGCCCTCACTTCGCTTTGGTTTCAATCGCTTTACCCGCGTAGTGTCCGTTCGCGTACGGATACAGGGATAAAATATAGCCTATGTTATTTCCTGATATTATAGGTTTCCATTGGTGAAAGAATTTAGGAAATCGGTTCGCTGGTTTAAGCATGAAAGCGTAAAAAATAAACTTACTTTCGCATTTATCATATTAGTAAGGATAGGGATATAATAAAACACAAAAATAAATGCACATCGACTGCACAGATGGCGTGGTGGTGAACCTACCTACAGTGCCAGAGTCAATAGTTCGAATCCTATGCAGGACAACATTTTGTGCAATCCACAAATTGTTGTTCTAAGTCTGAATGTAATTTATGTCCGATAACTATATGTTTGTAAAGTCCCCCGCAATACAAGGATTATCTTCTTAGAGCAGTGTTATCGTTTAAAAAAAAATAACAAACATTGGTGAATTTTGACTAGTCAATATTATCTTCCGTGTGGTAATGGAATAAGAATACAATTCACCACTCCCTGTCGTACCGGTGGATGTCGTAAAAGACGACTAAGGGATATAATACGCATACAACATCTAAGCGAAGGAAAACTCTAAAAAAATAAGGCAACGGCCTGGCTGTGTCCCTGGTATTGCAAAGGTCCATGTACGGCAGCATCACTTACCATCAGGTGTGCTGCTTGCTCGTTTGCCACCGTTGGCAATATAAAAAAAAAGCTCGAAATAAAACTATACCGATCTGTCTGACCAGCATGGTATAGTAAGGTCAATTTCCCTCCTATTGTGGAGAAGCCAGTGATTAAATTAGAAATATATAATAGAAACTCATATTGCATGTCAATAAAAATATATAATAACCTGCCAAAAAATATGAGATTGCTACCGTTGCACAAATTTAAAAAAGAACTACAGAATTTATTAATAAATAAAAACTACTACAATTGTAAGCAATATTTAGAAGATAAAATCGAATACGAATTAACTGAAATTTAAACTGACATTTATAATTTAATAATATCATCAAATATACCTATGGACATTAAAAATTTTATAATTAACTGTATGTAACTAAATCTTAAATATATTTTTTTTTTTTATCTTTTTTATACAAATGATATTACTGACATTAAAATTATATTTTTGACATGTAATTAATATAAAGTAGCATTATATTATATAACCATTTGCACGCCCCACGGGGCAGAATATGATGTACTCTATCGATTTGTAAACACATGTAATAACCATATTTTAGCAAATTAAATGAATTGAATTGAAGGGTCGAGCCCAATAGGGGGATGTATATAAGCTGAAATGATGATGATGATGATGAATATTATTATTAATTATCTGACACTGGAGTACATGGATTTCGTAAAAAGTAATACATACAGTAATACTAGAATTACACAAAGATGAAATATTCAGACGGTTTATAGTCCAAGTAGAAATAGATGACTTTCAGCCGGTGAGAGCTAGATTTATCTAGGTTTACCTTACACTAAATTAAATATATACTTATTATTTCAGAGCGTAGATAAAACCTGGGTAGAAGATCCACCGTCTCGCAATCCTTACGAGTCTCTTTATACGCAACCTGATGCAGAAGAGGAAAACACTGACAAGTTTTTTATATCATTAATTGTTATTTTTATATTGGGATTATGCTATACCGCATATCATGTAAGTATAGTATATAATAATTTAAGTAATATCAGCTTTGTTTTTAATGTATAATTCATTAGTTACCTATTATTTCTATTCATAGTAGAAAACCGGTACTGTTTTTTACGAATAGATTACTAAAAGTAGCCTAAAACCTGTAATGCAATATATGTGAAATTTCAAAACAGTCAACTGATTGAGACATGAAGGCATATATACAAACAAACAAACAGACAGCATTTACTATATTGATTAGGATTGCCGAACAAAGAAGTGAAACTGAACACTAGTTTAAATATATAAGCTATATTTCTATATGAGTATTTTTTATTCAAATTATATTCAGTACTAGCAACCCGCCCTCGCTTCGCTTCGGTTATAGGTTATAGTCGTTTTACCCGCGTAGTTCCCGTTCCCGTGGGAATACCGGGATTAAATATAGCCTAGTTTACGCCCTGATATTATAGCTTTCCATTGGTGAAAGAATTTTTGAAATCGGTCCAGCCGTTTTGAAGATTACCCGGAACAAACAGACAGACAGACAGACAAAAAATTTTAATCGCTATTTTAGGCATAGGTGTCGTGCAAATAACCGTGTGAGCATGAAAAAAGTCTCTTATTTTGACATTACAAACAGACACTCCAATTTTATTTATTGGTATAGATTTTAATAGAAATGATACGTTGTTTAGATGTGGAAAACACACAAAACTTACAGGCTGAATTTAGAAAAGCAAACGGACGAAAATATTATGAGAAGCAAAGAACACGCAATCAAATTGCAGGAGCCTACTATTTCATTTTTACAGGTAAATATTTTTATAATAGAACTATAATAGAACATATTCTTAAAATCTGATGGCAGAAAATATCGTTATACTATTTGGTGAAATTCTAGATAAATAAAGAATCAGAAGACTCAACTACAACTAAGGAACAAATAAACGGTGTGATTTCTGAGGTAATCCCAACGGTGATAGTAGAGATACCTGGTGAAGCTCCTACGAGCAGAAAAGGTTCCTTAAGATTCAGAGGCGAGTAATTACTAAATTTTAATAGTAAAGTGAATTTAAACTTACAAGACTATTTGACTTAACTCCGATTACTATTATCATTTAAGAAAATCTCATTATATGCATTTAATAAAATTCCAATGTTCTACGCAATTTGATACAATGAAAACCTCATTATTTCAGTCAAACGACTATAATAAAATTACAAGCTTTTCTAAAGTGCGCAGTCATCAACTAAGTCATTTCCTTAAAGATGTGTAATTCTTGGACCTAAATTGTGAAATAAATCATCGTCATGATCTCAGGCTATACTGGGTGTGTCGTAAATAGTGTAGTAAATAGTGAGCGGGACAGCCATCGTTCTGGAGCCACATATCTTCTTGGACTTCAGGAGCGACGTTTTGAAGAAGCATTGGCAAGTCAGTCCGCAAAAAACTTAAATATCTGTCTCCATTTAAAGTTTCTGGCAGCTCGTGTGGACCGATTATCTGTCCGTTAATAATAGTGAAGTCCAAGAAGATATGTGGCTCCAGAACAATGGCTGTCCCGCTCACTATGCTGTTAGAGTACGAGAGCACCTACACACAGCGTATCCAAATAGGTGGATAGGACGCTTAGGTCCAATACTATGGCCACCGCGCTCGCCAGACTTAAATCCCCTGGATTTTTTTTACTGGGGTTGCCTGAAAGAACATGTGTACAAAGAAGAAATAACGTCCATTGATCACTTGAGGACTAGCATACACACAGCAGCTAGAAAAATAAACGAGAGTGGGTTTGCTCGGCGACTTAAACGGTCGTTTATTCGACGTTGCAGAGCATGCATAGCTGCAAATGGGGGCCATTTCGAGCACTTGGTGTAATTTAAATGTTAAAGAATAACAATAAATGATGTATGATGATGTATGACTTGTTTTTTTTCAATGCCTTGTTGTAATTTACAAGTTAGGTCTAGATCACTTTGCAACAATAGTAAAAAGTTGTCTTTTATAGTCGTTTTTAACTAAAATTTCATTACTTGTTTTATTAATGGGATAGTAAACCTTTTAGAATCGGTATTAAGTAGGAATATAATTAAATAAGTAGGCACTGATAGTAAAGTTTTTTTTTTTTACAAAAATCGTAAGTATTATAGCAATAAATTTTAAAATTAATTTTAATGAAAATCTTACTTTCTTCAATTAAAATTAGATATCTTGCTGTTTTTTATAGGGATCTGGTATTATGATACCATTTTGAAATTGGTATTAAATAGGCATATTATTAAATTAATGGGCACTGACAGTGTAGTACATTTTTTTTACATAAATCGCTTTTGAATTAGCATGATATGTTAAAAAAATCCGTTAAAATTCGAGTACAATCATTTTTTTTGCAGAAGATCTAAATCTACATTAAATAACATGTTAATAAACGATAGCTCTTGTATTCAGCAGTAATTAACAGTAATCAAAATGAAAATATAATGGTTTTTGATAAAACTACAACCAAATTTGTTACAAGAGGTAGAAATTTGGTAAATAAATAACTAAAAATTAATATTTACGGAACCCTCGGCTAAAAATGGTTAAAAATGGAATTTGTTATAGTAAATTATCTGGTTTATCGAATCCTTAATGGTGGACCACTATTTACGACACACCCTGTATATAGAGTGTATCAGGTTATGGGGGCAACTGGTCAAAAGGGAGCTAGGCAATGGTGGTAGGAACCCATAAAAAAAATTTGAACGAAAAATATTGATTCGTTAAGAAATTAGAGACATGTAAAGTTTTCAATTTTGTCATCGCTTTTTCGTGTATATCTGATTGAAATGTATAAAGTCAGTGATACTTAATACGCAACATATTCATACTTTGTTAAATATTCATTAGAAATTGAGGAAATCAATGTTTACGTTCACATAAGCAAAACAAACTTCGCTTTAAAACAGCTGATCGGCCTATGAGCGTTGACCGCTTGCCGTTGTACCTACATGTCATTGAAGCGTTTGCGCAATTCTAGGTATAAATGAATGAAATTATACTGTCGAAGCTTTACATGCCTACATGTATTCTGTCTGTACACGCCTACATAATACGTAGCATTTAAGGCATAGACTCTTGGACACATATTTTTGAAATCACTATAATTTTTATGTTATATTGTTTTTTGTGTAATGTACATTCTAATTACGATCTATGACCGTTAAACTATACTCGAACAGTTGTCCCATAACCTGATGCACCCTGTATATGACCCAATTTTGAGCTCGAGGCCTCCTGCATAATGGGCGCGAAATAGACCTACTATTCCCCGCTGGTCAGACATGTTGGAATAGGGTTTTTTTTTCGAGTTTTTCTTTTCTTGCATACATGTTATTATATCCCTATTATATATATATGCTTATTATATCCCTTAGTCGTCTTTTACGACATCAACGGCCATAATACAACTTCATCACACGGAGGAAATGTGAAATAATAGTGAAATCTAATACAACAATGTGATAAAAGTTGTGAAATACTTGCTTTTATAATCTACGTAATATATAGATTTGAAAAACTTCAGTGATTGTGTCACTAACATTATGTAGTTAGTGAGTCAGTGCTTGATCGTAAGTTCAATAAAGTATAAATTGATGAATAATAAATTATATTGTTAAAGATATGATAGAAAAAGAAAAAGTATGGGAGACGTTAGAAGAAAAAGATGAATTGACCGAAAGTGAAGATGATTCGAGCAGTGAACATGAAGATCACGACACCAGTGACACCGAGGAAATTCATACGCCCGATAACAATGAAATTACTACATCTTTGTCTGATGACGGATTGGTTTGTTTGATTATAACTTTGTAGAATTAATCACAGATACTATGAATCTATCGGCGGGCGCAGCGTAGGACGACCTAGGACCACTAGGTGGACTGACGACATTCTCAAAGTCGCAGGGAACTGTTGGATACAAGTGGCGCAGGACCGTTCCCAATGGCATTCTCGTGGGGAGGCCTATGTCCAGTAGTGGACATCTGTAGGCTGATGGATGGATGACTATGAATCTATATCCATCATCACCCTCGTCCCTCGTACCCTCGTCTATTATTGGACATAGGCCTACTCAGAAGGAAATGATGTCGCAATCGTCTCTGCTCATACACGTCCTGTCCTACTGCTGGGCTCGAACTTCCTCTGCAGTAGGAAAGAAGTTTACCTACTGAATGCTGGTTAGACATCTTGTTATAGGGTTTTATTACTAGTTTTCCTTCTCTTACATAGATGCATAACACGACTATACCTATAGTCGTCTTTTACTACTTCCACGGAATGGTGAATTGTATTCTTACTCCGTCAGCACACAGGAAATGATGCAATCGCCACGATTAAAGGGCGGGTTGACCATCGCAATTGGTAT